>CM033477.1:41496110-42148302 GCA_019447015.1 Hymenochirus boettgeri | reverse complement strand
CCCGATGTGTTTTAGCCTTACTTATCCTTTAAATACCAAATTGCCTGTTGCTCTAATATTCTGCATCCTGATGCATTAACATCACTGGGGAAATGAACAAACAATGAAGCCGACTTATAAATTAAATATATTTTCTGATTAGAAGAATCAATCAAACAGAAATCCTGTCACATTAATTTAGTTTATTGGAACGTAATCTACTTGCCACACACAGCCAGAGGAACTGTAACATATCTGGGCCATTGAGGCAGACGCTTTGAAGAATCTGGATTAAAGAATTTCTTGGGCCAAGACCATTGCTGAGATTGGCTGATGATCTAGGGGGGATAGGAGCGGATATTCACATTTGTTCATTCTGCCAATCCCTGACTGTCATTACTGGTGGGATGGATATATAATGTCACTGCTTACGTTTAATTACAATTAATTAACAATTATTGTTATTAAGTCATCAAAACCCACTTATTGAGAAACCACCTTTATGGATGTCATGCCCTCCACCAACCACCCACCAACCACCCAGTCTGTGGGAGGGTCCAACTCAATTGGGTTAGATGGTCTGCCTGTTTTTATTCATTTATTTATTGTGGCCCTGCGGCCTGGCATGTGTGTGTTTTTATATTATTAATTTTGCCCTTTTTAAATGTTTAAAATAAACCGAAATTATGTGATAGATTTTTATTCTTTAATGTAATGTCAGGAGAATGATTATAGCAGGAAAAAGGCTGAGCTTGCTTGGGTGACCAGAGCAGAATGTTGTATAAGAAGGTTCACACTTCTACTGATCAAATCTACTGGGCCCTATACAACATTGTGAGACTTAGCTGTCCTTCTCTCCTCTTCAGTCACAGATAGACCCATGAATGTCAAACTGAAATGGAATGATCAGCTCAGTGTCTGGCTTAACCTCATCCTTTATAAAGGTCAAAGGTTAAAAGGCAGATTAGAGAATTAAAATGCCTGAATACAATGATACTGTTAAAATGCATCTGCTGCTAATCTGACTGTCTTGACAGTAACCTTGGGATCAAATGTAACTGAGTTGTTTTTTTGGATATACAATATACAGAACACAGGGCATGCTAAAATGAAGAGCAAAAATGGTTCGGTTCAGTTCTTACATTATTCTTATTTATGGATTTATATAGTGCCAACATCTTCTGTAGCGCTTACAATTACATGTATACATTCACATGTATACATGACACATGCAACCTATCAGTATGTCTTAAGGATTGTGGGGGAAACTGGAGTGCCCGGAGGAAACCCACACATGCACGGGGAGAAGTTACAAACTCCTTGCAGATGTGTCCAAGGGTGGATTCGTTCTCAGGACTTCAGCGCTGCAAGGCATCAGTGCTAACCACTGAGCCACCGTGCTGCACACATTATGCAAATGGATGCTCCAATCAGCCACCTTCTGCATAATGAGCTATCAACATTCCTGTTTTCCTGAGTATGCATGGCTCTGAGGCTATGTTGATAATTTTCTCCTACCCTGCATAGCCCGGGGTTAATAAAAGAAATAGAAAATGTCTTTGAACCTGAACTAAAGTGGATTTTAGCATCTCTATCTTTATTAAAGAAACATAAACATTTTATAATAATGTGCTTTATTTTTTAAGAAGACATAGAGGAGTCTTCAGGGGCAACCATAGCATTGGCAGGCATGTCCACCCTCCCACAGAAAAATGTTACCTCACACAAATCCAATTTTCGTTTTACTTAAACCTTTCAAAGATGCTCCCAGGTTTAAATAAAATGGAGTTTGTAGGGCTGAACTACATGAGGTAACATTTCTCTTAGTAGGGTGGACATGCCCTTTAAATAACCTTGCTGCATGTTTGGCCAGGTTAGGTTGATCTGCACCGAACTGATTTCCCTGTGATATCTAGCTATGCCAGTGGGAGTCTTTGTATGGTGCAAGAACCCTCCAGTTTTCTGTACAGCTGGACATCATGAGAGGGCACATGTCTACACTGTGGGAAAGTAACTTTAGGTTAAGATTATATGTATTTGACATTATATCACTGCAACTTTTTACCCAAAAAGCAAGGTTACACTTGGATTTGTAATGAGTGGCCCTGTGGGATTAGTCACTTACTGTAGCTCTCACATGCAAGGGGTTGCAATTCCTGAAGATAACATATTCCTACAATTCCCTGTAATCCTCATCACTGGAAATGACCTTGCCACCCAATAGCAATTCACCTGTATGTCATCACTGACAATAATTTGGTTAAAGGGCATGTCCACCCCCAAAACTATAATCCCCCCCACTACTGGCCCCATCATGTAGTGTAGTTTAATCCTTACCTCACATCCCAGCTCCATAAGGTTCTCCTGTAGTCCCCCCCCAAAGTCCCAAAAACTGCCCACCAGGAGGATAGCAGAGTCCATATAGGACTCTGCCTCCTACCTAGCCTCCGGGAGAAATTTGGCATGCGTACTGCAGCCCTTTCCCCCTCCCTCCCGATTTGGATTGCCTCCCCCTAGTGTAAATCCCTTTCCAGCAAAGTTTCCCCCTGTCCCCCCAGCCCCAACCGCTCCATTTTTATTCTTAGAAAGTGCCCCAAACTTTACTTACCTTCCTTCTTTCCCCCCGCCGCAATGAACTCCCGGCAGCCGCGTCCGTGATTGGCTGCCGCTCAGCCAATCACAGACGCTACTGCTGGTCCCACCCCTCTGCTTGCATTTTCTCGCAAGCAGAGCGCTTGGCAGTGCGGCGGAGGAAAGAGGGGAGGTAAGTAAATTTTGGGGAACTTTCTAAGAATAAAAATAGAGCGGTTGGGGCTGGGGGGACAGGGGGAATCATATATTAAAAAATGGTTTTCAGGGTGGACATACCCTTTAAGCACAGTTTGTAACCACATTGTGTCGGTCTACACATGTGCAATCTTTTCTGTGAAAAGACCAGTCCCATTGCCCCAAATCTGGCTGCACCATTACAAGGCAGGTTCTGACTTGGTTTGGACATTCTATGGACGAGTCAATCATTTCAAAGATAGCAATATTCCTGTTATGCCTATTCAACATAATATATCTTCAAAATATTGAGATATTATATTTTTATGTGTGTGTATTTTAAAATTCAGCCAAATCTCAGGAAAACATATTAAATGAATTGTTTAAAAAAACACATTCACTATTTCTTAGGGTGCAAAATCCTGAAACATTGTCTGGCTTGTAAGGCAAAGAAAATAGGAAAACCTCAAAAATCCTTCTGAACAAAACAAGTTACAATGTTTAATAGCTACGGGTGGAAGGTCTAAAACCATAGGATTTGCCCCCTACAAACTCGCAAGCGTCACTGCACCAACCCTTGTCCTTGGCTCATTTCGGAAACCAAATTCTAATTTAAAATCCTTAACACTGCTCTATCTCACATCTTCAATTCCTCTCTGGGATATTTCCTGCTGCTTTTAAACATGCGTGTGTCAAGCCCTTTCTAAAAAAAACTCTCTTGACCCCTCCTGTCTCTCTAATTACCACCCTGTCTCCCTTTTACCGTTTGCTTCTAAACTTTTAGAGCATCTCGTCCTTTTACACATATAACTTACCACCTCCATGCTAACAACCTATTGGACCCATTGCAGTCAGGATTTTGACCAGGTCATTCAACAGAAACAGCCCTCTAGAAGGTCACTAATGACCCACAAACTGCAAAATCCAAGGGCCAATTCTCTATCTCATTCTCCTCGATTTATCGTCTGCTTTGATATTGTGGAGCATTCTCTTCTCATTCAAATTCTGCATTCGCCGTGCACCCGAAATCAAGCTGCTTCATGGTTGTCTAATTACCTTTCTTACAGATCTTTCTCTGTCTCCTGTGCTAAAAATACTTCCTTTCCTTTTCCTCCTAATGTGGTTCCCCAGAGCTCTGTTTTGGGACCATTACTGTTCTCCTTCTACACTAACTCTTTAGCAGATATAATCAGTTCATTTGGTTTTTAGTATCACCTATAAGCTGATGATACCCAAATCTACGTGTCCACCACTGCACTAACTCCTAAAGTTCAATCTCTAAATGTCTTCTCTCTATTTCCTCCTGGATGGCGCACCATTGCCTTAAACTCAATCCAAAACGTATTAACCGGGACCTAGTCCACCCTTCTCTATTTCTATTGATAATGTGGTTATTAACCCTGTTGAAACTGCTCACTGTCTTGGATCAATCTTTAACTCCTCTCTTTCCGTCTGTCAGAACATTAACAATGTCACCAGGACATGACTACTGTAATATTCTTCTACTTGGTCTCCCAGTCTGCCATTTGTCCACTCTGTAGTTGATCCTGAACTCAGCAGTTCAGATCATTTCATTCTCCTCCAAGCAAGAACCTGCAACCCGATACTGCAGTCTATGGGGTGGCTTCCCATCAAGCAAAGAATTATATTCAATACCCTTCTTTGGATCATTAAATCTCTACAATCTGCTGCACCCCCTACCTATCTTCTCTGTTAGCCCCATATACTCCTGGCTGTGTCCTTCCTTCCTCACAAGAAAATCTCCACAACCCCCCAACTAACACTGCCTCCTCCCTCCTTAAACCACTCTCTCTTGCTGCTCCCTACTCTCTCCCTCTCTCGCTTCGCCAGGTGACATCCATTAATACTTTTAAATCTAGACGGCAACAAATGAGAAACTGAAAAGTCTCCGAATCGATATTTTGACCTGACATCTGATCCAGCATATTAAAATATGTATTAAGGTATTCAGTATCAGGGAAAACTGGTGTGTCTGACCGTTTTTCATTATATTTTTGTGGGGATAAAAATAGTCCACTGCAAATGCTCTGAATGGTATTTCCCCATATTTACTAAAACTCTAGCAGCCGGTCAGACCCATGTGTTCTGAAGACAGGGGTCAGGGGTCCCATGTATGAGGCTGCAAGGACAATGTTGGGTCTGTTGGGTCTGCAAGCACCCCAAGAGCTTTTGTAAGAGCTGTCTTCTTGTAGGGGCTTTAGTGAGGACCACAGAAGTGACATGACTACAGCCAGCACAATCCCCACAGCTGTAGGGGGGCTGGGAAATTTGGGGGACAAAAAAACCTAATCTTTGCAGCTGCTCATGGAACTTACTGTGCTCTTTGCATGGTGACAGTGCATAGGGACAATTGTGTTTGTCCAGGCTCACATCATCCTTATCCCCCCCTGCATGTTGGGGTCCATCCCAAGTTTTGCCGGAGTGCCTGACACTATGTAGCTATTTCACTGGCTGCAAGGGCAGTTTATATATTTATATTGTTGTACTGCCACATTATAACAAGAGTTATGCTTATGATGAACAGTATTTAAGAACACCATGGCTTTATATGTAGAAACCCACTCACTATGCCTTACACATTGCAGAATGGTTTTTCAGAGGGAAATGTTTGTAACCAGGGTAATAAAGCCTAGAAAATATTGCAGGATTATTTAAATCACAATTTAGCAGTGAAAATGCTACAAAGCTGGAATAAATCAAACATTTTCAAAAGAATCTCTAGCTGAGAAAAAGTCTGAATAATAATCATATTCAGAAGCCAACAATGTTCTCTAGGAACAGGAAGACAAATTATTCAGAAAGGCAAAATGGCTCTTTTGGCAATACATTGGTGGAAATGTGGAATCGTTACCTCCTAATGGCAGCATGAGGTTCTTTTGACAGAAACTCAGTAATATGTGGATCTGTTGGGTTTTTTAGAAAACACGTGAAAACAATTGTATGCAGATAACAGTATTAACCTTAGAAATAACAATTAGGGTATGGATGTTTGGATGTAGGTAACAATCAGTGTATGGATGTCTGGATGTAAGTAACAATCAGTGTATGGATGTCTGGATGTAGGTAACAATCAGGGTATGGATGTCTGGATGTAAGTAACAATCAGTGTATGGATTTCTGGATGTAGGTAACAATCAGGGTATGGATGTCTGGATGTAGGTAACAATCAGGTTTTGGATGTCTGGATGTAGGTAACAATCAGTGTATGGCTGTCTGGAGGTAGTAACAATCAGTGTATGGCTGTCTGGTGTTAGTAACAATCAGGTATGGATGTCTGGATGTAGGTAACAATCAGTTTGGATGTCTGGATGTAGGTAACAATCAGTGTGGTTGCTGGATGGAGTAACATCAGTGATGGCTGTCTGGATGTAGGTAACAATCAGTGTATGGATGTCTGGATGTAATAACAATCAGTGTATGGATTTCTGGATGTAGGTAACAATCAGGTATGGATGTCTGGATGTAGGTACAATCATGTTTTGGATGGTCTGGATGTAGGTAACAATCAGTGTATGGCTGTCGTATGTAGGTAACAATCAGTGTATGGCTGTCTGGATGTAGTAACAATCAGTGTATGGATGTCTGGATGTAAGTAACAATCAGTGTATGGATTTCTGGATGTAGGTAACATCGGTATGATGTTCGGATGTAGGTAACAATCAGGTTTTGGATGTCTGGATGTAGGTAACAATCAGTGTATGGCTGTCTGGATGTAGGTAACAATCAGTGTATGGCTGTCTGGATGTAGGTAACAATCAGTGTATGGCTGTCTGGGTGTGTAGGTAACAATCAGGGTATGGATGTCTGGATGTAAGTAACAATCAGTGTATGGATGTCTTGATGTAGGTAAGAAATCAGTGTATGGATATCTGGATGTAGGTAACAATCAGTGTATGGATGTCTGGATGTAGGTAGCAATCAATGTATGGATGTCTGGATGTAATAGCAATCAGTGTGATGGATGTCTGGATGTAGGTAACAATCAGTGTATGGCTGTCTGGATGTAGGTAACAATCAGTGTATGGCTGTCTGGATGTAGGTAACAATCAGTGTATGGCTGTCTGGATGTAGGTAACAATCAGTGTATGGCTGTCTGGATGTAGGTAACACCAGTGTATGGATGTTTGGATGTAGGTAACAATCAGTGTATGGATGTCTGGATGTAAGTAACAATCAGTGTATGGATGTCTTGATGTAGGTAGAAATCAGTGTATGGATGTCTGGATGTAGGTAACAATCAGTGTATGGATGTCTGGATGTAGGTAGCAATCAATGTATGGATGTCGGGATGTAAGTAACAATCAGTGTATGGATGTCTGGATGTAGGTAGCAATCAGTGTATGGATGTCTGGATGTAAGTAACAGTCAGTGTATGGATGTCTTGATGTAGGTAGCAATCAGTGTATGGATATCTGGATGTAGCTAACAATCAGTGTACGGATGTCTGGATGTAGGTTGCAACAATGTATGGATGTCTGGATGTAAGTAACAATCATGTTGGATGTCTGGATGTAGGTAGCAATCAGTGTATGGATGTCTGGATGTAATTAACAATAGATAGATAGAGAGAGAGAGAGAGAGAGAGAGAGAGAGAGAGAGAGAGAGAGAGAGAGAGAGAGAGAGAGAGAGAGAGATATGATACTATCAATATACAAGAAAATAGAGGGAAAGCGTATAATGGCAATTACAAAATGATTGGGCCGGGAAATGTCAGAAGGCCAGAATAATACATATAGAGTATACAAATAGTATGGTATTGTACGGGGCCTAGGAATTTGCACTGATTATCTTTTCTTTGACCAGATCAATACCACTGGTGCAGCAAACTCGGAATTTTATAATACTGGTACAGCAAACTGGCAAATGAATGACACTACTTGTACAGCAAATTGTTCAGCCAGAAAAACAACAAAACCACAGCGAAAGAAACAAACAACTGTAGCTTTTTCTCTTTGGCCATCTGGGGCATCTAGGGTGCCTAGTAGCACACCTAGGGTCCTATGCAATAATTACTGCTAACCCCCCACTACCTGATGTAATATTCCGTTAGCGTGGGTTTTAAATAAATATTGCGCTGCTTTCCCTAATCTTAATGCCAATTCTAAGTGTAGGTTTAATAGTTAAACTGGTTACATTATTTTAAAAAAATCTTTATGAGCATCCTACTGATTGAAAAGATCATTCAAAAAATAATCTGCATATACATTTTTGCTTCCACTAGATGGCAGCGTTAGATCAGTGTTTGGTCAGGTGGAAACATATGCAAGACAAACCTTTTAGAAAATATATTTGCCAGGAAAAGAAATGCTGGTTTTGAATATTGAGGAGATTTGAGATTTTTCTGAAACGTAATTAGCCGTAATGGATCAATGAACACAAAATAATCACTGAAACCTAAATGAATTATCTGATGCCTATGTATACCATGTTGATGGAAATATGGAAAGTTTACATCCGTCGCTGTATCACCCTGCCTGGTCTATTTGGCTTCCTGGACGTGGGAAAGATTCATTATTCTGTGGCTGGCTTTGCTTGCTGACTGCGGTTTCCCATCTTTCTATTTTCCAGTTATGTAATAGATTAAAATTATCCTGAGGATTTTTTCGTACCTGCTCTATGAAATAAATCTCCTTCCTTTTAAAGTGCCGATAAATCATTCATTCTGATTGTAACAATTGCCTTAAAATACGCGCAGAACATGTTCACCGTTTCAAATATTAATACATTCTTTGGAAAGATGTACTAGTCAATTATGAATGAAGATGGAGGCAGACGGAAGAACCGCTAATGCCTTTTTTTCCAAGGAAGCCTTTCATTTATGCCAGTGCAATTTAATCCCATTAGGCTAGATGGTTAGGTGACTGTTGATCAGTGTTTAACAAAATTGCACTTCTCCAAATGTTCCAGTCTTGTAGCAAACTACTGCTGACTATTGCTGAGCAAACTGCGTTAAGGAACTGTGTAGGTTTAGAATCCAGTGGAATTTGCCTGCACAGGAAAAATGTGTTTTTTGTAATGATTATTTTAACATCTGATAAAGACATTTGTCTTGTCATGCTGGTTCTGAAAGAGTTAACACTTCTAGCACTTTGTTGCTGGCTATACTTTACCTTATGTAAGGTTGGCGCCGGGCTATGTTAGCTTTGATTATAAGCCCAAACATGAAAAGTTCACTGGTAGCAGAACTTGGTGCATTAAGGGCACAGACTGGGGACTGGAAGGTATATGAAATGAATAATGTTCTAGTACCTTCACTACCTGATGCAAAGGATGTGTAAAGGAAATCCTTGACACACTGGGGGGCTTCTCTTGAAGCCTTTTGAGCCTTTTGATCAGTGGTTCAGAGGATACTACCCTTTGATTTGTCTGATTTATGTATCCCATGATCATGCTTAAAGGGTATGTATGCAAAAAAAAGGCGTTGCCTTATCATAATCTAGAATTAAATACATTTAAGTAGCAATTACTTTGAGGTGTGTGTGTTGATGCATGCATTTAATCCAGTACTTGTTTTGCTCAGATTCAGTATCCCCCTCCCTCTCTTAACCGACTCCTCCTTTCCTCCTGACGTTTTTTAAACTGAGCGTTTTTTAAACTGTCACCCATCTAGTTACAGTTACACAACGTACTTGATTGACAGCTGAACCAACTCATGCTTCATTTTAGATATCTAAAGAAATAGGTGCCAGATCAACAACAAAAATGTTATAGTAATTGGGATTAATTATTTTTTTTCAGCAATGGGCAATTGCCATTTAGCAATTGCAAATTCCATTAGCCTTTCTGTGTCCGCTGCACCAGACACATAGTACATTTTTTTTAGTCATTTAATATGATGCGTAACACTATAAAGACATTATATATGACATTAAGTATAATATGTGTATGTATGTATGTATAGTCCACATGGGGACGCAACGCTGTACAGAAACAAAATGCAATAGAAGGGGAACAAGTACATAGATAGTTCAGTACATAAATATATAAATTATATAAATAGAAGTGCTAGAGCTTTGCCACAAGAGGAAAGGAGGTCCCTGTCCCGTAGAGCTTACAATCCAGTTGTATAATATTTATAGAGTGTGTTTGCCATTGAGTGGTTTTTACCTTTCAACATTCTTGTTACTTTCCTGGCACTTTACTGCCTGGCCCATTCATTTTGTGATCGCATGTTGGTTGCAAAAAAAGATCAGGCCAGAATGTTTATGGATGTTGCAGAATGTTTTCTGGTGGTTCCAGATGTTCCAGGCAACTGCTGCACGTAACGGTTTTCTATAGACAGCCACAAGTAAACTGCTAAAAGAAACTGCGAGCAAATGCAGCAGGAACATTACCGCCCGTTTGTGTTGTGTTTCCGGTAATAGTCTGAAATTGGAGTGCATGCGATTTGCAAAAAAAAGGTGATCGCATGCACTCTGAAAACAGAACGCAATGCAGCGCACACGTGTTCATATGTGTTGTTTTTTTTCTGGTGTACGAGTTCATCAGAGCACAAGGACGATACTTAATAAAGTAAAAAATAAAACAATTGTCTACATGTATTCAATAGCATCAGTTTCCATGGCATTATAAAGGCATAGTAGAATATTCTGTATGAATTTAAAGGTTATCTTTACTATGAAAAATATAATTTTCAAAAAAATCCTCCACCAGGGAAGGAGCATCATCACTATAATCAGATTAGTAAATTATGAAAAGACTTTTGATAAACCCTGACCCATAACATGTTGCATCTTTGATGGTTGAATAAACATATTAAATATAATCTCAAATTGCAGCCCATGGTATTCTGTTGTGTTCCTAGTAGTGATGCCCCCTGCTTACAGGCAAATCTAGGCAGGACCGCCATCAGGGGGGTAAAGGTCCTGTATGGGGCCCGGACTTGCCAGTGGCCCAGAGAGTGAGAGAAAGGGGGGGGGGACAAACCTGCAATACTGCATTCAGCCACTAGGTGAACTCCATTCCTAGATAGAGAAGAGAAACAGGGCGTGTGTCTGCTGCATGGCCCATGACTCAGTCAGTAATTGGCTTTACTGTCTATGTGGTTCTGCCCCCTCCCGCCCCTTCCCTGACCTTGTAGCTTTCTGTGCTGTGATCTCGATAGAGAGCAGGAGGGAGTGACTGTAAGTTATACTGAACCCATTTCTGCTTGTGGGAGTCCATGGGGGGGACATTTCTACCCTCTGTCTCACTGCTGTGTACAGGGACTGACAGTGGCTGCTAAACTTCTTTTTGGGGGCTGCTGGTACCAGTACCTATATAGCAGTGATGGCAAACATTGTAACTGCCACATTTCTTTCATTGTTATAGTGATTAGATTGAACTACACATTGGGGTAGATAATAGCCATGTGCAGTTAAATGCAATCACTAACAGGGCAGGCATTGTGGCAGAATTTGGTAACGTGAATTCACTAGGGCAGAAAGTGCACATTACCCAATACTGCCAACTCCTGCTGAGAAGAGTGCACATTACCCAATACTGCCACACTGCCTGCCTGAGAGTGCACATTATCCAATACTGCCACACTGCCTGCCTGAGAGTGCACATTACCCAATACTGCCACACTGCCTGCCTGAGAGTGCACATTACCCAATACTGCCACACTGCCTGCCTGAGAGTGCACATTACCCAATAATGCCACTCTTCCTGCCTGAGAGTGCACATTACCCAATACTGCCACACTGCCTGCCTGAGAGTGCACATTACCCTATACTGCCACACTGCCTGCCTGAGAGTGCACATTACCCAATACTGCCACACTTCCTGCCTGGGAGTGCACATTACCCACTGCCACACTGCCTGCCTGAGAGTGCACATTACCCTATACTGCCACACTGCCTGCCTGAGAGTGCCTACCATACTGCCCATGCCTGCCGAGAGTGCACATTACCCAATACTGCCACACTGCCTGCTGAGAGTGCACATTACCCAATACTGCCACACTGTCGCCTGAGAGTGCACATTACCCAATACTGCCACACTGCCTGCCTGAGAGTGCACATTACCCAATACTGCCACACTGCCTGCCTGAGAGTGCACATTACCCAATACTGCCACACTGCCTGCCTTAGAGTGCACATTACCCTATACTGCCACACTGCCTGCCTAAGAGTGCACATTACCCAATACTGCCACACTTCCTGCCTGGGAGTGCACATTACCCAATACTGCCACACTGCCTGCCTGAGAGTGCACATTACCCAATACTGCCACACTGCCTGCCTTAGAGTGCACATTACCCTATACTGCCCTGCTGTTGAGAGTGCACATTACCAATACTGCCACACTGCCTGCCTGAGAGTGCACATTACCCAATACTGCCACACTGCCTGCCTGAGAGTGCACATTATCCTATACTGCCACACTTCCTGCCTGAGAGTGCACATTACCCTATACTGCCACACTGCCTGCCTGAGAGTGCACATTATCCTATACTGCCACACTTCCTGCCTGAGAGTACACATTACCCAATACTGCCACACTGTCTGCCTGAGAGTGCACATTACTCTATACTGCCACACTGCCTGGCTGAGAGTGCACATTACCCAATACTGCCACACTGCCTGCCTGAGAGTGCACATTACCCAATACTGCCACACTGCCTGCCTGAGAGTGCACATTACCCTATACTGCCACACTGCCTGCCTGAGAGTGCACATTACCCTATACTGCCACACTGTCGCCTGAGAGTGCACATTACTCTATACTGCCACACTGCCTGGCTGAGAGTGCACATTACCCAATACTGCCACACTGCCTGCCTGAGAGTGCACATTACCCAATACTGCCACACTGCCTGCCTGAGAGTGCACATTACCCTATACTGCCACACTGCCTGTCATGTTATAGTGAATGGATTGCAATGAACATGGGGTTTATGATAGCCTAATAGGGAGTGGATTGCACTGAACACGGGTTAGGTAATAGCCTAATGGGACTATTAGCAGTAGATTGTGTATATTTAATAATTGGCTCAAAATCTTGGCTGCATACATTGCACTTAGTGTCTGAAACCTTTGTGCTGCCACCTCACCCCTTTAAAAGCTGACTGAACCTTTCTGGAAATTTCTGGCTCATTAAACACAGCTAATGCCCTCTCTGGGTCTAATCTATGACAGAAAGTCATGTAGCTCAGAAGTGTTCTTTGTTAAAGGAACAATGTTGTAACAAGATGTTGTAACAATGGGGTGGTAAGGAAAATGGCTAAAAAGCCAGTTTGGTGATCATTTTCCCTGGTAGGGTAACCAAACCATCAGATAATTAGAGGATTCTTTTTAAATTGTAGCAGGGTTGCACTTATTATGGATCCGCCTTGTTACATTTATTTTTAATCGAGCCCCTAGATTAAAAATATCCCCTATTGGCTAGGCCATACTATAGCGTTTTCAGCTGCGTTGCGATTGCGATTTGCATTCCGCATTTTAAATCGCATACAATCGCAATTAATACTTAATGAAAAAACGCATGCGCAAACGCAATGAAATCGCCCATGAAATCGCATGCGGTTCCGTGTGCGATTGCGTTGCAGTGTGGCCGTGCCCTATGAAGCATTAAAAAAATATATATATTTTGCCTCCAGATTGCATTAAGAATATCTGCCAATACAGAGAATGCTAAAAAAATTTATAGTTTTATCTATCTTCAGTTGTCAATGCATATTCATAACCTGCACAGATGTTTGGGCTATATTTACTTATTAAATCCAGATCATTGCACCTTCTTGGCAGGGTGAGAATCTGCAGAAGCCTCTTTTGTGGAGCTGAAATTATTAGTATCCACATATTAAAGGCAACATGTGAACAAAACAGCTGGGACAGATGAAAATAGGACTCGGTGGAGATTGTAGTCAACTCAAACATGGTTATAATGAGATAAGATGCAATTCACTGAATTCTGTTACATTTTAGATAAACACATAAAAGGGTTAATTTAAGGCCTCGCAGGCATCCAATCTATTCACCGACAGAATCGTTCATTTGATAAATACCCAGCAGCAGCTAATTAATGGATGCACTTGTCTAAATGCTTACAGATCTCTTCGACTTAAATTGTCTTTCTAAAAATAATTGCTTGACTATAATGAGAACAGAAAATAATAAAATCTACGGCCACACCAAACCGTACGAAAAGAATTGCACGTGCTTACGATCTGCAACAAAAAATGGTCATGGAATATGTTTTAAATTGGCACAGAATGCAACAAGATATGGACTGAAAACACAGAAACGCACTGCATTGTGGCCTTTTATTTTCAAATAACAAGTTTTACAATAGCATTAGAAATAATAAACCAGAGCATCATTAAAGGGCAAGTCCAGCCTAAAAATAACCCAGCTTTAAAATGATTATTACCCCCCCAAACCCCACTTTCGCTAGCTTTAAAGATTTTAAAGATCCCCCAGAACTTGCTTACCTGACCCTGTCCCTCGCTCCACTCCAGGAAGTGGAGCGGCTGTCACTGCAGAGGTCCCCTTCTCCTGTTTTTGCTCGCAATGAACAGGAGCAGGGGGCGGGGATTAGACGGCGAGGGACCGGGTCGGGTAAGCAAGTTCTGGGGGATCTTTGAAATCTGTAAAGCTAGCAAAAGTGGGGTTTGGGGGGTAATTATCATTTTAAAGCTGTGTTATTTTTAGGCTGGACATTCCCTTTAAAAATGGTACTGCAGCACGTAGATTTCAGAAGCTTTAGTGTCTTAAAGGGAAAGGATTAAACCTACAAAATTGAGTAAACAAAAATAAATAATGTTTGTTCAAAAAAACTCTAACATATGCAATGCCCCGTCATTAGGAAGCACAGTAAAATAAGAGCCAAACCATTAGCAATTTGAAGGAATTTGTGGGTATTAAAGACCTCCTGCACATATGCATTTGGTTGCTTTTTTTTAGCAAACACCTGGTTTTAACTATATGATTCTGTAACCTTAAACAAAGGATCTTTTGTGTTTTTCTTTTAGACCTCCAGTCACACAATGCATATGTTGGCCCCATATACGTTCATAATAATAATAATAAAATGCCCTCTTTCTTATACAGTATATCAAGAATTTTCTGTAAAATGCTAATCAGATGATCAATGACAAAACCAGTTAGAAAATGTCATGTTTTTTTTCACATGTAGAAACTGTGGAAATGTGAATGAAACTGAAAGCGTGAATAAAAAATCTCTATCCCAGTACAATTATTAGTGTTTGAAAAATATTCTTCACTCTTCTTAGAGATTATTTTAACAAGCCTCCATTTGGATGACTTGGAAATGTCATGATGGTACTTGAATAAATCACAGCCTTACAACGATATGCATTTAACCTATACAGTTCTTTCATGGGTAACATAACTATACTGTTTAAAAAAACTGTACTTTTCAAATGTCACATTAGCATTGACAAAATCCCCACAGCTAAAGGGTCTTCGTCGGATTACAGCACAACAGCTTTACATAATGTCTTACCAACAAAGATTATAGAAATGTTCAATCGTAAGGAGAGTGAGTAGATAATAAATTAGAATGAATCAAATGACAATTTTTCCAATTTCCAGAAAGAAGTTTGTATAGTATTACCGAAGCTTTCATCTTTCCCCTTCACAGGATCGTAACAAATGATGTGGACTTGAAGGACCCAGTTTGGCCTTTTGCTCTTATTGATTGTCGTAGAATTGTTGTTGCTAAGATCTGCAGCCAATAATACAGAGCCAGCACTGAAAAAGACTCTCAAAGACACAAACCTTTTATTTTGTATTAGGTAAAAGGGATGGGAGGAGAATCTTAGCGTGCAGCGGTCAAGACAAAGTTTGATTTATTATACATTTCCCTTGAATAGTGTTAAGAAATGCTAAAGGTTCCACCAGGTAATATATTACTAATTGTCCATTAAAACAGCTTAAAATTTACCCATCCAGCTAAGAAAATCTAAACCAGAAAGAAAAATCATAGAAATGTTTTTTCAAAAATTTAATACTGTACCACATTAGGTTTTGTGCTATGAGGTAGCGCATAACTTAACTTTAATGGTATTGTAAGAGAGTTTTTTTTTATTTTTTACTCTAAGAGAGTTTCTTTACTTTTTACTCTAAGAGAGTTTCCTTACTTTTTTACTCTAAGAGTTTCTTTACTTTTTTACTCTAAGAGAGTTTCTTTACTTTTTACTCTAAGAGAGTTTATTTACTTTTTACTCTAAGAGAGTTTCCTTACTTTTGCTCAAAGAGTTCCTTACTTTTTACTCTAGAGAGTTTCTTTACTTTTTACTCTAGAGAGTTTATTTACTTTTTGCTCTAAAGTATTCCTTACTTTTTTTACTCTAAGATTTTCTTACTTTTTTCTAGAGAGTTTCTTTACTTTTTTACTCTAAGAAGTTTCCTTACTTTTTTTACTCTAAGAGATTTCTTTACTTTTTTACTCTAAGAGATTTTCTTTACTTTTTCTCTAGAGAGTTTTCTTTTTTTACTCTAAGAGTTTCTTACTTTTTTACTCTAAAGAGTTTCCTTTACTTTTTACTCTAAAGAGTTTCTCTATTTTTACTCTAAGAGAGTTCTTTACTTTTACTCCTAAGATAGTTTCTTTACTTTACTCTAAGAGTATTTTTTACTTTTTGCTCTAAGAGAGTTTCCTTACTTTTTACTCTAAGATTTCTTTACTTTTTACTCTAAGAGAGTTTCTTTTACTTTTTCCTCTAAGAGAGTTTATTTACTTTTTTAACTCTAAGAGAGTTCCTTCTTTTTTACTCTAAAGAGTTTCTTTACTTTTTCTCCTAAGAGTAGTTTCTTTACTTTTTAACTCTAAGAGAGTTTCTTTACTTTTTACTCTAAGAGAGTTTTCTTTACTTTTTACTCTAAGAGGTTTCCTTACTTTTTTACTCTAAGAGAGTTTCTTTACTTTTCTCCAGAGATTTTCTTACTTTTTACTCTAAGAGTTTCTTTACTTTTTACTCAAGAGAGTTTTCTTTACTTTTTGCTCTAAGAGAGTTTCCTTACTTTTTTTACTCTAAGAGTTTCTTTACTTTTTTACTCTAAGAGAGTTTCTTTTATTTTACTCTAAGAGAGTTTCCTTACTTTTACTCTAAGAGTTTCTTCTTTTTACTCTAAGAGTTTTCTTCTTTTTACTCCAAGAGAGTTTCTTTACTGTTTACTCTAAAGAGAGTTTCTTTACTTTTTTTACTCTAAGAGAGTTTCTTTACTTTTGCTCTAAGAGAGTTTCTTTACTTTTTATCTAAGAGAGTTTTCTTTACTTTTACTCAAGAGAGTTTCTTTACTTTTTACTCTACAAGAGTTTTCTATTTTTTTACTCTAGAGAGTTTCTTTACTTTTTTACTCTAAGAGGTTTATTTAGTTTTTCTCTAGAGGTTTCTTATCTTTTTCTCTAAGAGAGTTTTTATTTAGTTTTTACTCTAGAGAGTTTCTTTACTTATTTTACTCTAAGAGAGTTTCTTTACTTTTTACTCTAAGAGTTTCCTTACTTTTTTACTCTACAAGAGTTTCTTTAACTTTTACTCTAAGAGAGTTTATTTAGTTTTTACTCTAAGAGAGTTTCTTTACTTTTTTACTCTAAGAGAGTTTCTTTACTTTTTACTCTAAGAGAGTTTCCTTACTTTTTTATCTAAGAGAGTTTCTTTACTTTTTACTCTAAGAGAGTTTATTTAGTTTTTACTCTAAGAGAGTTTCTTTACTTTTTTACTCTAAGAGAGTTTCTTTACTTTTTACTCTAAAGAGGTTTTCCTTCTTTTTTACTCTACGAGAGTTTTCTTACTTTTTACTCTAAGAAGTTTCTTTACTTTTTTACTCTAAGAGTTTCTTTACTTTTTTACTCTAAGAGAGTTTCTTTACTTTTTACTCCCAAGAGAGTTTCTTTACTTTTTTTACTCTAAGAGAGTTTCTTTACTTTTTACTCTAAGAGTTTCTTTCTTTTACTCTCAGAGTTTCTTTATTTTTACTCTAAGAGAGTTTTATTTAGTTTTACTCTAAGAGTTTCTTTACTTTTTTACTCTAAGAGAGTTTCTTTACTTTTTACTCTAAGAGAGTTTCTTTACTTTTTTACTCTAAGAGAGTTTATTTACTTTTTACTCTAAGAGAGTTTCTTTACTTTTTACTCTAAGAGAGTTTATTTACTTTTTTACTCTAAGAGAGTTTCTTTACTTTTTACTCTAAGAGAGTTTCTTAACTTTTTTACTCTAAGAGAGTTTCTTTACTTTTTTAGTCTAAGAGAGTTTCTTTACTTTTTTCTTTCTTGTGCTGGTTTGAAGCCAATATTAGTACAAATTTACTGTCAGTAGTCTTATATATGATGATATATATGTTTGATACCACACTTCCCAACAGTGATGTGGCCCAATCTTAAAGACAGTGAGCACAACCCCTGCACTGATTTGTCTGTGAAAGTGTGAAATGCCCCTAGAAATGGGACAGTCCTGTAGGAACAGGTCAGTTGGTTGGTGTGATATACCTGTAAGGTTTTATATAAAAGAAACAGGAAAAATTACTTCAATAATATGTAACTGAATGTATGTACTGTATGTATGTAATGCATGTACTGTAGATTTACATGCTTACTTACAACTAAAAGGGGTATCTGTTGTATTCAATTAGATCAATTGGACTTGAAATGTAGTTCTTGAAGACGTTTTGCTAGTCATCCGACTGGCTTTCTCAATTCAGAATGACTTGTACAAGAATAATTTTCGTCTTTGATGAAAATTTGCATTTTTAATAACTTTATAACACACACAGATCAGTATTTGATGTTTGACTCCCACCACCCTTTAGATCACAAGCTGGGGGTCATCAGAACCCTGCAACACAGAGCCGAGAACATCCCCACTAGCACCAAGAACTACATTTCAAGTCCAGTTGATCTAATTGAATACAACAGATATACCATGACCTGGATGAACCTTCACAAGCAACTAAAAGGGGTGTTCATAGAAAATTCTTATATGGAAATAGGTTGCTTGTGGAATCAGTAAAGCAAGAATAGAAAAGGATTATCAGAGGGTTTGAATATAAAGGATAAATGTAAGGATAAAAGTAAGAAAGTTAGTATTAGAAATGATGGCTCGAGCAAATACCACAAATGGCTGCAGCACAGAAACAGGTTTACATATAAAAAGACTTTGAATACGATTCAAACCAGGAAGCTACTTCCATTATTATGTAAGAATTTCCCTATAATTACTTATCTGACTCTTTAATGTTTTAGTGCTTTCGGAGAAATAAATGAACTGTTTTATAACCTTTTTTGGACTGTGACAAATTCTGTGGGTATAAGTTATCCTCCCTTTACCTTCTATTCATCCACATATAATTGGTAAAACATATTTAAAACAAACTGTAGGAAATCTTTCCCAACCTGTTTCCCTATTCTCACTGTAAAGAAACCTTTCCTAACCTGAACTTCAGGTCCTAAAGATGAAACTTCCTTTCTTCCAATCTTCAATAAGGTCCCTGCATCCTCTGATGTGACCTATTAGTGAACAATTCACCAGAGAGGTTCTTATATGGTCCGTTAATATATTTGTATAAAGTGATCACATCCCCACATAAATACTCACTCCCCAATGAAAACAGACCTAAATTGTCTAATCTGCCTGCATAGTCAAGCCTCTCCATTCCCCTTATTATTTTAGTTGCCCTTCTCTAAACTCTTACCATTTCCAAGATGTCACTTTTGGGATTCCAAAACTGAACCGCATATTCCAAATGAGGCTTTACCAGTGCCTTCAATTTTTTCTCTTGAATCTATTCCCCTCTTTATACAGGACAATATCTTGCAAGCTCTAGTCTGGCATTGTTTGCTAAAGCTAAATACACACAGTACCGATAAAGCCCCGATACCATCGCATCTGATGTTATTGGGGCTTTATTGATACTGTGCGTACCTTGCTTTTCTGAACGAGCGTGTGCCCGCCGAACATTTTGGTTGGCCGAACACTCGTTCGGAAAAGAGGGAAAAGTTCCCTTGGCTGCGGTAGACTCCCTATAGGGGAGTCTTCCGTGGCCCAGGGAAACATACAGTGCCGAGCGTTCTCCAACGTTCTCCTATAGGGAGAACGCTCGGGACTGTGTGTATGCAGATCTTTGAAAAATTACAGACAGAATCTGCAAGATCCTGTCTGTCATCTTTGAAAAATCTTTTAAGTGTGTACCCAGCTTAAGTCTGTTATCTACTAGAAGCCCCAAATATTTTTCCATTAGCGATTCACTTAACGGAGAGTTGTTTATGGTTTAGGTGGCACAAGGATTGTTAAACCCCAAATGCATCAACTTATATTTAATCAAGCCTTTGCTACTGCTGAACACACAGAAGACCCAAAGGAAAATGTCTAATGCAATAGGTGACATGGACATGCAAAGGAACATAAATATTTGATCTACTGTATCATGCTTAAAAATTAATCCTATATAAACTGCATGCCTATTGCTCATATCTGTAGTGCTTCGAGAGCAATTTATCTATTTATGATTTTGCAATATTCACCTCCTATCTACTGTCAGATTCTAAAATGATGATTAAAACTTAGCTCAAGGAAACAATTCATTATTTGAAGTGCCTTGTGTGTGCAGTTTGTTAGAAGTTCTTGTAAAAGTTTCCAATAGTCACAGATTATTTAATGCTCTACTTGCATAATAAATATATCATATGTCACATTTTTATCATCAATAACCCCATAACAGCATCTTTACCTATATGCACGGTTTACTAATTAGACATTTTTCATAGTGAAGTCAATATTATCCTTAACAATTTTTTCTGTAACCCTTACAAGTGCACTTGTGTGTTTACATTTATGTTCATTTATATCCAATATAAACACAAGCTGCATTCATGCCGTGAGTATAAAAAGTCGCCTTCTTATATTTGTGGAAAAACAGTGTTACCAGCTTAAAATTAAAAGGCAATAGTTATAAAAGAGAGGGATTCTGGGTAAAGTCGTTTTAGGTGCAGAATGACTGTAGGTCTTGCAGTGGTCTTTTATATCTTCTGGCTCCTGACAGCCATCCCCATATTATAGTTGTCAGGAAAATGTGTAGAGTGACTTGGTAAGAATGGGTTAACTAGTAGTATTGGTTCTTGAAAAGGACCAATAAACATTCCATTCCAACCTGGAACAGTCCTATTGTTTATATTACGATTAGTCAAGCATGGAACCAGGTCTCCTTTCTCAGACAATGTGGGGCCGAACCGTGCATCTGGAATTCTCTTCATAGGGGTCTGGTGGGTACTAAGAGGTCATCTTAAGGACAAGTCATACATGTAAAATATGTATTTCGGTATTGGAATGTAAGACAGAAACCAATGTTATATTTGTAATATATAATATGCCCATTAATAGGATACCCAACATGGAGCCCTTATTCCCTTGCCAAGGTGAGATATTAATATCTGGGGAAATATGGATTACACACGGTCATGTTTGGTATTGGAGGAATTGATATTATACAGGAGAGGAATATGTGATCAATAGCCCAATACAAAGTACATACTACATTTATATGGAGTCTGCCTAAATGAGGGGGAATGAATGCTTTGGTTAGTCGTAAATCTGGACTTCCTGGACCCTCCACCTCATTGGAGGGCGTAGTTCAACAAATAGTTTAAAGTCCTTGTAGTCCAAAATAATGTTGTTCATACTTGGGGACATGCTAAAAACGTGTGTATGGACCCAATGTTTCATCCTGCCCCAGGACACAGGACTTCTTCTAGTGAGTAGGGTCTGTGAATAGTTTTATCCTTTTTATTTTCTATAACTGTTGTACTTATTGTATGTCATTTTATTATACACCATTTTTTTTGTTTTTGTATTATTGCACTGTCCACCTTTTGGAATATTAAATCTAAAATTAATAAGTTTTGTCTTTGATGCTCTAAAAGAACTCAGTTAGCCTCTGATAAGTTTTAATGTGTTTGAATGGAGTGTGCGTGTAGCTAATTAACTCTGTGACGGCTTGTGAAGGACTGATGCTAATTAACCAGTTAGTTGCTGGAGTGAATGGTGTAGTGTTAACCATTTAGCTGCCAGGACAGGGGTGTGCATAGTCAGTGAGAGTCAAGAGTGTGTTTTTGGGGCGTCTTTAAGGCCGTAACTTAAAGTGGTGGCAGCGAATACCGATTAATTAGTCAGATCACCGTGCCCAGCGAACTGGCGTTCGTGACAAATTGGCTGGCAGCGTGTGGGATAAATTATTTTTTTATAGAGCATTAGTGCTTGGATTAAGTTATTTAAACCTTGTACTAAGAACTGTATCCTTGGAGGGTATCAGTCTCAAAGACAAACTCAGTGCATTTATTTTTTAAAAGACATACGTACAAACAGTTTTTCTTCCTCTCTCTGTTTTTCTTTTTCATATTTTATTTGCAAGTTAGCTGAGGATGGCAACCTTTTACAAGAGACAAACCAAGGAGGTCCTGATCAATCTCTGTGGAGGAAAGAGGTATTGATGTCCTGGACGTCCAGAGCTGCGATAAGGGCATTGTTGGAGAGTGACCAGGAGCAGCAGAACTACACAACTGAGTCGGGAAGCGATGTGGATTTAGCTATCCCAGAGAGGACTGTTAACCTTGGATTTTCTCAGCATGAGAATACCACAGTGCAGGAAGACGGTAATTCTTCCCTGCAAAAGGATTTACAATTGTTGGTTTCAGATGACCCCCAGCTACGTCTTCAATTGATCTTGCAGCATCAGGAGAGGGAGGCAGCCGCAGCAGCAGCTGAGGAGCTGAACGGCAAGCCCAGCGTGAAATGGAAGCCGCAGCAGCTGAACGGCAAGCCCAGCGTGAAATGAAGCCGCAGCAGCGGAGAGGCAAGCGCAGAGGGAAGCCGCAGACCGTGCATTTCAACTGGAGTTAGCAAAGCTCCAGCACCAGACCCAGTCTCCACAGTCCAGTGAGTCCAGAGAGGGTCCTTTGCTTTGCATGGTTCACCCAAGTTTCCTGTCATGAACAATGATAGCAATTTGGACACTTTTTTGTTAAGTTTTGAAAAGTGCTGCAGCAGTATCAGTTGCCACAGGAGCAGTGGGCAAGATACTTGACACCTGATTAAAAGGCAAAGCCTTAGATCCTTGTGTGAACTACCACCAGAGCTTGATGGGGACTATGAGGCTTTGAAACAGGCTCGATTAAGAAGTTTAACCTCACGCCAGAGGTGTATCGCAAAAGTTTCGGGCATTGCAGAGAGGTCCCACTGACAACTACTCAGATGTTGTGAGTAATCTGAGAACCAGTTTTCGCAGTGGATTAAAGGACTGTCGGTTACCAAATTTGAGGAGCTGGAGGATCTTATGGTAATGGATCAGTTCCTTAATATCTGTCCTGGAGATGTGCGACAGTTTGTATTGGATCGGGAGCCAAAAACAGCGCAAAAAGCAGCAGAAGTCGCAGACACCTATGCAGCCAACAGGGTCCAACATATCCAAAAGGTCCAACGTTACAAAGATCACCAAGCTGGAAGGATCGTCACCACAGGGAGCGCACCGCAGAATGTCAAGGCGGGTGAGAATTTGTCTGAAAGGCCCAGTGTGAGCGTAAACCATGGAGATCCACGCAGATGTTTTATATGTAACCAGACGGGACATGTAAGAGCTTCCTGTCCAGAAAGAAGGGACCAGTGTCACCTGTCAATCCTGTGGTAATGCTCGTATCTGGTAAGACAGAGAATTATGTCTCATATGCAGACTGTGACTGTGGAGATAAAGTTACCCAGGGGTTACGGGACTCAGGAGCTAACTTGTCTCTGGTGCGCCCAGAGATGATTAACTTTGGGGACATTATTCCTGGGAAGACTTTATTGGTAAAGGGAGTGGGTGGGAGTCATCCACGGGTGCCTGTGGCTAATGTTTACTTGGATTGGGGTGTGGGGAGAGGTCTGAGGGAATGGGGATATCTAATGAATTCCTGTCAATGTGTTATTGGGGAATGATTTGGGGAGAATGGTCTCTGCTTTTGTGCCAAATGATCCGGTCTCACTAGGTCCAGCCGCACTGGAGTGTGACCACCCACTGCAATCAGTAAAGGGAACAGTAACAAGGGGCAAGGTAACTGGGAGGGAGGGCTGAGAGACCAGAGCAGATGTCCGTCAGTGCCAGAACCAGTATTGCCTAACTGTGTGAATGGAGAGAGAGAGGGGGATCCCCCAGTTCACTCTCTGGTAGAGTCAGGTATAGTACCTGTAGGTAGGGATTGTCACAGTAGCTGGGAGGGAGGGCTGAGAGACCAGAGAGGGTGTCAGTCAGTGCCAGAACCAGTACTTCTACATGTGTGAATTTAGAGGGGGAGGAAAGGTATCCCCAGGGTGATGTTCTGGGTAAAGTACCCGTAGTAGAAGGGATTTCCAGAGTAGGATCCCTGATCCTGTGCCCATCTGCCTGAGGTCCTGGATAGCAGTCAGGAATTAGTGCAGGAGTGTGTGGGGCAGGTGGTAAGGACTCAAAGCAGGGTCCTAAGGGTGTTTCCACTCAGACTGAGGAGAAGAGGGTAGCTGTGGGCATCGGTAGCACCAGTACCAACCTCAGTGGTGGGTGAGAAGGAAGAGTAAGGGTTAAAGAGGGACAGCTAACAGACCTAGGAGTGTCCCAGGTAGATGGAAAGAAGTGTCTATCCCTGAGGACCAAACCATACCAGTAACAGTCACGGTTTGTCCCAGTCTAGAGGGAGCAGGGATATGGTGAGCAGGAAGGCAAGGAAAGGGTTAAGAGTGACCAGTATCTGTCTGAGTTTAGACCCAGGGAATGGGGAACTTTAGACCCACAGGATACAGGTAGCAGTGAGGATAAGGAGGATCTGTCCAGCAGGAGAGTGTGTCAGAGGGAGGACAGATGCCTGAGGTTAGGAGTGGCCGGGTACAGTCCCCTACATATCACTGTATTCCAGGGGGTAAATACAGAACTGTACCTGTCAGCACACGAGTGGTCACACAGATGGTAGTATGGGTGGTTTGCTCTCTATATCAGAGTGTGTACAGACTGGGCATCAAGAGGTTACCGTCTACTGGGTGAATGACTGTGAACCCAAACCCAGTTCTCATAACCACAGTAAAGAGGATGGTGGTTTTGTAAAATGTGCAGGTGGAATCATATCATGGAGCAATATGATACATTCACCGAACCAAGGGGATGCAGGTGGATATTCGGGTCTATCGGAACCACCTGATTATGGACGTAGGAGTGACCTGTGAGTCACATCCCGTGCGCCAATTTTAAAGAGGGAGGTGTCAGAAAATGTGTAGAGTGACTTGGTAAGAATGGGTTAACTGAGTATTGGTTCTTGAAAAGGACCAATAAACATTCCATTCCAACCTGGAACAGTCCTATTGTTTATATTACGATTAGTCAAGCATGGAACCAGGTCTCCTTTCTCAGACAATGTGGGGCCGAACCGTGCATCTGGAATTCTCTTCAGCTAGGGGTCTGGTGGGTACTAAGAGGTCATCTTAAGGCAGTCATACATGTAAAATATTTATTTCGGTATTGGAATGTGTAAGACAGAAACCAATGTTATTTTGTAAATATATAATATGCCCATTAATAGGATACCCAACATGGAGCCCTTATTCCCTTGCCAAGGTGAGTATTAATACTGGGGAAATATGGATTACACACAGGTCATGTTTGGTATTGGAGGAATTGATAATTAATCGGAGAGGAATATGTGATCAATAGCCCATACAAAGTACATATCTACATTTATATGGAGTCTGCCTAAATGAGGGGGAATGAATGCTTTTGGTTAGTCGTAAATCTGGACATTCCTGGACACTCCCACCTCATGTGGAGGGCGTAGTTCAACAAATAGTTTAAAGTCCATGTAGTCCAAAATAATGTTGTTCATACTTGGGGACTGCTAAAAACGTGTGTATGGACCCAATGTTTTCATCCTGCCCCAGGACACAGGACTTCTTCTAAGTGAGTAGGGTCGTGAATAGTTTTACTTTTATTTTCTATAATGTTGTACTTATTGTATGTCATTTTATTTAACACCATTTTATTTTGTTTTTGTATTATATGCACTGTCCACCTTTTGGAATATTAAATCTAAAATTTAATAGTTTTGTCTTTGATGCTCTAAAAGAACTCAGTTAGCCTCTGATAAGTTTATATGTGTTTGAATGGAGTGTGCAGTGTAAATGCTAATTAACTCTGTGACTGCTTGTGAAGGACTGATGCTAATTAACCAGTTAGTTGCTGGAGTGAATGGTGTAGTGTTAACCATTTAGCTGCCAGGACAGGGGGTGTCATAGTCAGTGAGAGTCAAGAGTGTGTTTTTGGGGCGTCTTTAAGGCCGTAACTTAAAGTGGTGGCAGCGAATACCGATTAATTAGTCAGATCACGTGCCCAGCGAACTGGCGTTCGTGACAATAGTGTTTCTCAGTAATATGGAATAATCATTCCGCTATTAGTACTATAGACTATAATATTGACTATCCTGTAGAAGTCTAAACACAATTCATTTTTACCTGAGGCAGAGGGTGTGGATGTTTGCAGATTTGTTTGTTTTTAGCCTGACTGAAGTTAAAGTACCAGAAATGAATTTCCATAACTGATCTCTGGTTGGGTTTCATCAGATTATTTGTTGGCAGTGTGGTTTTCTCAGATATTTTCATAGTTTAAGTCAAGCTAGCCACACATGGTTAAAGGGCAAGTCCATCCTAAAAAAAGTTTGCTTTAAAATGTTTAACACCCTCCCCCCCAACTGAGGTTTCTCAATATTCTTAAGTTTCAAATGTTCTTCTGTGTGGACTTACCTGACCCGGCTCCGTACCGCCTGGGCGCCGCCGACTGCTTCTGTTTTGAGCTAGTTTAGAGCAAGAACAGGAGCAGAGGGTTCGGGGTTGGGGCTGTCAGGCGATTGTGCGTGGCCTCATGTCACGCCTTTACTGACAGCTACAACCAGGAAGTGGAGCAGCAGTCAGCAGTAGGAGCGGCGAGGGACCGGGTCAGGTAAGGAAGTTCAGTGCACAATTGTAGATACAAGGGATGAGTGCACTCTGATCCACAAGGGTGCAAACACCTCAAGGTTCCTCCCTTGGGAACTAAAAATTCCAAAGATAAAGTCCAAACGAGGGTCGCACTCCAAATAACAAATAATTCTTTATTAGTGACCACACATCACTCACAACATTTCAGGGGGTTATTTGGGTGAAGTAGGGGGCAAATAATCCCCCGAAACATTGTGAGTGATGTGTGGTCACTAATAAAGAATTATTTGTTATTTGGAGTGCGACCCTCGTTTGGACTTTATCCAAGGAAGTTTAGTGGCATCTTAGAAACTTAAAAATATTGCAAAAACTAGGTTTGGGGGGTTGTTAAAAATTATTAAGAAATGTTTATTTTAGGGTGGACTCCTCTTTAAATTCCCAGTCATTGTTTTCTCCCTCAAATACAGCTAATGCAGTAAAGGACTGTTCTATGGCTCCTTCCCCAATCAGTGTCACTAACACAGGTATATTAATGGAGGGGGGGCGACTGGGGGAGACATCAGTAACAACCTGAAACCTATGGGTTTACAAACTCATTAGAAAGTCATAAGACTTTGAATGCCTTCCCACATTAAATGGAGAATAATGGTTTCCAGAGAGGGAGTTTAAATGTAAAAACTACGTTAAGTTCATTAGCAAACTTTAGGTAGAAAGTGTTAAATGTAATCTTAATAGGAGCAGCCACTTCAAACTAAGTTTCAGCCCACAGCGTGCATTAAAATATAGTTTCCAAGGGACCTTAAAAATAACTGAGCAGTAGGATATCATTTTTAAAGCTGTCATGTGTGGTGAGATTTGTAACAATTTGGAAATAGATATGTCCAAGCCTAAAGAAAAATTGGGCTTTGGGGCTGAGTCATTGTCTCAGGGGGGATTGTTACAAATAGAAATGTTAATATGGCCCAGGATGGTTCCTTTTTCAGTTTGATGTGCTCAGAATTCATTTGTAACTCCTTATCTTCTAGGGGGAAGAAATTTAACTCAAGACATTGTAGGTCAGATGTGTTGAACCTTGGAACTCATTTGGAAACTGAAAACTACAACTCCCAGTATGCCTTCATAACAGAATGCAACCAAGGCATGTTAGGATTTGTATTCTCTAAACTTGAGTACCAGTGCTGGACATCTCTGTTATAAGGAATGGTATGAGTAGTTGTATTTTGCTGCAAAACATTCAAGTGTGTTTCAAGCAGATTGGCCAATTCCACAAGGCAGCTCTGGGCAGGGGTTATGCGGAGAAACCAAATCGAAACACAAACTAAGCTGTGAATACAAATGTGTTCATTAAAACCAATAAGTGATTTACACTACATGTTTTGGGTGCCCTTGTCTATGGGTGATATTTTATATCGTGACAATTAGAGATAGGATCTGTGAAGAACCCAGATCCAACACGGAATCCCTCGGTTCCCGAAATCCGAACCATGTGGATCGTTCTGATTTCGGGACTTTGGACCGCATTTTCAAGGGTTACTGAATTTACGACGTTATTTTTGGTAACCCTTGAAATAACCTTGAACATTCGAAAACCCATGAAAATACGATCAGAAATGCAAAAGTAGTTTCTGATTGTATTTTGGGGGTTATCGGACGTTTAACGTTATATTTGAGGGTTACCGAAAAAAAACCTGTACATTCGGTAACCGTCAAAAATGCTGTCCGAACCCTTGAAAAGTATGTTACATTTTCGGATCTTTGGGTTTCGTCCATTTCTAGTGACAATTTGTTTAAATGTGCCATTTTTATAGCAAAGGCATCCAAGAGGATGTTCTTCTCACTGACAGAAGCTGTGACCAGTTTGTCAAGATCACAGTGATCAGACAACCTTGATGTAGAAAATATAATCATTGTGCAACTATACAAAAAAAAATACCTCCTGCATCAAAATTAGAATAAAAAGACAAACACAGAAAAAAGTAACAAAGTCAAATTACATTTGGATCAATCAAAGGGTATATATTACTGTAAACGTGCACGCTATTTTTTGCAGTTCAATAAATTTGGCCTTTGTGAAACAGATTAAATGTCCTAAACAAAATGCATCTGACATTGTGCGGTTTTCTAGACAGTGCAAGAGCTGAGATGCTATGGACATATATAGAACTTTATGGGCCCAGATTTTCCATCAGATGACACATCACATAAACAGATGTCAATGAGAAAGTAATAGAAAATGAAGTAAACATGCACTGTATACAAAAACTGTGTCTGCCTAATGGAAACAGACTGACTGCAGAGGCATCTTGTAGCTCAAATGCTCAAATATTGGACCAGGTTGCAGGGACAGAGACTCTCCAGGTGCTAAAGTAAGGTAGCTCAGAACACACAGGTAGACATATCCCTTAAAAATTAGAAAGTTTGTTGGAAGACATATAAATATCATTTTTTTATTAAAGAACTCCAGTTTCTTAATCACTACATGTTATGGATCTGCCTTGTGTTCGAACAAAGAATCTCTTGCCCTCCCTATACAATCTCTACTGTATAAGCTCCTAGGTTTCCACTTGGTGTCAATTGTAATTTGGCCAAATCAGTGAACACATTGTCACTGTTACCTTTCAAAGGGGTGGAGAGGAAATTTGGAATGTAGCCTTAAACATGGCAAACAGATAAAACAGAATGGGCTATAGAGGAAGGTTAACAGTTTCTAAGATGCCTGTTTTAGTTTCCCCTTCTAGGTATTTACTATTTTCCTTTTATTTATTTTCTAGAGTCTACTATTAAATATGAAATATGCATTATTCACATTTACTGTAAAATACATTATAACCTGCCATGCAATGCTTTATCAGATAACCCTTGAGCATGAAGAATAGACTGCTGAAAACACAAAGTAAAAAAAAGCAAAAGACAAACTCTAGGCACAGAAAGAAATTGCCAGTAGAGATGCTTGTGAAGGTTCTCATTCATCCAGGTCATGGTATATCTGTTGTATTCAATTAGATCAACTGGACTTGAAGTTTAGTTCTTGAAGACGTTTCGCTAGTCATCCGACTGGCTTTCTCAATTCAGAATGACTTGTACAAGAATCTGTGGCAATGTACAATGTACAGAATGACTTATACAAGAATCTGTGTCTGCCATGTACAATGCTGTTTTGACACCTTACTCTGGGCGTTCCTATAACACCTCTTAGCCACTATCCAATCACGCCCTTAACACTTGGCTGTGATATGCTAATTGGGATTTTCCAGGGTACATAATTGCCACAGATTCTTGTACAAGTCATTCTGAATTGAGAAAGCCAGTCGGATGACTAGCGAAACGTCTTCAAGAACTAAACTTCAAGTCCATTTGATCTAATTAAATACAACAGATATGCCAGTAGAGATGGCTGAAAATCTGCTAGCGGACCCATTGAAGTCAATGGGAGTTAAAAAAAAATCTGAAAATTCAGCCTCAAATTAATTATCATTATTATTATTATTTTGGATTTATATAGCACCAACATCTTCTGTAGCGCTTTACAGTTACATGTATACATTCGCATCAGGCCCTGCCCCGAAGAGCTTACAATCTAAGCACATTTAGAATGTGGACTTCAGCGCTGCAAGGCATCAGTGCTAACCACTGAGCCACCTGCTGCAATGTATAAATAGCAATGGTAATTTACTGTAAATAGCTCAGGAACCTGGGTAATGGTCTGGGGAACATGTATCAATAGCCAAAATCTTTAAAAAAAAACACCATCCATATTCATGCGATTCCTGTTTTTTAAATTAAATTTTTAAATTCTGAAAATTCAAAATTTTTAGAAATTTCAAAAATATTTGCACTGTTCAGAAAGATCCAAAAATTCCAAAATCTAAGTAAAATCTGCTTGGAACTGGGTTCTGGTTCAGGTACATATCTAATTGCCAGGTCTAACCCACACACTTTAGTGTTGGCAAGCTGCTAGAATGACCCCCCATTTCCAACATTCAGACTTACTAACATTCAGTTAGTTGACCAGCTGCTAGAACTAATAAAAAGCTGTTATATTTACACAAAAAGAAAGAGAAAAACTGGGTAAAAGCTTGTCTTTCTCTCAGGGACAAGGGGATAATATTGTCTTTATAGCTCTCTGTCGCAGCAGACTAGAAGGAACCAGTCTTACCTAATAATTGTATATTTAAGCCTGGTGGTGCAGGTGACACTAATTAAAATCAAGGAACAAACCTTTGTATATCGTGCCTAGATATTCATCCTCTACCCCCAGCAGTTATAGGTGTGTTCCTACTATTTTCCATGTTAATGACTGGTTCACACTCTATGTGTTTCGTAATTAATCCTCTACAAACATGGGCTGGTTCATTCAGTGGTTTTAAATCATTTATTTATACTCAGCAGAAAAAATTATGATATCACATTAAAAACAGTAATTAGAGCAAAAATGAAATAAAATAAAGATGAAAGTAATGATGGGAACTCGGCAAACCGGAGTTCCTATGTGTTCCACTGGTGGAATGCACCCCAGTCACAGCCACCATCAGCTATAGCAGAAACTAAGAAAATATGAAGCCCCCCCCCAAAAAAACCTTACAAATGAGCGGGCTTCCTCACAGCCTCCTGTGACAGGTCCCTACTGTCTTTGGCTTAAACTATACTGCTGTATGTGCTCTATAGTATAGTATATATGCTGGAAGCAGACAGGACCTTTCAAAATAGTCTGTGAGTGAGCTTGTTCACAGATAAAGGCTCGTACACACAAGCGGGGCGTGACCCCCGACAGCAGAACGTCACTATTAAATGGACATTTTTTATCACTAAGACTGGTGTGCCTAGCATGTCTTACCTACCCCGACAGCAGAACGGTACAACAATGAACGTCCATTTTGGCCGAGAATGGTCCTTGTGTATGCGCTTAGTCGGGGTTGTTTTGCCGATCCGCCAGCTTTTGTTTAATTAAAGAATTAAAGAACGGGAGGTAAGACAAAGCTACTTTACACCTCGTTCTTCAATTACTGTAAATACGAATAGGTTCACTTTTTGGTTGGACCCATCCTTTAATCCCCAGCCTATTAGCATACACCTGGGAATTTCAACTATTCCTAATGCTTATTACCATTCTAAGTCCATGTGCATTTAATTTTAATATACAAACTGTAATTTAGAATTTTGTAGAGACCCAGCACTGCAGATACTGTAGAATAATGGAGATTTTGGATTATTATTTTACATTATAGAGACAATTTACAGAAGTCAGAGGCACCAATTCAAAGGGATAATTCGCTGTCTTATCCTCAGGTAAGTTGCACTCTGTAAGCTTTAGTTGTCCTTTAAATCACCCTATAATACATTTAATCCTAGGTGAATGTTTCCTCTAAATGTGCCCAATCTGTCGACAACTTTTCATAACCAATGTCACTTTCCATCAACTCTATAAAATGCCTGTGCAAAAGGTTATTTATTTCAGTCTCTGGTCACGCCGTATTCACAGTTTAAAGAGGGTGAATGGTTTTAGATGTCAAAACACATCACTGGCTTTTCACAATCATCCTTTTTGTGCACAAAACTAGTTACTTGGAGTCCTTAATAATCCCTGTAAGTTGGCAGGGAAATGTGTCTAGTTGTTTAAAAAAAAAAATTAAGTGGGGGAAAAAAAATCTTTGGAACAAAAGGTTCCGGTGACCATTTCTTGATTTATGAAAGTGTGTGGTAACATGATATGGGCTGTGGCTCCGCAGCGGATGATTTATGTCAGCATTTGTTCCAGCTGAATTGCAAATTGAAACTATTCTCTCTCTTATTTTTTTTTACAACAAAACGAGAAATGTATTAGGTGAAAAGCGTAATGTAGATGAAAAATGAATTCATAAATGTAGAAAGCATTTACACAGGTTGTATTTTTTAAGAGGAAAGAAAAACGTATAGCATGGCTACTTGATACAGGTTAAACACACACACACAAACCCCTATTTAAATGGTTTAAAAGGCATGTCCACCCTTTAAACTAAAAACTGGTGACTTGTCAGTTATCTGACCACAACCCCACTGCTATTCTTACTAGTTTACTACATGTATTTGTAACCAGATATTTAATGATAAGTTCTATGAATTTCTGACAAAGGTATCTGCCTCCTTCCTCTGCCCAAAGAGCTTTTAATATGCTTGAGCTTGTGTCAGTATGACAGCAGTCAATCATTGGTTGTGATGCCAGCAGTCACAGCCTTGTAGGGAGGGGCCAGCTTACTCTGCCAGAATGGGGACAACAATAATCCTTGAATATCTGGTTAGTAATACAGGTAATAAAGTGCAAAACATGTCAGTTGGGGTTGGGGGCAGGTAACTGACAATTTACCAGGTAAACATGCTGTTAAATTTTCACACACACAAAAAAAAAGAGCTATAGGTTTAAAAATCATTGGCCAAACAGGCACATGTATTGAACAATTCCACTTAACTTTATTCCAGCATTGCAGCCAATCTGAACACAAGAGCATGTCTGACACATTTCTTTATTGATTTAGAAAAATGGTCTCCCCACAATCATAAAGACATGTTGTACTGATAAGTTGTACTGTATATGTAAATAAAGTGATCAGATTGTAAGCACTTTGAGGCAGGGTCTGCTGTGAATTGATTACCATAAAATAATTGGCACTGTGGAATATGTACATACATACCAGACAAGGATGACATTATTGGATATTAACAAATTTTTATACATATTTATATACTCCAGATGTTGTAGTAGAAAAAAGAAGCTTGTTGTATTAACTCTAATTGTTATGATATATCTTATTCTGATGTTTTTTTACTAACTGAATTCTATGATGTAGTTAATTTAAATATATTAGAGGAATTATCGAATACCAATTTTATCTCTAGTTTTAAAGGGCATGTCCACCACAAAAACAAAATTACTGACTACTGGCCCCACTGTGGAGTTTCGAAAAATCCTTACCTCTCCTTACCTTACATCACTGCTCCTAATGGTTCCCCTGCAGTGCCTGTTCAAAGTCCCAGAAAGTGAAGAGTAGGAGCTGTCTGTGTGTCATTTGGTCTCTGATACTTCCTTGTCCTCCTGGAGGACTCTGGCATGCTCAGAGGAGCCCTCCCATTCTCTGGATCGCTTCATGGCTGCCTCATCCCCTACCTATTTTCCTGTAGTGTAGGGTACCCCAGCCCATCCCCAATCACCATGTAACTTTGTTAAAACGATCTCCAGAAATAAACTTACCACGCTCCCTCAGCTCTCTGCATTACCGGCAAGCGCATCTGTGATTGGCTGACTCTCAGCGGTAGGCTCAGCTCCTGTTTCCAATTTCCAGCAGGGACCAGGAGCAGAGAGCCAAGGGAGCAAACAGTGGTAAGTCTATTTCTGGGGCTTATTTTAAAAATCTAACATGGCGGTTGGGGGTGGGCTGGGGTACCCTAAACTACAGAAAATTTCAGTTTGGGGGTGGGTGGGTGGAGATACTCTTTAGGGAACCATCGATTCCCTTGTGTATCCAAGGTTTTTCCTGTTTACTCAAGAAGCCAAGCTACGGATACATTTCAGGAGTCTTTTAAAAAAAGAATGACATGATTTGATTAATAACAGAATCAAAGGGTAAGGATTGATTAAAAATGTAAATAAATGTGAATCTGAGGCTATTAAACAACTTAGAGACTATATAGCCATTACTATTTGTAATGCTGACAAGGGTAGTTGTATGGTGGTTTTTGATACATTATTTTGAGGGGGCTTTATGGCAATTGAAAAATCCTGACACCTATCTTTTACAAGCCAACCCATTTCCAGCATTTCAAAAACGACTTAGGGAGTTAATATTTTGTGTGCTGTCTTGCTAGTTGCTAGAAAGGAGGAAGAGAAGTATCTTATTTAAGATTTCCCCATAGCACCCATTTGCATCATCTTCCCAAAGTTCACAAAAAGCCTACCTATCTTGAAGGTAGGCCTATTGTTGCAACCATTGGTTCCTTTAGTGGAGGACTTTTAGACTGGTGTGATTCTCTAACTATTTGTTAGAGAACTTTTATCCATCATTAAGGATAGCAGCCATATCCTTTAGAAATTGGATGGATTTATATGAAAGGATAGATACCTGGGGGTGATTATGGATGTCTCTGCTCTATATACTTCCATTAACCACTTTGATTGAATTATGGCCATTACTAATATGTTGGATGACCTGTCTGAATATAAAGATGACATAAAATCTTTTTTGGTATATTCTCACAATTATTTTTTATTTGATTTAGGTTTTATCTCCAGAGGTGTGGCACCGCAATGGGGATTTATTTTGCCCCCATTATACCAACCTTTTTTTGGGTTGGAAGGATCAGTGCCACATTCGAGAATTGTTGAATGTTCCAGGATTTTCGAAAATAGTCCTGCGAGCCTGGAAAAATCGAACTAGTTTGAATAGTTCAAGTTCATCCGAACTCATAAAGTTCGGCTCGAACTCGGGTTCGAGGTTCGAGTCCATCCTTTTATGTAATATGTAAGACTTTGTATAATATGCATTACCCTGTATGTAATGTATGACTATGTAATTGTAAAGCACCATGGAAGATGTTGGCGCTAGATAAAACAATAATAATAATAATAAAAATAATAATATCTGTTCTACACACAGGATGGAAGCTCATGAGTTTGGATCATACCCTACATGTATGGGGCTCCAGACTGCATTTAGCAGTATTTTTTATGTTCTACTATTGAGAAATTCCCTAAATAAACTGTCTATCTTCATATATTTATTATCTGTGCATAAAACTGTAATCAGGTGACAGCCTCTGCAAAATTTCACTAGATTAAAGTCAGAGAAAGGCAAAATTTTACTACAATCATGTTTTTTTTAAATTAAATGGATTTGCTATTAAACTGGATTGCTATTGTTAATGTAATTCACACAGGTATTGTTAATGTAATTCACACAGGTAAAATAATAATGTTATATGAAATTTTCTCCTGCAAACTCTGCAATTGCAAAAGCAACTTAAACTGTGTCTATCTTTGCACAGTAAGTTAACATCATTTTTTCTTTTTAAATGTTCCCACTTAATATTCATGGAATGTATTTCTTAAGGGGGTTTCATTCCGCAGTCCTGCAGGAATTCTAAAAATCTGATTCGTACCCAAATGAAACTGAAAATTTTAAATTTACAAATTTTTGATTGTGATATCTATATTTTCGACTGCAATTTTTGCATTTTGATCAAGATTTTTTAATTTTCATCCGTTTTTTTTTTTTTTCTGAATTTTCCAAAATTCTGAAAATTCCGCCTGGCCATTTCAAATCAAAAGCAGGTTAGCTTAGAACCCGGAAATCATCTCCATTTAATTAGAATACTAGTGCAGTTGCCCATAGTTTCACTGTAGTGCATTAGAATTTGACATTCATTTATTTTTATGTGGTGTGGTAAATTGATGGAAGGTCATTGATATCTCACATGTAAAAAAATAGCAGAATTCACAGCTCTACTTGCAGTTTTACTTTTCTCTACTAGAGTAAATTCAATTCTCAGCAAGTAAGATGGCTATTATCACTTTTCACTTGTGTTATTACACAACATCTGAATAAAAGGACAGCCAATGGCCAAAAAGACACTACTTACTCTTCCTACTAAATTCTCCTAACTAGCATCACGGTTTTCTACCCATCAGCACTTTAAAAAGCTAGATGATGTGTCCCCCATAAAAAGATCCAAATTCGGTAAGCTAGTCTTCACGTTTGATTGATGTGCACAGACATTAAATGTTTCTTGACTCATTTGCCAATTTCCCTCTTGATATCAGTGTAAGGATTGAAGGAAAAGTTCAAATAAATCAGCATGGCAAAAGGTGACATTTCTTTAAAAAAAAATAATATAATAATTCATAGGCCAGTAGGCCTTAGGAACTTTTCTAGCACAGTTAAAATACAGTCCCTGTGGAAGTAGATGCTCTTTTTACCCATTTCTACAGAGATTTTCCATTTTCCTGTTTCGTAATTTAAACTGCAAACCTAGAAGACTTGTTGCCTTGAGGAAGAAAATAAAAGTATAAGGATTGCATGATGATTCTATTAAATGGCCTCCATTCAATAGTTTCTGAAAACATTTCAGCCCTGATAAGTGTGACTTTGGAATTAATGTAGCCTAATTTGAGTCCTTCTATAAATGCACATGACACCTTCAGCTGTGTGTTAAGGATTCTATGATATGCAAAATGCTCTTGAGTAGAATTTAAAGAAGTTAGTAGAGGTGCCTTGCTTATGTAGAAGGAACATATTTCCATGAAACGTGGCATTTAATTGCTCTCTTCCTTCTTGTAAAGACAAAAGTTGGTATTTCTATTAAGAAGTAGGGCAAATGCAAAGTCAAAAAGAATGGTATTGTATTGATTTTCATGTAAATTGTACAATTCTGCAATTACTGAAATAAAGTGTGTATATTGGAGGGCAATGTATACATAAGACAAACATTCATGGAGAGTTAAAGTTCCTATCGTTAAAACTGGTGCTAATTTTCCCCCAATCAATCAGATCTTATTTAACATTTGAAAGCTAACATCTGATTGGTATGGATGGCCGGTTCGCGGATCCGAACCCGGATCCGCTGCGGATTTATCCCGTTCACGATACATTTTCTGCAAATTTTCGAAAATACAAGGATTTCTCTTAATTCCATACATACGTATTTTCGAAAATTTTCGAAATTACGAGGATTACTTGTATTTTCGAAAATACATGAAAACTCGTAATTTTGAAAATTCCCGAAAATACGTGAAAACCCGTAATTTCGAAAATTTGCGAAAATATGGAAAATCTCGTTATTTCAAGGGTGTTTTTAATTTTAACGGGTCCGCTCGCGGATTTTCGAATTTTTGAATTTTTTAGAAAATTCGCGGATCCTCGAGCGGACCGGATTTTGTGAAGTTCGGACATCTCTACTGATTGGTTGGGGCAAAATTCGCACCATTTTTAACAATAAGAACTTTTATTGAATTTCCCTGATTGTTTTCTATGCTTGCTTTATTTTTCTATAGAAAAAGGATAATAGAGATCTAGAAAATTAAGTATCAAACCTAAAAAAGCTAAAAATATTAATATTATGTGCACTTCCAATATTCTTAATTTGCAGAAAGGCAGCTTGCAGAAGGGCAATTCATGTTTTTAAGAGCTGCCAGGCTGTCTCATTTATTAGAATGCCTTGTCAGCTACAGCAACTCTGTATACTGCCGTTTTGCAAATGAAAATATTGTGAAGTACTTCATTTTGTATTTGCAGTTGCCCTTTAAGTATTTCCATATCAGCAGTTGCCAGAACTCAACTGAAAATAAGTTGTGCACCTTTTCTTCAGTGTGCCTAAGTCAGTTAGAATTGATGGCACTGGCAATAGGGAGAGGAGAAGTCAAGCTTCTGTAAGTCTTCATTCTTGAAGTTTTTTCAATGGACTTTTACTACCCAGCATGCATTTTTTTAAGTTGTCTGTGTGTCTACAGGTCTTAACGTTTTTTGGGGTTTAAAAAAAACTGTTGACATATTTTGGATGTATGCCTAAAACATGTCAGTGTCTTTTATGCAGCATTTAATTATGCATCAATAAAACCAGTCTTTCTTCCAAAGCTATTTTGCAGCCATTTTTTTCTACTGACTGTGTATAACAAGTATATACAGAAAATATACATCTCTACAGTCCACAAATTCAAATCCATTTTGCAATTGATTTAAAAGTCTTCTTATTTGGGAAAAACCCTTAATTACCAGTGCTGCAGTATCGGAATAATAACGCAAGTTATTTGGTATTTTCCATATTAAAAAGGGCTGATAGAATTCACAGTAACACAGTTGCTGCAAATAAAGAGCATGGCAAACTTCTGTACCTATTATTGCATTATTATTACCCCTAAGACTTTTTTTTAAATAGGATGATATTAAAATTGGCTAAGAAGGTAACTGTTTTAAAACAGATTAGCAGTCACCAAATAATATCCTTTCCACTGTACTTTTAAGGGCAACTATGGTCTCCGAACAAGCTAGGGTTAAATAAAAAAATGTAGTTTATCCAAAATGAGCCCTGCATCAAATCTCTGAATGCAGCATGTGGAAAATGTCATTGCGTATAATTTTCAAAATTCCTGCTTCAAGCGGCTTAAGTGACATCACTTGACCCTCAGCTCCTCCCCTGTCCATGGGGGCAGAACATGCTCACCTAAGCCTTAATGCAGGGAAAGAAACGAAGCACCTGCACAGATGACAGGGCCTGATAATTGAGAACAAAGCAGAAAGTGTTTAGAAAGGTATATTGCTAAACCTTTACCAAGAGATATGATCCAGGGTTCATTGTAAAGATATGACAGAAGGGCTTTTATTTAACGTCAACTTTCTTGGAGACAACAGTTGCCCTTTAGGAACTAAAGGATGTAGGATGTTTACAGGGTGATACACCAAGACTCCCTTAGGGCAATGTAATACACAGAGATGTGCTACGTACAGAACATGACCATGCTCTTGCAATGCAGTAATCATTGTGTGGTGGTACTGCATCATGAGCATGGGCCATTGGATTTCGTGCTACATGGTAATGCAAGATTTAATGCAAAGGATTTTTCTCCAGGTGCCTGACACAGTTTTCACACAAACTGTGTAGGCCTTGTGAAACCACGAGAAAACACCAACTTGATATCATAATGGGTAGAATGGGTTTACCATGGATTTCGGTAATAGCATGTATTTTTATATCTCCCTGCTTATAGATACAAACTGTCTTAAAGTCATGCTAATCAGTGTAATAAAGGTTTTGCAGCTGCTGCATGGGTTTTGCAAAAAGTACGTACACAGCCACTGTAAACTGAAAGTTATACAGGGTTATTCAATAAAAGTTCTTATTGTTTAAAATGGTGCTAATTTTGCCCCAACCAATCAGATCTGATTTATCATTTGAAAGCTAACATCTGATTGGTTGGGGCAAAATTAGCACCATAAATGACTTTTATTACATCTCCCTGATAGTGCCTTATACCTTATACAGCATTCTAGTGTACAAACAATCCTAATTGTATATTGGTTCAAAGAGCCTGCCATAAACCTCCGATAAATAAAATAAATTGCTCAATAAGTTGGACAATTTTTTTAAAACTCAGCACCCCCATCAAGGTTACTTTATATAACTGGGTCCTAACTTACTGATATTGCCTTATTGGCTGCATGCTGACAGCTTCTCCTGTGTGGCCTGTATGTTTGAAACTGACCCTCTAGTTTAAAGTACTTTGCTCAAAAGAGCACATGACCTAACTCTGGGTGGAGTACAAGTTCCAAGGAGGCTTGGTCAAACCTTCAATGTAACACACAATATATATATACATGAAATAGGGCTGTTGTACATCCATATTAAAGTACAAATAGAGACCAAAAATATAATACATACAAAAAATAGAATTCTAGTGCACAAACAATCCTATTAAGCAAATTACTTTAACCCAGAGAGTCAGCTTCAAGCATCCAGGCCATACAGGAGAAGCTGTCAGCTCATGCAGTCAATAAGGCAAGTATCAGTAGGTTAGGACCCAGTTATATAATTATGTGGTGACTGGGCTTAAAATAATTTGTCCACCTTATTAAAGTAATTGCTGTTATCCAAGGTTTATGGCAGGCTCTTTGAAGCAGCAACCTTATGGAGATATATCTAATATGCAATTAGAATTGTTTGTGCACTACAATTCTATTGTTAGTATGTATTCTATTTTGGTCTCTAGTTGCACTTTAATATGGATGTACAACAGCCCTATTATATATATATAAAGTGCCACCTTATGTCTTCTGTAGGAATGTTTCTGGGGTGTACAGGGGCATATAGTATGTAGCTATATGTCAAAATAAATTCAGCAGAGAGGGACAACTGCGCAATCAGGAAGCTGGAATAGGCACTTAACCTACTCAACTGGAGCTGTGCAGAAGTCAAGCAGAGCTAAAAAGGGAATCTTTGACTCTTTTGGCTTTTTTGTCTATCAGAGGGGTCTCAAATGAACCTAAGAGAAAACGTTAGCCATGTTATATATTGTTTTCAAAGGAAGGTCGTTTACTGGGAGAATTTAGCCTCCAGCATTTAGCAAAGAAAGATCTAAAAGCAAAGACTTCCTTAAGTGTGCGGTGAACTCTAAATCGACTAGCTGATTGCCTAAAGGATATCCACTCATCTACTCTCCAATACTTTATATTGGTGACATCATAGCATAATTCCTTTAGAAGCACATTCTCTAATAATCATAGCCCTTAGGGAAAACAGCAAACAGCTAAATCTACTGTACAGGCATCTTCTAGAGTCTTTAGTGTTGTACATTGTAAATTGTATCCAAACAGAATGTAATGGGCATGACATGGAAGAACAGCAACAAAATGTTTATATACTCTGATGATACTGCACAGACTGTGCTCGTACCTTTAAATTACTTTCCGTGTCTCTCAGGATGATGAAATATTAATAAAACTGTTTAACAACCTGGAGGATTGTGTATTAATAATGCTGCTTTCTGCTGATAAGATCAGAAGGATTAATTCACCTTAGATAAACAGCTGAACTTAATGCTGAGCTACAGAAACAATCATGGCTATTTTTCTTTTGTATGTTATCCATTTTGAAATCACACCACAACCAATGTATGTAATTAACTAGTGTTGATATGAAATATGAAGAAGACTAAAATTGCATACAAATGTGAAAATAATGAAATGATGAAAACAAATATCTGGATTTAACAGTCTTTGCTAGGAAGCACATTTAAAGGGGATTATACTCATGCAGAAACTGCCCCCTTTTTCAGGCTCCTCCCACAGTCATTGTCACTGACTATTCTCCCATCTCTAGAATTGGCAAAAATAAGACAACAAGGGGAGGTACCAAAAAGCAGCCAGTTATTGTAATATATGTGCTGTCCAGTGCCTTCTGAACCTATCCCTGCCATGATGTAACCTCGCTTACTGGTGAGCTGCCTCTCTAGTGACCACTGGTCTTTCCTCTGTCAAGGGCAATGCCACGTGTAGCTACCATATCTCCTAAAACAGTACATCTCACCAGGTCCTTGTTATATCCCTGTTAATCAGACCTTAAATAAAAAGCCTTCTAAACAGTAGAGTTGACCGGCACCCAACGTTTTCGCAAAATAATGTTAAATTCCAGTGTCAAAATTTACTGCAGACAATTTGTTGTTAAACTTTTTCTGTTGAAACCAACGTTCCAAATCAAAATCATAGTTTCAACAGTGGAATTTACAATGTTGAATTTCAGTTTCTCTGGCAGTTTAATCTGAAAAATGTTGTCATTAAAATGTCCAATTTGGACATAAAACTACATACAGTCCATCTTTATTAAAGGTGATTTAAAGTACCAGACAACATATTCCCAATAGAAGGAACACATTCACATTGCTGTGGTTTTTGCTTGATTTGTAAAATGAATCTGTGGGTACTATGGATCAACTCCCAATAATTCCCCTCTTTTTATGGTGGAAGTATAAGTGGTAGCAGTACATTTCATATGCTAGAGCACAGCAGATAGAAATAAGGAAGATGCTGCAGCCTTGACCCCAAGAAGTTTACAGGCAATACTTCAACAGTACTAAGGCCCACCTCTGTAGGCAGATCTATTCTCTTTGACACAGAACAGAGATTTAACAATGTACAATTACTGTTTTTGTTAAAAAAGTGTCTGTTCCCCAACACATTCCTTTGCTTTTTATACAAAAACAAACTTAATTTTGCAATTTATTTCGTATGAAGCAAAAGGAAAAAAAAGAAAACAAATCATATGTAATTCTGGGTCTTTAAACCTGTAACAGCTGACTTTTATATTGTTCAGGTAGGTTGTCTACAATGCATGTTGGCTTCAAAATAAACTGCAGGGTAACAAGAAGATTTCAAAAACTTATCAGTGTATTCCATATTGGTGTGGAGACATCTGTTTTTAAGGATAACTGTATTGCCTCAATGCATTTTTTTTTTAAAAGGCATGTCCAGCCCTTTTTTCAACTTTTCATATATTATACATATTGATCCCCCAGCCCCAACCGCCATAATAAAATCCTTAGAAAGTGCCCCGATATGTACTTACCTTCCCTCTATCCTCCGCGGCAGTCTCCAGGCCCTCTGCTTGCACAGAAATGCAAGCAGGGGTGGGACCGGCAGCCGCGTCCCTGATTGGCTGAGAGGCAGCCAATCAGGGACGCGGCTGCCGGCTGCTCAGAACGCTGGAGAATAGAGGGAAGGTAAGTAACTATCGGGGCACTTTCTATGAAATCTGTTACGGCGGTTAGGGCTGGGGGATCAATATATATATAATATATAGTGGGGAATTTACACTAGGGGGAGGGAGAAGAAAATGGGAAGGCAGAGGGAGGGGGGGGGAGAGGACTCTCCTGCGCATGCCTCAACCTTGTCACTGGGAGCTTCTACACTACAATTTTTTTGGCTTTGGAGGGGCACAGCATGGCAAACATAAGGAGCTGGGATGTAAGGTAAGGATTTTTGTGCACTAAAGAGTGGGGCCAGTATGGGGTTAAATTTGAGTTTTGGGGGTGGACATGCCCTTTAATACTGCTTTCAAAAGAGAAATGGTATGCAGCCCTCCCCATACGTTTTTTGCCTGATTTCGAGCTTCTCTCTGCCTTCAATTAGCCATGCTGTGAAGGGGGCATAACAATTCTGTCTGCCTGTAACTGTCACTCAAAACTAGCAAGTGAAAAAACACTCCTCCACCTATCCTTGATCAGCTTGATTATGTAGGCTGTATCCTAGCAACCGAACAGTTCAAGTTTGTTTGACTGGCAGAGGAGGAGGAGAGAGGTTGTAACAGACATTCCCATCAGCCAGTGACAAGGGATATGTTAATCATGGCCCTGGGCCATCTAGGAGGCAGGCTTTTAGCACTCATCTTTGCTGTGTGATATCTAAGGGAAGGCAGCACGGTTGCAAATGAGAGTAAACGATTTCAGCTGCTGGAACTGTGGACATGTAATGGGAGAGATGCTGTTTTCTGGGTATTGTTGTCCTTTAAAATATACAGTGACAGTGAATACTGGGGTCAGGGGGCATGGCTCTTTGAAGACTACATGTTCTGTGAGTTGTATCTGCAACAACATAGAAGCCTTCTTAGTTGCAACTTACTAGAGAATTATCTTACAATGTATTGATTGGTTCTGGGTAGAAAAGCTTTCACATTAGGATTAAAATATGTAGTTTAGTTCTCCTTTAAAAAGCTTTAAAATAAAAATGTTTAATCTGTGGTTCATTTATAGTCCCCTCATCCATTTCAATTAAGATCTCACAACTTATTTAACCCAAAAGCCCACTGCAGACAGGAAAGGCCATGTGCTGTCATCTTATCTGATATTTTTGTCCTGGTTTTCAATGCTTGGTGCTAGAAAATAGTGGTATTCTTGGTACCTCATTAAGGTTGATAAGCAATTTACAGAATATAGTTTCTGTGACCCCCATGACCACTTTTAAAACTAATTACATGAATACAATTAGAATCTAAAGGGAAAATGTTTTTTGTATCATTGCAGAGACCTTTGCTTTGTTATCAAAGGTGTGAATTATTTTATTGAGATTCATTCTCTTTTCATGCAGAAAAAAAGTTTGTCCAACTACTCAAGGCCCTTAGATCATAGAAAGTTCTCCTGGCTCAATAGGGAACCTTAACTGAGAGAGCAAATACAACGCACATGGTAGAACATGTTTCTATGCTTGTTGAATTTAGAGTTGCCAGACTTTCCTATTTAGAATTGCCTCTGACTGCAGGGCCAAAATCCTGAGTCCCACAGTCAGGGCTAAAATCCCCTCCACGGAAGTGCAGTGGAAGCCTTGCCCCCTGGAATGCCCACTTTTTGCCCTGGAATATCTCAAACCTATCCTCCCAGCCCCCATTCCTGCCCTCTCCCACATAAGAGAAGCCAGAATCTAGCAACCCTGGTGGAATTCTAATGTTTGGTTTTTTTATGAATATTAGTGCAGCTCTATCTTTGTGCAAATGGTGGCAAAGTAAGAAGAGGCAAAGACATAATGAACCACTGTCTACATTTTTAGGTTTTCTGAGGTGATGCAGTGGCATAGTTATCAGCCCAAGCCATCTTTTTACAAGCATAAGCTGTCATGGCTATTCAAATGTGTAATGACTGGCTAATGGGTTATCTAAAATGCCACACTCCGGTGTAATTTTGATAAATGCCCCATTATTTGTATTTCCATTTTGCACCTTTATTGAGATGCCTTCTTTCAGTTTTTTGCCATTTGGATTATGTAGTCAACTAGGACCCCGGGATGCCTGTTCCTTTTGCTGATGACTTTTAAAAAACCTTTGAAAACATATACAATACATTACTAGGCTGGAAGTTTTCTCGGGATAAAATCCCATTTTTTCTTGTTGCTGAAAAACACCAATTTGTAAAAATGTTAATGGTTTGTCCCAGTGTGGGGGTTGTAAGCTTTTTACTTTCAAAATCAGAATGCACAAGAAATCAGCATTGCAAATTAACATTTTTCATCCCATATCAGATGGTTTGATGGTAAGCATAGTATCTGCTGTTAGAAAGCTCCTGCGGTGCTTTCAATTCTGCTCGAGACACAAAGTTGACCTTTCAGTATTTTTGACTCAAGAGATTTAATGTCTCTTATCATAATCTTTGGAAAAATATTCAACTTAAACTGTAGCTGTATGAATCTTCTATAAAGTCCCAGTTTAGGGAATGAAGCTGGAAATTTGTGTTCTAAAACCCACATGGATTTACCTAAAAAAAGGTCCTTTAAAATGTATTTATCTTTAGATCCTAGGCAGCTTTGGGGTTTGTTTACTTATTTTTAGGTAACATCTGGAATATCTATCATAAGAATGTAATGCTGTTCTATGAGATATTACTTTTAGGACATGTATTAAAGGGTATGTCCACCCCCCAAACTAAATTTTAGTATGTGACTGGAAATGGCATTGCGCTAATCACACAAGCAGATGCCAGTAGAGCCCCTCCTGCTTGACTTCCGTGCATGGAAAAGGCACAGGAGTTAAGCCAATGGTGTCGGGGAACAAAGGCTAGTAAGTACATTTGTGGGTGCCTGTCAGTCCTCGCATGGTTGAAGTTTATAGCCCTTTCCAGCCACATACTAAAATTTAGTAAACATGATTTACTAAAAATGAAAAGAAGGGGTAACTTATAAACAGTGGTTTGGGTCCTTAAATGGAATGTCCACCACCAAAATGAAAATTTTTATATATCGTATATACTCAAATATTAACCGAGGTTTTCAGGCTAAAAAAATAGCCTGAAAGCAGAATTCCCATACAGTAGTCCCATACAGTAATAGCCATACTGGATTTGGCTATTACTGTATAGGACTACTGTATGGGAATTATGCTGTCCATTTAAAGGGCAACTAAAGCCTCAAAACAATACAAAATCAGAAGGCAGTAGTGGTCATATTTTCTACCCTTGGTTTATACTCATGTCAGTTTATACTCAAGTATATACGGTAGCTTTATCACCCCCAAACCTACCCACTCATGCAAGTCTTTCATGTATACTTACCAGCCCTTGTTCCCTCTGCAGTCTGCTGCTTCTGTGCCTTTTCCGTGCATGGAAACAGCAAAAGCTGCTTCGATGAATGACTAAGATTGCGTCTTAGCTAATCACTAATGCCACTGAGCCTAATGAAATACATTATTCTGGTGGCACATAGTAGAACATTATTTGGTAAGGGTTTGTTAATTCTCTACAAAAATTGTATCACTTTATTTTGCTTTTAAAGCTTATTGACTGATAAGTTTATTCAGAGTTTATGTGAATTTTAATATATTTTAATCACTTATTAATTAATTAATTGCATTAAAGGACAACTCCACCCTCATAAGAACATCTTTTAGAAAGAACGGCCATATGTTGATATATCATACTTTGTCCTATGAATTCATTACTGTATGCATGCTAGGCTTCTGGATGCCTCATGGACACTGAGCAATTTAGAAACCTGTACTGAGCCTGTACTGAGCCTGGGCATGCTCAGAAGAGGCAGATAGGGGATTAACATTCAGTCATTGGCTGTGATGTCAACTGTCAAATCCATAACTGACAGTTGCTAACTGGAAGAACCTGGAAACAGAAACGGGAAACAGGACATTGTGCAGGATTTCAGGTTAGACTTATATATTTCAGATTTCAAACTATTACCATTTAGGGTTTGGGGGGTGATTTACCTGTATGTAAGTTTTCATTTTAGGGCTAGACTTGCCCTTTAATTGCACAAACTACAATCCAGCATTTATGAAGTTTTTTTTTTCTTTTTCTTTTTTCTTTTCTTTTTTATTGAAAGCCCGGTACTTCCAAGCCACCCCTCGGCCCATGACCTCGACCAAGCGTAGCGTGCAGACCCATCCATTACCAGGCGGGAGCTTGGGAGAGACATCCCTGGTTTGGGACAAGAATGCCTTCCCTCTCAACCAGCACTGATAAGAACAGATACTACACTTGATCTTAGCCAAAAGGCCGAGAAGCGATTTATGAAGTTTGGTTGATATTTTCACTTTCATTTAACTTCCCCATCTACCTGAATTAAAACTGTTGTGCAGTATTTTTAAAGGCAAGAGTGTCCTCTTTCTGAGTTCTCCCCATTAGACTGCTTGGTATTAGAGATGAACTGGTGAGTTTCATTCCAGTGGTGGTTCCACAGAACCTAGTGACGTTCTGAAAATCTGATTCAAACCCAATTAAATCATAATTTTCGAATTTTCGAATTTCGAGCATATCGTAAGAATACAGTAACTACCAATCAGTAACCTGATATCAGGTTAACGTGGGGTTTTCAGTTATTCTACGGCGCCATTTTCAAATGTTTTCCATTAAGTTAAATTTTGTGCTACCACGTAGCAAGAAACATAGCAGGGCACAGTATGGGGCACAAAGTGGAGTGTCTTACCTTGACAAGGTCCTGGGATACAATAAAGGATGTAAACATATATTGCATCATGGAATCTCGGTAAGGTAAGATGCATTGCTTTGTGATATTCAATCTAATTTAACAAATTTCCATTTTTTCTCATCATTTCCACATATTTTCTAAACCAGGTTTGTTTAAAAAACAGGACTCATCAGTTGTGAATCCTAGTTATGCCATTGCAACCATCTTTACAATCTTTTTACAATTTTATGGCAGTTTTCTGCTGTCAGTTTCTGCATTGGCTTGTGTTACAGCAAGGGAGGAGGGGGAGATTGTTTGAGATTTGTATGTACATTATCTACCATTTTATAGTTTAAGACTCTGATTTAGACTTAAGGTAATGTGAAACCTAATGTCCATTTTAAAAAAACAAACACTCCCCCCCCCCCCTTTACAATACCTAAACTCACAACATTTTCAGTTTGTAGTACCAGTCTCATCACATTCCCATTTTATTGTACTAGTTTCATGATATTCCCAGTTTTCTGTATCAGTTTCATGACATTCCCAGTTTATTGTACCAGTCTCATGATATTCCCAGTTTGCTGTATCAGTTTCATGACAATTCCAGTTTGCTGTATCAGTTTCATGACATTCCCAGTTTATTGTACTAGTCTCATGATATTCCCAGTTTTCTGTATCAGTTTCATGACATTCCCAGTTTATTGTACCAGTCTCATGACATTCACAGTTTGTTGTACCAGTTTCATTACATTCCCAGTGTGTTGTATCTATCTATCCATTTATCTATCTATCTATCTATCTATCTATCTATCTATCTATCTATCATCTATCTGTCTGTCTATCTATCTATCTATCTATCTATCTATCTATCTATCTATCTATCTGCTATCTATCTATCCATCTATCTATCTATCTATCTATCTATCTATCTATCTATCTATCTATCTATCTAACTAACTATCTGTCTATCTACAGTGTGTATTTAATATGTGCCCTTTATAATAGGGAGGAATATTGGTAAGGTTCCTGGTCACCTGCTGATTAGTGGAGACAAATGTTATGGTATAAGTCAGATAGAATGTGTTTTAGCCTAAAATTTTCTTAAAATTTAAACATCAGAATTTTTCTATACTGTATGTATTACGAAAAACATGCCGATAACTTAGCTCAATTGTTATATAGTGCACAAAATTTCATTTTACTTAACAAATTTTGCACACAAAATTTTGATGCGCACACAAGATATGAAACCTTAGAGGGAACATTCTTAAATTTTGTACTTCCCAAGTCCCGGAGTTAGTAGATCTAAGTAATATAGAACCAAACCTTTCTGTAAATACAATCTCTAATGATGCCATAATTATAATCAATTAACATTGAATGCTTTTAATTATAGTTGAAAATGGATTGCTTAAATGAATGCAGTGGAAGAAGGCACTCATTTCTCATTTGTAGGATAATTACAGGCAGATGTTAAAATTGTGAAGATCACAGTTACAGTGTGCTACTGAATACAAACATTTGTAAACAACATCTACCTAAGATGACTAGGGATCTCAGTGTCACATTTTCCTGTTTTAGTCACAACTATAAGGATGGCAAGACTAAAAGAGCTTTAAAGGCCATCTATGCTGAATTTCTTAATTGCCTGTTACTGGAAACTATCATTCTTCCGATCAATGTACCATTTATTTGTTGATCTTCCCCCCACTTCTTTAGATATCCAATCTGAACCATCTTACATTGCGGCTGTCAATCAAGTGCCTTGTTATCATAAACTCTTCTGTTGTGTATTTTTGCTGTAACTGGAATGGTGACAGGTGGTAGGAGTGAATTGCTTGATGGGGAATTTCCTTCTTCAATGCTGCCGCTTAGTGATTACTGAGCATGCTTGCCCTCATAGAAAGTCTGGTAAGATGGAAGGAGGTGTTGGTTAAGAGAGAAAAGGATGGGGGAATGTTACTGAGACTGAGCAAATAAATCACTGAGTTTAAGGCATGTAGCAACACAAATACCTAAGAGTAAGGCTTACCTACAGTACAAAGTAATTTTTTTTAATTAAAGTTGCTTTTTAAGATCTTTAACATCTCTGGGGGTTTTCATACATGTACTAATGTGGAATGGGTGAAACACTAACCCATTCTGCATGGTACAGTCCTGTATTTAGGTTCTGTCACACTTTACCAAACACACAAGCTTTCTCTCCAGAGTGGTGGAAGAAAGGCAGGTGCCATGTATGGGCCATATTTCTAAATATCTGTTTATTTATATTATCATGGAGATTCAATAAAAGTTCTTATCATTAAAAATGGTGCTAATTTTGTCCCAACTAATCAGAAGTTAGCTTTCAAATGGTACATAACATCTAATTGGTTGGGGCAAAATTGACACCATTTTTAACGATAAGAACTTTTATTAAATCTCCCTGTAAGGCTTTAAAAACAGATTTATGGATTTAGTAAACTCAACTTAATTTTACACATTCATTTTGAAATTTGTTTTGTCTGTGTAATTCTACATCTATATAAAACACTTGCTTTAATGTGATATAGGCCTTTAATTCTATGTGCTACCCATGGAAATTATTGCTATTATCAAAATTAAAGTGCTCGGTATCTTTTCCGATCCATTTTCAAGAAACCCTACATGGAGAATAACTGCAAGCTATTTCAACATCTGGGCATATGCAAAGCTTATTTCTAATGAGTTACTGTTGTAAAATGGACTTTATGGGAATTACGGGGAACATTTTAGTTTACTGTAACTGATACCATATGGAACATCTAATCAAGCTTAAAAAGATATACAGTTTTTTTTTGCTGGGGTGCTTGCAGGGTAAACTAGGACCGCAGGGGATAAAGCATTAAAAGCTGATGCTACTAAAAAGGCAAATCACTCTGTGATCTTAGTACCAGGCGGAAATAAGAACACTGCTAAAATGAACCTTTTTTCCTATCACTTCAAAATCACTTTGGTCTCTCAATAAATGAAACTATTTGCTCAGCGTGATACACACATTATTTGATGCTCATACGACCAATGGAACAAAAATTCTATATTTAGCAATCTTATCCTTGTAGAAACTTTAGCTCTCTTTTATTACAACAAACATCTTCATAAAACAGGTCGTAATAAAGTGACTTATGCCCAATATCCTTACATCAAATTGTAGGGAACAGTACTTAGCTTAAGCGGACAAAGTACAGTGTTTTTGAATTGCCAGTTACAAAACATCTTCATTTAAATGCAGTCCCCTTTTAATGGAAAGTAACATTGTAAAATGTGTGATGCTCTACTGTCAATACTGGTCAATAAGAACGTTCCAAGCTGGCGAGTTAAGTTCCGTTTTACAGTTTTAGAATTTGATGCATAAATAAAAATAGTATGTTAATGTAAATGGCTCAGGAACCAGCAAAATGGTCTGGGGAACACGTACCGGTACATATAACCAGAAAGTATTTCAAAAATTACTTTCTTCACATTTTATTTTCAAGTGTTACCGAAATCGACTTCCAGATTTGAGGGTTACTGAAATTAACTTGTACTTTCGAGTTTACCAAAATTGAAAATTCTGAATTCGAGAATTGAAAATTCTGAATTCGAGGGCTACCAAAATTCGGTTAATTTCAGAAAAATCAAAAGTCTTCGAAAGTTAAGTTGAAACTTTGAAATCCTCAGATTCGATTAGAAACTAGGTTCTTTTCGAAACCACACTACATCTCTACTGGTCAAATGTCTCCACATACCAGAGCATTTCGATTCTTCAGTGGGGTTAATTCAAAGCACTAGTTCGAATTGGTGTTTGATATAAATTGCGTAGGCATAACTACCAGACAAGCAGATATGGCCCCCCTTTAATTCCCACATTAACACTAGAATTATTAATGGAACCACCACATCATTTTTTGGCTATTGTTTCTTTAATTACCCAATTTTCTTCATTTCACAAGGATCACTCAAGGGTTTACCAAACAAAAAAAAAAGTTGATTGTGCCAATTGGTATCTCCACCCCAAAATATAACTTTTTTCTGTAGGGTAGGTTACCCCCTTGCAACCCTAGATGCCATGGTATTAAGTTAAAAAAGTGTCTAGAAACTTCCTTACCAGCCTTTGTTGCCTCTGCCTGTATTGTTACTTCCAGGAACAGAGTAGCTATTGGGGCCTGACTTGAACCTGCTTCTGTGATTGGCTGAGAGTTAGCTAATCACAGACATGACTGCCGACTATTGATAAAGCTGGTAAGTCTATTTCTCTGCAGTTTTTTAACTTAATACCATGGTGTTTAGGGTTGCAGGGGGTCCCCTACACTACAGACATGCTGTGGGTGGACATGCCGTTTAACTACGAAGAAGGATGTTTGTTCGTGACTGGCTCGTCATTTATAAGGAAATGGATGAAGAAAGTACAAAATACTTAATCAGTTGCAAATCTATAGACTGATATTGGTAAAGGAAGAAAGGAATAGAGATTGAAATGAAACCCTTGTGAAGCACTACACATCCCCTCTATAAAGAGATGAGTGCTGTCCCATGGGGAAGATATCCTTCGGAGGCCCATGTAATAAGGGTTTGCAAGGACTGAACTAACATAATGGATTTTAAATGGGAAATAGAAACATTTTTTTGAGAGAACTGAACTGTGAGAAGCTATTAAACAATACAGTGACACAGAATCATTGAAAGATAAAAAGAAAATTGAATATACAGGAAAAGATAATGTGTTTTAAGTCAAGAACTGACCTCTGTTCTTTCTGACCTTACTACCACATTATTACTATGGCTGGCAGCTTTGACCTTTGAAATGAATCTCAATTCTTACTTTTCTTTACCCAGTATTGTCTATCCTAAAAAATATGAATTTATTTAAAAAGAGAAATTATTTCAGCTGTAATATTAACATGCCCCAGCTGATCCATAAAGATCACATTGATTTTGGGTAACGCTTGCTGATTGGTTAATGCCTTGATATATATGTCATTTATGATCAATACAATGTTCCACTTCTTTTTCTACCTTTCCTGTTATCAGACTTGAGCGTACAAAGTTCCTTTTTAAAAAAAAAATTTTTTTAGATGATTTATTTTAAAGCCTCTGGTACAGAAATTGTATAGTGGAAAAAATCTTTCTTTTTTTGAAGGACATCAATATAAAAAATATAACATCTCCCCCATTACATGTCCACACTTCCATCAGCTGAAATTGCTTACTCACATTTACAACAGTGCTGCCTTCCCTTAGATATCACACAGCAAAGATGAGTGCTAAAAGCCCGCCTCCTAGATGGCCCAGGGCCATGGTTAACATAACACTTGTCATTGGCTGGTGGGAATGCCTGTTACAACCTCTCTCCTCCTCATCTGCCATTCAAACAAACTCACTAGGTCCTGTTGCTAGGATACAGCCTACATTATCAAGCTGATCAATGGTGGGTGGAGGAGGGTTTTCTTGCATGCTAACTTTGAGTGACAGAGGCAGACAGAATTGTTACGCCTCCTTACAGCATGGCTAATTGAAGGCTAATTGAAGGCAGAGAGAAGCTCGAAATCAGGAAAAAATATATGGGGAGGGCTGCATACCTTTACTCTTTTTAAAGCAATGGAAAAAAAATGCATTGAGGCGATACAGTTATCCTTTAATATTTATGAGGTGTCCATCACATTTTGTGTCTGTTGTCCCTTGAGTGTTACTGCTACTGAAATCTGTGAACTTACAGGGTTATTCAAAAGTTCTTATTGTTTAAAATGGTGCTAATTTTGCCCCAACCAATCAGATGTCAGCTTACAAATGTTAAATAAGATCTGAATGGTTGGGGCAAAATTAGCACCATTTTAAACGATTAGAACTTTTATTGAATCTCCCTGATAACGTATTTTATTTTCCCACCAATTGCGTTTGGTAAGTCAGCCTTAGATGAATTAGGTGTGAAGTAAATGGCCAGTACAGTTAATGTCAAGGAACATGCCAATTTGTGAGCAGATATAATAGTTTGTGGCAATTGACCTCCATATGACACAATGTGCATCATGTCCAATTAATCATGGAAAAATCCATATTCTGAGTAAATGAGCTGATTTTAAAGGAAAATCTAGTTGAATAATATACTAACTTCATAGGAATAAGGAGACGTTACAGTACAGGTCTTTTATATCTGCTTAGAAATTGGCTCTTGTGCCTGCTTGTGTTAATGTCTGAATAAGGTGTCCAGTAACCAACCAATAATGTTATTGTCTAGGAGCCTCTGGCAGTACCCTAGTCAGACAACAGGATATAATGGTATGTAGCAAATGACCTCAGTATGACATAATGTGCTTCATTTCCACTTCTTCAGTGTAAATCTAAACCCAGAATAAATACCTTAAAATACATGAAAAAGGTGGGTCATTGTTTAGGAAATATGTTATTTTCGGGAAACCATTTTACTTCTGGAGTCCAAAGAGAAATTCATTATGGCTGACAAACAGGACAACAAACAGGAAATTCTAAATATAGAGCTGATATCGTTACTGTGTTACTGTTACTGTGATGCTCACTTGGTCCATTTTTCTATATACGTCTCTGGGGAGATTAGTTATCCCCATTTTTGCTAGAGCACACATGATTAGTTTGCATCTTCAATACTGTCTGCGTTGTTATTTAATTGCATCTGACAGGGTAGAAATATCAGATTTTTAATGACCGTAATAATATCATATTTCTATTGCTCTAAGGCATCCATGGACTGATCCAACCTGACATTTTTTTTGGACAGATCTGCATTTATCATCTTTGAATTAAATCCCAGTTTTTGTCATGGCAAGATTGTTCATTGTGCATCTGGTAATATCCATGGATTAGGGGAACAAAAATGGCTTTCAGGATGAGCAGTAACAGTTGAAAGACTAGCATGCACAAAACAATTGGAGCGTCATTGGTCATTTCTATTACAAAAGCCATTTGATTGCACTTTTGTATCCCCTCCTGCTATTGGCCTATGATAAAGTACCCAAAAACGATCAAGAGTTTATCGAGTAAGCAAGTTGGAAGGAATCCATTTTCGGAAAATTCATTCAAACTGATTTGATCTGCCAAAAAGGGACAGTGTATGGCCATCCTTATGCTCTGTGTAATTTCTGTTTATAGTATATGTAAAGGTGGCCATACACATGCGATTTTACAGTTTGTGTGCCAACAGATCACATTGGTATCTGTCGGCACAGATGCTGTGGGGACCACACACTCGGACCACAAACGATCCCTATATGTGGTATAGGGATTGGTCGGCCGTGCGGCCATACACAGTATTATTGGATTGGTTCCAATTCTGACCGACGGAAATGACGACTACGGTTATTTGGTGGCACTATGATTGGTCAGGAAGAGCCACTACACACTGACGATAATGGGTAAAGATCGTAGTTCCCCAATGGGATTTACCCATTATTGTTGCGGTGTATGGCCACCTTAACACAGGGAATAAGTGACCCCAACAATTTGCTTATAATTTGAAATTTACTGATGGGGAAATAACCATTATATATAGGCACATGTACCATGTAGTTGGTTAAAGATAGGCAGACACTAAACTTTTTACACATTCTGGCATATTGCTGCATATAAAAATACAACAAACCCCATGACAGATGTTTGTTCTGAGATAGAGAACAGGAAAAGGAAACAGATGATTAAATATTTCAAGTGGAAGCAGAATAGAGATGAAAACTGATGAAAACGGGATTGGAGACTAGAAAATGTGAAAAATAGATTTAATTGATTTGGGTTTAGGAAATTCCATAAGGGGAATGTTCTGCAGGAAAAGCAGCACTAGGTAATAATCTTTGCATTCATTCATTGTATATATCTTCAGAGCTTTGAAAGTCTGTTCAAGCATTTTGCATCTTGCCGGAGAACACACACCAAATAACAATTTTTTTCAACACTTATCTGGTGTAATGCAGCCCATCTTATCTTATATATCTAGTATGATATATGATATTTAGTATGATATTTAGCCAAAATCAAATAAATGCACAATGCAGCCATATACAGTAAATTCCTCATATTATCGCTTTTGCTTTATAATAAAAGTCTCTACAATACTATTTGGTTTACACTTCTCTGTTAATAGGAGTAAGGGTTAGGTCTCACTATATGCCTTGCATTCTGCTTTCCGTGCGTTTCGCTAATCGCGATATAATTTAAAATATAATGTAAATCGCGAGAATCAGTTCCCACTGTATAAGTTGCATTCCGAATCTATGTGGTTCATTTTTTATCTGCACGAGATGCGCGCACAACTTTTGGTCCGTATGTGTCAGAATCACACTTTGATAAAAAAAACGCAAAAAAAAAAAAGCGGACACATGTGGACAAACTTATTTTTTGCGTTTTTTTGCGTTTTCTCCAGTGTTTCCTGCTGATTTTCCAAAAACTGCACACGCACGCATATGGACTGGAAACGTGGACACACACTGACAAATGCATAGAAACTTTATACACACTGTAGTTTTCTTTTAACAGGGAGATTGAAATAGAGCCACAGTCACTCTGGGCATATCTAATGGCAGGGATTTAGCAGGGGTTGCGCGGTTCTGGGTAATCTCCCCCTCATGTAAGCATTTAAAGGGACACTATACTGAAAAAATGACTTTGCCTCATCTAAATCTATAATTGAATACATATAAGTAGCACTTACTCTGATTTGCGTGTGTTGCTGCATGCCTTCAATCCAGCACACATTTTGTTTAGGAGCAGGATCCCCCTCCCTCTTTAAACCACTCCCACTTCCATCCGACCTGACTTTTTTCCCACAAACCAACTGTCAAGCCTGCACACAGCATACAGCATTCCAACTGCCAAAACTCTGTCACCATTCCAGCTACAGTAAAACTAATCTCAGAAGAAGTTTTTGAGAGCAAGGAACTTGATTGACAGCTGAAATATAAGAAGTTTTAGATTGGATATCTAAATAAATAGGGGGCAGATCAACAAAAAATGATACAGTGGTGGTTGGGAAGAATTATAGTTTCCAATTATGGTCAATTTAAAATAACCTATTTTTCGGTATAGATGCCCTTGAATGCCAGCTATCATTGGCACTAAATGCTTACGCTAAATGATCCGTGCAGCCTCTGGTATATAGGTTTTGGTGGCCTGCGACTCCACACTGTTTTGTTTTATTTCTCTAATGTTCAGACTATGGCCTTTTGGCCTCACCTTACATTTTATTGCCACTTTTCCCAGATAAGTATTTCAGACATTACGGTAAAGCAAACTAAAAATAATTTGAGTTGTGGAAGAAAATACAGTTTAGCAAACTGCAGGTAATTTTGATTATGACCTTTATTACATTGTGGTGATTTGCTTTATTGTTTTTAGTTTTTCATTTCCACTTTCTAATCAATAGTTTAGACCAACAAAATTCCTTGTGTGATGAAGCAGTAAACGCGGACTAACCTCTGCTCATATCGCTAATGGGAATAAAACAAGTTATTTTCCATTTTGCTTTTTTAAAAGTTTTCCTGACATAGTATCTATTTTCTATATGTAAACCTAGGGCATTTCCAAGTCCTTTGTATGTGTCTAGGTAAACACAGGGCCAAACACTGTGTACTGAAAGTCCTTTGGTGGACCTGTGTCTAACCTCCTGTTCTTCAATTACTGTAACAGGAGCCAGGAACGAAGTACTTCAACTTACCCACGAGAATGCTCCCCTTTTCCCTGGGTTAAACGAACAATTGTCGTTTGTCTGATTCTTATAGGTACTTGTACCCAATGGGCTGTAAGTATCTATATGATCCACTTTTTAGTTCCGCTTGCTCTATATACCAGATGTCTTCACCCAGCATTTCATTGTTTTTTGATCATAAGTGTATAGTTGTTGCTTTGTAATTATATGGTTGCGACTGTGACTGTGTTACTATGCTGTTTAACCATTTGCTACAGTGTAACTGTAGCTTTTAACTTTGTGTCTGTTTTTCCATTACGAAGTAGTTAATGGGGTGTTTTCGAGTCCCTGGGATGTTTTCCAGGGGGTGGGTAGGCGTGTGTGTTTTTTAGTCTACTTACCTGTTAACAGGAAAAATAAGTAACGAATCCTGTCCTGACAACGGCTAAGAGTAGCCAAAATGCATTGACTTGGAGAAAATAAATGTTACGTTTACGTTATCTGTTCTATCGCTATGATATTTAAATTTATATTTTATATAGTATTAAAGACATGGTTATCAAGCTCCTCTCTCACTTGACCGTAAGACAGTGTATGAGCAGATCTAATTTTACTTCTTCTTTACTTGTCTCAGATGTATTGTACCTGCCCCGAGCTCTCTCTCTCTCACACACACACACACACACACACAATATGAACAAAGTTGGACGACGAGTTTGAATAAAATGAATTTTGAACAGTTTTTGTTTTAATTCTTTTCTTCAAAGTGTAACTTTGATCATAATTGGATCCATTTCTTTCATTTAACAGGACAATCTGTGACATCATTACATTTTGTACAGTTTCATTTTATTTCACGGTAGCAAACACGTGAACTCAGATTTATCCTGTTTTATTAGTAATTTTCGTTGTATCCCTTTATTGTTTTGGGTGATGGATCACAATTGAACCTTTACATTATATTACTTATATAGGTCTCCAAACAACTTCTACATGGATGCTTTCAGTATTGTTTCCTAATAATATTTTAGGAGCTTACAATTTAATTTATCACTTGCCCATGGGAAAGAAAATAACTTTTGTAAGATTTCATATAGACAGACACAGAGAAGAAGCTTTAGGGTAAACATAGTAATAGTGTTCAAATTGACTAGCAAAATATAGAAATGTCTCCAGATGACCCAACTATATTGTTTTAGAAGACAACAAATATGTTCCCCTGAGCCAGTGAAAAAAAGGTGTATTATCTATCTTCCTTATAAAACTTTCAGGCTTAAACAGAAATTAAACTACGTTGTCTCTTTCATCTCTAGTTAAAAAAATCCCATAACTTCTGAAACTTGGGGAAATAGAGAAATTTTCTTTAGTTGTTGTTATATTTCTATTTACAGGATCTCCCAGAAGCATTTTCACCATTAAGCGGGGCATCCCCTTTATTAAAACCCATTATGCGAATGTTATATGAATATTTTATAGACATTTCAAAAACATTTAACCTTCAATATTAAAGATTGTACAGCAAATATTTTTTTATGCCACAAATTATCTTTAGTTTAGACTAAACATACATGTTGTTATAATAATCTTTTTTATTATGATTTTAAGTTCTAAAAAGAAAAAAAAGGTTTTGGGTTATGTCCATGTACCCTACATTAAGATTTATATGGTGATACCTAAAGCTGAACAATTATATAAACCCTAATTTACTATCCCAACTATTGGCCCAACACCAAACAGTTCCCACAACCATAAGGTCCCTACCTTGTATATGTTCAACCATTGCTTTACCACATTCATCTTTCAAGAAGTCCCATTGGCTGGCACAATAATATTACATCAATAGCAGTTGGAGTGTAGTTATAGGAAGGGCACACCACACAGGAATGCTGCATACACTTGCTTTATTAATCCAACATGTTTTGATCCACAAACGGGTCTTTGTCAAGTGATGCAAGGACCAATCTGTGCATTCCTTATAAATCTCTACAACACCCACCCCTTCCCTCCCATTGCAGTGTCCATAAAAAAGTCTTAGTGTCCAATTGGTGTCCATAGTGACATCCATTAGTGGCCATGGAAACGTTCATAACAAACCACCACCACGTGGGAGAGGCTGTGCAAGATGGAGACAAGGAAAACCCTTGTGATAAACCATAAGTGAACCCATGTAATTTTTAAAAATATTTACAATTCCTAAAAGGAAAGAAGAAACTGAGCAAGTATATATATACAGATGCACATAATATTTACATTGAGAATTGTAAACGGCTGTAATTTGCTTATTGGCACTAATTCGCTTGCTTATAGGTAAGGTCTAAAGGACCACCACTTATTAATAGTAAATATATAGATATGATTAGAAATATATACATAGGTTCTATGCATGAGTACCAACTCTAAATGTAAACCGTATACTTAGCCATATATGATCGTTGGTACTGGGTATGGTTTTCAGACAATGGGGATTCCTAATAAACATGAAAGACATTGTGAGATAATTTGCAACACATTAGCATTTGCACATTTGCAAACACAATATAGAATCAAAAAAGGTTTTATAGACCGGCTATCGTTCAGTCCTACTGGGTGGCATACTGTTTAATCTTTTTATCCACGTGGCTTCACATTGTAAAAGCATTTTGGTTAAATTACCACCTCTCAATGGAGTTATTACCTATCTATTATACACCAGCGTAGCTGTGAAAAATTGTGTTTCGTTCTCCGAGTGTGTTTGAGACAGAGGTATCCGTGTGGGTGTTTGCAACATAGTTTCAAATTTTCCCCTTATGCTGCTGGATCCGTTATCTTGGCTGGTCTGCCCATCTGTCCTACATAAACCTTGTCACATGGGCATTTTAACATGGAAATTACCACTTTTGTTTCACAGGTGGCAAAGTGTTTCATAGGAATCTGTGGCCCCTAGTAGGGTGGCAGATGTTGTTACCTTGATTATGCTGCTGCAAAATTGCAGCTATGCAAGGGAATGTCCCTTTGCGTTTTGTACCATAGACGTTTTTGTTATGTTGTAAGTCAGATGGAGGTAACCTGCCCTTGATGGTTTTTCACATTTGTAACAGAATCTTATTGGGGTTTGGAACAAATGTCCATATTTGGGCCGACTATATGATTAAATGAGGAGACGAATGTCAGAGTATTTACGGGGGGGCTTTGGTTTTTACCATAATTCTTCCCCTGTTTATGGCAGCCATTTGGTTTTCAGCTTTCTGTATTGTGTCTTTGTATAACCTCTTTGTATAAATCTCTGGTTCAGTGTCTTAGCTGCTACCAGGTACTCTGTTTCTTTAGAGATTATTCGTCTTGCTTTATGTATTGGCCTTTTGGTATACCCCTGAACACCTTTGGATTGTGAAAGCTACTAGCGTGTAGCAGGTTGTCCTATCTGTTGGTTTCCTATAAGATTGGGTTTGGGAGGTTTGTATGTGTGAATTTGATGGCTGATGCACGTGGTTGCTTGGGGACCTGTTTCCATTTTTTTGGCTGGACCTTCCCAAATGACAAGAATATTGTCTACAAATCTGTAGTGTGCCTTGATTGTGTTGTTGGTTGATAGAGGCTTTCTGATGAACATTTACTGTCTAGTTGGTTAACAAATAATTGGCAGGGACGGAGCGTACTGTAGCACCCAATGTCCCTTGGAGCTGCCAGTAGTACTGTTTAAGAAATCTGAAATAGTTTTCTTTAATACGATTTCTAGGCAGTCCAAGAGAAAGTATATTTGGGTGTAGGCCATCAGTGGATAGGAGGCACTCTTCTACTGCTCATAACCCTCATTTTGATTGGGATGGTAGGTATATAGTGCTTGTATATCTATGCTGCATAGATATGTGTCAGGTTTCAGAGGGCCAATGGTATTTAGTCTATTGAATAGATCCGTGGTATCCTTCAAGCAGTGTGGAACGGTTGGAGGAAGGAATCCACGTAATGTGAAAGTGGTTCCAATACCGATACCAATCAATAGCAGTTGGAGTGTTAGATCTGTCTTCCTAGCCAAAAATGTCCTAAGCATCAGTAGAAATAAGAACACAAGCTAAATAGTCAACCAAAACTTAATTACCAACAATAATATTAATGCACATGGGGTTTTTGGTTTTTGATGGATAAAATGTGTTTTATCCATCAATATTTTAGGATTGAAAACGGGAGACGTATAAAGACATATTTTATCCTTGTTTATTATACAATGGTGGCGCGCCAGAATGGAATCATGGTAGGGAGCTTTATTGGATGCCCAAAGAAGCAAAATCAAAATGGATTCGGAATATCACACAATTTGACCCTCATTAAAGGGGAAAGGAAACACAGTAAGACAGTTTTCAGTTTGTGTAATGATAATCTTGACCGTTGACATTTAATAAGGAAATGTATGATATATAAATAATTTCATTAAAGGGTGGTCAGTACAAATGAAAGAGGATTTTATCTGTTCAGTGGTGTAATAAATAGCCGGACGGCCCAGGTACTTACAAGTACGCTTTGTTAGGAGGAGGCAGATAGTCCGGAAAATGCAGGATACAGAGGCTACTGGGAACTGTAGACTGGATGCTGGAAGGTGCTGCTGGGAGCTGTAGGCTGAAAGGCAAGTGTGACGGGAACTGTGGCTGATGCGTGGAACAAGGTGCTACTGGAACTGTAGGCTGAATGCATAGGACAATGGCTGAAGGGTGCTGCGGGAATGTGGCTAGGTGGAACAGGAGATCAAGGTGCTGTGGGAACTGTAGGTGAAGCTGGTGATGGAAACAGGTGCTGCTGGGACTGTGGCTGAATGCTGGAAAAGTGTGCTGCTGTGGCTGCTGGAATGGCTGGAAACGGACAAGGTGCTGCTGGGACTGTAGGCTGGAGAACGGACAAGTGTCTGGGCTGAGGTGTGCTGGAACAAGGTGCTATGGAAACAAGGTGCTACTGGGAACTGTAGGCGAACTGGAACAGGTGTGACTGGGAACTGTAGGCTGAATGTGGAACAAGGTGTGCTGGGGAAATGTAGGCTGGAAACAGGATCAAGGTGATGCTGGGAACTGTAGGCTGAATGCTGGAACAAGGTGCTGCTGGGAACTGTAGGCTGAATGTGGAAAAAGTTGTGCTGGGAACTGTAGGCTGGAAACAGGATCAAGGTGCTGCTGGGAAATGTAGGCTGGAAACAGGATCAAGCTAGGAAGTGGACACAGGAGCAGGCCAAGAGGTAGTCTCTGGAGCGGGGAAAGGTAAGTAGTTGGAGCAGGAGAGGAGCAGGATCCAAGGCAGGTGAGTACAAGGAGCCAGGGGTAGCTAACACTACTATCGGGCACCGGGTCCAGGAGGACGCCGGCTTTTATACTCTCGCATCGCACGGCGTGTCGGCGTTGTGACGAAGTCGTGAAGTGCAGAGCGGCACGGGACCGGAGCGGCAGGTAAGTTCATGACAAGTGGTTTATCTTTTTTAATAATATATTAAATGAATAATAAAGATATTTTAATGCTACAACAGAAACCTGTGCTATCTACGTGGTATTTATCGTGTGTATCTATTTTTAATTTAGTATTTTTTTGAGCTATTTAAAGAGAATGTGTTTTAATTTCCTTTAATTTATTGTTATTGCTTTGTTGTGGATCATAATGCAAGCCTCTGTTTTAAATTAGTTTTATGCAGTTAGAATGCGTTTGTGGCGAGAGAAATTGGAGCATGTTTGAGAATAGATTGAGAATATTCCATTGGTCGCTGTTGGTTACCTATAGGCAGCCAATGTGTGCACTACATGTGTCCACACAAACAATCTTTCTCATTCTAAGTACAGGGAGATGTGGAGAATGGAATCTGTCTGTGATCTGCTACACATTGGTGCTGTGTTCCTAGCATAATTGGTTCAAATGAAGTAAGGCTACTTCAAAACGGGCTGTTCTGGTAACCCTTAACAGCCCATTGCCAAACTAGGAGCAGTTTATTATTATAACCGGTGCTAGCACTGCGCTGGGCCACGGGCGAATGTTACCGAAAAGATGAGGCTTGTGCCAGTTTTAAAGGCCCACGAACATTAAATATACGTAGATTAGAGGCCACGTAGATGAATATTTATTAATTCTGTGGTGTCCTTATGGCAGAGCCGTGGAAACATTTCTTTGTATGTCCAATCTAAAGGATTACGAAAATGACTACACTGAGGTCTCACTCTCATAGGTACCAACTGGGACTACTACTAGTTATATCCCATAGAGTAGGAGAGCTGTATACACAGATAGGTATCAACTGGGACTACTACTAGTTATATCCCATAGAGTAGGAGAGCTGTATACACAGATAAGTACCAACTGGGACTACTACTAGTTATATCCCATAGAGTAGTAAAGCTGTATACACAGATAGGTACCAACTGGGACTACTACTAGTTATATGTCCCATAGAAGTAGGAGAGCTGTATACACAGATAGGTACCAACTGGGACTACTACTTAGTTATATATCCCATAGAGTATGGAGAGCTGTATACAACACAGATAGTACCAACTGGACTAACTACTAGTTATATCCCATAAGTAGGAGAGCTTATACACAGATAGGTCCCAACTGGGACTACTACTAGTTATATCCCATAGATAGGAGAGCTGTATACACAGATAGGTACCAACTGGGACTACTACTAGTTATATCCCATAGAGTAGGAGAGCTGTATACACAGATAGGTACCAACTGGGACTACTACTAGTTATATCCCATAGAGTAGGAGAGCTGTATACACAGATAGGTACCAACTGGGACTACTACTAGTTATATCCCATAGAGTAGAGAGCTGTTATACAGATAGGTTACCAACTGGGACTACTACTAGTTATATCCCATAGAGTAGGAGAGCTTGTATACACAGAAAGGTACCAACTGGGACTACTACTAGTTATATCCCATAGAGTAGGAGAGCTGTATACACATAGGTACCAACTGGGACTACTACTAGTTATATCCCATAGAGTAGGAGAGCTGTATACACAGATAGGTACCAACTGGGACTACTACTAGTTATATCCCATAGAGTAGGAGAGCTGTATACACAGATAGGTACCAACTGGGACTACTACTAGTTATATCCCATAGAGTAGGAGATCTGTATACCGATATTACCAACTGGGACTACTACTATTTATATCCAATAGAGTAGGAGAGCTGTATACACAGATAGTCCAACTGGGACTACTACTAGTTATATCCCATAGAGTAGGAGAGCTGTATACACAGATAGGTACCAACTGGGACTACTACTATTTATATCCCACTGAGTAGGAGAGCTGTATACACAGATAGGTACCAACTGGCTACTACTACTAGTTATATCCCATAGAGTAGGAAGCTGTATACACAGATAGGTACCAACTGGGACTCTACTAGTTATATCCATAGAGTAGGAGAGCTGTATACCCAGATAGGTACCAACTGGGACTACTACTAGTTATATCCCATAGAGTAGGAGAGCTGTATACACAGATAGGTACCAACTGGGACTACTACTAGTTATATCCCATAGAGTAGGAAAGCTGTATACACAGATAGGTACCAACTGGGACTACTACTAGTTATATCCCATAGAGTAGGAGAGCTGTATACACAGATAGGTACCAACTGGGACTACTACTAGTTATATCCCATAGAGTAGGAGAGCTATATTCACAGATAGGTACCAACTGGGACTACTACTAGTTATATCCCATAGAGTAGGAGAGCTGTATACCCAGATAGGTACCAACTGGGACTACTACTAGTTATATCCCAAAGAGTAGGAGAGCTATATACACAGATAGGTACCAACTGGGTATACAGCTCTCCTACTCTATGGGATATAACTAGTAGTAGTCCCAGTTGGTACCTGAGGCGTCATCTTCTGGTACAGCCTGCCCTCTAGTTCTGCGCATCTTCCGGTACTTTTTTTGCTCTCTAGTACTTCATCAACCCCATGTGGTCCTGCCACAGCATCTGGTCCTGCGCCCTGTCTATCCTATCCCCCTCCAGTCCAGCCCCTCTCTGGTCCTGCCCTACCTTAATCCCAAATCTTGTCTCCCCAACCAACCCCCTTTTCCTTTTCCAATGTTTCTTTTCCATCCTTCATCCCGATACCCCCGGTTTTCTCCACATGGTCCCCCGCCCCCCCCTTGGTCCCTGCCCCTACTTCATTCCTTTCACGCCTTAATGACGTCCCAGGGATCTTAGGGAGTTTGGGCCTTCCTCCCTTTGGTTTTGTCCCTCCTTTGGTCTGGCTCACCTCCAGTCCTTTTGTCCTGGGTCTATTTCCCCTCTTCCTTCCTTTTCTCTTGTGCTTTTTCTCCCGCCATCCCTTCTACCCATTCCTCCTGATCCTTGGTGGTCTTTCCTCTCATTATTGGCCTTAACTCGCCTCTCCTGGCCTGCCTCCCTTTCAGTCCTGCTCTCCCTCTGGTCTTGCCCCCTTCTAGCTTTACCCTCTCTCAGGTCCTGCCCTCCCTCTTGTTTTTCTTCCTTTTGTCTTGACCCCACATATCGTCTGGCCCCCCTTTCCTCTCCCCTCCCTCCTCCCTTCATCCTTCTCTATTTCAGTCCTTTTTTTTATAGTCTTCTTCCTTCTTCTCTTGGTCCTTCTCTATCTCAAGTCCCTTTTTTGTATGGTCTTCTTCCTTCTTTCCTTGGTCCTTCTCTATCTCAAGTCCCATTTTTTTCTGGACTTCTTCCTTCTTTCCTTGGTCCTGCTCAATCTCAAGTCCCTTTTTTTTTTCTGGACTTCTTCCTTCTTTCCTTGGTCCTGCTCAATCTCAAGTCCATTTTTTTTTTTGGACTTCTTCCTTCTTTCCTTGGTCCTGCTCAATCTCAAGTCCCTTTTTTTTTCTGGACTTCTTCCTTCTTCCTTTTTTCCTCATTTGTTTTTTTCTCCTCTTGCCTTCAATTTGTTTTGTTCTTTTATCTGTATGACTGCATTGAAAAGAAAACTGTTAATATAACATTCCAAACACATTTAGTAAGTGTTAGAATACATTTGACTTTATAGGTTGATAGTAAATGTGAGATGGGCCCCCCCTCCCAAAATATTTACAGCTCACTGCTGAGATAACAGGAGTAAGATTAGAATTAAACAATTACAAATAAACGGGATTGCAACACAGCTAAAGTATATATAATATGGAGTCGGTGCCAAGCTCAACAAAAAGGGTTATTATTGTCAGGTTTGGCTATTTGTTTAATAGTGTATTTTATACAGTTTTGTAGCAGGTGTGTTGTGTAATACACATATATATGTGTAACACAGGTTATATTAACCATCATATTTCTCCTATAGGATTTATTACTAATATTGAAAATTTATACGTTTAGCTAAAAAGCACTTAATATTAAGTTTTATGTTCTAATTATTTGAAGGTAAATTGAGATTCGACTATTTTAGGTATCATTTCGTATTTAATGTGAATCCCTTTTCTAACTGTATATCCCTAATATCTCTAGAAGTCATAAATAGGAGTAACAGAGCCAATACCAGGTTGGGATCAAATGTAAACCATACTGTATGAATTGCATTACCTTCCAATCCGCCTCCAGGATGTCAGCATCCATTTCTCACTCTGTGTAAAGAGGAAATAATTAATATCTACTGTAGATATAAATATATCTACAGTTCACTTTATAGTAACACTAAACCATAAAAAAAACTATGTGCCATCCGTTTGTATTTCACAGGAGTGAGAACGCTTTTCTCCCCTCCCTGTGAATAAAGGACGCTCGGGGCGACCCTGGAACTTACCTTCGCTCCGCTCCTCTCGCAGCCGCTTCTTCACGGAACAACTGTTTCTTACCGATCGCCGCGCCCTATCTTTTGTATTGGTGCGCATGCGTCTAAGATAGTGGCGCAGGTCAGAAGAGCGGCGTCAGTGAAGAAGCAGCTGCGAGTGGAGCGGCGGTAGTAAGTTTCCAGGTCCCCCAGCAAAATATTATTCACAGGGAGGTGAGAATAAGCGTTCTCACTCCCTGTGAATAATACAACCAGATGGCAAATAGTTGTTTTTATGGATTATGGGGAGTTTAGTAGTGTCCCTTTAACACATTGAAATTGGCCTTAATAGGAAAGTCAATTGGTTGTCAGTATTTACAGCATAATGTGCACTTGATTTTTTTACTTACTTCTTTCCTTACAGCTGGCTCACAGACAGAGCCTTCAGCTGGAGGCTAAAAATAAAAGATAAAATTATTAAAAATACAATTGTACATATGAATATCTATTTTATTTCCAATTAAAGATCATGATTACATAGGGTTGGCAATTTTAAACTATAGTGGCTCCTTAAGGTGCCAACAACACTGTATTCCCCCTTCCGATGTTACATTTCTATACATTCGTGAGTGAGATGTCCGAACTTCACAAAATCTGGTCGGCTCGAGGATCTGTGGATTTTCGAAAATACGTGAAATCCCTCGCATTTCGAAAATTTTCGAAAATACATATTTTCACGCATTTTGAAAATACGTGTAATCCTTTTTGGAAATTCGAAATTTCCGAAAACGCGTTCAGAAAAGTTCGGAAGGCGGAAAAACCGGAAAAACCGCAATATCTGCCTTCGCAAACAAGGTAAATCCGGTTCGGACCGCGAACTGGCTCACTATTCATGAGATCTCCTAAGAACTACCTAGGGGCCGTCCTATCTTTCATTGGTCTGCAATCAGCAAAGAAACGGCCAGATGGAATGTCACAGGAATGTCCAGAAAGTAAACTGCTGTAGAAAAAATGTTTCTTTAGACCATTAATAGATTAGACGTTTGTCTATGGAGGAATGTCTAATCTATCTAATGTCTGCCTAGTGTATGGCCAGCATTAGATAAACCAGGGAAATGGCTATACATACATTGAGGAATGCTTTGCTAATATCCATTTTCTACTTACTTTACTTACTCTTACTACCTCCCTCAACAGCCATGGTTACTAACTCAAGCCGGTGTTACTAACTCAACAGCCGTGTTTTGTCTCACAGCTGGTATCACTGCTCCACAGCCGTATCACTGTCTCCACAGCCGGTTCATCACTGTTCTCTACAGCCGGTATCACTGTCCTCCACCTCCGTATCACTGTCTCCAAGCCAGTATTCTGTCTCCACAGCCGGTATCACTGTCTCCACAGCTGTTCACTGCTCCATCGCTGGTATCACGCCTCTACAGTCGTATCACTGCTCCACGCCGATATCCCTGTCCTCCACAGCTGGATCACACTGTCTCCACAGCCGGTAATCACTGTCTCCACAGCCGATATCACTATCTCCACAGCCAGTATAGGCGCTTCCTCCAGTTCCACAGCTGGAGGCTAAAAAAATTGTTGAAATAATGAGATATATGCCAGTAAGAAGCTGGAGCCCACCAATGGATGTGGGTTTGTAATCTTCTTTACACAGTCTGGGACATTCCCTTTAAAAGAAAATAATACTTACCTCCTCCCCGCTCCTCTTCTTATATACATGTTTTCTACCTGAGCCATTAGGTCCTCACCCCTGCTGTTTGCACTTACACTGATATACTTACATAGCGCTAACTCTCCACTAAGCTCCGCCCCTATATCTCCATCGGCGACAGGCCAATAGGAAGATGCACTCTGCAGGAGCACGCTTCCCATTTGACCATCGCGCAGCAGACTAGGGACAGAGCGCGCGTGGTAGTATAACATGAAACTGCCTTAATCCAACACAAACATTTATAAAGCACAGCCATATTACGAAGACAATTGAGCACATTCCACATGTTTAACAGCAGGAAAATTGGTTTATATATTGGGTGGAATTTTATAGAAATTAAAAAGAGGAACATTGTTTTTAGAGAATACAATTTCTATTTTATACTTACAAGCTCACAGCGGGAACATGACTGGTATCTTTTTCTAAAAAAAAATTCATGATTAGTTTCTATTTCATTTTGAGATAAGTAAAAATAAGTAAATAATTAAAATAAAGGTGACCATATACATGACAAACAAACATACTATTCTCACTATGGGACCTGTGATGTATAATGATAAGAGGGCCTGAGTTTACATTTAGCAGGATAACGGACACAGAGATAAAATTCTGTACCATTGATATTTAGGGGTTTGTGTATTTGGCATTAAAACCTTGTAACTGGTGGATGTGAAGATGGCATATTCAGCTCATCTATATATGGAACTCTAGGATGAGATTGGAAATACAAATATCTATCAGTCTTACCTTTCTCCTTCCACCAACATTTAATAATTGAAGCAAAAAATTGCCATAAATCGTTTGGATGCCATTTCGATAAAATCTATTAATGGAGAAAAGCAAAAAGACACGTTTTAGCGCTGAAATAAGAACATAAAGTTATGAATGATAAAATCAGACTCTATAGATATTACATCTCCTCCCACAGTTTTCTAATTCTTACAGAGAATATTATCATATTGTAATAGAGGTTTGAAAAAAACTGCCGATTAAAGACTCAGCTGGGCTGTTCAACGAAATCCCACTCCATCTTATACCCAGTTTGTAACATGACTTACCTATTGGTTACTAAGATTTGTTACGCTAATTTCAAGTTTTTTATTTTCTTTATTGTTAAAATGTTAAAAACTTTCATTAAAAAATCATAATATTAAAAGAAATATGGTAACTATTACCCATGTGTATTCGGTTTTAGCTGTAATTCTTTTTTTAATTTATCAGAACAGTTAGACCAAACACGAATTTAGAGAGAGAATAAATACAGGTCCACTCACCTCATGTCTCTTCCAAACATATGACTAAAATCTTTGTTACTAGATGTCTAAAAATTATTAGGGGATAGCGTTGCTATGGTAACCATTACTGATGTTTTTGGTGTTGCTATGGAAACCATACTGATGTATTATTCATGAGCACTTTGGAAATATTACTTTTAAATATTAAAAAAGCAGTAGAACATTTTTTAATTTTATCAGAACAGTTTGCCAAACAGAAGATTTAGAGATAGAATAATAACAGGTCTACTCACCACAATGTCTCTCCAACATATGACTAAATCCTTGAGACTGTTGTCATAAAACTATATGGGATGGTATTGCTATGGTAACCATTACTGGTGTGTTATTCATGAGTACTTTGGAAATATTACTTTTGAATAATTATAAAAAGCCGTAAAACTTTTTTAATTTTTTTAGACATGTTTAGACAAAACAGAAGATTTAGAGAGAGAATAAACTACAGTTCCACTTACCTCATGTCTTCCACATATGACTAAAATCCTTGAACTGTTGTCATAAAACCATTATGGGATGGTGTTTTGCTATGGTACACCATCACTGTTTGAGTACTTTGAAAAAGACGACTTTTAACACTATACATTTTATATTTGTTTTAAAATCAAATTAAAAATAATGTGACACATTACTTAAGATTGGGTTTTCCCCAGTTGGCAAGAGGCTTTGCAAACTAAGGTAAGACAAGGTTAGAGGGTGGTCACTCACTAGAGCAATTTACGAGATCTGAATGTCTGAATATTTCGAGCTCTTTGTTGTTTTAATCATTTTATTGTAGGATATGGACAAGCTAGATTTGTCACAGAAGATCAGATATCAGCTATGGATTAATATTGTTACATAGAAAGAGTTATGTTTGGACCAACATTATATATTCAATAGGTTCTGGATGTCACTTATCCCTTTGGCTAAATGCACATAGTATGTAATCAAGTTAAAAAAAAGTTCATTAAAGTGCCCATGTCTAGACATAAAAATAATACTTTAGCTAGAAAATGTAGAGGACCCCTCAAACCTATGGTTTTGAATTATTATATATTGGAAAATATTCCCCTGAATCCCCCTCTGCTCTCGCAGCTGACAGCTGTTCCACTTTCTGGTTGCGGGCTTGTCAGTAAAGGCACGACGTGTACATCATGCCCAATCACCGGACAGCCGTGACCAGGAAGTAGAGCGACTGTCAGCACACAAGCTCGAAACAAGCTCCAAACAGGAGCAGGGGGAGGCTCTCTTCAGTGAGGGTCAGGGAGTAAGTCCCTTCAGGGGAATATTTGGCAACTATTAATAATGCGAATTTAGGTTTGGGGGGTCCTCTACATTTCTAGCTAAAGTTATTTTTTCACTGGACCTGCCCTTTAAGGATAGGCCTCACTGCATGGGACCGAAAATGCACACGCAGTCATTTTAAGTATGATCTAATAAATAACCAACAGAGAATATCAACACAGAACGAGGGATCCTGTGACCAACAGAAGTAGCTCAATGTGTTGGGTTGCTTGTTCTTTAGGCTGGGTATGCAGAAGCACATATTTCCACATATGATACTCTGTATCAGAAAGATTATACACTTGCCTAGATTTATGCCCTAACCCTACAGGCATATCAGGCATACCAGGCATATCACTTGCATCTAGTAACATAGTAATTGAGTTTGAATAAAGATATAGTCCATCTTGTCCAACCTTGATACCCTCTTCTTTTACCCTATATAAGAGTTTGATCCAAAGGATGCTAAAAGAAAACCCGGGGGGTCCTTCCTGACCCCAAATTACAATTGCAAAGTATCCTGGATCAACTAGAACTACAGTATTGTATTAATACAAGTAATTCCCTCATATTATATAGTATCCCTGTACCAACAGAACTACAGTATATGTATTAATACCAAAATTCTCAATATTAATAGTATCCCTGTATCAACCACAACTACGTATATGTTATTAACACAAGTAATTCTCAATATTATATAGTCCCTGTACCACCCAGAACTACAGTATATGTATTAATACCAGTAATTCTCAATATTATAGTATCCCTGTATCACACCAGAACTACAGTATTGTATTAATACCAGTAATTCTCAATATTTTATAGTATCCCTGTACCAACCAGAACTACAGTATATGTATTAATACAAGTAATTCTCAATATATATAGTATCCCTGTACCAACCAGAACTAACAGTATATGTATTAATACCAGTAACTCTCAATATCATATATATCCCTGTACAACCAGAACTGCAGTATATGTATTAATACCAGTAATTCTCAATATATATAGCGTCCCCGTACCAACCAGAACTGCAGTATATGCATATAACCAATAATTCTCAATATATTTTTGTTTTAGAAACTATCCGGCTATTTATAGTATATAGTATGTATGTATGTATATGTTTATTTATTATAGCTCCACTAGGGGACGCAGCACTGTACAAATATAGATACAAAAAGTCAGGACGAAACCCTAATTGGCAAAGGGTTCAGTAGTTATGAGAATTAGATAATTAGAGAAACGGGGGAGGAGACGAGACGTACTTAGAGATATCGGTAGAAGATGAGATTGGGGTAGTTAGCAAGACAATAGGAGTCAATGGAAACTTTTTAAAATATGGGTTTCATGTGGGCATGTTAAGGAGGAAGGAAAATGCCAGATGACAAGGAGCGTTGATATTTGGTTAAGTATAGGGGTGACTGCCTGATTACAATGCTTCAGTAAGAAAAGGCATGGGATCGAGGGGACATGTAGTGAGCGAACAAGACCGACAGCGATAAGACCTCTGACTGTGTCACGGGACTAAAAGATTCAATATGCAGTGGAGGGAGTGTGGGTAGAAGAATCTGAGAGCTATGCGAGGGTTAGGAATCTGCATACGGATGGGCTATTTTATTTACAATGTAGTACGCGAAGTTTTGGGGAGAGTGTGGAGACAGAAGAAGTCGTGGGCAGGGATGGATAAGGGAGTTAAAGATAGAGAAAAGGCGGAGTGGGTTTGATTTGTTATTATTAATAAGCGCTTTATAGTATTTTTGACAGTGCAGTGTTGAGGCATTGTAGCATACACTTGTAATGGAGAAAGTCCGCCTCGTACAAGACTTTCTCCACATCCGCTCAGCACACGTGGCGCACCTACGTATAAAATGGGTTGTGGGATTGAGCCAGGGGTCAGGGTGTAGAGAGACGGCGATTGCAGGGTTGCAAGGGCGCAAGGGAATCATAGCATCAGTCAGGACAGAGTTTTAGGAGTTAAGAAGCAGGTCAGGGTCAGATTCGGACATAGGGTAGAGAGACTAGAGGAGAAGAAGCACACCGCCCGGCAGATCTATGGCTCGGGTATTACGGACATACACACAAGAAGGAGGTCAAGAAAAACAGGAGAGTGTTGAGCAAGAAAAGTAATAGATAGTGTCAGAAAGCGGGTAGGGGTTACTTTCAAAAGATGAGACAGAAAGGTTTCTAGTGAAGAGCTAGCAAGATATTGTCTTGTATAAGAGGGGAATAAATCAAGAGAGAAAATATTATTCTCCCTCTTTACAAGGCACTGGTAAGGCCACATTTGGAATATGCGTGCATTTTGGAATCCCATATACAAAAGGGACATCTTGGAAATTGAGGCAGTTCAGAGAAGGGCAACTAATAATAAGGGGAATGGAGGGGCTTGAATATGCAGGCAGATTAGACAAGTTAGGGCTGTTTACATTGGAGAAGCGGCGTTTGCGTGGGGACATGATAACCTTATACAAATATATTAATGGCCCATACAGTGACTCTCTGGTGCATTGTTCACTAATAGGTCTATCAGAGGACTCGTGGGACATCCTTTAAGGTTGGAAGAAAAGAAGTTATCTTCAAGTTAGGAGAGGTTTCTTTACAGTGAGAACGGTGAAACTTGGAACTGTCTTCCAGCAGAGGTGGTAATGGCAAGTTCATTGAATAACTTTAAAAAAGGCCTGATAAGTTTCTAAAAGCTAAAAAATATTGAGAATTACTGGGATTAATGCATATAGATCTGGTTGATCCAGGGATACTTCCGATTGCCGTTTGGAGTCAGGAGGGAATTTTCCCCCCCTTTTTTGGCTGGGTTTTTTTGCCTTCCTCTAGATCAACTGTTAGGTAGGGTTAAAAAAAAAAAAAAAAGGGAATGGGTTGGACTTGATGGACGAGTGTCTTTGTTCAACCTTAGTTACTATGTTACTATGTAAGACAAGATCCAAGAAGTGGCCATCCTTATGCATACCGGTAGTCATCCACTGATGAAGATCAAATGAGGATGGTAAGTGAAGAAAACGAGACGGCCAGGATAGAGCAGAGTTGCCAATGTGACAGTTGAAGTCACCCAGAATTAGGACAGGACTGTCAGTAGAGAGAAAGAAAGTAAGCTAGGTCTCAAAGTCTGAGAGGAATGTAGCCGGGGGATTCGTGGATGGGGTCTGTATTCCACAGCTACACGTAGCGAAAGAGGGTAGGAAATATGTACAGTGTGAACCTCAAAGGATGTGAACTAGAAGGCCGGTGGGGAGATGTTGACATTAAAACAACAGGTGGGGGGAAAAAGGAGGCCAACACCTCCACCACGACCCGATGAGCGAGGTGTAGGGGAGAGAAGACCTCCTGTAGTACACAGGGCTCAACAGCAGAGTCTGTAGGGGAAGTCAGGTTTCAGTTAGGTGAAAATTCTTAGAATAGAAAAGGTTGTGAATAATTGTGGATTTGTTAGAAGGACTGAATATTAAGCAAAGCACAGGAAAGGGCAGATATGAAGAGGGTATTAGAGGAACGGATAAAAGGTTGAGGGCAAGATCTACAGAATGGCAGAGTAAAGGAGAGTAGGGCGAGGACAAGAGGAAACTGAGATATTACAGGCCAGGATTAGGAGATACATCCCCACACATCAGTTGTACCAACCAGAACTACAGTATATGTATTAATACCAGTATTTCAATATATATAGTATCCCTGTACCAACCAGAACAACAGTATATGTTTAATATCAGTAATCTCATATTATATATATCCCTGTACCAACCAGAACTACAGTATATGTATTAATACCAGTAATTCTCAATATTATATAGTATCCCTGTACCAACCAAAACAACAGTATATGTATTAATACCAGTAATTCTCATATTATATAGTATCCCTGGACCAACCAGAACTACAGTATATGTATTAATACCAGTAATTCTCAATATTATATAGAATCCCTGTACCAATCAACAACAGTATATGTATTAATACCATATTCTCAATATTATATAGATCCCTGTAACCAGAACTACATATGTATTAATACCAGTAACTCTCAATATTATATAGTATCCCGTACCAACCGAACTACAGTAATGTATTAATACCAGTAATTCTCAATATTATATTGTATCCCTGTACCAACCAGAACTACAGTATATGTATTATACCAGTAATTCTCAATATTATATAGTATCCCTGTACCAACCAGAACTACAGTATATGTTTAATACCAGTAATTCTCAATATTATATTGTATCCCTGTACCACCAGAACTACAGTATATGTATTAATACCAGTAATTCTCAATATTATATATGTATCCTCCTGTACCAACCAGAACTACAGTATATGTATTAATACCAGTAATTCTCAATATTATATAGTATCCCTGTACCAACCAGAACATACAGTATGTATTAATACCAGTAATTCTCAATATATTTTTGTTTTAGAAACTTATCCAGGGCATTTTTAAAGCTAATCAATGAACATGCCATTACCACATCTGCTGGATGACAGTTCCACAGTTTCCTCGTTCCCCATTAATATATTTATATAAAGTGATCATACGTCGCTTCTCCAATGAAAACAGCCCTAACTTGTCTAATCTGCCAGTTTAGTCAAGCCCTTCCAATCCCTTTATTATTTTAGTTGCCCTTCTCAGAACTGCTTCATTTCCAAGACTGAAATTTCCAAAACTGCATATTCCAAATGAGCTTTACCAGTGCCTTGCTAAGATTGAATCTATTCCCCTCTTATCAAAACAATACTTGCTAGCTCTAGCCTTAAGGTTCGTACACCGAGCCACGACCCCCCAATGAGGATGCATTTGGGCACAAACGGCTGTTTCAGCCAAGAAGCGAGCATGTGTATTGTTCGGTAGGGTCGTGGCTCGGTGCCAAATTAGCCGTGTGTACAAACCTTTACTGGCTGTCATTATTGCTACAGCTAGTCTGTTATCTACCAGAACCCCCCATTCTTTTTCCAGTCGAGATTCACTGAACACAGAGTTATTTATGGTGTAGGAGGCACAAGGATTGTTAAACCCCAAATGCACCTGAGGAAGGGGAGGACCCCGAAACGTTTGTGTAAACCAGCATTGTCACAAATAAATTAACTAAAGTTTGGATGAGTGCATTTTCCTAGAAATATTTATTATATCAATATTAATATAGTATCTCTGTACCAACCAGAACTACAGTATATGTATTAATACCAGTAATTCTCATATAATATAGTAGATCTCTGTACCAACCAGAGCTACAGTATATGTATTAATACCAGTATTCTCAAATTATATAGTATCCCTGTACAACCAAGAACTACAGTATATGTAATTAGAGATGTCCGAACTTCGCAAAATCTGGTCCGCTCGAGGATCCGCAAATTTTCGGACCCTTTAAAACCTATTAAATGAAAGTTCGGCAAAATCCTTTCTTCGAAAATATGAGGATTCTTCGAAAATACGAGGATTCTTCAAAATACAAAATATGATGTTTTTTTCGAAAATACGGACCCAAAATTGGCTTCTCCTCCAAAAATATGAAAATCAGTGAAATTTCAAATCTACGAGGATTTCTCGTATTTTCCCGTATTTCGAATATACAGTAATTTTCGTAATTTTGAAAATTTTTGAAAACGGCGTTCGGAAAAGTTCGGAAGGCGGAAAACCGGAAAACCCGCGATATCCGCCGTTCGCGAGCGAGGTAAATCCGCTGCGGATCCGGGTTCGGATCCACGAACTGGGCCATCACTAATCTGAGGTAAAATATAAAATCTGGAACTGATACTGTATAGTGCTGGTATTTCCCATAAACGAATTGTGAATAGTGAGTGTGGACATTTTTTCCATCAGTCTGAAATAGAGATGACTGAATTCCCCTGAGTTATCTGTGTTTGGACTTTGTATTATCAGCATGGAGGTGCCACTTGCAGTCAGATGCATTGAGCAATAAAAAGAAATATTACTGCAGCTAAAGGTCCCGTATTGTGGGACTTCAATACCTGGTAAGTGCCTCTTCCTGAACTTCCATTTTTCCTCCTTGGTAAGTCTCCTTGGCCGAGTGTAAAAAAAACTTGCCCATTTTATATGTTCTTGGAACTCCACAGTGACTTCTAATATCCTTATAATTTACAGTGAGGGGTACATTATTTACTATATAGTAGACACTCAATGATTTCATAGAGTGACTATTCTAAGATTAATTATTTCATCATAAAACACACGCTGACAAAATAAAATAAGCAATAAAATGAAGTGCAACGGAAACTCTGCAGAATCCCAACCACTCCAGAGTAAAAGAAGCTCAGTAAAACACACAAATGGAAGGGTATGTCGGTAACATACCTATTTACTGTTTAATATGAAATAATCTGGCTGTCATATGGTTTTGTGTATTTACGGTATATATTCATTAAATTCCTTGGTGTCTTCTAGTAATCAACTAAAGTATTATACATATTGAGTACTCAACCCTATATATAGTATAATTGATTTTAGCTTTGACCCTCTTATGTTTAACCTGCAGATAAACAAAAATAAAAATTAAACATTTTTTTCATGGGTAGACCATTTTTCATAGTATTCTGCATAGTGTACATAGTGCGATAATGCAATAATGGGAAGTTTTATTCTTTAAAATACTTTTTTTGGGGGGGGAAATAAAAATCTTTACAGGTCACAAACCTCAACAGATTTTCAGTCTTAAGCTAAAACACAAACCTGTCTCCTGCTGTGAGAAAGAAGAGCATTCAATCACAAACACGGTGTATTGTATATTATAAATCAGAGGAATAACTGTGAAAAATATAAAAGATCTTATTAAAGTCATCTGTCCAATAAAGTGTTTTTTTTAAGATTTCGATGATGTCTTCTACTAAAAATGCAAAAAAGCCATCAAGAGCAAAGAAAATATTGCTGAACATCATTTAGTAGTAAGTGTAATATTTCTATTGTAGGGGGAAAAATAGAACTGTCAAGAAGAGATCTTGCAGAAAGGGACATTCTTCACATAATAATGCATCTGTAGAGGAAGGTAAAATTGAGGACATGTCCCTAGATAAGCATTTAGACATGGAAATAAATAAAATATGATTTTTCTATCTTTGCAGTAGGAAACAATAGGTTAGGAGTTAGAGGATATTGAAGTGACCAAAAAACTGAAAATTCAGAGAGCAATACTCACAATGCTGATTTTAACGGAGATAACAATTAATTCTGAAAAGCAATAATGTAAGTCAATTAGATTTAGCACAAAAATTCAAATTCCATCTTCACAAACATAATGTGGATGTCCATTTGATTTCTCTACAATGGAAAAAAATTGTGGGGGTTATATATGATGGAATACTCTTAACCATAACCAATCAGTACAGTTGTTATGTGATGTCAGAGTCAAAGTAGTATGATTATTGTAATGTTATATGAGGCTCTTTTTTAGTTATTGAGGGGTTTATTTGATGTACACATTGGGATAAATAAATTATATGGCCTGATCATAACTTCCTTACTCTTTAGATTGTAAGAACAGGGATTTAATTTCTTGTTCTTAAGGCATAATTTTGGTGATATTATTGTAAGTCCTTAATAATAGCAATTTTATGTGCAAAACATACAACATTCTTTGTACTAAAGATTTGTTAGGTAAAAATTATTAAAGCTTTCCTTACCACTGTCTTAATAAATTTTAAATTGGGCCATCTAGTTGACTTACATGACAACATTCCTGTGAAATCCATTCCCCAGCCTGGACAATTAATTTTAGGTCACAAAATGTTTGTCCCGGATAGAGATGGCCGAACTTTCGATAGTTCGGTCCATTTTCGAACTTTCAAACTATATGGAAAGTTCGAAAGTTCGAAAACGGACCCATTAAAGTCAATCGGAGTCAAATAGTTTGAAAGTTCTAATGAAATACAATTAAAATATCAATGGTACTTAATGTAATGGCTGGGACCTGGGAATGGTCTGGGAACGGTTTTGAATATCCAGGACATTCGAAAAATCAATTTTACTCTCACTCGCGATATTTTTGAGCTCGTCGCGCCTAGGTACCATGTACATTTTACTTGTGGATTCGATCCGTATAGGCTTTAATGGACATTTTCTCGTAGATTTGATGTTCTAAGGGATATTGTGCCCCCATACAGTGTAGTATGTAAGGGATAATCCACCCCTTACGGTGTAATCTAAGGGATATTGTGCCCCCATACAGTGTATTATGTAAGGGATAATACACCGCTTATGGTTTAATCTAAGGGATATTGTGCCCCCATACAATGTAGTATGTAAGGGATAATCCACCCCTTACGGTGTAATCTAAGGGGTATTGTGCCCCCATACAGTGTAGTATGTAAGGGATAATCCACCCCTTATGGTGTAATCTAAGGGATATTGTGCCCCCATACAGTGTATTATGTAAGGGATAATACACCGCTTACGGTTTAATCTAAGGGATATTGTGCCCCCATACAATGTAGTATGTAAGGGATAATCCGCCCCTTACGGTGTAATCTAAGGGGTATTGTGCCCCCATACAGTGTAGTATATAGGGGATAATATGCCCCTTACAGTATAATATAAGGATATTAATCATAGAGAAGTTCCCTGACCAAGTAAAAGGCTGCAGCCCCAAGCTCTTATACAAGTCATAGACCCTGGGGTGTCTTCATATCCTTACCGGTATATTATATTGTAAGGGGTGTATTGTTTCTTATGATACGTTTTACTTATTTTAACTTTTTTTAAATTTAGGCAGTAGGCAGTGTTTCACTTCTTAAAAGTCAGAAAACACAACAGAGAAATATTGAGGATTGATTTTGTTAAAAGGGAAGTTTGATGGAAAACTTATTTTTTCTTGTTTTGTTTATATTGCACAGTTGATTTCATTCCCTGTGCTATTGTATGCTTTGCTGTGGTCAGTAATGAGCTACCATTTCAGGTCCTAACAGTCCTTCTTCCCAGGATGCACACTGCTTAGGAATAGTAATATTTACTGATTGTCTGTTGGGTGGGTCAAACATGCTCAGCTCTCTACTGAGCAACCGAATCAACCCAGGGGCTTAGTTACCTGCAAGACAATAACTGACATTATTAGATGTCCTGCAAACAGGTAATCAGTATTTCGGAAGCATTTATTTATGCAAAATGCTGGACGGGCAGGTAAAAGGTAATTGGAATGGGAAAATACTCCTTTTTTGTTTAATTAAAAATGATCTAATTTATTATAATTACTCAGCTACATAGTGAATGGGGTTGGGGGGGTTAAGTATAAGGTTAACATTCTGTTTGGAGGGTGAACATGCCCTTTAACTAAGTGACTGAAACTCAAATAGAATCTGGGAAAGTATAATATATTAAACGGTGGAATAAAGATAGTTCAGTGGTAAAATACAGTTTGATCTGTATCAGCAAAGCAAAGATTTCCTTTTCTCTAAATGTTTTGTGTTTTAAAGCAGTCTTTAAAAACAACATTTAAGGAGGCTGAGCGAAGTGAAGCGGGAATGTCTAACGGCGCGCAAGGTTCCTTGATAGACTTGTTCTAGCAATGTGCTTTGCAGATTATCTTGTACAATCTTGAACAATGGATTGTGGAAGCCAGTTAATTGACTGCCTCTTGTATATCTCCCCAGCCAACAGTTAATGAAATCCAGTCTGTAGGAATGTATCCCATAAACCTCTATCTGTTTTATATTGAAAACGAAAATCGAACTGATATATACTGTATAAAACGATAAATATACAATCCATTTTGTTCTATAAAACAAATAAAAAACATGTTTAGATACTGTATTTATTTTTTGCATTTATCGTATCTGTGTTTTGTTTCTAATTCTTGAATAAGAGAATGACAAATATAATATAATAAAAAAATGTTTAGCAACCAGCATTTGTTTCCAAGAAGTCAGCACTAATCCATCTGCAGCAGATCCATTACCGACCATTCATTAATCATGGGTAAGTTTTCCATACAATCCGCAGATATCTTCCAGCCTATTCCCAGATCTCTGCCAGCCTATTCACAGATATCTACCAGCCTATTCACAGATACAGTATCTGCCAGCCTATTCACAGATATCTGCCAGCCTATTCACAGATATCTATCAGCCTATTCACAGATATCTACCAGCCTATTCACAGATCTCTGCCAGCCTATTCACAGATCTCTGCCAGCCTATTCACATATCTCTGCCAGCCTATTCAGATATCTGCCAGCCTATCACAGATATCTACCAGCCTATTCACAGATATCTACCAGCTCTTCACAGATTCTACCAGCTATTCACAGATATCTGCCAGCCTATTCACAGATTTTGCAAGCCTTTCACAGATATCTGCCAGAAATTCACAGATATCTACCAGCCTATTCACAGATATCTGCCAACCATTCACAGATCTCCGCCAGCCTTTCACGATATATAAGAGCCTATTCACATATCTACCAGCCTATTCACAGATCTCTACCAGCCTATTCACAGATGTCAGCCAGCCCATTCACAGATATCTGTCACCTATTCACAGATCTCTGCCAGCCTATTCACAGATTTCTGCCAGCCTATTCACAGATATCTGCCAGCCTATTCACAGATATCTACCAGCCTATTCACAGATATCTGCCAGCCTATTCACAGATATCTACCAGCCTATTCACGATATTACCACCTATTCACAGATATCTGCCAGCCATTCACAATCTTTGCAAGCCTATTCACAGATATCTGCTAACAATCAGATATCTACCAGCCTATTCACAGATATCTGCCAGCCTATTCACAGATCTTGCCAGCCTATTCACAGATATCTGCCAGTCAATTCACAGATCTCTGCCAGCCTATTCACAGATCTCAGCAAGCCCATTCAGATATATGTCAGCCTTTCACAGATCTCTGCCAGCCTATTCCAATTTCTGCCAGCCTATTCACAGATATCTGCCAGCCTATTCACGATATCTACCAGCCTATTCACAGATATCTACCAGCCTATTCACATATCTGCCAGCCTATTCACAGATCTCTGCCAGCCTATTCACAGATCTCAGCAAGCCCATTCAGATATATGTCAGCCTATTCACAGATCCTGCCAGCCTATTCCAATTTCTGCCACCTATTCACAGATATCTGCCAGCCTTTCACAGATATCTACCAGCCTATTCACAGATATCTACCACCCCTATTCACAGATATCTGCCAGCCAATTCACAGATCTCTGCCAGCCTATTCACAGATATCTGCCAGCCTATTCACAGATATCTGCCACCTATTCACAAATATCTGCCACCTATTCACATATCTTCCACCTTCACAGATATCTGCCAGCCTATTCACAGATATCTGCCAGCCTATTCACAGAATCTACCAGGCTATTCACAGATATCTGACAGCAATCTTGTCTGTTGTCTTCTATATCTGTCTATATATCAAATATTTATCTATCTAATATCTACCTCCTCCCTCTCTCTCACTCTTGCGACTGTGACTACAGCCACATTTCTTATTTTTTTGCTATTCTGTATTGGACAGTGCAGAATTCACATCAAATAAATTATCCTCATATCCAAAACTTGTTTTAAATGTTATTTGGGCGGATTTACTGGGAGGCGTTTTGCACATTTTTTGGCGCAAACTAACTCAATATCTCCTTCGTTTGGTATCAACAAAGACAACCATGCACCAGCGCAAGGAGTTCAATACTTTAGGTATTAGTAACTGCCAACATGTTTTCATCCTGCAAGAAGTCACATAGACCTGCAACAAATGAGGATCCAACCGCCCCAGTCAGTATCCAGTATCTGCCTGCTGCATAAATGCCTCACCTGGTGGACTATCAATAAATCAATCACATGGCGCTTTAATCACATAGCTTGTTTCTTTTGTCTGAATAAGTGTTATTGATTGTTACTTTTAATTTGATGATGCACATGGCAATCTGCAATCAATTATAGAACCATAATTACCTTCTCAGTCAAGGACATGCTGAGACCATGTTGAAGGCTTCACAAAAAGTATAGTGCAAAGAGGTAAATTGTGTATTTTGGCTTGATTTTGAGGTTTATTAAACTGTATACACAACCCGCAGAACTAGTATTAGCACATGATTACAGAGGCCCGCCATGTCATGTCAGTATAACTTGACATCTATTGTGGGAGAATTCACTGAACTGTGCTTACTGTTTATCTGTCACCCTCTATGTGAGAAACCTGTAGAATTAAAACAATGCTCTTTTCAATATTGCTGATTTTTAGAGGTGAAAAATACAGCTATTAATAAGAACTAATGCAAGGTCATTTCTATTTAACTTTAGTTTTCCTTTAAGATAACTTGTAATTGGATGTCTCCACTATACTCATAATCTATCATTTTATTGGAACCCACCAGGAATCATGAAATTGTCAATTAAACCTGACATTTTATACAGCGTATCATCTTCTGTTCCCCTCGATAAAAGAATTGCATTTTAAAGCGATAGGAAAACCTACTGTACTGCGTTTACTTGTCGAGAATTGTAATTTCTTAGATTTATGGAAATGTGTCTGGCTGCCCTGGGGTCACTTTGACATAAGAAAATATAAATATTTGATCCAACTTCACCCACCACATTTAGAAAGACATTGAGGATTTGGAACATGTAACACTGTTTAACCGCCATTACAATAAAGGAAGATAATAGAAAGCAGGCTCAGTTTTATACCAATTTATTTACTAATACTTTTTCCACTATTAATGGTTGCAAACTGTGTGGCTCCATTCATTAATAACTTCAAGTCCTGCGCAGAACACAGAGATGGAACGTCCTGCAGCAATAATGTAATTCACTTATATCTAATGGCATGAATTTAAAGATAATTTTAATTAAAGGGTCACTATACTCACTGAAACAACTTTACATATCTGAAACAACAATTTGAGAGAAATAAAATGGTGGTACTCACATATTTATCTGTGCTTGCTTTGTCATTAAATTATTAATGTTTAGTGAGTGCTCCTAATTGCCCCCCACCCTCCCTTACTCACTGCCTTCTTGTAGTGTCTACGACATTTATAGTTCTGCACAGCCTCACCATGGACACTGCTCTGCTTACAACACTCCCCCTCCCTCCCCCCTGCCTTCTTTCCTCTGATTCTAATAATTGTTGCAGAAAGTGTGCTGGCAGGCACAGCTAAAGATCCTAATAAGGTCCTAGTAGTAGTAGGTCATTAATGGGTTACATATTACAATCTCTGCTCCTGGAGTGACAGGTCTATCCCTGTAATGCGGTGATTAAATGATGATGTCTCAGGATCTACAGCCCCGATTTAAAATCTGAAAAAGTTTTAAAGCACAGGATCTTGTACCTTTAATACTTTAGTTCTGGTTGTAATTTCCAGTTTGTTTGGTGATATTACTTGTATCAAAACAGCTTAATTTCAGATGCCAAAGATATTGTCTGAATATATTTAAAGGAGAACTAATGCTGTCCATTCACGCTTGAGTTGAAGTCTAATATCTAAATTAGAGTGGTCATTTAACCTACTAAAGTTCTTGGGAATTTAAGGATGTAAGATTTCTAGATAATGGCCATTGTCACGAACCCTCCGGGCCGCGACGCCAATCTACCTATCAGCTAACGGAAAACACAATTCAAGCAACCGGCAGGTGGATGGAACAGAACGGACCCGATGGGTTTTAGTGAACAAACAATATATTACACAATTAATATTACTTAATATCTATATACTAGCGCGCCCCCACATTCAGATTAAACACGGGAATGACCTGTTACCTTATCTATGGGGTTATCTGCACCCCTACGTTTAAAAACCTGTTAGAAAATTGGTTATTCTCCCCTAATATTCTACACAGTTATACGTATATATATACCTAAACAATACTTCTCTATAGTGCATAACTTCGAAGACACAGATTCGTTTTGGGATATACTCTGAATAGGACGATAGCCTATATGATTTTATATCATGTATTAAAAGTTGACAAAAATAGTGCATAAAAAATATAAAGAAAAACTAAATAAATTCACTGATAAAAATGGTAACACACAGGTGAGGGTGGGAAATGGATAAAAGAATGAATCAAAGATAATTGGCGTCTGAAAAGTCCATGAGCTTATTAATTCAGATATAGAAAAGTCAAATAATATTTCCTGGTGAAAGCCAATATGGTCCGTCCTGTTGGCTAGATGTTATTGAAGATCTTGTGACGAACTCCTGAGCTAGACCATGCTCCCAATTTATCCCTTTTCCTGAAGCTGGGAGCGGTCTGGTCTGCGAGGGGTGGGTTTGGTTCTGCCCCCGAGGTTGGTTCCTATTTTTGGAGGGAATTTTAAATCTCCAATACCCCTCTAGTCCATAATCCGTGTACTGTACATGTCACATTCAAAATAATAGCATGATTGTCCGTAACTAATTTTCACAACAGAATAAGACCAAATATGACATATCTTGGAGATCGTAGGCCTAAGAAGGATAATACCCAAGTTTGGTTCGGGCTATGATATTATGTCAGGTATCTATAAATGCTGAATTAATTCCCGTATAAACTGAGGGTATTTACGAAAATATTAAATAATTCTACATCCTGAATTATGAAGAAATATGAATGGCCTTTGAAGTGCCAGTTGGGTATAGCTCAATTCTCAACTAGCAGCCCACATGCTGTGCTCCAGCCACGATGTCTGCTTTGGCTGCTGAGGCAATGGGTTTAACACCTATGGCCTCTTTGAAGACCAGACCCCATGCAATCATAAACAAACAACACATGGAGCTAGCTATGGAAAGAGAAACTTCTACAAATTTGTCATATTTAACCCTATGATTACCCATGACAGTGAAACAATGTGGGGCTGCCATACTGCCTGACCAGGTCACTAAAGGGAGATAATTTAAAAATTAGGAGTGCAATTTCAGACATTGTCTATGGGGTTTTACATTGCACTCCTGTTCGTCACAGCCATCCATCTTCGTCAAAGTCCTTTCCATCTTGTAATTCCTTGTAGCTTATTCATTTCCCCAACTGTCCCAGTGTGGCCAAACCAACCCGGTCTAAATGGTCTGACCCTGCCTCCTGGAACCAGTGGCACCATGCCCATGAGCAGTCTGAAAAATGTCGCTCGATGCCAGCACCACTGCTGATTTATTCCAATGGCAATGTGCTCTTGTGCTCAGGACACATGAGGGAGGTTTTCCTGGTTTTGGCAGGGTAGACAAAAATGTTTTGGGGGGTGGACAAGCCCTTTGAGTCGATTGGGCTGTTAATATCTTACAGTTTTTGAGACAGTTTGGATTGATTCCTTTCCAATACTATTACAACCATACTCACATGTTTGGATATCAGTAGGAATCAAACATTAAAAATGGAACAATTTTTCCTTGTGCTAATCAACACAATTGATAAAACATGAAAAACAACTGAATATAAACTGAGCCAAATATGACTAGCTTACAAGGTTACCATGTATGCCTTCACTTATCTGTATGCGATAACTTATCAATGTGCTTCCTGTTTGTACTGTACATGTTTTTCACATTTTCTTCCATATCGTGATCTCAATGTGCTACCTAGTTACTGGCAATTTCAAACTTCATGCACTGGTGTAAAGCACCCACTGGCATAAACAGTGTACTCTCTGGGCAAATCGGAACACACAGATCACATAGATTAAAGAACATATTCCATGGGACTGGATCACTAAATGATTTATACCTGTTTCCCCTTGAAATGAACACCTTCATTTCTACAAATGGACTAGGCAACAGACTGCAAATAGAATGTTTTGTTTGTCATGTCCTATAAGTTCAGCAGTTAGTGATAACTCACTTTGTACTTTTCATTTACTTGTCAATCAGAATCCTGATAATGCTAAACTTTACAAATTTAAACATTACATTGGAAACAAGTTATGTAACCCAAATAAAAAATTCAGGGAACTTTATTTCCATTGAATGTAAGTGGTGTCTCGTTGCTTCTCTTGCTATTTTTTGGGCTATGGAAACATTAAATTTGATTGTTCTGTTCTATAAATAATCACATTCAGGATACAGACACATTTCTATTTACTCACTGCAATGGTTCAGCACAGCAGGGTTTAAAGGGACTGTCCTCCCCTCTTTCCAAAAACGTGATATAATGTAATAACCCCCCAAAACCTTAACTTCGTTTTAGTCACAATTTACAAATCAGCTCCACACAGAGATATTATACTTACATGCTCCTCCCGCTCCACCGCCGCGGCTCGGTTTGGGGGGTTATCTACATTATATCAGTTTTTGGAAAGAGGGGTGGACAGTCCCTTTAACTTACTATGTATCTTATTGCTAGTCCCAACAGTGTGAAACATGGTCCACTCCAGTTCTGTCTGTCCCACCTACCTAATAATTTCCATCAGTTCCTGCATATGTATATATCCAAAATGGCTCCTCTCCTGCACCTGGCAGAACATCTCCTTATTCACTGGATTAGTCGCATCGACCCACAAAACTCTGGATGATGGCTGTTATTGCTCCCATGCTGTGTTGAACAAAGTATCACAAATTCAGTCATAAAAGAAAATTCACAAAATAAGACAGTAAGTATAGATGGTCTGAATCAAAATTACTGCTGTCCCCTGCAGCCAAATTGTTTCGCTACGCTAAAGGTAGAGGCAAATCTGGTAGCACTCCTGGGTCTAAGTCAAACAGTTTAAATTTATTTAGTGAACACGCCAACATCAAAGCGTTTCGGCTGCCATCTTGGCCGTGATGACGGCCAAGATGGCGGCGCCGAAACGCGTTGATGTTGGCGTGTTACACTAAATAAATTTAAACGTTGACTTAAGACCCAGGAGTGCTACCAGATTTGTTTAAATTCTGTGTATAACCTACGGAAGGCACCCGGGCATCCCACAGCAAGAGGCGAGGAGTGCTACCTTCCCTGCATTACATTATATATATATATATATATATATATATATATAATATATATATATATATATAAATAGCAATAGATGTTCGTGCACCACAGGACTTCTTACAATTCTTTATAATTCATTAAAGTGCAAATACTGTGCAAACAAGTAGCAACCGTTCTTAGGCCCACACAAAGGCCGAAACGTTGCTACTTGTTTGCACAGTATTTGCACTTAATGATATATAAAAGAATTGTAAGAAGTCCTTGTGTGCAAGAACATCTATTGCTATTTTGATCCGGGATTCGTTGGTGGCACCAAGGCAATTTCAATACTAAGAGGGAGCTGAGTGCATACTACATCCCATTGTTTGGAGATATATATATTATATATATATATTATATATATATATATTCAGAATATATATTCTTGGTTTCCAGAGCAGCAATTTGTATAATTTTTGCGTGTGGTACAGAATACAAATGGATGATGCGATCCATATACATAATCAAAGAAACAAACGGAAAATAACCGCACACACCAATTTTTGCAGATAAAAATTCTATATTTTAAATACACAGCCATATGATAGCAGTGCAACGTTTTGGGACAAGGTCCCTTTCTTAAGTACATACAAAGGGCTATACACAGACTTCACTCATTAGTGCAATTTAAAAAGGAAGTGAATACCAATTACTATGATATATCAAAATACATACAAATTATTTCCATCCCAACCAGTGCATTTCTAAAAACAGGTAATAATGGATCCATACCCAGCCTTCCCCAATACATAATATGCACCCTGTTGATGAAATATGATTTATTTATTGGGGAAAAGCTGGGTATGGATCCATTATTACCTGTTTTTAGAAATGCACTGGTTGGATGGGGCTACTTTCCATTTGTGGCTACTTTGCGTTTGTTTCTTTGATTATATATATATTTAGAAATTCCCAATCTAATGGTCAACTAAAGCATCAAAACACATTTTGTGGCAAATTTACTTTACATTGAATTCAAAGACAGGCACATTGACATAAAAAAAATCTGTGCCTCTCCTTTTATGTTGCAGTGGCTATTGAGAAACTGACATTATCAACATGGGTCATGTGCCTTATTTCCCAGCATTCCAGACTCAAAGGCACACCCACTATTTTACTGTAATGTTTCTCCAACATGTCCATTCCTAAGCTACTGCTGAACTTGTTACTAAAAATAATGTCCAGAACAGAAAAGCTAGTTTAAAATCTTCACAATATTACCAATAGGAAATATAATGACTAAAAATAATGTCCAGAACAGAAAAGCTAGTTTAAAATCTTCACAATATTACAATAGGAAATATAATGACTTCCCCCCCCCCCCGTAATCAGGCTATTGTAAAATGGTCATCCTTGTAGGTAATGGATAGGTTGCCGGTAAGAAATTAGATATTTTTGTTATCCACCACTTAAATTACTACCTCTAAAACCTTTCTTTATGGTCAGTCCTACCCTATATTTGGAAATTGCTTGCCCGCATTATGATAAATCTGTTTTCCTAACAAACCTGGTTTAGATTTGGAACTGGCGGTTTCCAAAACTGCGGATCTGACAGATATTTCAAAACATTTTTAAAGTTCAAATCAATTAAAATTGATTATGATTGTCATAAAATGCATTAAAAAATAAAATCCTATAGAAATCTAAAAATACATAGAATATGCGAAAATAGTGATAAAAATGCAAAAATTTCATTCGGTTCTAAGTGGATTTTTGGAATTTCAGTAGGTTTAGTGAACTGCTGTCTGAACGAAACTCGCAATGGACATAAGGTTCTACATGTAGATAAAAATTGATAGCTGGGCACACCAGTCTTAAGTGTAAAAAATTTTTGATTGAACGTTTCGGAACCTGGTGTGGTTCCTTCCTCAGACAAAAATCAATTGATGACAACATTGATGTTTGTCTGAGGAAGGAACCACACCAGGTTTCGAAACGTTACAATAAAATTTTTTACACTTAAGACTGGTGTGCCCAGCTATCAATTTTTATACATGGGACTGTTGGCTACAGGAACTGGAGCACCTAGCACTTTATTAAATTTTTCTTTTACTTGCAATGGTTAAGGTGTGCAGGGTTCAAATCTTGGATTTTGTATACTAGGTTCTTACACACGCACGAGTGTGTACGAACGTTCGTTTCGGCCGATAATCGGGCGCGTGTAGGGCCTTATTGGCGCAAATGGACGGTCGTTCGGGGATCCGCCAAGTCGGGACCCACGATCGACATGTGTACGAACCTTAATAGCTGGATTCTCTTCTACAAACCCTATAGACAATGGGGTGGGATAATAAAGGAAACAATGACATTTTCTAATCCTATTGTTTTTATTATTTAAGTGTAGAAAGACAAACTTAACATCCTTTTAAAAAAATTTATTTGACCATTTTATAAATCTTAAAAGTAAAAAGTAATTTTGAACCCTCTATTTTCTAAATTGTAACGTTTGATGTAACAAAGGTTATACAGAAACAACTGGTAACCTTGGCTGGTTATTGATTTTTTGGCTTGGCTTTATTATAATGTTTTTACCCTTCTGTTGCAGGCTTTGCATATTGTGTGATTTACTTGCCTGTATAACATCTTAATAAGATTTTGAAGCTAGAACAAATGGGACTATTAATAATGTTTACCAGCGGCCATAAATAAAATACTCTACTATGTTACAGTTTCATAGATTACAAATTGTTGCTTGTTATACTTTTATAGACCAGATGCTCCCCTGAATTTATATGCTGTCACACAGTCTTATTGACCTTCAACTTTACAGAGCAGCCCGACTTCAAAAAAATGTCTCTCTTCCAAGGAAACAGAAAAATCTATTCATTTTCCAGATACACTACACATACAGATACTGTATAAATGTGGGCACAGCTTACCAACACCTTAACTAAAATATTTTTATTTTGTTGTTAGTGGGGAATCACAGTTTATAAATGGTTCCTAGTTGGTTGCCAGCTAGGAACATTTAAAGTACTGTAAGTATCTATTTAAAAAAAATGCATTTTGCTGTTATACTACACAACTGTAATGACACTTATTGGCTATAGCGATGGCCGAAACTAATAGGTTCATTCCCTTTTCGGATTCCCGGATCTTGGGAGCATCCCCAAGATCCGAAAATCTGAAAACAGAACAAATTTTTGAGGATTTTCGAAAGTTGAGGCTATTCTAGAAAATTATCAAAAATAGCCTTGAACATTCAAAAACCTTCGAAAGTGCGTCCGAAGTCTTGAAATCCGGACGAACCGTCCGGATTCAGATGGATATTTGGATTTTGGACCAAGGGGTTTCCGTGTCAGATCTGGGTCCGTGTCAGACCCGGATCCCATTTCTAACTGGCTACAATTGATTTGATGGTTGTAGTGCACAAAAGGTTGTAATTGAGTAAATTAAAGGGTATGTAAACTGTAAATCCAACTTATTGTGAAAAGATAGCTTAGGGATTTTTTCTGTTGTTCTTCTGACACCCTCCCTAGCTTCTGATGAAGTGGGGACTTCCACACAACTTGTTAAGCAGTTACCCTTAAGGGCGTTGTTCATTTGTATTATATGGATTCTTAATAAAGATAACTTTTTTGCACCATAGCGAGTTGCCCAGTTCCTACCTTATTGCCTGTTGCACCCTCCCTACTTTTCCATCTTCAAAGTTTGAGTCTTCCTCTTCCTGTATCGTCTTGTTTTTAGCTCCACCTCCACAAGATGTGAAAATCATTTGCCAAGCAAATTCTTTTTCTGGCTGAGAGCACGTGCCTGTCATCAGTGCACACGCGGCATGAGTCAGTGCGCATGCACAATGCCGGAACTTTGCATAAGGCCTGACATCATGTTCCGTTTCTGCGACCGGGAATTTGCTTGGCAAAGGGATTTTCACATCTCATGGGGGCAGAGCTAAAAATGCGACGAGACAGGAAGAGGAAGAAGCACAAACTTTGAAGGTGGAAAGGTAGAGTATGGGAGGGTGCTAGAAGAACAAAAATAAATCACTACATTTAAAGCCCAAGCTATCTAGTCACATATAGTTGGATTTACAGTGTGCATTCCCTTTAAGTGAACTATATACAAATGCCTATGTCTGTGGGCAATCATTCAGAATTCAGGGTCCGGTGCTACCTGGTGGCATAGCGTAAGACCAAAAGGTCGCCTGGACATTATTTTTACCCAATAAAGGTTTCAAAGGTTTCAGTGCACCAGTTTCTCTTAATAGAAGGGTGGAGTGAAGAAACTCCCTCTTTCATTTAGTCTCTGAAGAAGCAGCGGTATGCTGTGAAATGCATTAGACCTCCCCTAGTACACCTGTGCTATGTTAATATACTTATGATGTTCAACTATAGAATCTAGTTTAATAGTAATCCTGGATCCTAAGCGGTCCATCTATTTTCATTGTATATATATATATATTGATTGGTATACGGGAAGCTGGCCCTACTGAGAGGTAAGATAGAGACCTGCAACTGGCGGTAAGTTCAAGACTACGAACACACTGTTACTCCACTGTTGTGAAATTCCAGTTTAAAAATCTGTGAATGTGAAGATTTTTTTGAAATGTTCTAAACTCTGAACTTTTATTGAAAAATCTAATATTAGAAAATAAAATTTCTAAAGCGTGCATTTGAAAATCTAAAATTCATGCAATTGAAATTGATTTTTATTTTTTGGAACGTTACTAGATTCCACGGACCATTGTTGGAAGAAAACTACCAGTTTCCTTCATCTCTAATGTTGATGAATAATTAAGAGCAGAATCCTCAATGTGGATTGCTGGGAAAATTAAAGGTCCACCCACCCTTTAAACTAACTTTGTGCCATATTATAGTTATTGGTCCCCCAGCCCCTACCTCATTACTATTATAGCAAGAAAGACCCCCGACCTTACTCTCTCCTTCGCGCACAATCCCAGCCCTCTGCTTGCATAGAACTGCAAGCAGGTGGCGGGACCGGCAGCCCCGTCGTGATTGGCCGAGAGGCAGCCAATCACGGACACTGCTGCCGGAAGTGTAGAACGGCGAAGGAAAGAGGTAAGGTAAGTAAAGAGTAAGTTTTTGGGACATTGGGGAGGGATTAAAGGGCAACCATTTGGATCTGGAATGTAAGGTAAGGATTTTTATACACTACAGATTGGGGCCAGTAGTGGGGGGATTATAGTTTTGGGGGTGAACATGCCCTTTAAGTTTTCTTAGGCAAGAAAAAATAGTGTGGCACACTTTATAAGAGGGACATAAATAACTTTATTCATTCTAATAATTTCCTGTTTCTGCTTGTGATACCATCATTCATCCAGTTGATGATACAGTATATCTGGGACTTTCAGTTAGCCCAACTGGAGTTCCTGCATTTTCCTTCCTTCTGTTCCCCTTTCTAATCTATTTTGCTTCTGGTGCTTATAATATATTTTTACCCCTGTTATCGCTTTATACAATCTTGATCTTTTTCCCTTGCCCCGTTCCCTCAGCCAATCTGGATTCTATCCCAGAGTAAGCTAGGTACAGCGTCAGACGTGAAACTTGGCGTATTATCAATGATGCACGAACGAACACCCATAGTTTCCAATCAGGGCAACCAAGGAGCAAATGAGTGAAAATAAAACTCCAATCCCAACTTGTTAATTTGGCATTGGGGTAGTAAAATGTCTATGTTACTTATCAATTCTCATTCCAATGGAAGTAAAAGCAAAGCCTTATTACGGAGGCTTATGGAGTACAAGCCAGATATGAGTTCCTGTGTAGATTACCTTAAGAGTAACTAAGCTATGAAATGATTTATTCAGTGAGTTACTAGAGGCAAGTGTAATGAGTTATGTTCAAATCAAGTTTTTTTTTTATTCTGATGGGTCCATAAATGTAAAAGCACATTAAAAAAGTACAGTATATAACTGATATCCAATTGGTGGTTTCTTTTGTTGAGACTCATCTATGGCCAATAAATTATTTTACCCTTTCCTATTAACCCATTTCATCTAAATATCTAATACACATTTCTTAAAAGTTGAAACCTACGTTGTAATCTTTGTGTTTTTACAGAAAAACTGGAGCTTCAGAACAATTTGAATCAGAAGGCAGAGCACCTTGAGTACAAATGGCCTTTCGGCCAATAATCGGGGTGATGGGCCCCATTCGTTCGGAGAATAGTTGTCAATTCGCCGGACGGATCTCTGATTGGCCGATAAAGTGCCATACAGGCCGATTATCGCCCGAAACATCATGGTCGTGGGTCGGCACCATGAACTTTAGCCTCTAGCTAATTTTTTTTACAGATTTGGGAGCATGTGATTGATTCTGGAGTATACAAAATTAGGTTTAGTTCTCCTTTAAGATTTTGAATAACTTCATCATATCCTTTGATTGTATATAATAACTGCTATTACACCTTTAAGAATGGAGGTTTATACTAACAATGCAGATATTGTTAAACAAATGACATTTTCCTTGGGTTTAATTGGAATCATGGTTCTCATTGATTGCTAATCCATTGAATTCAGAAGAGAACAAAACAGTAGAAAGGAAAGTATTAAAACATCAACAAAGACAACCCAGAGGTGCAATGAAGTGATCCACTTACCCTTGAATCATATCACAGTCGTACAGCAGACTGGATTTTCATGCCAGAATCTTCTGGAGGAAGCAAATTAGCACAGTATGAAGTCTTTGCACATTCTAAATATTGTTTTCAACTGTCGTCTATAACTGCTGGCTTTCTACACATTGGCAAGTAAATAGAGTTAAGAGAGTTGTTTTTCCCCTTCAATTTTGTGTTTATTTTCTTAGAAAATACAAACAAATTTGTTTTTTTGGAACCAAAATGTTCAAATTGTAAACAATAAATCATTTCTTGAAGTGTGCTGGAAAAGTGGAAAGCAAACACAGAGCAGCAGAGTGTTCGCTCTGGACCCTTAATGTTCTCTCTACAAGCTAAAACTGTGTGCACATAGTAATGGGATACACTGGTGTGGTGGCCATTCAGTCATTAAGTTGTTGAGAGAAAAGGTGACAAATAAAAAAGTAGATAAAAGAGGAATCCAGGATCTAGACAGGAAAAAACACGTCATAAGGCGTCATCAACCACAAAATACATTCCGGTATTTTAGAAACCGTCTGTGATGAAATGAGACAGAACGTGTTATATGAGAACATTTGAATTAGCTCATCTGCTGTGTAAGAGAAGCATGGGGCAGGTTTTGATGGGGGTGTATGTTCCACCAAATCCTGTGCTATGCTAACTCCAGGAATTTGGTAGTTGGGGGGAAAAAATTGATTATTTTCCATTTCTTTTCCGCTTTACCAAAAATCTGATTATGGTGGGTCCCTGGAGTAAATGGTGGAGAGAGGGGTTGGTCCTTCAAGCTAATTTAGCTACACCTGTAGAGGGAAGGCTGGAGCTCTTCAGTTAGATGCCATCAATTGTGTATCTCTCTCTTGCTCTCTGAATTTGTCAGTGTGTTGGAGTGTGTAAGAGAGATGGCAGTTGGAGTAAAGGCTGGTACACACCATGCAATATTAGTATATCGGTGGATCGGGCCGAAATAGTTGTATCGTTTTTCTGACACGACAAACCATTAGTTCGTTCAAATGCACGATCAGACATGTCCAAAAACCATGGCCGAATGTGCAGTCTCTATGGGCCGCACGCTCGGTCTCGGAAAACTGTCGGGTGACAGTCCAGATTGACCATGCTGTATATTGCCCTCATGTGGTGAAATCCAATAGCAAACCTGCCAGCCAGTCCAATAGCCACATACTGTATATACTGTATATTTGCATTGATACATATGGATATGCATTAAGTATAGCATGTAAGGGATAATCTTACACCACAAGAGCACAATACAATCAGCAATATAAAAGTGTTATTCTATCTACCTAACTAGCAATCCTCCCCTGAATACATATGCAACTGCACAGAAGAGTTTGTCACTATCGTTTCCAATAGCAAACAGGATATTGAATGCACAAGCCACTGGTAAGATGCTTCACATGTTATTGTAGTGTTGAACAGTAAGCTGTAGATAAGAAAACGGCCTTGTCTAGATGGGATTGCAGGAAATTTTGCTTACAGTATATCACTACCAAACTATGAGCCTTGTTATGCTTTCTCTTGTGATGCCAATTTAATTGTGTAAGGTACTTACCCGGGTGTCCGCTCCAGCGTCGATCCGTGGACCGCTCGGCCCAGTGACGCAGGGCGTCGGACTCACAGCAGGGGCGCCGGCCGGCGCGAAGTTTAAATGTCCGCTCTGTCCGTCCCTAGACGCCGCTTGTCAGTTGTTTTCTGGCGTCTAGGGTTTTTGCTGCTTGGACTCGTGCAGTCCAGTTTCTAGTATCCTGCCATTGTTCCTGTTACCATTAGAGATGTCCGAACTTCGAAAAATCCGTCGCGCGCGAGGATCCGCGGATTTTCTAAAAAATCCGTAAATTCGAAAATCCGCGATGCGGACCCGTTAAAAACGTATTAAATGAAAGTTCGGCAAAATCCGCATTAAAAGTGGTCTAAATAGCCTTGGTAATGTTAACTAATCACTCAGGACCTCGGTAATGTCCTTAGAAACACGTATCAATGCCTACAATACCTAAAAATTACAGTCCGCTAGCGAAGCGAGAACAGTATTTTTCGAAAATACGATGATTTCCGTAAAAACAAGGATTTCCGTAAAACGAGGATCTCCGTAAAACCGAGGATTCCGTAAGTCCGCGAATCTCCTAAAAACGAGGATTTCCGTAAAAACGAGGATTTCCGTAAAAACGAGGATTTTCGTAAAAACGAGGAACCGGAACTTCCTGCCTATCAAATGGCCAGTGCTGCAAGGCAACTATATGCCCTGAACTACCTCCTGCTCAGGGGGTATGATGATTTCCCCCCTGGCACCCATCATGTGTGGCGCGGAGGCGCAGAATAATGGAGGGGCTACACAGCCGCCTCCTGCGACGCTTCTGGATACCAGACACTGTCTCTACCCTCAGAGACAGTGGTCAGACCTCAAGAGGCAGAGGCCTCAATATGTGGCTGCCGTTCGGCAAATGATAGAAGGCAAGTATACTTTTTTATTATTTACTGTATTATAATACTAGTAGTAAAATATTTTAATTCACTTCTGACAAAACATATTTATATATATATATGTTTTTAAAAACATCAATAATCCTTAAATTTGGCTTGAGAGAGAGAGATCCAAGTTCTTTGTATTTCTCATTCACTGGTTATTATTACATATTATTATTCTTGTATTATTCAATATCAGCCCTATTTAAAGGGTAAGTAAGTCAAAAATAAATCACTGAAAAGTGACTTTATTACATAACACCTATAAATTTAAAATGATACCCACACATAGACACACTTGGTGGCCACCCTTCCATTTCCATGGCAGCCTTATTTAAAGAAGCTAAGTAAAGTTAAAAATGAAATCGATCATTAAAAATGGATTTCTTTTTATCTTATAAATGCACACTGATACCCACACATAGACACAGTTAAACACACTTTACTGACCCACCCTTTTAGTTACATGGCAGCCCTATTTGAAGGGAAAGTAAGTCAAAATAAATGTTGATCAATTATTAAAAATTGATTATACACTCCAAAATTAAAAATGTTGTGTTACCACAAAATCTATACAGATACAAGTACACACAGCTACTGATGCTCCCTACACCCAACCAACTTTTCCCTTTCCGTGGCTACAATACACACAATAAAAATATAAGTACTTAGCCAGAATAAGGTATGAAATCATTGCCATAGAAATATGATTGACTTTTAAAAGAAAACTAATATGCCTTATTTAATCTGTATTTTCAAGCAGAATTCAAAGTATATAATTAAATATTTCCTTTAGATATATCATTCATTATGTATTTTTTTATTTTAATTTGCAGGGGAATCTTCCTCGGATACCCCACCCCACCACCGTCCCCGCCAGAGAAGAATGTAAGTGCAGCCTATTGCAAAAAAAAACATTTTTTAAATCTTTCATTTGTCCAAGGCCACATTACAGCGCACACGGCCCTCCCAGAACAAAGCGTTGTTTCCGGTGCGCTCATGTGTATTTGCCATGTGAGTGCAGTACGATAGCATAATTGTGCAAAATTGAGATCACATTATTGTGCACCACTATTGTGTGCTTTTTAAACACGTTGATATGTCCAAGCCCTTTATCCAATGTTTGCATAATTTTGACACTTACTCCGAGAATTGTTTTAGTAAATGTATTTGAACATTTAATGACAGTGAGAGTTAAAAAAATTTTCCTTTTTTTTTTAGCACTAACCACCAACTAGCCCTCAGGCCTACGGGCAGCCCATTGCCCCCTCCGGGCAGTCCCTTGCCCCCTCGGGCTCACCATCGCCCCCACCGGGCAGTCCACCGCCCCAAGAAGAGAGGAAACCGGGGACCAGCCAGACACGTAAGTGCATCCTAAGCAATTTTTTAATCTTTTATGACCTTGATTGTCAGCAAATAATTAGTGAAATTATCATTGATAATTAATTGAATTTTATTATTCGCCTGATACAAATTTTCGAAAATAAAAAAGGAAACAAATCTATTAATTTGGCTTGAGAGACAGAGATTCTCATTTCTCATTCCATTTATTGTCCCCAACTCCCCATTGTTTGGGCTGTATCTTGTCCCTCAGTTTTTAAGCTTAAGTCACGAAATTTCGGTCCAAACGTCCAAAATTAATCCAAGAAATGTTCACTAACATAGCCTTTTAGGAAATGTTCTTATATATATTAACTAATGGATTGGACGGTGATTGTTGAATAAAACATTTTTTTTTTCTAGAAGCCAGGACCAGCCTTACAGGCCCTCCACCCTCTACCCCCTCCACCCTCTCCAGCCCCTCCAGGCCCTCCACCCTCTCCAGCCCCTCCACACCTCCTGCCTCTCCAGTCACTCTGGCGGCCATGCTGAGAATCGTAAGTAAATCATATGCAACGTTAATGAAATGTTATATACAAGACTATTAATATCTGATTTTCCCATTGTAAAATCCACGCTACATGATGCAACATTGGGTACTGTGGTTCTGACAATGCTTTTATGGGGCTGCAACCACTTCCAAAAAATTTTGTAGTTAGCACAGTCCTAGTGATACAAACCAAGAATGTTCTGATACAATTTAGCAATAACGTAATGTTTTAAGCCAGCATTACCTCCTGCTGTTATCCAGTGATCCCCCATGATGCAATAATAGCCGCTTTAAGTGGAAGATCCAGTGATCCAACTAGTATATACTTTTAAGGAAAAAGAGCAGTATTTATCCATCCCAAGTACCTTAATCTGCCCATTACAGCCACTCAGCAATTGTGTCTGTGTGTATAAATAATGCAAACGGAAATAATGATTCTGTTTGCAGGACCCTAATAGAGACCGTTGATGGTCTTGCCCTTGACCCACGCCTGGGTGATTCAGTTGCTCAGTAGAGATTCTGAGGCTGTGTAACCCATCCAACGCCAATGCAGTAGAAATCAACTGTTGACCATAACTAGGTATGCATATATAAACTAGAATTTTAGAAATCAATGATATCTTATCACTGAGCTTTCGTTTCCTTTTTATGACATACCGCAACATTATAGCATTGCACGTACAGTATGTGTAAAGTAAGTTATCAGGTGCAATGCAAATTGCATCTACCGCATGGTGGATTTAGGAAATGTGCTCGAACCTTTCCCACAATTCTATCAATATCTTCCTCCCAGAAATACACGAGCATGCGGCGGGAGTGCGCACATGGGCGGCGCCCTGGACCCCGCCTAGGACCGCCCACCGCCCCTGACCAGACGTGGAGAGGAGGGCACCCCAGTTAACCCCCCTTTTTTTTTGTTGGTTTTATTTTTCGTAATAGTTTTTTTTTTTTTAATTCATATATATATATAAATATAAAAAAAGCCCTTGAAAAAAAAACTTTTTTTTGGGGGCTTTATTTTTCGATATATCATATTATCAGATAGATTCATGAATACAATTTTTATTTGAAAAATCATACATACACATATCTATTTAGCTAGCTAATGTATGGTACTTTATAATTGTAGGGTATATAATTACCATTATGCCATTAACACACCACATTGGCCACATGCCCCTATATATTAGTTTGCACCAACAAGGCAAAGAAGGCGAGGGGGTACGGTGTACATTATGTCCCTGTGGTTTTGCCACCTTGTGTGGGGCCCAGGCAGCTGGCCCCACTGGACATACCCCTCACCCCATTCGGCTATACTCCCTCAGAGTGAGCATCGTGCTAGTGAAACGACAGGTTGAAAGGGTAGGCTTCGTAGGAACAGCACACCATTGTGTTATCGCAGGCCCACTGCAGTTTGCCTACCATTGTTGAAGAGCCGGCAGCTCTGGCCCCACGGACATCCCCTCACCCATTGGCTACTGTCCCTCAGGTATGCATGTGCTAGGGAAAGCGGTGAAAGGGTAATGCTTCGTAGGAACAGAACACAATTGTGTTAACACAGGCCCACTGCGTTTTTGGCCACCTTGTGTTGGGGGCCAGGCAGGCTTGGCCCACTGGACATCCCCCTCCCCATTGGCTACTCTCCCTCCAAGTATGCATCGTGCAAGGGAAAGCAAGGTGAAAGGCAATGCTTCGTTAGGAACAGCACAACCATTGAGTTAAGCAGGCACACTGCAGTTTTGCCACATTGTGAAGAGCCAGGCAGGCCTTGCCCCCTGGACATACCCCTCAAACATTGGCCTACTCTCCCTCAAGATATCATCGTGACAAGGGAAGCAGGTGAAAGGGTAAGGCTTCCGTCAGGACAGCAAGCATTGAGTTACAGCAGCCCACTGCAGTTTGCCACGCTTGTGTGGGGCCAGGCAGGCTTGGCCCTCACTGGACATACCCTCACCCATTGATACTACTACCGCTCAGAGTATGCAATCGGCTGTAGGGAAAGCAGGTGGAAGGGTAAGGCTTCGTAGAACAGCACATTGTTTGGAGTGTCAATCAGGCCCACGCAGTTTGCCACACCATTGTTGAGAGCCCAGGCCAAGCTTGGCCCCACGACATACCCTCACCCATTGGCTACTCTCCCTCAAGGTATGCATGTCTAGGGGAAAGCAGGTGAAAGGTAATGCTTCTAGGAACAGGCACCATTTGTTAGAGGCAGGCCACTGCAGTTTTGCCACCATTGTTGTGGGCCAGGACAGGCTTGGCCCCCATTGGACTACCCCCTCACCCCATTGGCACTCTCCCCCAGAGTATAATGCATCGTGCAAGGGAAAGCAGTGAAAGGGTAATGACTTCGTAGGAACACAGCCATTGAAGACAGCAGGCAACACTGCAGTTTGCAACCATTGTTGAAGCAGCCAGGCAGGCTTGGCCCCACTGGACATACCCCTCACCCCATGGCTACTCTCCCTAAGAATATGCAATCGTGCAAGGGAACAGCAGGTAAAGGGTAAGCTTTCTAGGACACACCATTGTGTTACAGCTCACCCCACTGGCGTTTTGCCACCATTGTTGTGGGCCAGGCAGGCCTGGCCCACGGACACTACCCTCAACCCCATTCTACTCTCCCTCAGAGATTGCATCGGGCAAAGGGAAAGCAGGTGAAAGTGGGTAATGCCTTATCGTAGGAACAGCACCATTGAGTTCCAGCAGGCACCTGCAGTTTTGCCCCATTTTTTGGGTTGCAGCTCCAGGCGGCCTGGCCCCCTGGACATGGTCGTAGCTCTCGGAGCCAGGCAGGATGACCCCAGGCTTGAAACTTAGACCACAGCAAGTATCTGTTTGCGGCTGTATGGATGGTCAGTAGTGTGACACCACAAAGTGCCCTGGAGAGAGAACGAAGATCAAATAGGAGTACGCTCTCGGGCCAGCGGGCTTGACACCCGCTGCCCAATGAATTAATAAAAGAATTGTAAGAAGTCCTTGTGTGCACGAACATCTATTGCTATTTGTATGATCCGGGATTACGTTGGTGGCACCAAGGCAATTTCAATACTAAGAGGGAGCTGAGTGCATACTACATCCCATTGTTTGGAGATATATATATATATATATATATATATATATATATATATATATATATATATATATATATATATATTCAGAATATATATTCTTGGTTTCCAGAGCAGCACTTTGTATAATTTTTGCGTGTGGTACAGAACTACAAATGGATGATGCGATCCATATACATAATCAAAGAAACAAACGGAAAATAACCGCACACACCAATTTTTGCAGATAAAAATTCTATATTTTAAATACACAGCCATATGATAGCAGTGCAACGTTTTGGGACAAGGTCCCTTTCTTAAGTACATACAAAGGGCTATACACAGACTTCACTCATTAGTGCAATTTAAAAAGGAAGTGAATACCAATTACTATGGATATATCAAAATACATACAAATTATTTCCCATCCCAACCAGTGCATTTCTAAAAACAGGTAATAATGGATCCATACCCAGCCTTCCCCCAATACATAAATATGCACCCTGTTGAAAATATGAGATTTATTTATTGGGGAAAAGCTGGGTATGGATCCATTATTACCTGTTTTTAGAAATGCACTGGTTAGGATGGGGCTACTTTCCATTTGTGGCTACTTTGCGTTTGTTTCTTTGATTATATATATATTTAGAAATTCCCAATCTAATGGTCAACTAAAGCATCAAAACAACATTTGTTGGCAAATTTACTTTACATTGAATTCAAAGACAGAGCACATTGACATAAAAAAAATCTGTGCCTCTCCTTTTATGTTGCAGTGGCTATTGAGAAACTGACATTATCAACATGGGTCATGTGCCTTATTTCCCAGCATTCCAGACTCAAAGGCACACCCACTATTTTACTGTAATGTTTCTCCAACATGTCCATTCCTAAGCTACTGCTGAAACTTGTTACTAAAAATAATGTCCAGAACAGAAAAGCTAGTTTAAAATCTTCACAATATTACCAATAGGAAATATAATGACTTCCCCCCCCCCCCGTAATCAGGCTATTGTAAAATGGTCATCCTTGTAGGTAATGGATAGGTTGCCTGTGGAAGAAATTAGATATTTTGTTATCCACCACTTAAAATTACTACCTCTAAAACCTTTCCTTATGGTCAGTCTACCCTTATATTTGGAAATTTGCTTGCCGCCATTAATGATAAATCTTTTTTCCTAACAAACCTGGTTTAGATTTGGAACTGGGCGGTTTCCAAAACTGCGGATCTGACAGATATTTCAAAACATTTTTAAAGTTCAAAATCAATTAAATTGATTGATTGTCATAAAATTGCATAAAAAATAAAAATCCTATAGAAAATCTAAAAAATACTATAGAATATGCGAAAATAGTGATTAAAAATGCAAAAATTTCATTCGGTTCTAAGTGGATTTTTGGAATTTCAGTAGGTTTAGTGGAACTGTGTCTGAACGAAACTCGCAATTGGACATAAGGTTCTTACATGTAGATAAAATTGATAGCTGGGCACACCAGTCTTAAGGGTAAAAAATTTTATTGTAACGTTTCGGAACCTGGTGGGGTTCCTTCCTCAGACAAACATCAATGTTGTCATCAATTGATGTTTGTCTGAGGAAGGAACCACACCAGGTTCCGAAACGTTACAATAAAATTTTTTACACTTAAGACTGGTGTGCCCAGCTATCAATTTTTATCTACATGTGGACTGTTGGCTACAGGAACTGGAGCACCTAGCACTTTATTAAATTTTTCTTTTACTTGCAATGGTTAAGGTGTGCAGGGTTCAAATCTTGGATTTTGTATACTAAGGTTCTTACACACGCACGATGTGTACGAACGTTCGTTTCGGCCGATAATCGGGCCGCGTGTAGGGCCTTTATTGGCCGAAATGGACGGTCGTTCGGGGATCCGCCAAGTCGGGACCCACGATCGCACATGTGTACGAACCTTAATAGCTGGACTTCTCTTCTACAAACCCTATAGACAATGGGGTGGGATTAATAAAGGAAACAATGACATTTTCTTAATCCTATTGTTTTTATTTATTTAAGTGTAGAAAGACAAACTTAACATCCTTTAAAAAAAATTTATTTGACCATTTTATAAATCTTAAAAGTAAAAAGTAAATTTTGAACACTCTATTTTCTAAATTGTAACGTTTGATGTAACAAAGGTTATACAGAATACAACTGGTAACCTTGGCTGGTTATTGATTTTTTGGCTTGGCTTTATTATAATGTTTTTACCCTTCTGTTGCAGGCTTTGCATATTGCTGATTTACTCTGCCTGTATAAACATCTTAATAAGATTTTGAAGCTAGAACAAATGAGGACTATTAAATAATGTTTACCAGCGGCCATAAAATAAACTCCTACTATGTTACAGTTTCATAGATTACAAATTGTTGCCTTGTTATACTTTTATAGACCAGATGCTCACCTGAATCTTATATGCTGTCACACAGTCTTATTGACCTTCAACTTTACAGAGCAGCCCGACTTCAAAATAATGTCTCCTCTTCCACAGGAAACAGAAAAATCTATTCATTTTCCAGATACACTACACATACAGATACTGTATAAATGTGGGCACAGCTTACCAACACCTTTAACTAAAATATTTTTATTATGTTGTTTAGTGGTGAATCACAGTTTATAAATGGTTCCTAGTTGGTTGCCAGCTAGGAACATTTAAAGTACTGTAAGTATCTATTTAAAAAAAATGCATTTTGCTGTTACTATCTACACAACTGTAATGACACTTATTGGCTATAGCGATGGCCGAAACTAAATAGGTTCATTCCCTTTTCGGATTCCCGGATCTTGGGAGCATCCCAAAGATCCGAAAATCTGAAAACAGAACAAATTTTTGAGGATTTTCGAAAGTTAGAGGCTATTCTAGAAAATTATCAAAAATAGCCTTGAACATTCAAAAACCTTCGAAAAGTGCGCTCCGAAGTCTTGAAATCCGGACGAACCGTCCGGATTCAGATGGATCATTTGGATTTTGGAACCAAGGGGTTTCCGTGTCAGATCTGGGTCCGTGTCAGACCCGGATCCCATTTCTAACTGGCTACAATTGATTTGATGGTTGTAGTGCACAAAAGGTTGTAATTGAGTAAATTAAAGGGTATGTAAACTGTAAATCCAACTTATTGTGAAAAGATAGCTTAGGGATTTTTTCTGTTGTTCTTCTAGCACCCTCCCTTAGCTTCTGATGAAGTGGGGACTTCCCACACAACTTGTTAAGCAGTTACCCTTAAGGGGCGTTGTTCATTTGTATTATATGGATTCTTAATAAAGATAACTTTTTTGCACCATAGCGAGTTGCCCCAGTTACCTACCTTTATGCCTGTTGCACCCTCCCTACTTTTCCATCTTCAAAGTTTGAGTCTTCCTCTTCCTGTATCGTCTTGTTTTTAGCTCCACCTCCACAAGATGTGAAAATCCATTTGCCAAGCAAATTCTTTTTCTGGCTGCAGAGCACGTGCCTGTCATCAGTGCACACGCGGCATGACGTCAGTGCGCATGCACAATGCCGGAACTTTGCATAAGGCCTGACATCATGTTCCGTTCTCTGCGACCGGAGAATTTGCTTGGCAAAGGGATTTTCACATCTCATGGGGGCAGAGCTAAAAATGCGACGAGACAGGAAGAGGAAGAAGACACAAACTTTGAAGGTGGAAAGGTAGAGTATGGGAGGGTGCTAGAAGAACAAAAAATAAATCACTACATTTAAAGCCCAAGCTATCTAGTCACATATAGTTGGATTTACAGTGTGCATTCCCTTTAAGTGAACTATATACAAATGCCTATGTCTGTGGGCAATCACTTCAGAATTCAGGGTCCGGTGCTACCTGGTGGCATAGCGTAAAGACCAAAAGGTCGCTTCTGGACATTATTTTTACCCAATAAAGGTTTCAAAGGTTTCAGTGCACCAGTTATTCCTCTAATAGAAGGGTGGAGTATGAAGAAACTCCCTCTTTCATTTAGTCTCTGAAGAAGCAGCGGTATGCTGTGAAATGCATTAGACCTCCCCCTAGTACACCTGTGCTATGTTAATATACTTATGATGTTCAACTATAGAATCTAGTTTAATAGTAATCCTGAGATCCTAAGCGGTCCATCTATTTTCATTGTATATATATATATATTGATTGGTATACGGGAAGCTGGCCCTACTGAGAGGTAAGATAGAGACCTGCAACTGGCGGTAAGTTCAATAGCACGAACACACTGTTACTCCACTGTTGTGGAAATTCCAGTTTTAAAAATCTGTGAATGTGACAGATTTTTTTGAAAATGTTCTAAACTCTGAACTTTTTATTGAAAAATCTAATATTAGAAAATCAAAATTTCTAAAGCGTGCATTTGAAAATCTAAAATTCATGCAATTGAAAATTGATTTTTATTTTTTGGAACGTTACTAGATTCCACGGAACCATTGTTGGAAGAAACTAACCAGTTTCCTTCATCTCTAATGTTGATGAATAATTAAGAGCAGTAATCCTCAATGTGGATTGCTGGGAAAATTAAAGGTCCACCCACCCTTTAAACTAACTTTGTGCCATATTATAGTTATTGGTCCCCCAGCCCCTACCTCATTACTATTATAGCAAGAAAGACCCCCGACCTTACCTCTCTCCTTCGCCGCACAATCCCAGCCCTCTGCTTGCATAGAACTGCAAGCAGGTGGCGGGACCGGCAGCCCCGTCCGTGATTGGCCGAGAGGCAGCCAATCACGGACACTGCTGCCGGAAGTGTAGAACGGCGAAGGAAAGAGGTAAGGTAAGTAAAGAGTAAGTTTTTGGGACATTGGGGAGGGATTAAAGGGCAACCATTTGGATCTGGAATGTAAGGTAAGGATTTTTATACACTACAGATTGGGGCCAGTAGTGGGGGGGATTATAGTTTTGGGGGTGAACATGCCCTTTAAGTTTTCTTAGGCAAGAAAAAAATAGTGTGGCACACTTTATAAGAGGGACATAAATAACTTTATTCTCTATTCTAATAATTTCCTGTTTCCTGCTTGTGATACCATCATTCATCCAGTTGATGATACAGTATATCTGGGACTTTCAGTTAGCACAACTGGAGTTCCTGCATTTTCCTTCCTTCTGTTCCCCTTTCTAATCCTATTTTGCTTCTGGTGCTTATAATATATTTTTTACCCCTGTTATCGCTTTATACAATCTTGATCTTTTTTCCCTTGCCCCGTTCCCTTCAGCCAATCTGGATTCTATGCCCAGAGTAAGCTAGGTACAGCGTCAGACGTGAAACTTGGCGTATTATCAATGATGCACGAACGAACACCCATAGTTTCCAATCAGGGCAAACCAAGGAGCAAATGAGTGTAAAATAAAACTCCAATCCCAACTTGTTTAATTTGGCATTGGGGTAGTAAAATGTCTATGTTACTTATTCAATTCTCATTCCAATGGAAGTAAAAAGCAAAGCCTTATTACGGAGGCTTATGGAGTACAAGCCAGATATGAGGTTCCTGTGTAGATTACCTTAAGAGTAACTAAGCTATGAAATGATTTATTCAGTGAGTTACTAGAGGCAAGTGTAATGAGTTATGTTCAAATCAAGTTTTTTTTTATTCTGATGGGTCAATAAATGTAAAAGCGACATTAAAAAAGTACAGTATATAACTGATATCCAATTGGTGGTTTTCTTTTGTTGAGACTCATCTATTGGCCAATAAATTATTTTACCCTTTCCTATTAACCCATTTCATCTAAAATATCTAATACACATTTCTTAAAAGTTGAAACCTACGTTGTAATCTTTTGTGTTTTTACAGAAAAACTGGAGCTTCAGAACAATTTGAATCAGAAGGCAGAGCACCTTGAGTACAAATGGCCGTTTCGGCCAATAATCGGCCGGTGTATGGGCGCCCATTCGTTCGGAGATAGTTGCTCAATTCGCCGGACGGATCTCTGATTTGGCCGATAAAGTGCCCATACACAGGCCGATTATCGCCCGAAACATCATGTGTCGTGGGTCGGCACCATGAACTTTAGCCTCTAGCTAATTTTTTTACAGATTAGGGAGCATGTGATTGATTCTGGAGTATACAAAATTAGGTTTAGTTCTCCTTTAAGATTTTGAATAACTTCATCATATGATTTGTATTATATAACTGCTATTCCACCCTTTAAGAATGGAGGTTTATACTAACAATGCAGATATTGTTAAACAAATGACTATTTCCTTCGGGTTTAATTGGAATCATGGTTCTCATTGATTGCTAATCCATTGAATTCAGAGAGAACAAAACAGTAGAAAGGAAAGTATTAAAACATCAACAAAGACAACCCAGAGGTGCAATGAAGTGATCCACTACCCTTGAATCATATCACAGTACGACAGCAGACTGGATTTTCATGCCAGAATCTTCTGGAGGAAGCAAATTAGCACAGTATGAAGTCTTTGCACATTCTAAATATTGTTTTCAACTGTCGTCTATAACTGCTGGCTTTCTACACATTGGCAAGTAAATAGAGTTAAGAGAGTTGTTTTTCCCCTTCAATTTTTGTTTTATTTTCTTAGAAAATACAAACAAATTTGTTTTTTTGGAACCAAAATGTTCAAATTGTAAACAATAAATCATTTCTCTGAAGTGCTGCTGGAAAAGTGGAAAGCAAACACAGAGCAGCAGAGTGTTCGCTCTGGACCCTTAACTGTTTCTCTACAAGCTAACCACTGTTGTGCACATAGTAATGGGATACACTGGTGTGGTGGCCATTCAGTCATTAAGTTGTTGAGAGAAAAGGTGACAAATAAAAACAGTAGATAAAAGAGGAACTCCAGGATCTAGACAGGAAAAAACACGTCATAAGGCGTCATCAACCCACAAAATACATTCCGGTATTTTAGAAACCGTCTGTGATGAAATGAGACAGAACGTGTTATATGAGAACATTTGAATTAGCTCAGTCTGCTGTGTAAGAGAAGCATGGGGCAGGTTTTTGATGGGGGTGTATGTTCCACCAAATCCCTGTGCTATGCTAACTCCAGGGAAATTTGGTAGTTGGGGGGAAAAAATTGATTTATTTTCCATTTCTTTTTCCAGCTTTACCAAAAATCTGATTATGGTGGGTCCCTGGAGTAAATGGTGGAGAGAGGGGTTGGTCCTTCAAGCTAATTTAGCTACACCTGTAGAGGGAAGGCTGGAGCTCTTCAGTTAGATGCCATCAATGTGTTATCTCTCTCTTGCTCTCTGAATTTGTCAGTGTGTTGGAGTGTGTAAGAGAGATGGCAGTTGGAGTAAAGGCTGGTACACACCATGCAATATTTAGTATATCGGTGGATCGGGCCGAAATAGTTGTATCGTTTTTCTGACACGACAAACCATTAGTTCGTCCAAATGCACGATCAGACATGTCCAAAAACCATGGCCGAATGTGCAGTCCTCTATGGGCCGCACGCTCGGTCTCGGAAAACTGTCGGGTGACAGTCCAGATAGACCATGCTGTATATTGCCCTCATGTGTGAAATCCAATAGCAAACCTGCCAGCCAGTCCAATAGCCCACATACTGTATATACTGTATATTTGCATTGATACATATGGATATGCATTAAGTATAGCATGTTAAGGGATAATCTTACACCACAAGAGCACAATACAATCAGCAATATAAAAGTGTTATTCTATCTACCTAACTAGCAATCCTCCCCTGAATACATATGCAACTGCACAGAAGAGTTTGTCACTATCGTTTCCAATAGCAAACAGGATATTGAATGCACAAGCCACTGGTAAGATGCTTCACATGTTATTGTAGTGTTGAACAGTAAGCTGTAGATAAGAAAACGGCCTTGTCTAGATGGGATTGCCAGGAAATTTTGCTTACAGTATATCACTACCAAACTATGAGCCTTGTTATGCTTTTCTCTTGTGATGCCAATTTAATTGTGTAAGGTACTTACCCGGGTGTCCGCTCCAGCGTCGATCCGCTGGACGGCGCTCCGGCCCCAGTGACGCAGGGCCGTCGTGACGTCACCACGCAGGGGCGCCGGCCGGCGCGAAGTTTAAATGTCCGCTCTGTCCGTCCCTAGACGCCCGCTTGTCAGTTGTTTCTGGCGTCTAGGGTTTTTGCTGCTTGGACTCGTGCAGTCCAGTTTCTAGTATCCTGCCATTGTTCCTGTTACCATTAGAGATGTCCGAACTTCGAAAAATCCGGTCCGCGCGAGGATCCGCGGATTTTCTAAAAAATCCGTAAATTCGAAAATCCGCGAGCGGGACCCGTTAAAACGTATTAAAATGAAAGTTCGGCAAAATCCGCATTAAAAGTGGTCTAAATAGCCTTGGTAATGTTAACTTAATCACTAGGACCTGGGTAATGTCCTTAGAAACACGTATCAATGCCTACAATACCTAAAAATTACAGTCCGCTAGCGAAGCGAGAACAGTATTTTTCGAAAATAGATGATTTCCGTAAAAACAAGGATTTCCGTAAAAACGAGGATCTCCGTAAAACCGAGGATTTCCGTAAGTCCGCGAATCTCCGTAAAAACGAGGTTTCCGTAAAAACGAGGATTCCGTAAAAACGAGGATTTTCGTAAAAACGAGGAACCGGAACTTCCTGCCTATCAAAATGGCCAGTGCTGCAAGGCAACTATATGCCCTGAACTACCTCCTGCTCAGGGGGTATGATGATTTCCCCCCTGGCACCCATCAGTGTGGGGGAGGCGCGCAGAATAATGGGGGGCTACAGCGCCGCATCCTGCGACGCTTCGGATACCAGACCACTGTCTCTACCCTCCAGAGACAGTGGTCAGACCTCAAGAGGCAGAGGCCTCAATATGTGGCTGCCGTTCGGCAAATGATAGAAGGCAAGTATACTTTTATTATATTACTGTATTATAATACGTAGTAAAATATTTAATTCACTTCTGACAAAAACATATTTATATATATATGTTTTTAAAAACATCAATAATCCTTAAATTTGGCTTGAGAGAGAGAGATCCAAGTTCTTTGTATTTCTCATTCACTGGTATTATTACATTATTATTATTCTTGTATTATTCAATATCAGCCCTATTAAAGGGTAAGTAAAGTCAAAAAAAATCACTGAAAAGTGACTTTATTTAACATAACACCTAAAATTTAAAATGATACCCACACATAGACACACTTGGTGGCCACCCTTCCATTTCCATGGCAGCCTTATTTAAAGGCTAAGTAAAGTTAAAAATGAAATCGATCATTAAAAATTGATTTCTTTTTATCTTATAAATGCACACTGATACCCACACATGACACAGTTAAACACACTTTACTGACCCACCCTTTAGTTACATGGCAGCCCTATTTGAAGGGAAAGTAAAGTCAAAATAAAATGTTGATCAATTATTAAAATTGATTTATACACTCCAAAATTAAAAATGTTGTGTTACCCACAAAATCTATACAGATACAAGTACACACAGCACTGATGTCCCACACCCCAACCAACTTTTCCTTTCCGTGGCTACAATACACACAATAAAAATAAGTACTTAGCCAGAATAAGGTATGAAATCATTGCCATAGAATATGATTGACTTTTAAAGAAACTAAATATTGCCTTATTTAATCTGTATTTTCAAGCAGAATTCAAAGTATATAATTAAATATTTCCTTTAGATATATCATTCATTATGTATTTTTTTATTTTAATTTGCAGGGGAATCTTCCTCGGATACCCCACCCCCACCACGTCCCCGCCAGAGAAGAATGTAAGTGCAGCTATTGAAAAAAAAACATTTTTCTAAACTTTTCATTGTCCAAGGCCACATTACAGCGCACACGAGCCCTCCAGAAACAAGCGGTGTTTCCGGTGCGCTCATGTGTATGCCATGTGAGTGCAGTACGAAGCATAATTGTGCAAAAATTGAGGATCACATTAATTGTGCCACACTATTGGTGTGCTTTTAAACACGTTGATATGTCCAAGCCCTTTATCCAAAGTTTGCATATTTTTGACAACTTCTCCGAGAATTGTTTTAGTAAATGTATTTGAACATTAATGACAGTGAGAGTTAAATAAATTTCCTTTTTTTTTTAGCACTACCACCAACTAGCCCTCAGGCTACGGGCAGCCCATTGCCCCCTCCGGGCAGTCCCTTGCCCCCTCCGGGCTCACCATCGCCCCCACCGGGCAGTCCACCGCCCCAAGAAGAGGAGGAACCGGGGACCAGCCAGACACGTAAGTGCATCCTAAGCAATTTTTAATCTTTTATTGACCTTGTTGTCAGCAAATAATAGTGAAATTATCATTGATAATTAATTGAATTTTATTATTTCACTGATAAAAATTTTCGAAAATAAAAAAGGAAACAAATCTATTAATTGGCTTGAGAGACAGAGCTTCTCATTTCTCATTCCATTTATTGTCCCCAACTCCCATTGTTTGGGCTGTATCTTGTCCTCAGTTTTTAAGCTTAAGTCACGAAATTCGGTTCAAACGTCCAAAATATCCAAAAAATGTTCACTACATAGCCTTTTAGGAAATGTTCTTATAATATATTACTAATGGATTGGACGGTGATTGTTGAAATAAACATTTTTTTTTCTAGAAGCAGGACCAGCCTCTACAGGCCCTCCACCCTCTCACCCCTCCACCCTCTCCAGCCCCTCCAGGCCCTCCACCCTTCCAGCCCCCCAGCACCTCCTGCCTCTCCAGTCACTCTGGCGGCCATGCTGAGAATCGTAGTAATATAAATCATATGCAACGTTAATGAAATGTTATATACAAGACTATTAATATCTGTATTTTCCCATTGTAAAATCCACGCTACATGATGCAACATTGGGTACGTGGGTTTGACAATGCTTTTATGGGGGCTGCACCACTTCCAAAAAATTTGTATTGCACAGTCCTAGTGATACAAAACCAAGAATGTTCTGATACAATTTAGCATAAACGTAATGTTTTAAGCCAGCATTACCTCCTGCTGTTTATCAGTGATCCCCCATGATGCAATATATCGCTTTTTTAGTGGAAGTTCAGTGATAATATATATACTTTTAAGGAAAAAAGAGCAGTATTTATCCATCCCAATTACCTTAATCTGCCCATTCAGCAATCAGCATGTGGTCTGTGTATAAATAAATGCAACGGAAATAATGACTTCTGTTTGCAGGACCCCTAATAGAGACCGTTATGGTCTTGCCCTGACCCAGCGCCTGGGTTGATTCAGTTGCTCAGTAGAGATCTGAGCATGTGTAACCCATCCAACAGCCAATCAGAGAAACACTGTTACCATAACTAGGTATGCATAATATAAACTAAGAATTTTAGAAATAATGATATCTTATACTGAGCTTTCCTTTTATGACATACCGCAACATTATAGCATTGCAGTACCATGTATGTGTAAGTAGTATCAGGTGCAAAATTGCATCACCGCATGGTGCTTTAGGAAATGTGCTCGAACATCTTCACCACAATCTCTCAATATCTTCTCCACAGAAACTACAGAGCATGCGGCGGGAGATGCGCCCACATGGCGGCGCCTGGACCGCCGCCTAGACCGCCGCCTGACCAGACTGGAGAGGAGGCACCCCAGTAACCCCCTTTTTTTTTGTTTGTTTATTTTTGTACAAGTTTTTTTTTTTTAATTTCATATATATATATATATATAAAAACAGTTCGAAAAAAAAAATGTTTTTGGGCTTATTTTTCGATATATCAAATTATTCAGATAGATTCATAATCAATTTTATTTGAAAAATTACAATACATATCTATTTAGCTAGCTATATGTCTGGTACTTATAATTGTATATAACTTACCATTATGCCATTACACACACCACATTGGCCACATTCCCCTATATAGTAGTTTGCACACCACAAGGCAAAGAAGGCGATGGGGGTAACTGGTTTACATAATGTCCACGTTTGTTTGCCACCATTGTTGTGGGGCCAGGCAGGCTTGGCCCCACTGGACATACCCCTCACCCCATGGCTACTCTCCTCACGAGTAGCATCGTGCTAGGGAAAGGAAGCAGGTGAAAGGGTAAGGCTTCGTAGGAACAGCACCATTGTGTTACAGCAGGCCCACTGCAGTTTGCCACCATGTTGAAGAGCCAGGCAAGCTTGGCCCCACTGGACATACCCCTCACCCATTGGCTACTTCCCTCAAGGTATGCATCGTGCTAGGGAAAGCAGTGTGAAAGGGTAATGCTTCGTAGGAACAGCACCATTGTGTACAGCAGGCCCACTGCAGTTTGCCACCATTGTTGTGGGCCAGGCGGCTTGGCCCCACTGGACATACCCCTCACCCATTGGCTACTCTCCCTCAGAGTATGCATCGTGCAAGGGAAAGCAGGTGAAAGGGCAAATGCTTCGTAGGAACAGCACCATTGAGTTACAGCAGGCACACTGCAGTTTGCCACCATTGTTGAAGGCCAGGCAGGCTTGGCCCACTGGACATACCCCTCACCCCATTGGCTACTCTCCCTCAAGATATGCATCGTGCAAGGGAAAGCAGGTGAAAGGGTAAGGCTCGTAGAACAGCAGCATTGAGTTACAGCAGGCCCATGCAGTTTGCCACCATTGTTGTGGGGCCAGGCAGGCTTGGCCCCACTGGACATACCCCCACCCCATTGGCTACTCTCCTCAGGTATGCATCGTGCTAGGAAAGCAGGTGAAAGGGTAAGGCTTCGTAGGAACAGCACATTGTGTTACAGCAGGCCCACTGCAGTTTGCCACCATTGTTGAAGAGCCAGGCAAGCTTGGCCCCACTGGACATACCCTCACCCATTGGCTACTCTCCCTCAAGGTATGCATCGTGCTAGGGAAAGCAGGTGAAAGGGTAATGCTTGTAGAACAGCACCATTGTGTTAGAGCAGGCCCACTGCAGTTTGCCACCATTGTTGGGGGCCAGGCAGGCTTGGCCCCATTGGACATACCCCTCCACCCCATTGGCTACTCTCCTCAGAGTATGCATCGTGCAAGAAGGGTGAAAGGTGAAAGGGTAATGCTTCGTAGGAACAGCACCATTGAAGTACAGCAGGCACACTGCAGTTTGCCACCATTGTTGAAGAGCCAGGCAGGCTTGGCCCCACTGGAATACCCCTCACCCCCTTGGCTACTTCCCTCAAGATATGCATCGTGCAAGGGAAAGCGGTGAAAGGGTAAGGCTTCGTAGGAACAGCACCAGGTTTACAGCAGGCCCACTGCAGTTTTGCCACCATTGTTGTGGGGCCAGGCGGCTTGGCCCACTGGAATACCCCTCACCCCATTGCCCACTCTCCCTCAGAGTAATGCATCGTGCAAGGGAAAGCAGGTGAAAGGTTAATGCTTCGTAGAACAGCACCATTGAGTTACCGAGGCACACTGCAGTTCCACCATTGTGAGAAGACCAGGCAGGCTGGGGCCACTGGCATCGAGTGAGTAGTACGGCTCTCGGGCCAGGCAGGATTGACCCAGAGCTGAAAACATTAGCCACAGAGTAGACGTTGCGGCTGTATGGATGGTCAGAGTAGGTGACACCACAAAGGTGCCTCATGGAGAGAGAACGAAGATCAATATGGGTACTGCTCTCGGGCCAGGCAGGATTGACCCAGAGCTGAAAACATTAGCCACAGAGTAGCTGTTGCGCTGTATGAGATGGTCAGAGTAGGTGACACCACAAGGTGCCTCATGGAGGAGAGAACGAAGATCAAATATGGAGTATGCTCTCGGGCCAGGCAGGATGACCCAGAGCTGAAAACATTAGACACGAGTAGCTGTTGCGGCTGTATGAGATGGTCAGAGTAGGTGACACACACAAAGGTGCCTCATGGAGAGAGAACGAAGATCAAATATGGAGTACTGCTCTCGGGCCAGGCAGGATTGACAGAGCTGAAAACATTAGCCACAGAGTAGCTGTTGCGGCGTGTATGAGATGGTCAGAGTAGTGGTGACACCACAAAGGTGCCTCATGGAGAGAGAACGAAGATCAAATATGGAGTACTGCTCTCGGGCCAGGCGGATTGCCCAGAGCTGAAACATTAGCCACAGAGTAGCTGTTGCGGCTGTATGGAGATGGTCGAGTAGGTGACACCACAAAGGTTGCCTCATGGGAGAGAACGAAGATCAAATATGGAGTACTGCTCTCGGGCCAGGCAGGATTGACCCAGAGCTGAAAACATTAGCCACAGAGTAGCTGTTGCGGCTGTATGAGATGGTCAGAGTAGGTGACACCACAAAGGTGCCTCAGGAGAGAGAACGAAGATCAAATATGGAGTACTGCTCTCGGGCCAGGCAGGATGACCCAGAGCTGAAAACATAGCACAGAGTAGCTGTTGCGGCTTGTATGAGATGGGTCAGAGTAGGTGACACCACAAAGGTGCCTCATGGAGAGAGAACGAAGACAATATGGAGTACTGCTCTCGGGCCGGCAGATAGACCCAGAGCTGAAAACATTAGCACCAGAGTAGCTGTTGCGGCTGTATGAGATGGTCAGAGTAGGTGACACCACAAAGGTTGCCTCATGGAGAGAGAACGAAGATCAAATATGGAGTACTGCTCTCGGGCCAGGCGGATTGACCCAGAGCTGAAAAACTAGCCACAGAGTAGCTGTTGCGGCTGTAGGAGATGGTCAGAGTAGGTGACACCACAAGGTGCCTCATGGAGAGAGAACGAAGATAAATATGGAGTACGCTCTCGGGCCAAGTAGGATCGACCAATCTTAGAAAAATTAGCCACAAAGTGATGTTGTCGCAGAGCATTGTTATTTCATAACCTGAATGCATAGTAGAGCAAGGTAGGACCATATATGGCCCTGCCAATAAGAAAAATTAGCCATTTGCCAGCTAAGCTGGCATCAGCTCAGCCTCTAGGTGGAAAATGAGGCGGAAGGGCAGTATGGGTGGCCAGGGGCAGGAGGCCTTCAGTCACGGGCATCAGCAATAGGGGTGCTGTATTGAGATGTGATCACCGCATCATTCATCTTGATGAATGTAAGGCGGTCCACATTCTCAGTGGAGAGACGGGTCCTCCTCTCCGTACAACACCCCAGCTGCGCTGGAAGGTCCTCTCCGAAAGAAACACTGGATGACGGGCATGAAAGGACCTCGATGGCATACTGTGCCAACTCGGGCCAGATATAAGCCTCGCCACCCAGTAGTCCAGTGGATCCTCAGTCTTGATGTGGCTACACCGCCCTGGATCCGAGTGTAGTGGTGACCTGGCGACTGAGGTTGGGTGGTGGTGGAGTTGCCAGTGGATGGGCCTGGCAACTGTGGCTGGAGAACAGACCTGAAGTTGGCGCGAGGCCGCCTCCAGTACTGCGCTCCTCTTCAGGCACAGGGGGAGTGAGCCCTGTTGATCCCCAACATCAGGTGCTGTAGGCTGCCAGCACATGGGAAGGCAGAACAGAGGCAACGTAGCAGTGTTGCCTCATAGTGCTGCATTCTACCTTCCCTCTGAGATGCGGGATAAACTCCGACACTTCACCCTATAGCGGGGGGATCTATAAGGGTGGCCACCCAGTACTGCTCTCTCTTTGATGGCCTTATCCTGGGGTCCTTGCGAAGGCATTGCAGCATGAAAGAGCCCATGCGCCGAAACTGCCGCCGCAGAGGACCCCATGTCCTCGATGTACCTGAGGACAGTAGTGTCGGGCTCAACCTCTCCCCAACCACGAATGACATGTGGTACTTGGGAGGTGAGATGTCCCCTAGAGGAATGCCCCATTTCCCTTGGTCCGGTCACCTAAATCCCCCTCCTCATCATCGGACGGCTGCTCTGCACCGTGATGTTCGGGCTCGGAAAGCATCACGGTGTCGGCGTCCTCCTCTTCCAGTGCCTGCTGCTCGACGTGAGTGCCCTGTCGAGTATGCCGCGCAAGAGTGTGCTAAAGGAGAACACCAGTGGGATGGTATCCGCAATGGTGGCATCATTGGCTAAAATCTGGTGGCCTCCTCAAATGGCGCGAGCACACGGCAGGCATCTCTAATCAGCAGCCACTGCTGGGTAACAGCAAACCCAGGTCCCAGAGCCTGATCTTGCCTCGTACTCGTACAAGTAGTCTATGATGGCTCGCCTCTGCTGGAGCAGTCAGCAGCATCATAAGACTAGAGTTCCAGCGGGTGGGGGTGTCACAATCAGGCGGTTTCTGCGGCAGACCATTCTGCTGCTGAAACTCGGCCAGACGAGCTGTGGCGTGTATGACCGCCGCCTGAAGTGACTGGACACCTCCTAGCCCATCCTCAGTACCTCCTGGAGACCAGGGTACTTGGTGAGGAACCGCTGGACGACCAGGTTGAGAACGTGTGCCAGGCAAGAAACATGTGTGACTCTGCCCATGCGAAGGGCAGACAGGATATTGGTGGCATTGTTCACACACGACCTTGCCTATTGAGGGGGTGTGGGTCGCCACCTCCAACACTGCCCTGTAGTGCTGCCAGAACATCGGCCCCGGGTGGCTCCTATCACCGAGGCACACAAGCTGCAACACTGCATGGCACCGTTCGCCTGGCACGCGCATAGGCTTGGGGGGGCACGGAGCGTCCGGGAAGAGGGCTCACCGGATGGAGGAGGGGGGGGGTGGAGATGGCGTATCACAATGTGTGGTGGTACCCCCATCTCCCCACTTGCGCTCCGTGCCGCGTCTCTGCCGGCTAGCAGAGTGACCCATTGGGCGGTAAATGACACATACCGCCCCTGGCCGTGCTTGCTGGACCACGCGTCCATAGATGTGGACACACTTGCCCACACTGTGGTCCAGCGAAGCAGATATATTGCCCTGCAGAGGTCGTGCAGGGCTGGTACTGCCTTCTGGGCAAGTACCTACGGCCAGGGACCTGCCACTGTGGTGTTGCCAATGGCCACAAACTCCCTGAACGCTGCACTGTCTACAGGCTGAAAGGTAGCAGCTGCACCGCCAGGAGTTGGTAAGCCGGCAGTGAGACGCTGGGCTTGGGGGTGACTGGGGGACAGTTTCTGCCTCCGCTCCAACAACTGGGGAAGAGAGACCTGCCTTTTAGCTGACGCTCCAGAGCAGTGCAAGAGGCCTCTTAAACCCCGCGTGCTGGGGCCAAAGGCTGCCTCCCTCCCTAACTTCCACCCGAGGAAGCAGTGATGGGGCCGGAGGGGGAGGAGGAGGAACGGTTGGCTACCTGGGCACGAGGTAGGGAACGTGTGGGTGGCCTGACGTTCCCTGTCCGCTGCTCCCACCGGGCAAAGTGGTGCAGAATCATATGCCTCCTCATAGAGGAGGTGCCCAAATGTGATGTGGTTTCCCACGGCTAACCACGTTGCAGGACAACTTGCACACTGCAACTGTGCTGTCACCTGGAGCCAGTGAGAAGAACTGCTCTCGGGCCAAGTAGGATCGACCAATCTTAGAAAATTAGCCACAAAGTAGCTGTTGTCGCCAGAGCATTTGTTATTTTCATACACTGAATGCAGTAGAGCAAGGTAGGACCATATATGGCCCTGAATAAGAAAAATTAGCCATTTGCCAGCTAAGGCTGGCATCAGCCAGTCACTCATGGTGGTGGAAAATGAGGCGGAAGGAGCAGTATGGGTGGCCAGGGGCAGGAGGCCTTCAGTCACGGGCATCAGCAATAGGGGTGCGTGTTTGAGATGTGATCCACGCCTCATTCATCTTGATGAATGTAAGGCGGTCCACACTCAGTGGAGAGAGGGTCCTCCTCTCCGTTACAACACCCCTGCTGCGCTGAAGGTCCTCTCCGAAAGAACACTGGATGACGGGCATGAAAGGACCTCGATGGCATACTGTGCCAACTCGGGCCAGATATAAGCCTCGCCACCCAGTAGTCCAGTGGATCCTCAGTCTCTGATGTGGCTGCTACACGGCCCTGGATCCGAGTTAGTCGGTGACCTGGCGACTGAGGTGTTGCCTGGGTGGAGTTGCCAGGATGGGCCTGGCAACTGTGGCTGGAAGAAGCCTGAAGTTGGCCGCGAGGCCGCCTCAGTACTGCTGCTCCTCCGTCAGCACAGGGGGACGTGAGCCTGTTGATCCCCAACATCAGGTGCTGTAGGCCTGCCAGCACCTGGGAAGGCAGAACAGGGCAACGTAGCAGTGTGCCTCATAGTGCTGCATTCTACCTTCCTCTGAGATGCGGGATAACGGGTAAACTCGACACTTTACCCTTATAGCGGGGATCTATAAGGGTGGCCACCCAGTACTGCTCCTTCTCTTTGATGGCCTTAATCCTGGGGTCCTTGCGAAGGCATTGCAGGCGAAAGAGCCCATGCCGCCGCAAACTGCCTGCCGCAGAGGACCCAGTCCTCGATGTCACTGAGGACAGTAGTGTCGGGCTCAACCTCTCCCAACCACAATGACATGTGGTACTTGGAGGGTTGAGATGTCCCCTAGAGGAATGCCCATTTCCCCTTGGCCAGGTCACCTAAACCCCCTCCTCATCATCGGACGGCTGCTCTGCACCGTGATGTTGGGCTCGGAAAGCACACGGGGTCGGCGTCTCCTCTTCCAGTGCCTGTGCTCGACAGTGAGTGCCCGTCGAGTATGCGCGCAGAGTGTGCTCAAGGAGGAAACACCAGTGGATGGTATAGCAATGGTGGCATCATTGCGGCTTACCATCCTGGTGGCCTCCTCAAATGGCGCGAGCACACGGCAGGCATCTCTAATCAGCAGCCACTGCCTGGGTAACAGCAAACCCAGGTCCCCAGAGCTGATCTTGCCTCGTACTCGTACAAGTAGTCTATGAGGCTCGCCTCTGGGAGCAGCCTCAGCAGCATCATAAGACTAGAGTTCCAGCGGGTGGGGGTGTCACAAATCAGGCGGTTTCTGCGGCAGACCATTCTGCGCTGGAAACTCGGCCAGACGAAGCTGTGGCCGTGTATGACCGCCTGAAGTGACTGGACACCCTCCTAGCCATCCTCAGTACCTCCTGGAGACCAGGGTACTTGGTGAGGAACCGCTGGACCAGGTTGAGAACGGTGTGCCAGGCAAGAAACATGTGTGACTCTGCCCATGCGAGGGCAGACAGGATATTTGTGGCATTGTCACACACGACCTTGCCTATTGAGAGGTGGTGTGGGGTCAGCCACCTCTCAACCTGCCCTTGTAGTGCTGCCAGCAACTCGGCCCCGGTGTGGCTCCTATCACCGAGGCACACAAGCTGCACACTGCATGCACCGTCTCGCCTGGCACGACATAGGCTCTGGGGGGGCACGGAGCTGTCCGGGAAGAGGGCTACCGGATGAGGAGGGGGGGTGGTGGAGACTGGCGTATCACCAATGCGTGGTGGTACCACCATTCTCCCACTTGCGCTCCGTGCCGGTCTCTGCCGGCTAGCAGAGGTGACCCATTGGGCGGTAAATGACACATACCGCCCCTGGCCGTGCTTGCTGGACACGCGTCCATAGTAATGTGACACACTGCCCACACTGTGGTCCAGCGAAGCAGAATATTGCCCTGCAGATGGTGCAGGGCTGGTAACTGCCTCTGGGCAAAGTACCTACGGCCAGGACCTGCCACTGTGGTGTGCCATGGCCACAACTCCCTGAACGCTGCACTGTCTACCAGGCTGAAAGGTAGCAGCTGCACCGCCAGGAGTTTGGCTAAGCCGGCAGTGGAGACGCTGGGCTGGGGGTGACTGGGGGACAGTTTCTGCCTCCGCTCCAACAACTGGGGAAGAGAGACCTGCCTTTTAGCTGACGCTCAGCAGCAGTGTCAAGAGGCCTCTTAACACCGCGTGTGGGGCCAAAGGCTGCCTCTCCTCCCTAACTTCCACCGAGGAAGCAGCTGATGGGGCGGAGGGGAGGAGGAGGACGGTGGCTACCTGGGCACGAGGTAGGGAACGTGTGGGTGCCTGCACGTTCCTGTCCGCTGCTCCCACCGGGCAAAGTGGTGCAGAATCATATGCCTCCTCATAGAGGAGGTGCCCAAATGTGATGTGGTCTTCCCACGGAACACGTGCAGGCACAACTTGCACACTGCAACTGTGCTGTCACCTGGAGCCAGTGAGAAGAACTCCCACACCGCTGAGCCACCGACACGACTCGGAGCAGAGGTCACCTGCTGCTGTGGGGCAGTGCACCAGATCTCATTGGTGCCGTACCTCCACGTGCACCACTAGGGGCAAGCCTCTGCCCCGGCCTGCCCCCAGTCCTGCCTTGGGTTCAGGATCGTGGCTCATGCTCTGAGGGACATCCCTCAGAGACACTATCCTCCTCCTCTCTCACAGAGGGCACCCATGGACGATCGGTGGACCTCATGTCCACTTCCACCTCCTCAATACTGGAGGTGCATCACTAACAGCAGCAGCATCTGGAACCTCACCCCCTGCATTAGTTCCCTGGCTGCTCACAGACTGCTGCGTGACATCGTCAGCCTTCCTGTCCCCCTGTGCACTGAGCACTTTCCTCCGCCTCGGGTGACAGGAAAGATTGTGCATCAGTGCACAGCTCCTCCTCAAGCACACTAGCCCCACACATAGTGTGCGAAAACATATCCTGAGACTCCTCCTCGGATCCCGAAGGTACGGGCCATTGGGCAACGAACTCCTGATAGAGCGGATCAGGGTCCATGCCCACAGTAGGAGCCTCAGGTGAGGGAAGGGTAGGCACAATATTACAGTAGCAGCTCGGCTGCTCTGTGCCTGTGAGGAGGGGGATGAGGAATGGCTGGGTAATCCACTCTACTACCGCCTTCCTTGATCAGAAGGGATAGCCCTAGCCCGGCTACCCCTAAAAATATCGGCACGGTAACCCGGCTGCCCTGCGAAGGGCCAGGTAGCTCCTGGCCAGAGCCTTCAGTAGGCTCTCCTCTGCCTCTCCTCTCCCTTCCCTCCACGTGCAGAAGCAACCCCTTGCTCCTGGGTCTCCCTCTGCCTCTGCCAGGCATTTCCCTCTCCCAAATTATCCCCCCAAAAATTAATTATATAATATATAACACACACACACAACACACACACAAACACAAAAGACAAAGCAACCAAAACAACACAGAAGCAAACAAATAAACACAAAGCTTTTTTTTTTTTTTTTTTTCTTTTTTTTTTACACTAAAAGCACAAATAGGACACAGACACAACTGACAGCAAACAGCAGATCAGACAGCAAAAGCTGCTGATTGGTGTAAAGGCAGCACCTCAGTACACAAAACACACAGACACTGACACACAGATACAGAAAGACAAACAAAAAAACAGGGGCACCTAGACCTCTCAAAGGTCTAACACAAAATTTGTCCAAAGGACTTACAGGGGGTTAGTCCTTAAAAGGACTTTTGGGTCTCACAAAGTTAGTCCTTAAAAGACTGTTGGGTTCAAGATGTGTGAATACAGGGGTGGGTAACAACAAGTGCCACCACCACACTGAAATCCACACACAGAAAGTCAAAAGCCAAAAGCGCACAAAAAACTCTCTCCAACTCCACTACTGTCAGGTCTCCACTAAACACACTCCAACACACTGACAAAAGTCGCCTGTGAAGCAGCACCTTTTATACCCAGGGGCTGGCACATAATCAGTTAGCTGCCATTGGCTAATTTTGGTCATGTGGCTTGCTCCGTCTTGAAATAAGCCCCAAAAATTCGAATTTACAAGAAGTCTGTTTTTCCGAAAATTCTCGTAATTACGAGAATCCTCGTAATACGAGGATCTTCGCGTTTTCCGGGCCCCGGAAGATCGCGGATTCTCGTAATTACGGGATACTCGTATTTTCGAAAATTTTCGTAAAAAAAAAAAATCCGCGGTTTCGGAAGTTCGGAAGCGGAAATCCGGAAAATCCGGAATAATCCGCCGTTCGCGGACGTGATAAATCCGCGGCGGATCCAGGTTCGGGTCCGCGAACCGGCCATCTCTAGTTACCATTCATCCAGTTTATTGTATCCAGCCATTGTTCCTGTTACCATTCATCCAGTTATTGTATCCGCCATTGTTCCTGTTACCATCCTTCAGCTATTGTATCCAGCCATTGTTCCTGTTACCATCACCAGCTATGTATCCAGCATTGTTCCTGTTACCATTCATCCGTATTGTATCCAGCCATTGTTTCCTGTTACCATCCACCAAGCTATTGTACCAGCCATTGTTCCTGTTACCATCCTTCAGCTATTGTATCCAGCCATTGTTCCTGTTACCATCCACCAGCTATTGTATCCAGCCATTGTTCCTGTTACCATCCTTCAGCTATTGTATCCAGCCATTGTTCCTGTTACCATCCTTGTAAAACCCAGAATCTGAAAACAACCCATCCTCAAACCCCAATAAGCATAACATACCACTTCAATAAATTGTATTAAAGTAAACGTAAACTGTTAAGAGCTGGATGAAGCATCTGTGTGTATGTGCAGTGTCAACCACACCTCTGACCTCATTCACATGCTTTCTTGCGTATCTGTCCTGTAAAAGGATTGGCTAGAGATTATTAATGGGTGTGACCAACTGTAACAAATTTCTGCCATAGCTAAGAACTGAGCATGTGCAGAACATAATGGTCATTGACCAAACTGTGTGATACTGAATGCTGTGAAGTAAAGCACAAACCATGTGTTATTTAGGTAAATTTACCAGCGCTCGTATCAAAATGAGAGGTAAGACACTGATTCCTGGTTTTATATCAGTGTCTGCTTTCTGGTTCAGCATTGTTCTGTGGCTTTAGCTGTCCTTTAAGTTTCTGTGAGTTGAGATAATTCTTTGGTGTCCTGGTCCTAGGTCTGTATAATTTGCCATTTAATTGTTTGAAAAGTGTACTATGTAGGTATTTTCCGTATCCTAGCAAAGAAAGCTTGTCTATAGCTGAATCAAATATTATGGACACTCAATAGTAATATGTAATTGTACCTTACAGCATATCAGAGGTGGTCTAACAGATATTAGACAAAGCAAAACCAAACCTATGAATTTTAAAAGAGAGCTAACATTCCAAACCACATTGAACAAAAGCTGAAGAATGATTTCATACCATGGCCACATTGACTGAACAACACCATGGATTACATGATGTATGTGACCAGCTGATGTTTATGTTTTACCATGTCAAACTTGCAGTATATACCCCGGAAATGCGAGAGAGTTGTAGTTATCAACATCTGGTGGGCCACAAGTTTGCCATCCCTGATCTAGACGCTACCCCTTTCATTTCCTATTCCTACCTATTTGTTTTTACATTCTTCCATTTCTCCAACTGGGAAAAGATCCATGAAACCATCCCACCTTCTCTTCATTCCCTCCTGTATGTGGACTTTATTAGAAGCTGATCTGTAGCTATTGTTAAGTCCTGCTGTAAATAAACTAATTCATAACCATGTGGCACAATTAGCTATTAAATGCAAACTACAGCCCACCCTTGAGTTTCCTGAAGGGAAGAAGTGAATTAAAGGCATCTATAGTGAAAATAAACTCGTTTTTCTTTCTTTCCATGTATTCTATAATTCCCCACAACCCCCAGAGTGTCTTCAATTATTTCAGATTCCCTCTCTGTCCTGAGATACACCAGTTAGAAGAATACGTGATTGCATTCCTCTACTCCTACTTGTACTGTCAATCAAATCCCTGTGTGTGATCCCCCTTCCACTGCTCTGTAATAAACATAGAGATAAGAGCATTGGCAGGGTGAGAGAGGTAGCTTTGTTGGTAGATATAGGCTGCACTTGCCCCCTTTCTTAATAGCTTTCACTGATTGATGATGGGTCACAAAGTGAGATCATAAACTGTACTGTTCTCCTTCTCGTGTCTCCAGGACAGCTTGCTTTCTATTGCCACTGTGCGTGGGTGTGTTTTTCAGGATGTTGAACTTTTAACTCCTACTGCACATGATAAGCTTGTCGGTTAGCCAAGTTGAGACATGGAGGAGGTAACAGAGGGGAGGGGGAGGGGGGAGTGCTGCACAGAGATCTGACACTATGGTTAAACAAAGTCACTGACAAGATAGGATTAAGGCAGCACAGAGTAGAGATGGTCGACCTATTGAAAGTTCGGTCCGTTTTCGAACTTTCGAACTATTGTAAAAGTTCGAAAGTTCAAACGGACCCATTAAAGTCTATGGGAGGCAAATAGTTCGAAAAGTTCGAGTCAATAACAACAAATATTAATGGTAACTTAATGTAAATGTGTGGGCCTGGAAATGCCTGGGGAGCATGTTCCATATCCAGACTTTCGTAAAATCGATTTTACTCTCACGCCACGCTACTTTCGAGCGTTCGAACTTCGAGGTAACATGGACATTTTACTCGCAGATTCGATACTCGTGTATAGGCTGTAATGGAGACTTTACTCGCTTACGATGTTTCGGCCCTAGATTCGAACGTTCGAACATTCGATAAATCATCGAAAGTCCGGGAAATTTCGAAAGTCGCGTCCGAGAAGTCCGGGTCCGTTCAAACTCGAACAGTTGGCTCGAACTCGGGTTCGAGTTCTATGCCATCCCTAGCACAGAGTACATGAATTTAACTTTGCAAGGACAATGTGTTTTTTTCACTATAGACCCTTTCACTATAGGCCCTTTAAACCCATTATCATTAACAAACAATTGATACTGTATAACAATCATTTTTTGAACTAATTTCAAATTGTATAAGATTAACAATGATTCAGCATTCGGATCTCAACCAAGAAGCAGCCATGGTTTTTATATAGCTGATGTAATGTGGTTAGAAGTGTTTAGTGGACAGAAAATGTAAAATTGCATTTGCTAAGTACTCCCTAAGGGATGACAAATCACATTGAATGTGCATGCTTTAGAAACACAGAAAACAAAATTTGACAGCACATAAGTGCTTAAGGTCATTACAGTTTGCCCTCTTTGGATGGTAAATGTTTTAGGAAAGTGCAAGTTATTTATTTTATTCTATGAATTAAATGGTCATACTGTATTTAACCTTTGTTTTAATTTTAGCACAAACACCAGCTATTTTCATGGAACAAAGAAGCATTGAAAGTTGACAAGGATTTTTGCAATCACAATATTTGGCCACAATTGGGTTGAGTCCAGCTTTGAACCTGGTTTTGAGGAGGAACTGCGAGAAATTCTGTGTCCAGAAGTTTGAAAATTCAGCGTTGAAAAGTCAAAAATTCTGTGTTAAAAGTTAGAATATTGACTTCTATCGGGTTTGATTTGAATTTTCAGTTTTAGAATTTAGCCACATTTCATAGAACAGCTGGCAGAGCGAACTTGCTGTTTTTGTTAACCCCCAATTAGACCCTAGAGAAAGAGCTGTGCATTAATCTGTAACACCATAAGATTTAAGCCAGAAAATCAATTATAGGCTGATGCAATTAGAGGTGCAAAATGTCCCTGTGCTATAAAATTTGAAGCCCCATCTGCTATATGTTTATCTGCTACAGTTACTTCTGTCAGAAAGCATGTGATTGGTTGCTGCTACATTGGGAAATATTTGCACCTTTTATTTCCTTAGCCCTTTTTAGTTGGTTGAGTGGTCTGGTGTGTTTGAAAGATGTCTACCATTTGCAGTGGCATTATAGAAATGACTGGGCCCCCCTCCTTGCTCCATCTGTGTGGTTGTCTTGGGGAGGCTGTATCTAACATAGGTAAAGTCAAAAGTTGCGCATCTGCCTCCCCCCTCACCCTCCCCCGATGTGGCAGTAAACCCATTTATACTCAGCACAAAGGCAGTTATTAATAAAGCTATTGATGATTGGACATGTCACTAGTGTGTAAATTGCCTCCTGCTGGAAAAATAATTTCATATTATTTTAAGGGATACAATATAATTTAAAAATGGGGGGAAATTATTTATAGTCCTTATTTTGAAATCTATGCACCAAGCCAACAGAGCCTTAGGTCAGGCTAAATGTTACTCGGTTTAAGGGAGATTCAATAATAGTTCTTATCATTAAAAATGGTGCTAATTTTGCCCCACCAATCGATGTTAATTTCAAATGCCTAAGATTTGATTGGTTGGGGGCAAAGTTTCCACAATTTTTAAAGAGACATAAATATCTTAGCTACAAGGGATTTTTATACAGATAATTTAATGCACTGAAAGAATCCAGTCTTCCTTTTTTTTTTAGATCTCAAGTTGGAAGGACAAGAGTAAACAAAATTGAAACTGTTTCTCTCTTACATGACTGGGTTTTAAGGAGTCACCTGAGTGCTATAATCCACATCCATTATGTTGTATTGATTTTAGAATTTTCGAAAACACTGAATAAAAGACCAAAGCTAGATAATGAAGCATAAAATCAAGGGTATTATATTCATTTAGAAACACACGAATACCAACTTTGGGCCTGATGTACCCACGTGTGCTGTGCAAAAAAATAGGGGTTAAAATTGTGCTAACCTTTATTGAATAGGTTAGCACAAGTTTAACTCCATAATTGCACTGGCTGCCTGGTTTCTCAAAAGACACTTGTGCAACCGGTGCAATGTATTTAATAAAGGATTTGCACCACTTTGAACTTCAAAATTTAAGACCAGTTAATGGCTGGTCTTAAAGTGGCGCTGGGCTAAAATCCCTTTTGGGATTTACAACAAGGTGCAAATCCATATTAAATACCGAAAGTCATATTTGTCCGGACAATTTGTGTTTCTGGGTAAATGAGGCTCTTGTTGTATGTATATATATTATGTATGTATATATATATATTATATATATATATATACGAGAATTTAAACAACTGGTAGCACTCCGGGTCTTAGAGTCAAACAGTTTAAATTTATTTAGTGTAACACCCAACATCAACGCGTTTCGGCTGCCATCTTGGCCGTGATGACGGCCAAGATGGCGGCCGAAACGCGTTGATGTTGGCGTGTTACACTAAATAAATTTAAACTGTTTGACTTAAGACCCAGGAGTGCTACCAGATTGTTTAAATTCTCGTGTATAACCTACGAAGGCACCCGGCATCCCACAAGAGGCGAGGAGTGCTACCTTCCCTGATTACATTATATATATATATATAATATATATATATATATATATATAATATAAATAGCATATGATTGTTCGTTGCACACAAGGACTTCTTACAATTCTTTATTAATTCATTAAAGTGCAAATACTGTGCAAACAGTAGCACCGTTTTGGCCTTTTGTGTGGCTTTCTCAAGCTTGAGAAAGGCCACACACAAAGGCCGAAACGTTGCTACTTGTTTGCACAGTATTTGCACTTAATGATTAATAAAAGAATTGTAAGAAGTCCTTGTGTGCACGAACATCTATTGCTATTTGTATACCGGGATTACTTGTGTGGCACCAAGGCAATTTCAATACTAAGAGGGAGCTGAGTGCATACTACATCCCATTGTTTGGAGATATATAATATATATATATATATATATATTATATATATATTATATATAATATATATATATATTCAGAATATATATTCTTGGTTTCCAGAGCAGCACTTTGTATAATTTTTGCGTGTGGTACAGAACTACAAATGGATGATGCGATCCATATCATAATCAAAGAAACAAACGGAAAATAACCGCACACAACACAATTTTTGCAGATAAAAATTCTATATTTTAAATACACAGCCATATGATAGCAGTTGCAACGTTTTGGGACAAGGTCCCTTTCTTAAGTACATACAAGGCTATACACAGACTTCACTCATTAGTGCAATTAAAAAGGAAGTGAATACCAATTACTATGGATATATCAAATACATACAAATTATTTCCCATCCCAACCATGCATTTCTAAATCAAACAGGTAATAATGGATCCATACCCACCTTCCCCCAATACATAAAATATGCACCCTGTTGAAAATGAGATTTATTTATTGGGGAAAAGCTGGGTATGGATCCTTATTACCTGTTTTTAGAAATGCACTGGTTAGGATGGGGCTACTTTCCATTTGTGGCTACTTTGCGTTTGTTTCTTTGAATTATATATATATTTAGAAATTCCCATCTAATGGTCCACTACCATCAAAACAACATTTGTTGGCAAATTTACTTACATGAATTCAAGACAGAGCAATTGACATAAAAAAAACTGTGCCTCTCCTTTTATGTTGCAGTGGCTATTGAGAAACTGACATTATCAACATGGGTCATGTGCCTTATTTCCCAGCATTCCAGACTCAAAGGCACACCCACTATTTTACTGTAATGTTTCTCCAACATGTCCATTCCTAAGCTACTGCTGAAACTTGTTACTAAAATAATGTCCAGAACAGAAAAGCTAGTTTAAAATCTCACAATATTACCAATAGGAAATATAATGACTAAAAATAATGTCCAGAACGAAAAGCTAGTTTAAAATCTTCACAATATACCAATAGGAAATATATGACTTCCCCCCCCCCCCCGTAATCAGGCTATTGTAAAATGGTCATCCTTGTAGGTAATGGATAGGTTGCCTGTGTAAGAAATTAGATATTTTGTTATCCACCACTTAAAATTACTACCTCTAAAACCTTTCCTTTATGGTCAGTCCTACCCTTATATTTGGAAATTTGCTTGCCCGCATTAATGATAAATCTGTTTTCCTAACAAACCTGGTTTAGATTTGGAACTGGCGGTTTCCAAAACTGCGGATCTGACAGATATTTCAAAACATTTTTAAAGTTCAAAATCAATTAAAATTGATTATGATTAGTCATAAAATTGCATTAAAAAATAAAAAATCCTATAGAAAATCTAAAAAATACTATAGAAGATTCGAAAATAGTGATTAAATGCAAAAATTTCATTCGGTTCTAAGTGGATTTTTGGAATTTCAGTAGGTTTAGTGGAACTGCGGTCTGAACGAAACTCGCAATTGGACTAAGGTTCTTACATGTAGATAATAAAATTGATAGCTGGGCACACCAGTCTTAAGTGTAAAAAATTTATTGTAACGTTTCGGAACCTGGTGTGGTTCCTTCCTCGACAAACATCAATTGATGACAACATTGATGTTTGTTGAGGAGGAACCACACCAGGTTTCGAAACGTTACATAAAATTTTTTACACTTAAGACTGGTGTGCCCAGCTATCAATTTTTATCTACATGTGACTGTTGGCTACAGGACTGGAGCACCTAGCACTTTATAAATTTTTCTTTTACTTGCAATGGTTAAGGTGTGCAGGGTTCAAATCTTGTTTTGTATACTAAGGTTCTACACACGCACGATGTGTACGAACGTTCGTTTCGGCCGATAATCGGGCCGCGTGTAGGGCCTTTATTGGCCGAAATGGACGGTCGTTCGGGGATCCGCCAAGTCGGGACCCACGATCGCACATGTGTACGAACCTTAATAGCTGGACTTCTCTTCTACAAACCCTATAGACTGGGTGGGATTAATAAAGGAAACAATGACATTTTTCTAATCCTATTGTTTTTATTTATTTAAGTGTAGAAAGACAAACTTAACACCTTTAAAAAAAATTATTTGACCATTTTATAAATCTTAAAAGTAAAAAGTAAATTTTGAACACTCTATTTTCTAAATTGTAACGTTTGATGTAACAAAGGTTATACAGAATACAACTGGTAACCTTGGCTGGTTATTGATTTTGGCTTGGCTTTATTATAATGTTTTTACCCTCTGTTGCAGGCTTTGCATATTGCTGATTTACTCTGCCTGTATAAACATCTAATAAGATTTTGAAGCTAGAAACATGGAGACTATTAAATAATGTTTACCAGCGGCCATAAAATAAACTCCTACTATGTTACAGTTTCATAGATTACAATTGTTGCCTGTTATACTTTATAGACCATGCTCACCTGAATCTTATATGCTGTCACACAGTCTTATTGACCTCAACTTTACAGAGGCAGCCGACTTCAAATAATGTTCCCCTTCCACAGGAACAGAAAAATCTATTCATTTTCCAGATACACTCACATACAGATACTGTATAATGTGGGCACAGCTTACCAACACTTTAACTAAATATTTTTATTATTTGTTTAGTGGTGAATCACAGTTTATAAATGGTTCCTAGTTGGTTGCCAGCTAGGAACATTTAAAGTACTGTAAGTATCTATTTAAAAAAATGCATTTTGCTGTTACTATCTACACAACTGTAATGACACTTATTGGCTATAGCGTGGCCGAAACTAAATATGTTCATTCCCTTTTCGGATTCCCGGATCTTGGGAGCATCAAGATCCAAAATCTGAAAACAGAACAAATTTTTGAGGATTTTCGAAAGTTAGAGGCTATTCTAGAAAATTATCAAAAATAGCCTTGAACATTCAAAAACCTTCGAAAAGTGCGCTCCGAAGTCTTGAAATCCGGACGAACCGTCCGGATCAGATGGATCATTTGGATTTGGAACCAAGGGGTTTCCGTGTCAGATCTGGGTCCGTGTCAGACCCGATCCCATTTCTAACTGGCTACAATTGATTTGATGGTTGTAGTGCACAAAAGGTTGTAATTGAGTAAATTAAGGGTATGTAACTGTAAATCCAACTTATTGTGAAAAGATAGCTTAGGATTTTTTCTGTTGTTCTTCTAGCACCCTCCCTTAGCTTCTGATGAAGTGGGGACTTCCACACAACTTGTTAAGCAGTTACCCTTAAGGGGCGTTGTTCATTTGTATTATATGGATTCTTAATAAAATAACTTTTTTGCACCATAGCGAGTTGCCCCAGTTACCTACCTTTATGCCTGTTGCACCCTCCCTACTTTTCCATCTTCAAGTTTGAGTCTTCCTCTTCCTGTATCGTCTTGTTTTTAGCTCCCCTCCACAAGATGTGAAAATCCATTTGCCAAGCAAATTCTTTTTCTGGCTGCAGAGCACGTGCCTGTCATCAGTGCACACGGCATGACGTCAGCGCATGCACAATGCCGGAACTTTGCATAAGGCCTGACATCATGTTCCGTTCTCTGCGACCGAGAATTTGCTTGGCAAAGGGATTTTCACATCTCATGGGGGCAGAGCTAAAATGCGACGAGACAGGAAGAGAAGAAGACACAAACTTTGAAGGTGGAAAGGTAGAGTATGGAGGGTGCTAGAGAACAAAAAATAAATCACTACATTAAGCCCAAGCTATCTAGTCACATATAGTTGATTTACAGTGTGCATTCCCTTTAATGTGAACTATATACAAATGCCTATGTCGTGGGCAATCACTTCAGAATTCAGGGTCCGGTGGCTACCTGGTGGCATAGCGTAAAGACCAAAAGGTCGCTTCTGGACATTATTTTTACCCAATAAAGTTTTTCAAAGTTTCAGTGCACCAGTTATTCCTCTATAGAAGGTGGGAGTATGAAGAAACTCCCTCTTTCATTTAGTCTCTGAAGAAGCAGCGGTATGCTGTGAAATGCATTAGACCTCCCCCTAGTACACCTGTGCTATGTTAATATACTTATGATGTTCAACTATAGAATCTAGTTTAATAGTAATCCTGAGATCCTAAGCGGTCCATCTATTTTCATTGTATATATATATATTGATTGTGTATACGGGAAGCTGGCCCTACTGAGAGGTAAGATAGAGACCTGCAACTGGCGGTAAGTTCAATAGCACGAACACACTGTTACTCCACTGTTTGGAAATTCCAGTTTAAAAATCTGTGAATGTGACAGATTTTTTGAAAATGTTCTAAACTCGAACTTTTTATTGAAAAATCTAATATTAGAAATCAAAATTTCTAAAGCGTGCATTTGAAAATCTAAAATTCATGCAATTGAAAATTGATTTTTATTTTTGGAACGTTACTAGATTCCACGGAACCATTGTTGGAAGAAACTAACCAGTTTCCTTCATCTCTAATTTGATGATAATTAGAGCAGTAATCCTCAATGTGGATTGCTGGGAAAATTAAAGGTCCACCCACCCTTTAAACTAACTTTGTGCCATATATAGTTATTGGTCCCCAGCCCCTACCTCATTACTATTATAGCAGAGAAGACCCCCGACCTTACCTCTCTCCTTCGCCGCACAATCCCAGCCCTCTGCTTGCATAGAACTGCAAGCAGTGGCGGGACCGGCAGCCCCGTCCGTGATTGGCCGAGAGGCAGCCAATCACGGACACTGCTGCCGGAAGGTGTAGAACGGCGAAGGAAAGAGTAAGGTAATTAAAGAGTAAGTTTTTGGGACATTGGGGAGGGATTAAAGGGCAACCATTTGGATCTGGAATGTAAGGTAAGGATTTTTATACACTACAGATTGGGGCCAGTAGGGGTGGGGGGGATTATAGTTTTGGGGTGAACATGCCCTTTAAGTTTTCTTAGGCAAGAAAAAAATAGTGTGGCACACTTTATAAGAGGGACATAATAACTTTATTCTCTATTCTAATAATTTCCTGTTTCCTGCTTGTGATACCATCATTCATCCAGTTGATGATACAGTATATCTGGGACTTTCAGTTAGCACAACTGGAGTTCCTGCATTTTCCTTCCTTCTGTTCCCCTTTCTAATCCTATTTGCTTCTGGTGCTATAATATATTTTTTACCCCTTTATCGCTTTATACAATCTTGATCTTTTTTCCCTTGCCCCGTTCCCTTCAGCCAATCTGGATTCTATTCCCAGAGTAAGCTAGGTACAGCGTCAGACGTGAACTTGGCGTATTATCAATGATGCACGAACGAACACCCATAGTTTCCAATCAGGGCAAACCAAGGACAAATGAGTGTAAAATAAAACTCCAATCCCAACTTGTTTAATTGGCATTGGGGTAGTAAAATGTCTATGTTACTTATTCAATTCTCATTCCAATGGAAGTAAAAAGCAAAGCCTTATTACGGAGGCTTATGGAGTACAAGCCAGATATGAGGTTCCTGTGTAGATTACCTTAAAGAAACTAAGCTATGAAATGATTTATTCAGTGAGTTACGAGGCAAGTGTAATGAGTTATGTTCAAATCAAGTTTTTTTTTATTCTGATGGGTCAATATGTAAAAGCGACATTAAAAAAGTCGTATATAACTGTATCCAATTGGTGGTTTTCTTTTGTTGAGACTCATCTATTGGCCAATAAATTATTTTACCCTTTCCTATAACCCTTTCATCTAAATATCTAATACACATTTCTTAAAAGTTGAAACCTACGTTGTAATCTTTTGTGTTTTTCAGAAAAACTGGAGCTTCAGAACAATTTGAATCAGAAGGCAGAGCACCTTGAGTACAAATGGCCGTTTCGGCCAATAATCGGCCGGTGTATGGGCGCCCTTCGTTCGGAGATAGTTGCTCAATTCGCCGGACGGATCTCTGATTTGGCCGATAAAGTGCCCATACACAGGCCGATTATCGCCCGAAACATCATGCGTCGTGGGTCGGCACATGAACTTTAGCCTCTAGCTAATTTTTTTACAGATTAGGGAGCATGTGATTGATTCTGGAGTATACAAAATTAGGTTTAGTTCTCCTTTAAGATTTGAATAACTTCATCATATCCTTTGATTTGTATATAATAACTGCTATTCCACCCTTTAAGAATGGAGGTTTATTACTAACAATGCAGATATTGTTAAACAAATGACTATTTCCTTCGGGTTTAATTGGAATCATGGTTCTCATTGATTGCTAATCCATTGAATTCAAAGAGAACAAAACAGTAGAAAGGAAAGTATTAAAACATCAACAAAGACAACCCAGAGGTGCAAGAAGTGATCACTTACCCTTGAATCATATCACAGTGCGTACAGCAGACTGGATTTTCATGCCAGAATCTTCTGGAGAGCAAATTAGCACAGTATGAAGTCTTTGCACATTCTAAATATTGTTTTAACTGTCGTCTATAACTGCTGGCTTTCTACCATTGGCAAGTAAATAGAGTTAAGAGAGTTGTTTTTCCCCTTCAATTTTTGTTTTATTTTCTTAGAAATACAAACAAATTTGTTTTTTTGGAACCAAAATGTTCAAATTGTAAACAATAATCATTTCTCTGAAGTGCTGCTGGAAAAGTGGAAAGCAAACACAGAGCAGCAGAGTGTTCGCTCTGGACCCTTAACTGTTTCTCTACAAGCTAACCACTGTTGTGCACATAGTAATGGGATACACTGGTGTGGTGGCCATTCAGTCATTAAGTTGTTGAGAGAAAAGGTGACAAATAAAACAGTGATAAAAGAGGAACTCCAGGATCTAGACAGGAAAAAACACGTCATAAGGCGTCATCAACCACAAAATACATTCCGGTATTTTAGTAAACCGTCTGTGATGAAATGAGACAGCACGTTGTTATATGAAACATTTGAATTAGCTCAATCTGCTGTGTAAGAGAAGCATGGGCAGGTTTTTGATGGGGTGTATGTTCCACCAAATCCCTGTGCTATGCTAACTCCAGCGAAATTTGGTAGTTGGGGGGAAAAAAATTGATTTATTTTCCATTTCTTTTTCCAGCTTTACCAAAATCGATTATGGTGGGTCCCTGGAGTAAATGGTGGAGAGAGGGGTTGGTCCTTCAAGCTAATTTAGCTACACCTGTAGAGGAAGCTGGAGCTCTTCGTTAGATGCCATCAATGTGTTATCTCTCTCTTGCTCTCTGAATTTGTCAGTGTGTTGGAGTGTGTAAGAGATATGGCAGTTGGAGTAAAGGCTGGTACACACCATGCAATATTTAGTATATCGGTGGATCGGGCCGAAATAGTTGTATCGTTTTTCTGACACGACAAACCTTAGTTCGTTCAAATGCACGATCAGACATGTCCAAAAACCATGGCCGAATGTGCAGTCCTCTATGGGCCGCACGCTCGGTCTCGGAAAACTGTCGGGTGACAGTCCAGATAGACCATGCTGTATATTGCCCTCATGTGTGAAATCCAATAGCAAACCTGCCAGCCAGTCCAATAGCCCACATACTGTATATACTGTATATTTGCATTGATCATATGGATATGCATAAGTATAGCATGTTAAGGGATAATCTTACACCACAAGAGCACAATACAATCAGCAATATAAAAGTGTTATTCTATCTACCTAACTAGCAATCCTCCCCTGAATACATATGCAACTGCACAGAGAGTTTGTCACTATCGTTTCCAATAGCAAACAGGATATTGAATGCACAAGCCACTGGTAAGATGCTTCACATGTTATTGTAGTGTTGAACAGTAAGCTGTAGATAAGAAAACGGCCTTGTCTAGATGGGATTGCCAGGAAATTTTGCTTACGTATATCACTACCAAACTATGAGCCTTGTTATGCTTTTCTCTTGTGATGCCAATTTAATTGTGTAAGGTACTTACCCGGGTGTCCGCTCCAGCGACGTCACCACGCAGGGGCGCCGGCCGCGCGAAGTTTAAATGTCCGCTCTGTCCGTCCCTAGACGCCCGCTTGTCAGTTGTTTCTGGCGTCTGGGGTTTTTGCTGCTTGGACTCGTGCAGTCCAGTTTCTAGTATCCTGCCATTGTTCCTGTTACCATTCATCCAGTTATTGTATCCAGCCATTGTTCCTGTTACCATTCATCCAGTTATTGTATCCAGCCATTGTTCCTGTTACCATCCTTCAGCTATTGTATCCAGCCATTGTTCCTGTTACCATCCACCAGCTATTGTATCCAGCCATTGTTCCTGTTACCATCCTTCAGCTATTGTATCCAGCCATTGTTCCTGTTACCATCCACCAGCTATTGTATCCACCATTGTTCCTGTTCCATCCATCAGCTATTGTATCCAGCCATTGTTCCTGTTACATCCATCAGCTATTGTATCCAGCCATTGTTCCTTTTACCATCCATCACTATTGGATCCAGCCATTGTTCCTGTTACCATCTATCAGCTATTGGATCCAGCCATTGTTCCGGTTACCAGCCATCCAGCTATTGTATCCAGCCATTGTTCCTGCCACCATCTATTCAGCTATTTGTATCCAGCCCTTGTTCCTGTTACCACCTATCCAGCTTGTGTACTCCAGCATCCAGCTCCGGTCTCCAGTGCATTCCAGCATCGAGTTCCCACTACTTCCTCCTTCATCCACTAAACGTGAGTCTTCCCGGTACTCTACCCCAACAGAGTCAGGGAGGCATTACAAATTGATTCTAAAGTTAGAAAAGTCCACGCACTATCCTTCAAATCTTTTGAAATTTACCTAATATTAGCCAAGTGTTTGCAAATAAACTACCACTGCTGGCATAAAAAAATTTAGTAAATGTAGTACTAACATACTAACAGGGAGTTAAAGGTGGTCCGAGTGCCCAAGCACAAGACCCTTCATTTAATCCACCTTTCAGCAACCAATACACTCTTAATGCTCTAAATGAAATATGCGCAATCCACTAACGGCTCATATTCCGTGGCTCAGGTGCAGCCAGCCTTGAGCCCTTCGGTTAGGTTCTACCTAAGTGTCCACAATCAAAGAAGGAGGGTGCATAATAAAAAAAGGGAACTCCACGTAAGTTAAAAACATATAATTTTATTATAGCATCAGTGCCCGAACCCAAGGGGTCACCTGACGTATTTTGTGCAAAGACACTTTATCATAGGTAGAGATACGTGCCAGGTGATCCCATGGGCTCGGGCACTGTTGTTATAATACAGTTATATATTATTTTTTTTTGTGGAGTTTCGGTTTTTCTGTGTGCACGCTCCATCTTCTTTGATTGTGGACATTCGCTCATTTACTGCATTTCTGTTCAGTTTACCTCAGCAATTAATCCCTGTGACAAAACTATCTGTGTGACTCTATACAATGGAAGTGAATTGGGCTCTGACAACAAGCTCCTAAAGGGATTTGTAATGGCTACGTGAACCTATTGATCACAATCAGGTCTTACAGTGTATTCTAAAATAGTTACCTGAGTGTGCCTCCCTGCATATTCTAAATTGATTATTCTAAAATAGTGTATTTATTTCAGTAAATGTTTTGGTGTATATCAAAAAAAGGGAATTTAGGGATTGACTTCCGTTAGCCAAGAAATATTTCCTTTTGTTTAGTCTACCGCAAAAGGTCACACTTTATATGCTGATTCATAAATCAAAAATGATTTGTTAAGCCCTCAATAGAGATGTCCGAACTTCGCAAAACCCGGTCCGGTCGAGGATCCGTGAATTTTCGAAAATACAAGTAATCCTCGTAATTTCGAAAATTTTCGAAAATACGGATTTATAGAAATTAGAGAAATCCTTGTATTTTCGAAAATTTTCGAAATTACGTGTTTATCGTATTTTCGAAAATACGTGAAACTCGTAATTTCGAAAATTTTCGAAAATACTAAAAATCCGCGAATCGGAAGTTCGGAAGGCCGACAATCCGGAAAAATCCGACGTTCACGAATGGGATAAATCTGCAGCGGATCCAGGTTTGGATCCGCGAACCGGCCATCCCTAGCCCTCAATACATGAGATCGGCATTTTGAGCGATCTGATAAATTTGTAACGCTAAAAATATTGAAAACCATTTTCCGTTTTTTTGATCAACCTCTCGACAATGTTGAGTATTTTGTCGGAAAAAATGAAGATCGGGCCAGACCCAATCTCTCTCAAACCCAATCTCTCTGGGAACTTGAGAAGTTCTTCCAATAAGTTTTCCGATCGGAAGAGCATCTGCCCATGTATGGCTAGCTTTAATCCGTCATTTTATCCTATACTTCATAAGTAGAGGATATGTCTACTATACGCTTCATGAATCAGCTTTGAATCTGGTCACCACCTATTCCTCATGTATGGTGTTGTGAGGCTCTTGTAATACAGTAGGTTAAAAATAAGAAAAACAATTTACTCTAAGAAACATAAGAATTGGGTAATGTACAACAAAGCAGCAAACTTTATTAGTTCCACTGAACCCTAAAGTTAACTTGGATGTACTCAAATGTCATTAAAGGGCATCTCCACCCTAAATTCTTTCTTTTAATCTTGTTAATTTGCATCATTAATCATAGGGTTAAAAAGTGCTGCAGTGCTGCCATTAAGGACAGAAGGACAAATCAAGCAGAGTGGCAGAAAAAAAAGATGTGTTGGGTATGTCCACCCCCCAAACTAAAATTTCAGATTTAGATAATGTAAAAGGTGAAATAAAGAGGGTGCAAGTAGCCATGTAGCCAAGTAGATATGGTCTGTAGAAAGAAGATGTGGTCAAAAAGTGTGCATATGATGTGCGCCAATTTCTCTGATGTGTCATTAGAAAATGTTTAAGAATGTTGTCTATGCAGCAACAACACTATTTCTAAAACTACCTGCCCAACAGTGGCGTAACTACAGGCCCCACGACGATGCGTGTGGGGGATCAGTGGCTAAGAGGGCCCGCCAATCTGCACATGTGAACTGCGATAACCTGTTTTTAGTTTGTAAATGTATGCACGACACTGGTCTTTTAAACAGTGGATCCTGTGCACCTTTTTTTAACCTACATGCAATCAGTTGTTTGGAGGGGGGGGTCAGGGGCCAATATACATTTGTTGAGAGATTGCATGGATAGTTCTATAATTCTTATAGTAAATGACATTGCTTTTAAACTGTTTCCTTTGTCTGTACATTTGGCACTTGGGTGAACTAATGTTTAATGTTATTTCTTTTTGTAGAACTGATTTTACAAGCTAATATAAAACTGTACCTTTTCTTATTTATGAGATATTTGCATTTCAGGCAACAAAAACAATGGATTTATACTTATCTTGATGTTTATTTTACTGTAGATGATAATTGCATAGTTACAGCTGATCCTTGAGAAAAGACCCCATCCTACTTGCTATGAAATACAATCAGGGTTATTCAATAAAAGTTCTTATCATTTAAAATGGTGCTAATTTTGCCCCAACCAATCAGATCTTATTTAACATTTGAAAGCTAACATCTGATTGGTTGGGGCAAAATTAGCACCATTTTTAACGATAAGAACTTTTATTACATCTCCCTGAAAGAGTTTCCTTGTACAATCTGTTCAGGAATATCTATTAAGTGCTGATGTATAACACTGAAGATTATAACAGATCTGTGTTTTTAAGGTCCCATGTGCTGACAGAAATCAAAATTTTTTCTACTGTAACCTAACATTGGATCTAACATCCAGAAATGCTTTTAAATTGTTCAAACAAATTTCATGTTAAGCATTTTTAATCCTTGTTAGTCATATTTCTTCTGTACAAATAAAATGTAAAGACAGACAATAGTATATATGCTTATCTAAGTATAGTATTTATCTACATTCTTACTTCCCTTCTGTTGTTTACTATTGTCCCCATGTGTATAGCACCTTAAGGTGTACAGTAACTGTACAAGTGTACTTTATTGAAAAGAGCTCTCTCGTATCTTTCAAACAAGCTCTAAATATACTTGTATTTATTTAAATGAGTGGATATTGCCATACGGTTTTCCTAGACCATACTAGACTAATTTCCATGTGCATTATTGTTTTGCTAGTAACCTTTAAAATAAACCATGTTTGTAATTAACTTGTACACATACATGACCTTTTCATCTCTTACTCCTTTCCCTTCCCAGGGCTCACTGAAACATGGCTGTCTCCCTCTGATATTGTCTCCCCTGCTGCACTCTGGTATGGAGGTCTACACTTCAGACTCACTCCACGGGAATCAAACATGGTGGTGGAGTTGGCATTCTTCTGTCTGAGAGCTGCTGTTTCAAACCTATTACTCCTTTACCTGCTCTGTCCCATCTTTCGAGTCTCATTCTGTTTGTATTTATTCTCCCACTCACATACACCTATTGCAGTTATTTATTGGACTCCTGGCCCAACCACTAGTTTTTTCAACCATTTTTCTGCATGGTTATCCCACAATCCAAAACAGCTTTTCAAGTTTTCAACTAACTGCTCTGTCCGCCACCTCCTCCACCCTGTTTATCTGCTGATGAAATTGCCTCTTATTTCACAGAAAAATAATTAATAATGGAAATGTTTCTCTGCATGCTCTGGCTCATCTCCACAGCTTCCAGTCCCATCTACATTTCTAACTAGCCTCCCTTCCACCACCTCCATTATTATTATTATTGTGGATTTTTATAGTGCCAACATCTTTACAATTACATAGATACATACACAGCAGGCCGTGCCCCAAAGAGCTTGCAATCTAAGCACATTTATTTGACACATACAACTTATCAGTATGTCTTCATGATTGTTGGGGAAACCGGAGTGCCATGAGGAAACCCACGCAAGCACAAGGAGAACATACAAACTCCATGCAGATGTGTCCAAGAGTGGAATCGAACTCAGGACTTCAGCACTGCAAGGCATCAACTAACCACTGAGCCACCATTCTGCCAATCTCTGTTCTAACAAACTGTACTAATATTACAGAACACAGACCTTTAAACCTTCTCTCAAAGACCCATTTCACCACCTGTCCCCTTGACTTAATTTCCTCCTTCCTCCTTTCTCATTCCTTATCTTTAATCTCTTAACTTGTCCCTATCCACTGGTACTTTCCCTTCCTCTTTCAAACATGCTATTGTATCCCCTATTCTCAAGAAACCTTCTCTTGATCCACCTGCTCTATCCAGTTACCGGCCTGTCTCTTTTCATCCATTTGCATCTAAACTGCTTGAACGACACGTCTATGCTGAACTGGTTAATCACTTTTCTGCCAACTCACTCTTTGATCGCCTACAATCTGGCTTCCACCCCAACCACCCCAACCAATGAAACGCCTCTCACCAAAGTTACTAACAATCTGCTTTTTTTTTTTTTTTTTTTTTTTTTTTTTTTTTTTTTTTTTTTTGATCTGTCTTCATCAGCCTTTGATACATTGGATCACCCACTGCTTCACATCTTATCCTCCCTAGGTATCCAGGGTTCTTCACTCTCTTGGCTGTCCTCCTACCTCTCATGTAGGACGTTCAGTGTTTCCTGCTCTGGCTTTAACTCCACTAATCTCCCCCTCCCTGTGGGGCTACCACAAGGCTCAGTACGCGCCCCTCTTCTCTTCTCAGTTTACACCTTTGGGCTAGGTCAGCTCATTAGTTCCTTTGGATTCCAATACCACCTGTATGCTGATGATACCCAAATTTACATCTCCGCCCCTGACCTTGTTACTCTGACATCCCAGGAACCTCACTGCCTAAATGCCATCTCTGCTTTTACAGTATGTCCTCCCGCTTCCTCATACTCAACATGGATAAGACAGAACTTTTTTCCACCCTCCAGATCTAGCCCCCTACCTAACACTACTATCCACATCAATGACACACCAATCTCCTCAACACCTTACATCCGATGCCTGGGAGTAACCTTTGACTCGGAACTTTCCTTTAAACACCACATAAATACCCTATCCAACTCCTGTTGGCTACAGCTCAAAAACATCTCACGCATTCGTCCCTTCCTTTCACAGAACGCTACCAAAATTCTAGTTCATGCCCTTATCATCTCCTGGCTGGACTACTGTAGCACCCTCCTCTGCGTTCTACCTAGCAACGGACTGGCACCTCTTCAATCAATCCTTAACACTGCTGCCAGACTCATTCATCTCTCTTCCCGCTTCTCACACGCTGACCCTTTCTGTTAATCTCTCCACTGGTTTACCATTATACAAAGGATCCAATTTAAGATGTTAACCTTATCCTACAAGGCTCTCTCCAATACAGCTCACCATATATCTCTAATATCATAAGCAGATACTACCAAAGGCGTAACCTCTCGTCTGTTAATGATCTTCTCCTCTCATCTACTAAAATCCCCTCTTTCCATGCTTTTTATGTCACTCGTCATCATATCTTCAAATGCAACCTCAAAACTCAACTCTTCAGGCAAGGTTACAATCAGGACCTGGACATTCTGACCCCTCTTACTGACCCAGCACCCATTGTTGAGCACTAGTTATACTCCACTGACAACTTACTTACAGCCTACTGATCTGCTTCACCTTATGTTTCATCCCCATCTCTTCTAGACTGTAAGCTATTTAGGGCAGGGCCCTCCTTCCTATTGTACACAGTAATGCTGTAACTTACCACACTGAATGCTGGTGGACCAGCACTTTAATTATTTGCACTACTTGCACTATCCTTGTATGTAACATGTATGTTTTCCTCGTGTATATTAATGCAACTGTAAAGCACCACGGAAGATGTTGACGCTGTATAAATTAACAATACTAAAAATAATAATAACCATGTTGATTGTAATCCTGGCACCTGTGACAACAATTAAAGAAATGTCAATCTGTTCAGTTCATAATTACAAAATCTATATAAGATAATTTTTATTTTTTTTGTATAAGTTCTCCTTTAAACAGTGGTGCAGTGGTTAGTATTATTAAAAAGTATTGACAATCATTCAATATTAATGGAAATGCACTTGCAATCACCCTCTAGTGCTGTTACTGTTCCAATGTAAAGCACACAATTTGATTAAACAGAAACAAACAGAATAATTTATTTAGAGAATCTGTTTTCCCTCTTGTGGTTTCATTTTTAGGCATTTGTTCTTGGTTTTTGTGTTTTTTTTATCATTCTGTCCTCAGGCAGAACAGAATCTGAAGATCACTAAAGTTTGAAATGAGTCACATACAATGATGTACTGTATCTGTCAGCGTAATTACATTGGTCAACCAGAATCTTAATGTGGCGGATATCTTTCAGAATGGGTTTTACTGATTAGGATAAGTTCTGTTTAATTGTTTTACCTCTTACTGAGACAAATTAGCATATTTTTTTAGAAAACAGATGTTCAGATTTAAACAGTATTGGGAATATCTTATTTTAATTTCAGCAGCCCAAAAGAATAAATAACTATTACTACAGCAGTATAGAGAGTTACATTCATATGTTATTAATGTAACAATCTAGAACAATTATTGGTGACTATGTTTGTGTTATTATTCTGTTTAGACTAGTGTTTCTCAACCAGAAGTTTGCTGATCATTGGGATTTTCTCAAAAGGATTCAAGTGATAATTCCAGAAATTGCTTGAGATTAATTTGAGTGCATTTATTTTAAATATTAAAGATATATTTATACATTAAACAAAAGGAGAGTGTTTGAGTCCTTTGCAAAAAGTATAAATTGCTATTTTTTTAATTAAGGTTTTAGCAGCATCTCCATAATCTCCATATATGCTGTGCATATATATTTGTCATTATCTCTTCAACTGCCATTGAATGGCATGGTAGAGATTCATTGATGACATTTTCCTCCAATGGCGGGGTGCCATTCGATCCCTTGAATTATTTTACCAGGATTCAAATGTATCCCAACATTACTTATACTTTACATTTTGATAAAGAGGGTATTCAATTCCTAGATGTGAAGATCTCTATGAGACAAAGCTTGACACTTAGCTGACCTATCAGTGACAACTGCTACACTAGTCACTATTAGTCAATTAACCAGGTTAAACCATGTGGTAAATGAGGAAACAAAGTAAAGAAATCACAGATGATTATCCCATAAAGGTTCTGGATTAGGCTTTGGTTAAATGAAATAGATCTGTGGTCCATAAGAGTAAGGGAAAATGTATCCCATTTGTTATCCAGTACTTGAGTGTGAGTGAAAAGGAAACATTTGTGTTTACTCAGAAGGTCGGATCCAGACCTGCTTTCATACAAAATATGTCAAACATTACATATTAAAATTGCTGAGTTTCATTCTGTTTTAAGATTTTCATAAATCTGAAAAAAATTGAAAATTCAAAAAAAAAAAATCCAAAAGATCTGAGTAATGTCAGGCTATGCATGATAACTTACTGTAAATAACTCAGGCAAATAGGAAATGGTCACTAAAACCTAAATATCTGTTGTATTCAGTTAGATCAAGACTTAAAGTTTAGTTCTTGAAGACATTTCGCTAGTCGTACGATTGGCTTTCTCAATTCAGAATGACTTCTGGCAATTAAGTACCCTTACCACAGCCAGATGTTAAGGAACTTTAGAATGCAAGGCGTAATTGCATTGTGGCTAAGGGAAAGGTGTCAAAACAGCATTGTACATGGCAGATAGTTGGTGTTGAACCCTCCACCCACCACCCCCGACACAGAACCGCCTCGGTTCCGAAATCCCAATGATCCATCTGAATCCAGATTGATTGTCCGGATTTCGGTACTTCTGAGCCTATTTTCTATAATTATCAAACATTCGAGGATTGTCGAAAATAGCCTCGAATGTTCGATAACCTTCGAAAATACGATCGGAAACTCAAAAGTAGTCTCCGATCATGTTTTCGAGGGTTATCGAATGTTCTAAGTTATTATAAAATGGCATTGAACATTCGATATTAATCGAAAATTCGTTCCATTTTCAGATTTTCGATCTTCTGGATTTTCCAGAGATCCAGGAATCTGAAAACGGAATGAAACTGGTGAGTTTCACCCTTCTCTAGTCCTGACCTGAGGAATTGGCTCTTCTATGCTGGGCCATACATTGATGCAGTTGCTGTTTGGTCTGCCCCACATATAAATCAAAGCACTCTTCACTGCACTGCACTGCGTTTATGATGTCACTTTTCTTGTTTTTCGGCATTGGGTCTTTAGGATGTACCAATTACTGCCTCAGTGTGTTGTTTGGCTTAAAGCAGACAGGGATATGTTATTTTTTATTTCTCAGAGACCCCTGCTACATATGGGATGACCATGTTCTTTCTCCTGTCTTGCTTTTCCCCTTCACTGTTGGTATACGTGTTCTTTTCTTTCCTTCTACCCCTTTTGACAAAAGCCCAGTCTGGATATCCACAAGTTTTAAGGGCTCCTCTGAGATGTTTCATTTCTTTAGCCTTCGCCTCTGTTCTAGTGGGGATGTTCTCAGCTCTGTGTTGCAGGGTTCTGATGACACCCAGCTTGTGATCTAAAAAAAGTCAAACATCAAATATTTATCTGTGTGGGTTGGTTTTCTGCAAACCTCTACTTCCAGTTTACCATTTTCCCTGACTTCTACCAAGAAGGCAGCAAATGGTACATCTGAAAGACCCAATACTGAAACACAAAAAAAGCGACATAATATACGCAGTGCAGTGCAATGAAGAATGCTCTGATTTATATGTGGGGGAGACCACACAGCAACTGCAACAACGTATGGCCCAGCACAGAAGAGCCAATTCATCGGGTCAAGATTCAGCCATGCACCTGTATCTTAAGGAAAAAGGACATATCTTTGAAGATTATGTTAACATATTGGCAAACATGAATGTCTCAAGAGTGGTGTTAAGGAGGCCATTTATGTGAAAATAAAGAAACCAATCCTGAATAGGGGGGGGGGGGGGGGCTCAACACCAACTGTGTCATGTACAATGCTGTTTTGATACTTTACCATTAGCCACTAGAGATGTTCAAAACTGTTGAGTTTTGTTCCCTTTTCAAACTTTCGAAATTTTCGGAGAGTTCGAAAGTTCGAATTCGGACCCATTCAAGTCTATGGGAGAGTGATAGTTCGAAAAGCCTGAGTGATTTACAGCTAAACTAACAGTGGTAACTTACTGTAAATGGTTGTGGCACCTGGGAAATGGTCTGGGGAACATGTCACCAAAACTTGTTAAAACACTTCCTGAAGTCAGACGGGCAATTGTCGGGTTTTGCACAAGCTACATTCGACGACACATTTGAGGATTATCGAACGAACCTTCCTGTGTTAGCGAACGATACAACCGAGGATTATCTAATGAATGAACGATCCTTCCTGTGTTAGTGAATGGATTATCGAACGAACGAATGAACAATCCTTTCTGTGTTAGTGAACAGGTTTATTTTTTTTTAACATTGGTTTTTTTATTGAAATATTTTATAATTTTACATTAAGTGCGTTTATCACATTATAATAATTATGTCCAATAGTACACAAGATATCTCATAAAGTAAACATCTTATTGAATATACAATGATAACCTTTATAAACAATTTATAAAACAATAATTAAGCAGATATCAAGGTTTTTAATATATCAATTTTGAGGTCTTTTGTCGTATTGTCCGGATTCAACAATTGTTAGATACCTTCATTATTATATTTGTTACTCATACAGATATTTTCTTATTTCTTTCCTGATCTGCCGTCCACATACCAGTATTCCCATTTCCTATAAAAAGCTGGAAAGTTTTGTTGTGATATAGCATAAGCTTTTTCATATGACATATATTCTGATAATAAGTATGTAATTTCTTTTATCGTAGGTATATTGTGAGTCTTTCAATATTGAAGGATCAGTCTTTTGAGAGCCATGCAGGCATGATATATTATGGTTGCCATATACTGTGAGTAAGTATTTAAACCTATATTTAATAAAGCTAATGTTGGCTTGATTGGTATTGTTGCATTAAACATGTGGTTTAGGAACTTGAAAAGAGTATACCAACATTTTCTTATTTTGCTACATGACCACCAAATGTGTATATATGAGCCAATAGCTGTGCAATTCCTCCAGCAAGTGGGGGAACTTTCTTTGAACCATGTTGATATCTCATAAGGTGTTCTGTAATATTTGAGTAATAGTTTCCTATCTGTTTCCCATGCTGAGAGACATCTTGTTAATTTAAATGGTATTATTAGGGAATTGTTCCATTCTTCTGTCGTTATATGTAATTGTAATTCCTTTTCCCATCTTTTCATTCATGGAAGAGTGATATATTTGTCTTTGTTGTTTAGTAGGTTGTAAAATTTAGAGATTGATTTTTTTGGGTTTGTGGAGTCTAGGAAATGCTCTATAATTGGATTTGGAGTTTTATTTATTTCTTTGATGTGTTTCTTAATGAGGCTGGTTATTTGGTAAAATTTTAGGAAGCTGTTTTGTGGAATTCCAAATTTCTCCCTGAATTTATTAAATGTAATATTTTTTTCCCCCTCAAAGAAGTCTTCAATATATATTTTCCCTCTTTCTTGCCATTTTTTAATTGTTAGGTCTGGGATACATAATGGTATACTTGATATGTCTACATATCTTGTTAGTGTTTGTTTTAGCTGATGTGTTTTGATAATTTCCTTCCAAATTTTAATTGTGTTGTCTACTGTGTCTAATTGGAAGGTTTTTAGTTTAGGGTTAAATATTAATGCTCCAATTAATGAGGTCATGGATTCCTGTGTTATACTTTCTTCTTCTATTTCTACCCACTTTTTTTGGTTGTTTTTTTCTGACCAATAATATCTACATTGGTCCATTATGGCTGCGTAGTAATAATCTTTAAAATGTGGGTAGGCTATTCCTCCTGTTTTTTTTGTTTTAGTCATTGATAAGGCGTTGATTCTGGGTTTGCCATTGGGCCACATAAAATTGTTTATTATTTTATTTAGTGTTATGAAGAAGTTATTTGGTATATGTATTTGTATAGGAGTTTGGGAAGTAACAACATTTTCAATATGGTTACTTTGTTGATCCAGGATATATATTTGGTGTTCCACCCCTCTAGATCTTTTTTAAATTGTTCTATTAGTGGTTCAAAATTTTTCTTATATAGAGATGTGGTTTCATTCGTTAGCTGTATTCCCAGATATAAAATTTGTTCTTGTTCTATTCTATATGGATATTTCGCTTTCAGAAAGATTTTAAGTGTGTTTGGGATATGTATTGGTAATATTGACGATTTATTTTCATTGGTTTTATAGTAAGAAATATTCCCAAATTGTTTCAGTATTTCCTGGAGGTGTGATAGAGATTTAATTGGGTCGGTTAATATAATGATAACATCATCGGCGTATAGTCCAATTTTATGTTCTGAATTTCCTATTTTAGATCCCGTTATATATTTATTTTGTCTTATAGTTTCTGCTAATGGTTCTATAGCTAAATCGAAAATTAATGGAGATAATGGGCAGCCCTGTCTTGTTCCGTTGGTTAATTTAAAAGAGGATGATATCATGTTTGCTATAAATACTTTTGCTGTGGGATTATCATAAAGAGTCATTATTACTTTTTTAATCCATCCTGTTATATTATATTTTTCTAATATGTTATCTAGAAATGTCCAGTTGATACGGTCAAAGGCCTTTTCGGCATCTAATGAGATTAGTTGGTATTTTTTGGTTGTTTGCCCAGTTTATGATGTTGATTAGTTTTCTGGTGTTGTCACCTAGTTGTCTCCCTTGGATAAAGTGAGATTAGTTCTGGTAGGTATGGTTGTATTCTTAGTGCTATGATCTTAGAATAGATCTTTATATCCGAATTTAATAGTGAAATTGGTCTGAAGTTTGTGATTTGGTCTGTATCTTTGTCTTGTTTGGGTATTGGTATTGTGATTGTTTGGGTCATTTCTTCTGGAAAAGTCCCCAATTCTATTGCTGTGTTGTATACTTTTTGTAAGTGTGGAGTAAGTATGTCTAGATAAGTTTTATAGTATTCGTTTATGAATCCGTCTTGACCTGGAGTTTTGTTATTTGGAAGAGTGAATATAGCTTTATTTATTTCTGATGTTTGGAATGGGTTGTTTATTTGTTTAAGTTGGTCTTGTGTTATTTTCTTTAGTTGGATTTTTTCTAAAAATTTATTAATATCTGACTTAGTTGGATGTTAACCTTTCACTGCCACGGAGATTTTCATTTTTTTTGCGTTACTGCCAGAAGAATTTTCAGGATTTTGCCCTTAATCGCTTTAGACTAATTTTACAGTAGGAAACCTTGCAGTAAATCAGGAAATATTATACATTGTTTTTTTTCAGCACAAGTGTACTTTAACATGGTAAACAGAATTTTGACTTTTCTGGAAAATTTTACTGGAATTATGGGTAAAATATGTAAAAAAAATGAAAAATTGCAAAATTTCATGGATTTTTCCCTTTTTACTTATAGTTATCTTAAGGTTACGCACAAAAATCTTACTGTTCTAAAAGCTCAGATACTCCCGAGTACAACGATACAAGATATATGTAGGTACCGACTTTTCCTGTACAGGAGAACCCCCCAAACAAAACTGTACTCCAGAATATTACACCAAATTAAAAGTATAACCACTACTAAAGTTAACATAGAATATCTACCAAATTATCTAAACTATCCCACACAAGTGAATATTTGTAGAAACTACACACTCGCGGATTTTACGAGTGAGGTTTATTTCGATCAAATGCAGATACCCGGACGCAGTCTTTGTCAAATTGTAAGTTACTTTCTCACATTTCCTTTTTTTCCTCAACTGTAAAATCAGAGACAAAATCAAATGCCGAATTTCAGCTAAAAACTGTGGAGGAAAGTTCAAACGCATCTCAAATATGAAAGCCTAACCCCTCACGTAAAAGTATGCCACATCATGGGGTGTACCCAGAGGACATGGCTACAACTAACCCAGAGCGTGACCAGTGCCAAATGTCAGTAGCAGCAAAAAAAAATTAGCCAGTTTGTATTTGCAGTCTTGCAGTTTTTCCCAAAAACCCCCCCAACTCAAAAAATACCCCCACAAACTATATATTCTGAAATCTACACACTTCAGCTATGTGTAACGCTGTAGTTCGTTTCATTATATCATCAATGTGTGTGGGCGCAGTTCTTCGTAGAAATTGCAATTTTACCAGATTTTCAAAAAAATGAACATCAAACAGCGTTCAAAAAGGTCGAATCATGCCAAAAACCCATGGAATGTAAAAAAAAGTTACTAAAATATCAATCTCCCAAAGGTGTCCTGAATCAAACGGTATGCCATATGTGTGGTAACACACGCAGACGGGAAGCGAAAGCCACAAAGTGAGACAATGCATGATGGTTGAAAACAGCGAAAATATTATTAGCCAAACTCCGAATTTGGACTCTGCAGTTTTTCCACAAAACACCCCCGTAACTTAGAAAATAACCCCCACAACTATATATTCTGAAATCTACACACTTCAGCTATGTAACGCTGTAGTTTGTTCATTCATACCATCAATGGTGTGGGCGCAGAGTTCTTTGTAGAATTTCGCATTTGTCTGAAAAAAACTAAACATAAAACAACTTCAAAAGTAAAAATCATGCCACAAAACCTCATGAAATCTAAAAAAAAGTTACTAAATATAAATCTCCCAAAATGTCCTGAATCAAACGGTATGCCAATTGTGTGGTTACCATGTGGACGTGGAAACGAAAAGCCACAAAGTGAGACAATGCACGGGCTCAGAAACAGCGAAAATATTTAGCCAACTCCGAATTTGGACAGTCTGCAGTTTTTTCCACAAAACACCCCCGTAACTCAGAAAAACCCCCACAAAAAATATATATTCCTGGAAATCTAAACACCTTCAGCTATGTAGCACTGTAGTTCGTTCATTTCATACCATCAATGGTGTGGGCGCAGTTCTTCGTAGAAGTTTGCACTTTCTTGAAAAATGAACAAAAAACAACTTCAAAAGGTAGAAATCATGCCAAACCTGACGGAATGTAAAAAAGTTACTAAATATCAATCTCCCAAATGTCCTGAATCAAAACGGTTATGCCATATGTGTGGTTACACATGCGGAACGTGAGAAGCGAAAAGCCAGAGTGTGAGACAATGCATGATGGTTGAGAAACAGCGAAAATATTTAGCCAACTCCGAATTTGGCAGTCTGCAGTTTTTTTCCACAAAACACCCTGATAACTCAGAAATAACCCCCACAAAATATATATTCCTGAAATCTAAACACCTTCAGCTATGTAGCACTGTAGTTCGTTCATCATACCATCAATGGTGTGGGCGCAGTTCTTCATAGAATTTTGCATTTCTACACAATTTTCTGGAAAAATAGAGAAAACATACATTTCAAGTTACAAATCACCCAAAAACCCCATGTAATGTAAAAAAAAAACTTACCAAATATCAATCTCCTAAATGTCCTGGAATCAAATGGTATGCCATATGTGTGGTTGACACCACACGTGCGTGGAAGCGACTAGTCAAAATGTAAAACAATGCGCAGTGAGCCACATAACAGCATTTCCCAGATTTTCAAAACAACACCCCTCTAACTTGGAAATACCCCCACAAAAAAATATATTCTCAGAATCTACATACCTTCAGCTACGTAACGCTGTAGTTTGTGTTCATTCATACCATGAATGGTGTTGGGGCCGCAAGTTCTTCGTAGAAATCGCATTTGTCTGAAAAAATGAACAAAAAAACAACTTCAAAAGTAGATAGAATCAGCAAAACCCAGGAATGTAAAAAAAAGCTACTAAATATTCATCTCCCAATGTCCTGAATCAAACGGTATGCCATATGTGTGGTTACACACGTGGACGTGGAAGCCAAAAGACACAAAGTGAAAACAATGCACAATGGCTCAGAAACAGCAAAAATATTCAGTCAAATCTGAATTTGAACAGTCTGCAATTTTTCCCACAAAACAACCCCCACAAACCTATATTTCTCGAATCCACACACCTTTATCTACGAAATTCTGTAGTTTGTCATTCGTTCCATCAATGGTTTGGGCGCGAGTTCTTCGTAGAAGTCCCAGTTTTAGCAGATTTTCTAAAAAATTTGAAAGAAAACACTCTCAAAGGTAGAATCATGCCAAAATCCCAAGTAATGTAAAAAAAAATTAACCAAATATCAATCTCCCAATGTCCTGAATCAAACGGTATGCCCTATGTATGGTTCCACACGCAGACGTGGAATCAACTAGCCACAAAGTGAGCCAATGAAAGTGGCCCAATTACAGCACTTTTCAGATTTTTCAGATCTAAACACCCCTCTATATTAGAAATACCCCCAAAACTATATATTCTTGGACTCTACACACCTTCAGCTACACAATGGTGTGATTCTTTTATGCATACCACCAATGGTTGTGGGTGCAGTTTTTGTGTACAATTTCGCTCTTCCAGATTTTCAGGAAAAATTTATAAAAATACAATCAAAGTTAAAAATCATGGCAAATTTCCATGTCATGTAAAAAAACTTGTCAATTATCAATCTTCCAAATGCCCTGAATCAAACGTATGCATATGCGTGGATGCACACAGGGGCGTGACCACACTAGCTCAAATGGACGCATGCACCAGTGTAATTACAAGAAAAATATCAAAGTGCTCTGTAATTCAAAACAGCCCCAAAACTTTGAAATGCCCCCCCACAATAAAACCCCCAAACTAAATATCAATCTCCCACATGTTATGAATCAAACGGTATGCCATATGCGTGGATGACACAGAGACGTGGCCACCAACTAGCTCAAATGGGACGCATGCACAAATGCAATTACAAGAAAAAATCAAAGTGCTCTGTAATTTGAACAGCTACCCTTTTTTAAGGAAACAGTCCACGAAACATGGAAATTCCCCCCACAAAACTATATATTTTTGGAATCATACACCTTCAGCTACGTTACGGTGCCATGCTTTCATACATGCATGAAGAATTCCAGACACAGCGATCAAAGAAACTCTGTGTTTTTACGAGATTTTGTGAAAACATAAAATAAGATGATCAAGGGTGAAATCCTACCTAACCCCTTGAAACGCAAAAAAACCCACTAAATAGCAATCTCCCACATGTCCTGAATCAAACAAGGGTATGTGCCATTTGCGTGGGTGCCAAACAGAGACGAGGACCAAACTAGCTCAAATGGGACGCATTTAGAAGTGCAGTTTACAAGAAAAAAATTTTAAAAACGCCACAACCACCCCCCCACACACACACTCTCCCCCTTTTAGTGGTATTTTAGTGAAATCGGTTAGTTAGTATGGAGAGTCACACACGTTTTTGCACTTATACCTGTATAAAAAATTCAATACGGTTCTTTATTGGTACCTCTGCCAAAATTTCCTTCTAAAAAATAGGCCTTAGTTTCCTTGAAATCGTACAAATAAGTATCCGCGTTTACTTTACCGATATCACTGGGGACATGGGGAGCTTGGAGAAGACAACTTTTTTATCTAATTTATAGTTTTAGGGTAAAAAAAAAAAACGGGTGTGTGTGTATCACTTTAAGAATTTTTTTGTGTGTATTTCCCCTTTTTTTCCCCGATCATTCCAAAGATGATCATCAGATCATCTAGGGAATGATAACGAACTTGGAATCGGGAATAAATTCCCGTTTTTCCAATTCGAAATCCGATCGGAAAAATCAACTTCCGGGAAATCTTTTCCAGGAAGTGGATTTTTCATTCATTGGCAAAGATCAATAATTGGTGATCAGAAGTGATCACCAAATTTGATCTCTGTCCCCATTTTTTTTTCTAAGTCTTGCTAAGTAGCAAAGACTTAGAAAAAATCAAATGGAACTTTGGTTCCATTCACAAAGTATAGTAAAAGCTGGCAGCTTGAAGCTTTTACTATACTTAGGTACTGCAGCATGATCTATGGAGATCAAGCTGCAGTACCTCAAACTAGACACCAGGGCAGTCTCCTACCACTTCAAGGGAGACCCCGGTGAAGGAGGAAGCTCCGTGACGTCCCGGGGTTTCCCTTCCTTCCTCCTCTTCATCCAGTGGGACCAGGAAGCTCCTGTACGGTCACGGCAAAAAGAAAAGGTTTTGAAACTCCCGATCCCCCCTCGGATTTGGACACAACCGAGGGGGGGTGAGGGGGGCTAGGGGGCAGATGAATGTGCCCCCGGGTCGGCCTAGCGCGCGGGTTTTTCAGATTTTAAAAGGGAAGCCACAGATCGATATTCACGATCTGTGGCAGTTAAAGCATTCTCTGCACAGATCGTGAATATACGATCTGTGGCAGGGAAAGGGTTAATGGTGGTGTCGTTTTTTATGTTATATGGTGGTGTTCGTTTTTTATGTATATGTGAGGAGTAGTAATGGGCAATTGATCCGCTATGTTGTGGGGTTGTAGATTTTCCCATGTTTTTATTTAGTATGTAGGATATTTTTGTTTTAGAGATATGTTTTTTTCAGTTTGTTGGCTAGTAGTTTATTTGTTTTAGGACCTTGTGTGTAATGGTTGATTTAAGTCTGCGTATGAATTTGTCAAATTCATACTATTGTGTTGATGTAATTTGTTTTTATTGTTGTAGGTGATGGTAATTTTCTGTGTTTTTTTTTTTTTATGTAATTCTTCTTGTTTATTTAGTTGGGTGCAAGTGTGTAATCTTTCTTTGTTTCTTTCTTTTTTCAGGTTTGAGGCTATTTTAATGAGTAGTCCTCTCATGTAGGCTTTGTGCGCGTTCCATAATGAGAAAGGGGAGATGGATCTATATCATTCAAGGTAAAGTATTCTGTAAGATTGAGTTTATTGTTCCTTTATTTTGGTATACTTACAGGTAGGGATTCAATCTCCATAAGTTGAAATTGGGAGAGGAGTTTTTTCTGTAATTTCAATTATTAGTGGTGCATGGTCTTGAGATAGTTCTGTTTCCTATCTTCGCTTTTTTTTTTGTTAGAACCATTTATCTGTGACAATCATATCTATTTGGGAAAAAGGTGTGAGATTTTGAGTAGTACAGTGAAAATCTGGTCTAATGGGTGGTAACACTCTTCATGAGTCATATAGTTCTTCTGATCTTAAAATCTTTTCTTAATTCAAATATCTGTCTTGGATTTGTTCTGGCTTGTTGTATCAATGTATTGTCTAATATGAGGTTGAAGTCTACAATATCAATGTATTTTGTTGGGGTATCATTGGGTTTTGTGATAATTTTTTGTAGAAATCTTATTTGTCTTGAATTTGGTTCATATATGTTTGTTAAGGTAATGGTTTGTTGATTTTGCATTCTAGAATGATGTATCTACCTGCTTTATCTATTGTCTTTTTTATTTCTTGAAAGGCTACGTATTTTTAATTGCTATAGAAACTCCTCTTTTTTTCTTTTGAAGGTTGCATGGAGATATTTGTGTATTCTTTATGATGTAGTAATTGGGGGTGTTGTGATAATAGATGGGTTTCCTGTAGACATACTATGTCTGGTTTTGTTTGGGTTATCTCTTTCCATAAGGAGTGACGTTTATATTGGTGTATTAAGTCCTCTGTATTATATGAATTATCTTGGACCATTGTATCTGTGGTATTGGGATTTAGTTCTTATAGGAATTCTATTGACAGTTTATAGACCTTGACATCTTTATATAAATATAAACTTAAACAGTGAATGAAATTTTAATTAAACTATTACAATATATATAAAACAGTATGAAAGAGCATCACATTTGCTGGGATAGTTTCTTTACTCCCAATGTGATTCTTCTTTAATAGTATAGGGCATGATTCCCTACTATTTCTTTGTTGTGTGATCTTTGGCCCATCTCTTGGTGTTAAGCACTTTAATTTAAGTCCTTGTCCTCTAGTTATAGAAATTATATGCATTTCCAATTTTCCTTACATTTAAAATTTCCTCCTTCTTTTCTTACTTATAAACATTCCCAGCCCTTATAGGCATAGGAACCCCAGTCAAAGTTTTCGTTTTCTTCATTTCCGTTTCTCTAATATTTTTTATCTAAACTGTAGATATTATGTTTTGTTATTCAACGTTTGGATAGTGTGGTTATAATCATTTTAATACATCATTCTACATGTAAATGACATGGAGTTCCGTACCCACATACATAACCTTTCCTCTCCTTCTATGCGTGTGGGAAAGAAAAAAAAACCATACATAAGCTGTTTAGACAATCCCACGTTCTTTGTATTTTTGAATTTTAGCACGTACATATATATACTTATCCTCCTTTGTTATAGAAATTATATACATTTCCAATTTTCTTTACACATGAAAAATTTCCTCTTTCCTTTACTTATAGACATTCCACCCCATATAGGCATAGGAAACCCCATGCCACAGTTTTTCGTTTTTTATTTCCTTTATCTATATATTTTTTATCTATGAATCTATAGATATTATGTTTTGTTTATCCAACTTTTGGATATTTGTGTTATTCCCATTTTTTAGGACATCATTCTTACATGTAAATAACACGGAGTTCCGTACCTACATATACTATCCTCCTTTGTGTATAGAAATTAATACATTGGGAGGAAAAAAAAAAAAAAAATTCATATAAACATTCCCCTACATAAATTGTTAGAACAGTCCCACGTTTTTTTTGTATAGGCGATTTGAATTTTAGCACGTACATATATAAATTCAATGACAGTATTCTCTTCCCCTTCTCTTCCTACAACGGTGAGGGGCAGAGAGATTTGATTCAATTAGTGCACTTGTATTTTTATATGTTACCCTTCTTTTCCTTTTTGTTTTAAGGTATAAACACATAAGCATCCCACGTACTTAAATAAGCGATTTGAATTTATTCATACACAAATATACATTCAATGACAGTATCCCCTTTCCCTTTCTTTTCCCTTATGACGGTAAAGGGCAGAGAGATTCAGTTCACTTAGGGCACTTGTATTTTGTACCCTTCTTTCCCTTTTCCTTTTTCCTTTCTCCTCCCTCCTCCCGATTCATTCCCTTTCCTTCTTAAATACAGATGCATTGTTTTTCTCTCTTTTAGGGATATTTTATTCGTCTCATATATATAAACATTACTTTCAAACTTTGTTTTGTCGCTTTGAGTTACTTGGACCTTTACTTTTCATCTTATTCCTTTCCCCTTCTCCATATTCTGGGGTTTTGTGTTTCAGTTTTGGCATTGCTTTTCCTTTTCCCCTTCCTTTACGGTTTGGTGTTCCATTCCTTGAGTAGTTTTTGTGGGGACTTTGAAGTTGTTGTGCTGTTGTATTCTCAGGTTGGTTTCCCCATATTCCCATTTTTTAAGTAAGAAATGGCTGGTTCCACTGAGTTTATTGTGTGATAATTTTCTTCATATTAATAGTAAGGCGTAATGGGAATCCCCATGAATATTGTATTTTCTTGCTCTAGGATATAGTACTTCTGTAAATGCCTTCTTGGGCAATGGTGTGTGGGGCTAAGTCTGCCAAGAATATTAGTTTTTGATATTCCAGTGGTAGTGATGTGGGGTTCTCATTTCTTTAACTAATCTGTCTTTTATCTGAAAGAAGTGTAATCTAGTATCAACATCTGTGGTGCCTGTGTTGGAGCATATTTAGATTTAGGCAGTCTATGTATACGGTCCACCACCAAGTCCAGCTCCGTAGCATCTGGTAGAAGTGCCTTAAACAAGTGTTGCGGTGTATTCCATGAGCTGGCTATTTTTACACAGCTCGGGACACCTCTTATTTTAAGGTTGTTTCTACGGGATCTATTTTCTAGATCTGTGATTTTATTTTGGAGTTCTGTCACAGTGTCAGATAATGTCCGTGTGAATCAACCAGTTCGTTATATGATTCCACATATTGTTCAAATTTGTTTCAATGTGAGTTGTCCTTTCCCCAATGTCTGATATATCTTTTTTGATTCATTCATAGAATGGTAAAGTCAGTTATTAATGCTTATGCTGTGAAGTAAACAGCTCTTTCAAAGTGTTATTGTTATTATTTCATCATGTTTGGGAAATGTGTTAAAACAGTCATTAGTATATTTCCTTTCCCTTATGTTATTTAGTGTATCTTCAGTTATATCCTCTTGCTCTAGTATCTCAGGTACTGAGGATTGTGGGCTATCTGATATATATTCCATGTCCATTTTTGGAACCTTTGTATTGGTTTGTGAGTCTCTAATATGTGTTTTATTTTTGTTTGTTTGTCAGATTCACTAACCTTTTGGTTTCCCTTTTTTACAGGTGTCAGAGCCTCTATGGGGTCCGGTGCTGGGCTTGCTCGGGAGGCGCGAATACCATCGTGCGCGCCGGACGCTTTCCCGGGTCTTTCTCCTGCAGTGAAGTACGAGGTTAGTTTTTTGGGTTTTTCTTTGTTTTTATCGGCTTTCCCTCTTGCCATCTTTCCCTCTGTGCTTTCCTCCTTGTTTGTGCTCGTCGATTTGTATTTCTGGGCTGTTTGTCACGGTATTTTAGTAGAGAGGACTCCGGAGCTCAGATCAGCAGCATCCGCTCTCCTTCCTTGCAGGCCACGCCCCTCTAGTGAACGGATTATTAAACGAACGAATGATCCTTCCTGGGTTAGCGAACGGTACATTATCGAACGAAAGATCGATCCTTCCTGGGTTAGCGAATGGTACATTTGAGGGTTAGTTCAGCTCGGACTATGTGGTTATTATATGGTTATTATATTACTGGGTTATTATATGACTAGTTTATTATATGGTTATTATATGACTAGGTTATTATATGGTTATTATATGACTAGGTTATTATAAGGATAATACGCTACCTACAGTGTAATATAAGGATATTACGCCACCGAGGAGTTCCATGACCATATAGAAGCACGAGGCCGCAGTGCTTTTATACAGGTCATGCAACTCCGAGGTGAAGTAAATCCGTATATTACACTGTAGGTAGCATATTATTTCTTATAATGCATATGGCCAGCCAAAATAACCGCTGCCCATTACCACTGTCTCTCCCCCTTCCTGTATTAATCATTTATATAGGAAACCCTGTTTAATGTATAAATAGTTAATTACCATTTCTATTCTATTTTTTGTATGTATTATATTTTTGGTCTCTAGTTGCACTTTAATATGGATGTACAACAGCCCAATTTTCTATATATTGTGTATTACATTGAAGGTTTGACCAAGCCTTCTGGGAAATTGTACTCCACCCAGAGTTAGGCCATGTGCTCGTTTGAGTAAAGTACTTTAAACTAGAGAATCAGCTTCAAGCATCCAGGCCACACAGGAAAAGCTGTCAGCTCATTCAGCTGAAAAGGCAAGTACCAGTAGGTTAGGACCCAGTTAAAAAAAGCAACCTTGATGTGGTGACTAATAATTTGGCCAACTTATTGAACTAATTGCTTTTATTTATCCAGGGTTTAGCAGTTTGTAGTAGCAACCTTATGGAGGTAGCCAATATGCAATTAGCATTGTTTGTGCACTAGAATTCTGTTTTTTGTACATCACTGAGTAATTGTAATATAGATTCTCGCCACTGCACCTTCCTATTGAAATGCCTAGCCTTATGTATTATATGGTTATTATATGACTATGTTATTATATGGTTATTATATGACTAAGTTATTATGTGGTTATTATATTAATAGGTTATTTTATGGTTATTATATTACAAGGATTAGCAAATGGTACATTCGAAGGCTTGCGAAAACAAACGAACGATCCTTCCTAGGGTTAGAGAACGGTACATTCGAGGATTATTGAATGAACGAACGATCCTTCCTGGCTTAGCGAATGGTACATTCGAACATTATCGAACGAACGATCCTTCCTAGGGTTAGCGAACGGTACATTCGAGGATTATTGAACAAACGAACGTTCATTCCTAGCTTAGCGAACAGTACATTCGAGGATTATCAAAAAATAATGGTACATTCGAGGGTTAGCGAACGGCCCGAATTTTCGCTAAAAATCAAAAACTCTAAAAATTCGGGTTTCGTGAAATCCGGGAGTTCCGAAAGTTTCATCGGGACTTCAAAACCCTCGGATTCGATTCAAAACTGGGTTCTGTTCGAACCCACATTTCATCTCTATTAGCCACAATGCAATCACGCCTTACATTCAGAAGGTCCTTAACACCTGGCTGTGATATGCTAATTGGAACTTTCCAGGGTACATAATTGCCAACAGATTCTTTTACAAGTCATTCTGAATTGAGAAAGCCAGTCAGATGACTTGCGAAACGTCTTCAAGAACTAAACTTAAAGTCAAGTTGATCTAACTGAATACAACAGATATACGATGACCTGGATGAATGAGAACCTTCACTAGCATAAAACTTAAATAAAACTGAACTTTCTACACACAAGCTATTTTTGAGCTTCTGAATGTATATTCCAGGCTACTTTCGGTAACTCTCAAAAGTAGCCTCGAATATACTGTAACCCTCAAAAGTAGCCCCGTATTTTTGATAACCCTCTAAAGTAACTCTGTTCTGCATTTCAAAAGTTACAGGAGACCCATTGCAAAGTTAAATTCATGTAGTCTGTGCTGTCTTTCTCCTACCTCTGTCAGTGACTTGTGACTATGGTGTCAGATCTCTCTGCAGCACTCCCCCCTTCCCCCTTCCCTTCTGTTACCTCCTCCGTGTCTCAACTCTGGCTAACCGACAAGCTTATCATGTGCAGTAGGAGTTAAAAGTTTAACATCCTGAAAAACACAAACCTTGCACAGTGGCTAATAGAAAGCAAGCTGTCCTGGAGACACGGATCTCTCCTTTTCCTGATCTCTCTCTTTGTAACCCATCATCAATCAGTGAAAGCTATCAAGAAGGGGGTCAAGTGCAGCCTTATCTCTGCCATCAAAGCTACCTCTCTCCCCCTGCTAATGCTCTTATCTCTGTTTGTTACAGAGCAGGGAGGAGGGAGGGACTTGAGCAGGGAAGAGGATCACGTCACAGGGATTTGATTGACAGTACAAGTCGGAATAGAGGAATGCAATCACATATTCTTCTAATTTGTGTATCTCAGGACAGAGAGGGAAACTGAACAAAGTGAAAACACTCTGGAGGTTGGGGGGGGAATTATAAAACACATGGAAAGAAAAAAAAGTTCAATTTCCCACTATAGATGCCCTTTAAGATAGGCTATTACTTTAAAAATTGGAATTACTTCTAGCCAGTGTTGCAAGGAACTAATGAATAACAGCTTTTCCAGTCATGAATGTTAAATTCACAGCTCTGTCATAGAATTTCCATAATTTTGAAATACTTTAAAAGGGGAGTTGGTAGGGGCACCAGCAGAGACATGCTTAAGGCACCAAAATGGCCAGAAATGGCCCTAATCTGTAATAGGTATGCTGCTGCATACTATTAAGTTCTAGCTGCTGTAACCAATTAGCCAATTGAAACATATTGAGAAACATACATCTAAAGTTTCCTTCACTTATTCTAAATGGTGTCCCAAGAGATAAAACTTCAGATCTTTGCTGTATCTATATACAAAAAAATTATTTGGGTAACCGCATTCAGTAACACATTTTCCAACAATTTGTAAATTATAAGAAACTTGTTTCTACCCTGTGTGGTTGCAGTGGTCAATTCAAAAATGTTTTCTTGGTTTTCTTTCTGTTGGATCAGAGTAAGGTTGTAACTGATGTGACTAGCACGTTGTTCAGTCTCATTTACTGTGTTACCACTTCATTACTTAATATTCTGAGAAGTAGGTTTAAGTCCAGCAAGGTTTGCCAATCATTGGCAACCACAAACAAAAAAATGACATTATGAAGGCCATAAAACCACATCCTATATTACAGTAGCAATTATATGTGGAAATGAAAATCTCATAACATGAGATATAATTAATATGTTTCTTGCACACTGTTCAAATAATGGATCATTGTTATTGAAGTCATGCATGATTCACATAGTCATTAAAAAGATAAACTAATTTCAGCATTACTGGAAATATAAAGAAGCTAAAACAACGAAACATTAATCAGCACTAACAAATAAAATTAGAAAATATGGACCGTAACAACATCATGTTGCCCGGAGCTTGATTCTCATAAAATGTCTAGATCTTCATTTGGAAAAATGAGCCATATCACACTGTTTACTGTATGTGGAAAATGACAAATTTAAAAAAATCAACAAACAAGCCATATCATGCCTGACATTGTTTTTTCTCTTCTGTCTTCCAGAACAGTGTTTGTCCCATGACAGGTGACTAGTGTTGGAAAATTTTCAGATGATCCCATCCATGGGAGGTCAAGATCGATGGTGCAAGGTGGTGTACTTCATTTGCTACTTCCCAATCAAATTTCTAAATTGGTATTTATTGGTTTCATTATTCTGCAGCTGCTGATTGGTGTGTGGCCAGCCTAAGTCTATAGAATCGGGACAGTTGGCTACCACCAGGACCGTAAAGCTGGTCATAAAGTTCCTCAAAATTCTTCAATTCAATCTGAGATCAATGTGAAATGTTGCAAAAGAGGGGCAGCAGTTTTACCTGACAATGTTCACGCGTTGCTGGGATGTTTCCCAGCTGGATCATGTTTGAGATGATAGGGCCAGGCAGTTGTTAGAATGCTAAAAGGTAAAGGGAAGCTAAAGGGAAGCTAAACAGCAATATCGTTAGAAGCTAGGGGGTTAACTAGAGAAAATAACACATAAGGAAAAGTTTTTATCAGTCTAGTAATAAAGCATATAAAAAAACCACAGGGGTGCACACTACTTAAAGGGCATGTCCACCCTTTTAATACATTTTTCACTTGTGATATACCTTCCCCCAGCCCCAACCGCTATAAAATAATTTCAAGAAAAACCCCGATCTTTACTTACCTTCCCTCTCTCCTCCGCTGCACTGCCCGGCCTTCTGCTTGCAAGACACTGCAAGCAGGGGGCGGGACCGGCAGCCGCGTCCGTGATTAGCTGAGAGGCAGCCAATCACGGACGTGGCTGCCGGCTGCTCAGAACGCTGGGGGAGAGAGGGAAGGTAAGTAGAGTTCGGGGGACTTTCTTAAAAATCTTTTACAGCGGTTGGGGCTGGAGGAAGGAATACTAATATATTGCAAAGGGTTTTTATGGTAGGGGGAGGGATCGCGAAACAGGAGGGAGAGGGAGGGAGAAGGGCTGCAGTACGCATGACAAACTTCTCCCGGAGGGGAGATAGGAGGCAGAGTCCTATATGGTCTCTGCTATCCTCCTGGTGGGCAGTTTTTGGGACTTTGGGGGGGACTACAGAAGAACCATATGGAGCTGGGATGTAAGGTAAGGATTTTATTGCACTACAGAGTGGGGCCAGTAGTGGGAGGGATTATAGTTTTGGGGGTGGACATGCCCTTTAACGTTCAACTTGTTTGTTGTGTGAAACAAGTTTTGTTTCACTTAGTGTGTGATCAAAATATAAATAAAACAGAAAAGTTGTCTGGGTGACTTTTACACTCTTTAACCTAATATATCTATTGCTAAAAGAATACCAGGAGGTTTAGACTATTTAACACAACTATAACTGTTATTAGTGTATTAGCCAATTTTATAATACTTTGAAAAGTCACCATGGTGTGTGACCTATTTAACATCAGCATGGCCCTAAGTCTTTGTATATTTAAAACGTTTGTGCTTCAGAATTCATGTCTGTCTCTGCTGTTTGTTACTGTAACAAACCGATTTTTCTTTCCTTTCCCTTTATAAAAAAAGCAACATGCAATGTTTGTACCTCCATATTGTGCACTGTAATACACTAATTGTTAATATAATCCAAGTTAAACTGCTAAAACAAACAGTATTTTCTAATGTTGAATGGTGGATAAAAGAAATTAAACAGCAAAAGTGTAATAGTTATGGCCCCATGCTCTGTTTCAAAAGGGTCTGAGCTAACATTCCATTTTATCTTCACATAAGGATTAATGAACTGCTGCTATTTAAATGAGATGTTCAACATTTTCCTAATTTAAGTCGGGAAACATAAGAGATAAATTGTTGAATAATTACTGCCTTGCAAATTTAAAATGTGCCAGTTAAATGAAAACATCGGTCTAAAATACAGTTTACAGTGACTTGTATAGTATATAGTATAGAATAGTATTTGAGGTTAAAATACTGCTTTCAATAACCGTGAATTTTGTGCATGGGAGTGTATGTGAGTTTTACTGAGTATGCAAACCTTCAAATATAGGATAATTATTATATGTGGAATGCGGAAGCTCAAAACTAGTGGCGTGTAAAAGGAAGTTGTTTTTTTCAAGTTCTGGCTATAAGTACGTGTTTCCCAGATCATTTCCCAGGTCCCAGAGTCATGTACAGTAAGTCACCATTTATTTATATTTATACCGTAAATATATTTAGTCAAAGTTTTCTGGTTTTTTGCTCCCCATTGACTTTAATGGGTCAGATTTTGGACTGAAAATCCAAAATCAGAACATTTTTTACAGACCTGCCATCTCTATTGGTAAACAATGCTCTAGAAAGTTAGTTTATAGATCAGATACAGAGAGTAGTTGTTAATGGGGCTTCATCATTATGGACTAAAGTGTTAAGTGGGGTGCCACAGGGTTCTGTGTTGGGGCCACTTCTATTTAATTTATTTATTAATGATTTGGAAGTGGGTATTGTCAACACGGTCTCTGTGTTTGTGAATGACACAAAACATTGTCAACTATTAAAAGCTACAGAGGATGTGCAATTGCTGCTGGGGGATCTAGATAGATTGTCACATCGGGCTGCTACAGTAAGTGGCAGATCAGATTCAATGTTGATAAATGTAAGGTGATGCATTTTGGGCTGAAAAATCCTTATGCTGCTTATACTATAAATGGCTCTGTGTTAAGTGAATCCCTGTTGGAAAGGGATTTTGAAGTTTTGGTGGATAACAAACTTAGGAAATGGGCAGGGTTCAGAGAAAGGCATCTAAATTATAAAGGAACTGGGGGAGTTTGAATAGGAAGACAGATTGGATAACTAACACTTATGCAGACTAGAGAAAAGGTGCTTGCTTGGGGATATGATCACTGTATAAATAAATACATAGACAGTTTCACATTTCTCACTCTAAATAAACCTTTCCTAAACAGAAGATAAAACTCCTCTGATATAACCTGTTAGTGAACAATTAAAAATGTTTATTATATGGCCTAATAAATTTGTATAAAGTGATCATATCCCCACGCAATCATTGCTTCTCCAATGTAAACTTGTCTAATCTGCCTGCATAATCAAGCCCCTTTGTTCCCTTTTTATTTCAGTTGCCGTTCTCTGAACTCCTTCCATTTCCAAGATGTTCCTTTTGTATATTTAACTCTAAAACTGCAAAGCATATTCTAAATGAGGCCTTACCAATGCTTTGTAGAGGTCACAGGTCACAGGTAGTGACATAAGCAGTACTGGTCAGATTTGGCCATGTGGTGTTAAATAAAGTGGCATGGAAAGAATCCAACAGGCACAAATCAATTTACTTAAAAAATGTTTAGGGTAGAATCACCTAAACTTGGGTTATTTTTATATAGACCAGGAAGACACAATCTTAAAGGGAATCTATAGTGGGAAAATTATTTTTTTTTTCTTTTTTCCATGTGTTCTATAATTCCCCACAACTTTTTTCACACTTTTTTCAGATTCCCTCTCTGTCTTGAGATACACCAGTTAGAAGAATACATGATTGCATTCCTCTACTCCTACTTAAACTGTCAATCAAATCCCTGTGACGTGATCCCCCCTCCCTGCTCTGTAATAAACATAGAGATAACAGCATTAGCAGGGTGAGAGAGGTAGCTTTGATGGCAGATATAAGGCTGCACTTGACCCCCCTTCTTAATAGCTTTCACTGATTTATGATGGGTCACAAAGTGAGAGATCGTAAACTGTACTGTTCTCCTTCTTCTTCCATGTCTCCAGGACAGCTTGCTTTCTATTGGCCACTGTGCATGGGTGTGTTTTTCAGGATGTTGAACTTTAAACTCCTACTGCACATCATAAGCTTGTCAGTTAGCCGGAGTTGAGACATGGAGGAGATAACAGAGGGGAGGGGGAAGGGGGGAGTGCTGCACACAGATCTGACACCATGGTTAAACAGAGTCACCGACAAGAGATAGAATTAAGGCAACACAGAGTACATGAATTTAACTTTGCAAAGGGGCAATGTGTTTTTTCACTATAGATTCCCTTTAATATTCTTTATCAAGTCTACAGATGGCCGAAACTGTCGGGTTTCATTGCGTTTTCAGATCTCAGAAAAATCCAGAAGATCCGAAAACGGAACTTAAATTTGAGACTTCGAATCGCATTTTCGATTTTTATCAAACATTCAAGCTATTTTTGAAACTTCTCAAAAATAGCCTTGAATGTTCGATAATCCTCAAAAATACGATCCGAAACTATTTTCGAGTTTCCGACCATATTGTCGAGTATTATCAAATGTTCGAGGCTATTTTCAAGAATTTTCAAAGACCGAGTCCCAAAATTCGAACAATCCTGTTCTGTGTCAGATCCGGGTCATAGTCAGACCCGGATCCCATCTCTAATCAAGACTATAAAATGCATTTTGTACATACTGTAAATGTTTGTGTCATTTTTGAGCTTTACATAAAACAGTTTCTATGTTAATTTAATAACATAATTTTATAGGATTTACTAAAGACTATGTTGCTATGTTTTTTCCACTCACAATTTAGTGGGTCATTCTTCTGTTTGCTTATTACAGGTTGTAATGTGTACAAATAGCATAAAATACTCCCTCGTTAGTTCCCTACACTAAACAAAGGCATTTTTCTTGTACAATAGAAGCTTCTGCTGGTTTTATTATGTTTGAAAGGCATTGCCTAATGGATGGAAACACAAGTAAATTACACACTTGAGTTTTATAAATTCTTTATATAAATCATGTTTGCAAATATTTGTCTTTTCATCTACAAAATAAAGGGGAAGGACACGTGACAGCATTTGGAATGCTTGTGCTGTGCTGCGTTGTGCGTCACTATGCTCCGTTCAAAATGCTAATGAAACACCTAAGGTGCTTAATGTTGAAACGAGGCTCTGATCCCAACATTTACCAAAGGACCTTTAAGATGCTTCATTAGCATTCCAAATGCTTTTGTTTGACCTAGGCTTAAGCTCCCTAAACAAGTGCAATCGAGGGCCTATACAACGACTATTCTGATCTGGCCTGCAGTCGCAAGTGTGTACTTAGGTGTAGCGTAGTTTTGGGTGGGTAAGTAGATTTCCCTGGGTTTATAATACCAACTGATGTCTGGCCTTTATTCCTCTATTGCATAATTTTTCATCTCATGCTTGTCAGCAGCTCCTTGGTCTGGGCATCCTGGTCTCTTCAAAGGCCAAGTAAGGACAGAAAATCAAATATTGTAATAAATGTTCATAACCAAATTTAGGGAGATTCAACATCCCAAAAATAGATGTAAAACCCATGTTAACACAATGTCATATCAGGCTAACATGTGCTTTACAAATTTTCCAAATATTTAGCACAGCGCACCCAATCCAATTTACACTGTAGTGCAAGACTTTTGTTGGATCCCGCAATGCATTATCGGATGTATTAGTGTTTACATTAAGTGTTATATCACGGTATTATTCAAAGGTAAGTACATGGAATTTCAGATTAGGAATCTCCCCGAAAACCTACCTACCCAACTGGAAAATGCTAACAGCCATCTTTAGAATATTGTAAGTTAAAAAGAAAATGAAAATATATAAATCTGAAAGTACGTGAAATGTATATGCACTTTAAGTTACAAATGGCATAGAACCACATTACAGAAAAAACTTAGCTAAAGTAAGGTAGAGATCCAGCATCTGACCTGCGTAAACTTAGAATGTGTTTTACAGACCAGTCAGCAAGCAACTAAACCAAAATGAACTATAATGCAACTAAATGACTTGTGTTCTCTTCCTGTGATTGGACCTGACTTGTAATGGTAGAGTATTGGCTTGCTAAAGATCCCTAAAGGCGATGTCTTTACCCAGAAGGACTCTGTGCATGTTTCCAGCTTTATCCTGTCAGACTGTTCTGAGTAGGTGTCTAATGCAATTGTACAAAATAGGGTAAGCATTTTTTAACCAATTTTCTTAGGAAACAGAATACTGTATGCCCATATTAATCCATCTAACGTTTGCTGTTGTCTTTTGCTTTATCAGTTCTTTTAGAATGAAAAAAAATGAAGTCATAATAAAATTTCTTTGCAAATCTGTTTCTAACATTTTGGAACTAAATGCATTTAACAGTAGGCTTATCTGGGCATTCTTGCTTTGTCATTGTAAAAGCAGCTTGTAACTTTAGTTCACAGCTCTAGAAAGTCACACAAACATTCCAAATGCAGCTCCGAAGTTCAATAAAAACAGCATGACAATATACCAATGTGCCTAGAGATTAAATACTGCTGATATATCCAGAAATGATCATCTGAAATCTAGAATGTGTGCTTTCATCCTCAGATTGTGAACAATTTTCGCTGCACAAATAATAAAATAAATGAAAGTGATCCATCTAAAATATGCTGAAAATCAGGTACTGTATAAAGGGCATTAGAAAACAAATATAGATTTATGCTCCTTATTTTATTTCTACGCCATTGGTTTTCCAAAAAGTCCAGACACATTATACTGATACTACTCTACCTAAATAACTGCAAAATGTTGCTCCATTTATATTCACCTTTTCCCTGATTCATTCTTGTAAAGTAGGACCTAAAACGCTAAGTCCTCACCTCTGGATACTTTACAGAAGTCCTGCACTACTTGCTTAAAGATTCCTTCGGCGCTGTGGTCCAAAACCCCCTCACTGGCACTGTCAGTGACAGTCAGCGAGGCAGCCAGTTGGAAGACACGCCTCCTTGCAGAGCATGTCTTTCTATTGGCTGCCACACAAACTGGCAATCACAATGTCAGTGGGGAGGATCGGACCGCAGCGCTGAAGCAATCTTCAAGCCAGTACTGTAGTTAAGGACTTCTGTAAAGTATCCAGAGGTGAGGACTTCATTAGGGATTGCGTTTTAGGTTCTCACCCTGGGTACTTTACAGGAATAGAGGAAGAGGAACGAGGAGGAGGTGAGTATTATTATCCTTTGAAAATACTTCTTTTGGCTAGAGATGGGCGAACTCACTGAGATCCATTCTGCTCACAGATTTGCAGAATTTAAAAAAAAAATTTTAAATTTGAAAATCCGCAAGCAGAACGGTTTTAATTGGCATGTCCACCCTAAAAAAAACCACCCCCAACAACCAATTTTTTTAAAATTTCGACTTAAAAAAATAATTTTTTCCCCTAAATTTCTAGGAATGTTGAAAAATAGTTCCACGGTTCAGAAAAATCTGAAAAAGTCAGAAATCTGTAAAGTCCAAGTTCCAGCAGGTCCATGAAATCCAATTCGAAACCAGGATTAAGTTTGGATTGGGTCCATCTCTACCTTTACCTTTTTCTTAATATACTGTATATCATCTATACATATATCACTCTTGGGATATAATATTTTAAAAATGTGGAAGCTTGCCATACACTTAAAAAAGTCCCCCAATTGTCCTGCATGCATCTATTATCCAAGAACATTAGCCTTCAGACATTCATTATGTAGCAATGAGTCTTTCCGACTTTAGATTTATTGTGAGACCCATCGTTTGGATGCCTCTATGCATCCGATGCTGGTCCGTGACCATAAAATTGTTTGTTGACTAATTAAAGTATCGTAGCTGGCCCTAACGTGGAGGAGTTGTGGGACCTGCACACCAGGGATGGGATGCCAATGCAGCATTGCGGCAGCGGACTTGCCTGTGTCCCCCTGGAGGATGTTTTGACGCATTTTTTTTCTGTGGATCTCCAGTTGATTTGTCTGTTTACAGACTGTTGTTCAAATATGAAAAAGTCTATAATTAATACCTATGTAACAAACATCCATGGGGCTGTTGTTACATACAATTCAAAAATGATCATGATTCAAGGGTGCTTAACCCATGTTACATGCGACTTACCCACAGGTTATCTGGTGCTCATGGCATCTTTTACTTACAGTAGGCCGGTACTTCCTTCAGACACGAAATCAAGAAAGTGGAACAAACGTATTTTGTCACAAGCTTCTTTTACTGAGAAAAAATAAATTCATGTTAATACATCATCTCAGCCAGTACATTTCTATTTACAGTTTCTTTGCTGTGTTGGCCAATTTACAAAATAACATATAAGCACATATGCAAATCATCATACAATACAAATACCATTTTATTATTTATATGCTGAGACTTTAAAACAATACATGCTGGTCAAACCCTATTTTACTCCTTTATTTGCTTTCTAAAGGCTGTATTTCCATTTGGTCAATACTATTTTAAAATGTAAGTCTTATAGCAGTTTTAAAGAAAATGTGTGTCTGCACACAGATGTGAAAACCAACAAAGGGGGGTGGGGGGGGGAATCAATGTTCTTTGAACTTAGTTGAAAAGACAGGCTTGGGTGTCTCATTAAGTATGTGAAACAGCAAGTTCTAAAAAATAAACCATGTTTAGATGTACAGTGCAGTAAACTCTGAGCATGCGAGAGGTCATTAAGACTTCTGAGTCTTCTGCACCCATATCCTTTTTTTACAGTCCACTTAAAGTCTAAAAAGGAAATCATTCAGTTTTAGTGTTTAATGTGTTTTGAATGATGATTTCCTTCACAGATCTCAAGCCATTTAAGAAGTGCAGTTAAGTTTTGTACTTTAGTGAATTGCACAAAATAAGATCTTTAATCCAGCCTTCCTCCATAATGCTTTGTACATTATGGAAAAGACTGTATTAATGAGGGAGATGCAATATCCCGCTCTCTATATATACACAATATCCCATGTTAAGGGGAAAATAAGTACAAAACCTGCGCTAACCTATGTACTCTCTTGTTAGCGATGGATTTGGCACTGCAAACAAATATACCTAAACAGAAAACCAGCAATAGGACTTGATTAAAACTGACTGTGCACTGATATACATTTTATATTCATGAGTGATTGTTTCACATATGTGTGTTTGGGTGAAAATTATCAGCAGTACCAATTGTCCAAATTAACGAGGCATGAGGAAAGATCTGTTGACTGATGGGTTTAAGGTGGGCATACACGGTCCAATATTCTTCTGATCGGATTTGTGATCATCCAAAACGATCGAAAATCTGATCAGAAGAACCGATCAAATATCCCAACCTTGCACTGACAATCTTCCATAGATTTCAGCGTGAAATGTATGGAAGGTCTTGTTCTGGTAGATGGGGTCAATGGAAAATTTTCCATCTTGTCCGATCAGATTTTATTCGATAGACTGATCGATATTGCTGATCGAAAACCAGAAAAAGTATCTTCAATAATCTGATCAATTCAATTGAATTGATCAAATCGATCGGAATATCAATGCAGTGTATGTCTACCAAGCAATTCATATTCAATCTGATCAAAAGATTGAGGATCAATTTGGGAGGATTAATCTGCTTGTGTGTATCAGCCCTAAGAGCTGTTAACGCATAAGTATTTCGATGGTTACAACGTGAATGCCTAATTTTAGCAAAGTACCAATACAGTAGATTTAATAGGAATTTGCCTTTTAATTGACCACAAAATCAGCAGCGTGAGCCATCAGTCTGGATTTTAAAGATATCCTTTCGGACAGGATAACTGTACGAAAGAGTTTACAGTAGGATTCATAGAACACTATGAAAAAAGTTAAATTAAAACCAGCTCAAACAATCAAATGACCCCTTTTATCCCTAGTATATAAATAATTCAAACCTTCTTCGTTCGACTGCCAACTATAAGAGTAAAAAGAGTAAAGACATAATGTTCATGAAGAAAGTCATAAACCCATCAATATCTTTGACTAGAAAATGAATATTATCTGACTTAAGTAGATAAACTCTTTTACGGCCAATGAACACAGATAGTAAAACATTCAGTATCCAAAATAATTTACAGTCATTAGCATATATTGAATATATGGATCTTCCACCATGATCAAATTCACATCCGGAACATAAAAAAGGAAAACATTCATATAAAGGCAATGTTCAAGATGGCACATAGAGAGGTAATTTCCAACAATGCATTTCACACATATCGCCTGTCACCCCAACACAGTCAAAGAGTTTATGATAATAAGGCATATGATTGACAGCTGAAATATAAGATGCTTCATAGAGTGGATATCAAATGAACAGGGAACGGGGGGTAAAATGTTACAGTGGGGTTATAGTTTTCAGTAATGGGAAATGTGAATTTCCCCCCCCCCCAGTTTAGATACCCATTAATTAACATCTGGTCTATCAGTTAGCATTTGACTCAGGCATTTGTCATGTCTGGACATCAACATAAAGAATGGAAACATTATGGTGCATAACATTCATAATAAAACAGTTTAGAATGGTCTCAGGGTAAATTTACTTTTTTACACTTGTTGATGACCCAGATGTGTTATTACTAGAGATGGCCAAAACTGTTAAGTTTCATTCTGTTTTCAGATTTAGGGATCTCTGCAAAATCTCGAAGATCTGAAAATCCGAAAACGGAACGCATTTTTGATGAACATTTGAGGTTATTTTCGATAATCCTCAAAAAAAACCTCAAAGGTTTGATAATCCTTGAAAAAATTATAGGAAACTTCTTTTGAGTAGTTTGATCGAAAATGTGATCCAAATTCCTGAAAGTTCTGAAATCTGAACGATCCGGTTTCAGACAGAACATTCATATTTCGGAACCGAGGTGTTCCATGTCGGCTCAGGGTCCAACTCAGATCCGGATGCCATCTCTAGTTATTACATCCATTTTAATATAGAATTCTTCTTCTCAATCAATTGCTACTGACTTGAAAGAAAGGTTAAGGTAATTTGCTGGAATGTTCAGCCTTACAGATTGTCTGTCATCTTTGAAAGATTGGTACATTGGTACAGACTCTTCTACTTGGCTGTGATTTGCTACATTCACTCCACCCTATACTATGTCTGCATGTATTTTTTTTTTATTTATATAGCGCCACACAGTGGTACACTCTACTGGAATTGTATCAATACAGAAAATGGAGGAAGAAGAAAAGGCAAGAAATGAAGTACACCCAGTTAAATAATAATTGCATGTATAGACAAAGACTGGGTTAATATAACAAAAGTGCCTTGCCTTGACACATGAGATCCCTGCCCCTAGGAGCTTACAATCTGAGTGATATATACATTTGGAATTTAACTTCCCCTTAAGTTAGCTTGAAATCAACATTAAGATGCCTATAAAAAAAACAACAACAAAAGAACAGATTCCAATTCGCTATCCCAGCAGATTTGTTTCTCATGAAAAATGATATTTACATAATATGGTTTTATATCTTTGGCAAACCCCGACAGGGTAATAGCTTGGGCATGTAAGGAAAATTGATTTATACCGTAGGGAGTCATTCCTTCAATGGAGTATTTGTATTCAGATGCCAATTAAACTCTCTGTGTTCAGATTCTCACAGTTTTGTTTTAAAGGTTGCTCTATTTATCTGTAAGCTTAAAAAAAAAATATGTTCGGCAAATATCTTTACCGTTATTTACTGACCTCCTGTAATTGGTACACGGCACTAAATAGTTCTGAAAACTATTTACCAACTCTTTATTCCTTATTTCTTCTGCAGTTATTGAGACACATTGCCCCTGCAATTACACAACATCGTATTTACAGCTACACTCCCACATTTCAAGAAAAGAACAACTAGTAAAAATTGAGCTTGTGGGTAAGTGATTAATTCGGGGTTAAGGTCGGACGTGATCAAAACAGTTTTATACCTGCTCAATGCTAACATGTTTTTCAGTAATTCACTTTAAAGGAATTGGCTCTGTGTAGAGGGGGGGGGGGGGATGCCCAGTCTTTTCTTATCTTTCTTAAAATGAGAAATGATTTTGCTATTTTCTCAGATGAAATAATAATGAATTGGGACAACTTATACACAGTGCTATTTTCTTTAAAATCTGCAATACGGTACAGTATATTCACAACAGAACTGTTTTATTTAGGCAAATCATTGCAATAAAGCTGTACCATATTTCTTGGGAAATTACAGCTGAGGGTACCCTTTAAAGGGTATGTCCGCCCTTGCATCAAAGAACTGGGGACTTTTCCTGCCCCAATCACAACTGATATTTTCAGCACTTATTACCTGCATTACCAACCAAATATATTACCTGTATTACCAACCAGATATATTACCTGCATTATAAACCAGATATATTACCTGCATTACCAACCAGATATATTACCTGCATTACCAACCAGATATATTAACTGCATCACCAACCAGATACATTACCTGCATTACCAACCAGATACATTACCTGCATTACCAACCAGATACATTACCTGCATTACCATCCAGATATATTACCTGCATTACCAACCAGATATATTACCTGCATTACCAACCAGATACATTACCTGCATTACCAACCAGATATATTACCTGCATTACCAACCAGATACATTACCTGCAGTACCAACCAGATACGTTACCTGCATTACCAACCAGATATATTACCTGCATTACCAACCAGATATGTTACCTGCATTACCAACCAGATATATTACCTGCATTACCAACCAGATACATTACCTGCATTACCAACCAGATACATTACCTGCATTACCAACCAGATATATTACCTGCATTACCAACCAGATACATTACCTGCATTACCAATCAGATTTATTACCTGCATTACAAACCAGATTCATTACCTGCATTACCAACCAGATACATTACCTGTATAGATGTCCTTTAAATGATATATAATATCTCAAAATGACTGTGTATTATAATTTCAGAGACAGCAGTATTCAGACTAATGGGGTTTTCTACCATAAACAATAAAGCTTTCACCTTTTCTTCCCTGTAGATAGGTCTGGACTGCTCTACTATTGTAAACTGTATAACCATTAGAGATGGCCGGTTCGCGGACCCGAACCCGGATCCGCCGCCCGCCGAGGATTTATCCTGCCCGCAAACGGCGGATTATTCCGGATTTTCCAGATTTTTTCGTAATTACGAGGATCTCCGTATTTTCGAAATACGGAGAAAATGGAGGTCCTCGTAATTATGAGAATTCTCTTAATTTCGAAAATTTTCGAAAAAACAAGAAATTCGTTTCTGCATTTTGGGGATTATTTTGAAGACGGAGCAAGCCACATGTCCCAAATTATCCAATGGCAGCTAACATGATTATTGCCTGCCCCCTGGGTATAAAAGGCTGCTTCACAGGCGCCATTTTGTCAGTGTGTTGGAGTGTGTTTAGTGGAGACCTGACAGTGTAAGAGTTGGAGAGAGTTTTTTGTGCTTTTTGAGCTTTTTTTGAGCTTTCTGTGTGGATTTCAGTATGGTGGTTTTTAACTTGTTGTTAACCACCCCTGTATTCACACATCTTGAGACCCAACAGTCCTTTTAAGGACTAACCTTGTTGTAACGGAGAGGAGGACCCGTCTCTCCACTGAGAATGTGGACCGCCTTACATTCATCAAGATGAATGAGGCGTGGATCATATCTCAGTACAGCACCCCTATTTCTGATGCCCGTGACTGAAGGCCTTCTGCCCCTGGCCACCCGTACTGCTCCTTCCTTTGTATGTATAGGTGATTACCAAACAGCAGACTTGGCATCTTAAGTACCAGGACTAACCTGGTTTCAAGAGAGGTGTAGGTCAAGGAGGGCCATTTAGGTAAAATCAAGAAACCAAGCCTAAAGAGGTGAGGGGGGGGTTCGACACAACTGTGCCATGTACAATGACGTTTTAGAACACCTTAACAACCTATGGCACTAGCTCACAGTGAAGCGCTTAGCCCGTACACTGGATATGTGATATGCTAATTGGGATTTTTCCAGCGTACAAAGTTTGCCAGGGGATTCTTGTACACGTCATTCTGAATTGGAGAAGCAGTCAGAATTACTAGTCAAAAGACGTCTCCAAAAACTAACTTCAACTAGATTAGTTGATCATATTGAATACAACAATATACTATCACGATATTAAAGGATTCCACTTTTCTACTGTTCCAAATCCAAATATTATCCAAAGAACGGAAGCTTGCCTTTGTTAGTATCTATATTGTGAACAGGAGGAGATTGTAGTTACATAACAAAGAATTAACATTCCAAAAATAACAGATAGGTAAGTCACAGGCCTAAATAACAAGTTGCTGGAACGAACCGGTGTACTGGTCTATTTCAACCCAATCATCGCTTTGTCTAATTAATAGATAACACAGTCTAACTATGTCAGACTCTAACTCCCACAGCTTTCTGTTTTCCAACACTTTTATACATTTCCTGACATCGGCAATCCTTATACTGTGTGATAGGTGGGAAAATCAGAGGGGATCGAGAGCTACAGAATTTTGTGCTATTTCCTGGGGATCATATGAGCTAAAAAGATGAAAACTAAATTTTTGTCTTCATTAAATAGATACAGGTTTGGGACTAAAGCTAAGGTAACACACGCTGGTTCAATTAATTTTTCCATCCTGACCGACCATTCAAGATTTTTGACCGGTCGGGTACCAGGAGGAAGCACTGTCGGTCGCCCAAAAGCAGCCGTCCAACAGTTAGACTGTGAAACGACCTGCGGTCTATAGGGGTAGTCATGATCGGTCATGTTTTTCCAACTCTTCGTGTCGAAATTCGTGCTTTCCGTCTGATTCATACAAAGGAACAACGCAATCGGTTTGAGCCGCAAACAATAACCCGTGCAAAGACACTCGAAGCTGGTGTTACGCCTGCTTAAAGATCTCATACATTATACTTAACCTACATTTCCGATGCATAAACCATCGGAATCGCAAATAATACCACTAGCCAGTGAAGTCCAGGTACCATATCGCGGTAAGAAACTGCTTCCCCCTTGCTTCAATGTACTACTTGATGATTAGATTGACTCCAATTAATGTCTATACAGCGTAACAACTAGCCAATATTTCCTGCTTTGGGTCTTCCAATGCTTTTTTGTTTTTAGATCCTGCCTTACAACCCTTAATATGTTTGTGTTTAGGATAGACCAATGGGGAGTTCTTTTATTATGGACTAATTCAATGAAGCAAAAAGGTTGTGTTGTCCCTTCCAGCTTTACCTACTCATGTGCTCCCTGTGATATGTTAACCTGAAAGAATACCAAAATGTATTCTTCTTATTTAAGTCATTAGACAGAATTTGTCACGCAATTTTCCCATTTTAACATATTTTTTTAATTCTTCTCTCGCTAGTTACAGCAGACAATTTGACTGGCATGTGACAGTGCAGATAAGCAGGACACATCAATAAGTAATAAACTGGGCTTCAAAGATACAGTAATAAACTACTGGGAAAGGAATTACAGGCATGGCCAAAGCAAAAGACATATTTTGATGTTGTACAGTAAGCTCTATGAAAGAGATCATATCAAATGTGTCCAATTTTTTATAACCAATGCACAAAACAAACAGGTTTGATCCTCCATGAGAAGTTTATACCGGCCTGACAACCATCTGAGAATGTTGTTTCTATGTATATGCTTTATATACATGACATCTTTGCCTTCTAAAAAACCTATGCTGCAATCCTCTCACATGCTGAAAAACCATTTCTATTTCATTGATTGGTGTAGTGGAACTGCCATCACAGTAAAAAGGCGATGAGTTCCTGAATTTGCTGCAGGATAATTTTCCTCTCACAGGTGGTTGAGGTTCCTCCTACTAGAAAAGGAGTTCTGTGGTGGATCTGGTAATATCTAACATGTGAGTGCATATAGATTAAGGTAAGCGTGGAGGCTTAGGGAATAGTGACCATGAAATAGTGGCGTTTGGACTTTGTTATTGAAAGGAAAAGTGCGCTGTTAACAAAATTCATTCGGGAAGGAATTTTACCAGGTTAAAAGCAGGCTCTTCAGAAATCAACTGGATAGGTATTATCAGGTAAATGTACTGAAAGACGTGGCTGTGTTCAAGGGGATTTTAAGCCAGTTCACATTCTAAATGTTATACCCTTGGAAATAATGTAAAAAAATAAATCTGCCCCATGTGGCTGAATTCTATGTAAAGAGGCAAATGGAAAGGAAGAAAAGTCAACTTAGGGAGGAAGAAAGGCCTTTAGGGATATAAAAACTGTAACAAGGAGTGTAAAGAAAGCAATCAAACTACCGTATATACTCGAGTATAAGCAGGTTTTCAGGTTTCTAAATTAGCCTGAAAATGTAAGCTCGGCTTATACTCGGGTCAAGTTCCTCCCAGGAACGCGGAACGTGTTACTTTCTGGGCAGCAGGTCCTTTTGGCTGGGTAAACTGGGCAATTGTCCAGGGCCCTGACATCTTTAAGGGCCCACAGGGAGGGATTCCTGCATGCACCGCTTTCACATTTTCTCTGCCCGGCTGTCACCGATCCCCTAGCACCAGCTGCTGCTCTGTGTGCCTGCGTCCATTCCATACAGTGTGTTAGCTGCCTAGTTCACTGAACACTGCTTGCTTTAGGTCTGCTCCCACTCCTGGCAGCAATGCAGGGGGCCATTTTATGGGTTTTTCTGTCCATCACGATCCCCTAGGATGAGTGGATAGAGTGAGCTAATAGCAACATTGTTTCATCTATTACAAGTGCTATTAGTAGGGTGATAGATGAAACAATGTTGCTATTACCAGCAGCTCTGAAAGGGGAAAGTCAGTGTCTTACTACAGCAGATCGTTTAACCTCCTAGGGGATCGTGATGGACAGAAAAAACCCATAAAAAGGCCCCCTGCATTGCTGCCAGGTGGGAACACCAGGAGTGGGCAGCAGACCTAAAGCATAGAAGTGTTTCAGTACTACAGCCTACACACTACTGTGTAGGAATAGACGCACAGCATAAGAGAGCAGTGGCTGGTGCAGCCAGGAGGGACTCTGCTAGGTACAATACATGGCATATTTGGTACCGAACACTGTATGGAATTACCGGTAACCTCTCCCTACAACTGTGGGTAAGAAGCCACAGGGCTCGGTAGAGCGGGGCTCTGTAATGTCACTTTTTGATAGACTGGTTATACATTCTAGCTGGGAAATTACAGAGGACGTGCCCCTTTGCCCCCCTGCCCATGCCACTAGACCCAGGCTTCCTTAATGGCAGATCATAAAGTGTTTGACTTTCTTTCTTCTGGCTGTCCATTTAAAGGGCAACTTAAGCCTCAAAACAATACAGAATCAGAAGGCAAGTGAGTGCATAATTTCTACTCTCGACTCGCTTTACTCGAGTCAATCAGTTTTTACTAATATTTTCATTAGGTAAAATAGGTACCTCGGCTTATACTCGGATCATTATACTCGAGTATATACGGTATCTAAAATAATAAGAAGTAAGGATAGCTGAACAAAAAGCATCACTAAGCCTAAAATTTTTTAAGCATATTAATAGTAAGAAGATGAGGACTGAGAATGTGGCACCATAAATTAATGGGAGAAGTTAGTAACGGAGGATGCAATAAAGCAATGTCTTGAATACTTTTTTCCCCTCTGTATACACTATAGAAGATCCAAGTACAGATATCATAGAGTAGGTAGGAATATGGTATAAAAGATTTAAGTGCTCTGAGGATATGGTACAGAAAGAACTAAATAAGGTTAATATTAATAAATCTCCTGGACCGGATAAAATACATCCTTGAGTACTTAGGGACTAAGTTCAGTTTTATCTAGGCCATTGTTTCTTATTTTTGCAGATTCCCTCATGTCCGGTGGTGTCCCTCGGATTGGAAAAAGCTGGATGTTATTCCAATATTCAAAAAGGGTAGTCGTTCATTATATTACAGGCCTGTAAGTTAACTTCGTGGTGGGGAAGATCCTGGAAAGATTATAAAAGGACATGTTCTAGAGTATGTTCAAGGACTGACATTATAAGTAGTAACCAGCATGGATTTAGGAGGAATAGATCTTGTCAACTAACTTGCTTGGCTTTTATGAGGAAGTAAGTAGAAATTGACTCTGGCATAGCAGTAGATGTAGTTTACTTGGATTTTGCAAAGGCTTTTGATACAGTCCCCATAGACTAATTATAAGCTAAGGTCTGTTGGTCTGGGGAGGCACATTGTACATGATAGAAAATTGGTTAATGAATAGGATGCAGAGAGTAGTTTTGTAATGGGCTTCATCATTATGAACTAAAGTGCTAAGTGGGGTTCCACAGGGTTCTGTGTTTGGGCCGCTTCTATTTAATCTATTTATTAATGATTTGGAAGTGGGTATTGTCAGCAAGTTTCTGTGTTTGCTGACGACACAAAACTTTGTCGACATTAAAAACTTCAGAGGATGTGCAATCATTGCAGGGGGATCTAGATAGATTGTCAATTGGGCTGCTAAGTTGCAGATGAGATTCAATGTTGATAAATGTAAGGTGATTCATTTTGTACTTAAAAATCCTGTGCTCTTATACTATAAATGGCTCTGTGTTAAGTGAATCCCTGTTGGAAAGGGATCTTGGAGTTTTGGTGTATAACAAACTTAAAGGTAGTAAGCAGTGCCAGGTGGCAACAAGCCAGAGCCAGATGGTATTTTGTCTTGTATAAGAGAGGTATGGATTCAGGGAGGAAATGTAATTCTCCTCTTACAAACATTGGTAAGCCTCATTTGGAAATTGCATGCGATTTTGGAATCCTTGTGTACAAAAGGACCTCTTGAAATGGAAAGGGTTCAAGAAAGGCAACTAAATTAATAATGAAAGGGATTGGAGGAGGTTGAATATGAAGAGAGACTGGACAAGTTACAATTATGTACACTGGAGAAAAGTGCTGCGGGATATGATTACTGTGTATAATACATTAATGGGCCATACAATAAACTATCTGGGGCATTTCTGTTGTATTCCAATTAGACACTGGACTTAGACCAGGACTGGATGAATGAGACTTCACAGCAATATCTGAGGGGGTTTTTCCCAATTAGAACTATACTATTGATGGATTAACTTTAATTATAGGTCTAAAACAGGGCAGCTGTGTCAATGACATGAGGTTACTGCTAAGGGCGATCACCAGGGATCAGGGCGAGCAACTGCTGCGGGATCCAGGAGCCAAGGGGGGCCCCACCTTTTTATTTATCTATGACAGATATTGCCACTATGGATGAAGCAAGGATAGGGGCTCCATCATAGTTTTGCTGGGGGGCCCGGTGATTCCTAGTTATGCCACTGTCTGCCAGGAAATCTATGAGTGTTCACCATAGGGTACCGGTGAGGGAGCTGCACTGGAGACATTTTGTCATTCAGGTTTCCGCCCCCTCGCAGTCCAAAAATAAATAATTAGATAAGAGTTATAGTAAGCATTACTGCTTATACAGATTGCTCTGCATGCAAAGTTGCCTGTTACAAAGACACCTATCTTTGTGGTAACATCTGTGGTAACAAGGCCCCACTAGCAGCGCACATGAATCGCACAATTACAATGTTGCAAGATTCATCTGCGCTACCCTGCGTATGCACTGCCACCCCTTTGATGTAAGCCTATTTGCAGCACATGCAATGCGCACCAAAATTGATGATTGCATGAGCTGCTGAAAGGGTCGGCACACAGCCCAAGGTAGCGAGGATAATGGGCCATCCCCATCCACTTCTATTGGTGTGCTTTGAGCGCTGCACTAACACAGCACACAGTGCACACCAAACATCCTAGTGGGTCTAGCCTTATGCTTACTGTGAACATTAGCAAAACTTCAGACCTATGCTAGAAGGACTCTCACAGCTTGAATATACACTTCTTTATTTGGAACGCTGAAAATATTTTTTCTAATCTAGACAAAAGAAAGATCCTGTACACCTCATATAGTTATGTTGTACTGCTTTTGCTGTAGTGTGGTACTTCCTCTGCTATATGCTGTAGAGTGGACGTTGCTATATTGCTGTATAGTGCTTCTCTGCTAATTGCTGTAGTAGTGGGTCTTCCTCTGCTATATTCGTAGTAGTTGGGTACTTCCTCTGCTATATTGCTGTAGTGTTGGGTACTTCCTCTGCTATATTGCTGTAGTAGTTGGGTCTTCCTTGCTATATTTGTAGTAGTTGGGTACTTCCTCTCTATATTGCTGCTGGTAGTTGGGTACTTCCTCTGCTATATTGCTGTAGTAGTTGGGTACTTCCAGTCCTGACACCTGTTTTTTTAAATAAATAGAAAGGTGGCTATAGATGCAAAGATTTCAATCGTATGATCTGGGGATAGTGCGATCATTGGCCATCCTTGCCAATATATCCTATGATCCCTGTGAAACAATTTCAATTGATTTTTGTTTTGTTTTTTTTCCCCCAACCAATTTTTTCATTAATACTGCGCAAAAATGGATCAGATGCGGTGGAAATGTCACAGATTTAGACGCCCAATAAAAACCATGCAAAGAATATCATCTGTATTGCTCTGTTACAGATGAAATATTGGCCCATGTGTACACAGCGATTCTTACTTTCTGATAGATCGCAAAACACGAAGTAAGCACGCAAGGAATTTGTCAGTGTGGCTTAGTCAGAGAAAGAAGGTGGCTTTCACTTAGGGATGATTGTCTGATAATACAGTAATTTTCAGTGTAAGGTTGCCTGTATTTTATTTTCTGTGATTAAAACGGTGATTTGTAAAAAGCTAAACTGGAAACTGCACACTGCAGGTCTACACACATCAAATATTTTATTTTTAGTTATTTTGCTATATATTAAAGGTTATGTACACTGGGACATTTGTTTTTTTTTAATTGCCCAACTATCACTGTTCTTTAAAAATGCTTAAAATACTAAATATAGATTACTAATAGGGAGTTTAACTAACCCAGGGACCCATTAGGTTCAGTGCATTCTCTACGACTTGTCATTCTCTTTTCCTTTACCATAGGGCAAAGTCGAGACCTCTATAAGAACCTACCATTAGCCATTATTTAAAGGTGTTGCTGTCAACGTGATGTAAAGTGATATTGTTAACAAGGCAACGCTTGCATATAGAATTACTACTTTGCCAGTACATCAAACATGTAATCGTTATGGTGGAGAGGTATTTGTCTAAGTAATGACCTGCCGACATACACATGAGTGTTTGTTGAAAGGGATATGGATATATCCAGCACATCAAATAGCAGTAACAATATCAACCTGGTGAATTATTTAAACTACTGTCTATTAGAAAGATAACCATTGCCATAGATTGTTTTTCTTTGGGAAATGGAAGATTGATCTATTTTCCCCTGAGACACCCTCACTTAAATGATACATTTCAGGGACACAATTGACATTGAATATGACAGTAATTGGTAATGAATTTAAATGGTATGTTATCTTCAGTTACAGATGATGCCTTCGATGTGGGGGTTATTTTACGATATTATATTGTATCAATGTAAACCAAAAAACCACCATGAATAGGTGCCGTAAACCTCTATTTAATCCAAGGTGGTGCTGAGGATATTCTTTATATATATATATCCAAGCCGCAGAGCACTGGGACTAAAACAGGCATTAAAAAGAGACTGATCATAAAGAAGTTCCACACCCCTATGACATTACACACAAGTAAGCATACATTAGCCTAGAACATTAGATCCTTCTTGAATAATGAAACTAGTTCTGGGTAAAACTGGATGGCCACAGCTTTATTGATGTACGTGCACCTAGATGTTCCTATCCTTGCAATATTACCATATGGGTGTACCCAACTTCAACCAGGTGACAACCATCAAATCACCTTATTTTCTATGCCAGCCTCCTAGCATGTAAAACCGCCACCCTGTCCATTACAAGGATCTAGAGGAGACAATCCAAATTTTAACAATTTATCCAAGTCCCTTTCTTATTTAATTGTTTTGACAATTTTTTTTACAAAATTCTTATTATATATATATATATATGTGTATATATAATTCCCCCATCCGTGCAATGTTCCTGTATACCCTCCCCTTAGCTATGCGTGTTCTGGGCCCTTCTTTCAAACAAGCCTAATGATGTCTTTGCATCTTTGGATCCTAGTTATAGGCTTGAAATTTACACTTTTGGTCTTGTTTGTCTGGTTTCTGTATAGTTGTGTAAATAGACTTGTGTGAGAACAATGTGCAGTGATGTCACAGCTCACAGTTTTAGCAGAGAACACCACCCTTTATACTGCTGTAAGTTTGGATAGACTGAAATAGAAGCATGATCCTGGAGTCATTTAAAGGGACGAGCGTGTTCTTTTTAATATATGAATGGAAGCAACAGTTACCTTACAGTACAGATACTAATTATATGCTACCTACAATCCTCAACTACAATTGTAACCTTTCTATTATAGTTTAATTTTTCTAGTTTACTGTGCACACATAATATCCTTCTCTACCATGTGGATGAAATCGTCAACTTACTTCTATTTTCATATCTGTTAAACACCTTTATGACCAAGCTGGGCCCAATTAAATGATTTCTTTAAGGATGCATTATACTTCCTTTATTCGGATACTATTGTAATAAACCTGAATAAATCAGACAAGATGTAACTGCATATTGTATAGGTTCCTCTAAATAAAAAAGCACTGCTTGGTAATCTTATATCGTGTATGTTTTTGACAAGACTGGAGCTAAGGATTTGCCACCATTGGTAAACCACATAATTATTTTTTTGAATCAGCTGCCCAGGGTTTTAGCCAGATGGCTCTTCTGGTCATGGATAAAAAATGATGTTCTAGCAGATACTGTAGTAGATGAAGAAGCATCACATAAGTAGTCAGATTGTTTTAAAAAATATCAAATTGATCAATCTTCTTAAAGCTCAATTCCAGCTCAGACATTCAAGAGCTAAGAGCCACAGAGGCTGTAGCAACTAGTGTCATACTGTAATAGCTGTTCCAGGTGACATGAAAGATTTTATTAAGGCTGCCTTTGCTTCAGATTCATGGGATCCTTAAGAGATAAGCCATCCTCAAGGGGCAGAGGGTTGTTGTTTAATAGTAAGCACCACAGGAGAGTCTATATTTGTGGTGGAGTCCCAATCTTTGGTGTCCTCTTGGTTAAAGGGAAAAAGACCAGGGAATCCTTTAGGAGGGAAATAGTTATGTCTAGGGTCCTATTATTTTTAATATCACCTCTAATAGCTTCATAGGCAGGATAATTTTTTTAACTGCTCCAGAGAACAATTAGAGACTTTTTTTAGGGGGTTCTTGAGGATCCTCAGACTAATAAGTCTACTTGACCCTCTAAGAAAGGGTTTTAAACTGCTGAAGTAAAAAAATCTTCTTCAGAAACCTCACCTACCTCTGCATATGGAATTTTCTCATGAGAAAAAGAGAAAGGTCAGGCTTTGAAAAAGTTGGTTCTTCCTCCACAGCTGAAGGGGTACCCCACTTATAAGAAAAAAAAAGCAATAGTTTAAGGGATATTGGAATGCATAGCTTGGAATGAATCCATTGCATTATTTAAGATTTTATTTAAGAAAATAAAGATCTTGCATAGATGGTTTCTTAGGCAGATGGTCCATGAACATTAAGTTTCTCTAGGCATGTAGAACACAGTTTCCCTGTGTAATCTTTAGTAAGTCTGGTATCACAGCTAGGGCAAAATCTAAATTTAATGCAGCCTTGCGGCTGTTGAGGCACATCAAAGGCAATGGAGGTACCTGAATGCCGAAATTTAAATCTCCCACTTCTGGGTCATGTGATGAGTGTATGAGTGATGATGTGTAGGGTGGTGCAGACAGAACCCACAGACTGACTGAGGCACTGGAGGGAAACTAAAAAAAGGAAAAGCACATTTTCCCCAAGGACCCCAAGAGATCTACGCAACAAGAGCTAACCTCAGGTTAGGTAGCAAAAACAACAAACGCTTTGGAGTCTGGTAGGACAAAAAAACACTGCCTGGGATTTGTATGGGGAGATATTTAAAGGTTTGAGGGCTGGTCCTACATACTGGTGGAACCCCGACGGCAGAGCGGTACACCCGATGAACGTATTTGGCCAAGAATCGGCCGGGTGTATGCGCAGTTGGGGGTCGTTCGTTGATCCACCTGGCAGATAATCGAGTGTGTACGAGCCTTAGAAATCTGAGAGATATAAGGCTTACCTAAATGTTGTACAATGTTCTGTAACTTTCTCTCTCTGCTTCCTGGTAGAGATGGACCACTCAAACTGAGGCATTTACAGTAAGTTACCATTGCTATTTTAACTGTATTTTATTAGAACTTTTCCCCATTGACTTTAAAGGGAAGTTCAGTGCAAATACATATGCTTTTAAAAAAAGAGCAGTATTTTCCCTCCCAATGACATTACACTGCCCATCTCAGCATTTGTCTGTGTATAAATAAATGCAAACAAATACTGACTTCCTGTGTGCAGGACCCCTAATAGAGACCGTTATGGTCTTGCCCTTGACCCAGCGCCTGGGTTGATTCAGTTGCTCAGTAGAGATCTAAGCATTTTTGACCCATCCAACAGCCAATCAGTAGAAATTACTGTTAGAACATTCCAAGGATGTGGTGCATCCTGGGAAGAAGAAGGACTGTTAGAACCAATGTCAGTTCACTAATGCAACAGCAGGACGGCAAGGGTATGAAATCAACATTTTTCAACTGGGAGAGAATATGTAGAATAACAAGTATGCATTACACAAACTAACAATTTACAATAGAGGTGTTCGAAACTGTTGAGTTTCGTTTTCGAATTTTCAAAATTTTCTGAAAGTTCGAGTTCTGATTTTCAAAAATCGTCTACTTTAGATTTTCAAAAATCGTCTACATTCATTTTTTGGAAAATCGTCTATTTTCGAAAATCATCTACTTTCGATTTTCGAAAATCATCTACTTTGATTTTTGAAAATCATCTACTTTGATTTTCAAAATCATCTACTTTCGATTTTCAAAATCATCTCTTTCGCTTTTCGATAATATCTACTTCGATAATTATCTACTTTCGATTTTCGGAAATTACCTACTTTCGATAATCATCTACGATTCCTGTATTTCGATAAAAAATCGAAAACTCGGAAAATTCGGGTTTCGTAAATTCCGGGAGTTCCAAAATTTCTTCGGGACTTCGAAACCCTCGGAGTCAATTCAGAACTGGTTCTATTACAACCCACAGTACATCTCTATTTAACAAATATTGAAATGTCCACTAAACTGTCCCTTTAATGGGTTAGTTTTCGAAGTATAGAACTACAATATAGACCTTTTACTAAAGTTCTATCGTTCTAAAACAAACTGAACTTTGAGAAGTTCAGCCATCTCTACTTCCTAGTTCGGAAAGTTCCAGCACCGTGGACTTTTGTAAAAATAGCAAACATTGAAATTTCCAGGTGGTTTTAATTTAGGGTTAATGTGTCCAAGGTCCACTGGTATCACTTTATTTATGGTGTAACAGTGTTAACCAGTCTTAGAATAAAAAAAACTCTGCATAATAAATAACTACACAGACAGAAACACTGATTTACTTTACTTTTACCCATTAACTCTATTCCATTCACCATTATTAGGTTTCTTGCACTATTAAAACACATATTTATGCTTAGTAGTTTTCTATTTAGCACTTCCTAAACAGATTACATACAGTACAATATTTTTTACAGAAAGGTAATAATTAAATGTTACATTAATCATAAGCATGCTATTTGTTGGTCAATTATGTTTTTCTAGTGTCCTTCATGCTGTTTTTATTAGTATAACCTGTTTTCATTTGGAACTGTTCTAACAGATCTAACAGGACTTTTCATAGAAAAAAAACGAAAATTCAAAAACCAAAAATTCTACTGAATATTTGAAAGTGCTATAAAAATTTTAAATAATTCCAATTGAATATGATTGACTGGAAATTTGGATGAACCTGGTTATGGGTGGTTTCGACCATTGAAACTACAGACAATAATTTAATAGAGGATCAAAAAGGGAAAAAAACAGATTTAGGTTTGTGCCAATGAATCCTTATTGTCATGTGATTGGCTTGAAAATATTTAGCAGTTTATATGTCCTTTAAATCTGGTTCCCCAGGCACTGAGGTACAATGTGTATTTCTCAAAATTATTTTAATAACAGATATAAAAATACATAAATGTAGTTAATCATCATGGCTTTAGAAGACCCAATATTTAGAACTGCATGTTTAATAATACTTTCATATATATTTGTTCTCCTGATTTTTAAACTTAAAGACTGATGTTGTGAAATCAAGCCGCCTTCTTTCAATGCAAAGAGACCTAGGAAGTCATTAACTAAAATATGTTTCTGTGTTGTCAACAATATGTAATGTTATAAGATCTCCCTATAGCAAACAATGTTACTGGCAATGCAGTTTGGATAGATTTCTGGGTAAAAAATAGGATTGTGTGACAAATATGGGGGTTTGTAATAAAAACATTTGTCTGGATTTTAGTGCTTTTTGTGTATTTTAGTGATTTTTGCTTCTAAAATCAATGTATTTTCAGAGAAATTACAAACAGATAAAAAAAAATCCATATTCCAAAAACAATCTATATTCCAAAGATACAAAGATCTATTAAGCTCACCACAATTTTAGAGGAATTTTAATTTTAATGAAACTCCAGTCAACTATTATAAGCAAGAGGATTGGCTTGAAATGCACAGTTTACTTATTCAACTTATTGTATGCAGTACTTTATGGAACAAATGTCTAAAGGCAATTTCTAATTAATCACATGATAGATTAAAGAGTAAATGTCTAGCAAGCCTTATTAAACGGTGTTTATGGAACTATATCCATCAAACAGAAACTGCCCATTAAACCCAAGAATTCATTTTACTGTCTTCCTTTGTGCAATGAACCTAAAAGCAATGTCAGCACACGTGACTAAGAAACTGAAAGAGAATTATAATCACAAGAAATATATACAGGCAAGAGTGTGTGTGTGGTGATATATGTGGTATGTGTACAGACCCCATTACCAGAAGTATCCTGAGGAAGGGACAGGGCGTCCCGAAACGTTGTATTTTGTTGTTTAAATAAATATTATTGGATTTACCATTGTAGTGTGCTCCCCCAATCTTCTTGTGCTATAGAATTTTCGGCCCCTGGAGTGGAGGGCAGGGATCGCACCTACTTTTTTGTCTGGCAAACAGCCTATAGCGGTGTGCTGGAGTGTTCTCTGGACTGTATTGCATATTTTGAAAATACCCTCGAATGTTCGATAACCATCGAAAATACGATCGGAGACTGATAGAATATATAACAAGACGTTTTGTGCACCTGGCACATTTGTTAACATATGGAATAAGTCTAAGGGGCATTTTAGAAAGGATTGCATTTTTCACCATTTAACTATCACAGGACATTGCAGTGGAAAGATTGTTATTTTTGCCGTTTTTTAAAGCCGACCCTTTTTACCACTTAAGTATCACATGGTGATGTGCGGCGGTAGTATCTTCTCTTTTCACAGTATACGAACTTGATGCAATGAAGATGTCAAAGTCGCTGGTGCACATCACTGTATTCATTGCATTGTATCGCGCAAAATAGAAAATTGGCAGTTAACATGGCAATAAGTGTCAATAGTGTAATTTTAATTGTGGCAGTAATGGTTTTTCGCCGGTGGCGGAAGTTAAGAAACCTTTAATTCCAAAACTTTTACACAAGCCTTATAACTAGAGATGGCCGAAACTCGTTCTGTTTTCGGATTCCTAGATCTCGGCGAAATCCCGAAGATCCGAATCAGAAAAACAGAATGAATTTTGATTTTATCGAATGTGCGAGGCTATTTTCGATAATTATTGAAAATAGCCTTGCACATTCGATAACCTTCGAAAATACGATGAGAGACTACTTTTACATTTCCGATCGTATTTTCGAGGATGTTTGAACGTTTGAGGCTATTTTTGAAATTATAGAAAATAGCCTCACACATTCGATAATTAACAAAAATGCGCTCCAAAGTCCTAAATCCGGACGATCCATCCGGATTCGGTGGATCATACGGATTTCAGGACGGGTGGTTCTGTGTTGATATCCGATCCAAGTCGGACCTGGTCCCATCTCTACTTATAACATGTTTCATTTACATCTAGCTTCTTTAGCTAGCAGTCACTGTTTGCTATATTGCTGTGTTCACAATGTTGTTCTGGAAATGGTTTGACGGCACAAGGGAAGATGTATCTATTACTTTACCTCGCAGTTGATTTACTTTTGAAGAATCTTTCACTCTTGAATTATAAAATGAAGGTCATTCCTGGCACAAATCTAATGTGTGTTCTCTGTTAATTTTAAAGGTTGCAATCCCTGGAAATTTCTCATACATGCTCCACAGGGCCTGGATTCCAAGTATAAAACATCCAAGTTTATAGAAATTAAAATGGAATATCACACCAGGTTAACATTCTTCTTGGCTGTCGCTGAAGCACACTTGAAATTATTGCACTTTAAACAGTAGGAAAACTTTCATTTCAGCTTTTTTTAAAATCTTTGTAGACAATGTCATTAAGAAACAACAATTTTTTTATGGAAACTAGTCATGAAAAATAAATGAAATAATGTAAAATATTTTACCAGTGCTAAAATTTTCACCCCAGGTTCCGTAGATTACCATATATATAAATACTTTCAGGCGATGCACCGAGCGCCGCTATCGGCAACCCGTGTAAAACAGCCCGGCGACGTTATATGCTGATAGCACGCTCGGAACATCGCTACTGGCGCTGTTCCATTCTGGCACATTCAACACCAGTTATTAGCTGGCGTTGAAAGTGCCACAATAAAATGCAGATTTCTGCATATAACATCGGGCTGCACTGTTAACTTTCACGTTAGCCCAGCAGCCACAGCAAGGAAGGAATTAAGTTACGCTTACCGATATAACATTGGTTAGCGTGACTTAACTCCAAAACGGATCGATGTGTCCTTTAGTGTATTGCCCTGTTTATGTCTGTTCCTTTATAATGTATGTACTGTATAAACGACAGATTATTTCTTATTGTTTGATGCAGACTAGGATGAAGCTCTTAATAATAAGGGAGTATGGGCCGTATTTTAAAAGGGGGGTAACGCAATTTTACGATACTGAGATTTTAACAATCTTTGCTGCGATCATAATTATGATCGTGGCTGTTAATTTACAAGCACAACAGTCTACAATAGCCATTCTAAGACCATACAATACCATTGTGGTATTTTACTACTTCTGTCATATTGTACAAATGTACAAACGTCCACGATCATACTTTTACCATAACCGTTTTTTAAATATGCCCCCTGTAAAATAATAGCCATTTTGGCTTTTTGAGCAATGAGTAAAACTCACACCTACCAATCTTTGGCAGGAGCCATCTGGTACTACCCACACCCTGCCCTGGACCACATACTGTATTTTGTCCCAGGATCCCCTGGTCATCCAATACCTCTCATCGGAGAACAAGCTTTGTAGTCCAGAAGTGGACAGTCTCAGGAAAACAGGGAACATTGCAAAGTATAAAAATGTGAGGCCTATTACAGCTTTAGCACTAGAAACGTGAATAATCAGACACTGTTCCACTTTAGAATAAAACATGTGGCAAAAATTAAGGTGAAACTGATTTGCCACTGTCCTTGTCTGAAATAATGCAAACACAATAAGACGTTGCAGAGCCTGCACTGAAAGAAACATACCATACTGTATAATTCATGTAAATTGATTATTTTAATTGGACGTGGACGCCAATGTAAGCTTTTAGTCATAAATGAGTTAACCTAGAGTCTCCCATTTCTATTTTCCTAGTGTATAATAGAAAAGTATTAATTTTATTACTGAAATCAGATTGCTGTAGTGACCCCTTGATGTTTACAAAGAGGATGTTCGGGGGGTGCTCCAATAAAAGCCTACTATATTTCAACACGTGTTGCTTGCAGCATATCTGTTGCCATGTCCTGTTTTATGTTGTCTGTAAAAGGGATTGTTTACTGCTATGCTGGGGTGGAAAATAATTCTGCTAACAATGAATTTCAGGCTGTCCTTAGGGTTATCACTCCATGGCCAAAAATACCATCTTGGAAGGGGTGCATGGACAGGACATTGGATGTTGCTTTATGGTCCATCGACCCTTTCTGTACCGCTTTCTAATTCCACCCTGACATGTCTGTACAATCGAGCCAAAGGTAATATGTTTTTGCTTTTTTTTAATTATTCAATTAAAATGTACCAAAAAATATAGAGACCCAAATTTAGCTCAGCATATTCTGCGAGCGGCAGCCAGATTGCACACTGAGTGGAGTGACCCGATATAAGCCGAGGTTCGGTTTTCAGGCTATTTTTAAAGCCTAAAACCTTTGCTTATACTCGCAGAATTGCTGACTAAATTTAAGATCGTACAAATGGATTGGCTACTACGTTTTTTTTTTATGGGCTGATCACCCATACTTGAATCCGATGATTGTACGTGACCGGGAATATCCCAATATCGTACGATCGCTAGTACGGCATATTACAAGAATTTACCCAAATACCTATGGGACCAGTTTATTATGTGTAGTAAAGTTTTTGCTTGTGACAGTAAAGTTGATTGAACAAGGTCTAATAACTGACTTCCTTGCTGCAAAATTCAATATTGAACACAGCATAATTTTTCTGAAACAAAGAATAAAGGAATATGTTAAATAATTCTATGTGCGGTTTAGACAAATGGAATAATTCTTCTAGAAAGAAAGAACAGGTAGTACAGCTTACCCATTGTGAATAAAAAGAATGTTTATATAAAACTTGTTTTCCCATTGGCTTTATAGCAGCAAATTCAACATTGTGGACCTGAGTCAAATAAAACACATGCAAGAAGTCTGAATGGAATTTCCTCTTTTTATGCTGTCCAATTCAGTTTGAGATTCTACAACTGTGTATTCACACTGATGGGCATAAATGTGAAAAGTCTGTTTCTTTGGAACAGCGATTTATGTGTGAAATATCCTGCACAAAACAAAAATAGTTACATTCAGTGTACAACTACCCCCCGCCCGGATGGTAGCAGGGCCCGCCACAAGCCAATAATAACCTCCGCGATTAGCTGTTTTTAAGCTGCTGATTGTGCATGGAAGAAACTTACAGGTGATCAGCTGTTTAAAAGGTCAGACCCCAAACTAGAAGTTTCGGGTCCGGTATTTGAATCAGCTGATCGCAAGTGTGTTTCTCATATGCGTGATCAGCTGTTTAAAAACAGCTGATCATGGAGGGGGGAGAGTCCCCCGGACTTCAATCTCGTGGGGGAGATTGAAGCCCCTGGCTACATTGCGGCTGCCATTCTCAGTGTTTTCTCTACAATATATAAAGCATCAACAACCACAAAACTCGTTCTGACAAATATCACCATTTCTATTTTCAACATTGCATATCGCCACACATCGCAATGAAACCGCTTAATAATATTTGAAAGCATCAAAAAGTATCAGCCTCAAACAATCTGAGGGGCGATATGTTTTTGCTGTTCCAAGTAACATTTTTGAATTTCTGTTATTCACTTCACTTATTCTACTATTACGAAGTGTCCCCTGAGTGTTTTAACTACTGAGCTGAAGGGTCTGGTATTGGCAGAAGTTCTGGTAATGTTTATTTATTTGGACATTGTTAACTTAACAATGCATTGGCATATAACCCCACTATTGTCACAAGCGAAAACACAAATAGACTTTTTTTATAAATATGAGTTAATAACCCAACACGCCATTGCCAATCTGGCAAAACAAAGCACCAAAACTGCTCATTTACATGAATGCCTTGTCAATCATCATGTTAGGTGCTGGACCTTTTAGTAAATTTAAATATGGCTACATTACTGTATTTAAATTAAAGCAAAATGTTCTGGATATGTTATGCTATGTTTAGAGTAGCACTTTATTGAAATAAAGTGACAATATATATGCGAAATATGTACCCCTGCAATAAAAATAAAAGAATATAGGGGTATATTTAAAATATTGCTATTGTTAAAGTACATCCGCAGACGAAAATGTACATGTAAATGTTGGTTCTTACAATACGATTGGGTAGCAAAATACCGCAATGGTATTATACTGTGTGTGTACTCGGAAATCTACAATTGCGATCATACATTTTTTTCAACTGCAGTCATAGATTTCCAGCACTATCTATTTGGTCCATGACTATATAGATGTATGAGGCCACGGCTAAGCTTTTTTATACAGGACATGGAACTCCAAGGTGATTCTTGCACATTATTGCACAATTGTGTATTTTACATTAATGGCATAGCTCAGCACCACTTATATTCACACCATAACTAAGAGCCATTAAAAGGATATAGTTTTCAGTTAATAGAGTGTCCGAACTTCGCAAAATCCGGTCCGCTCGAGGATCCGCAAATTTTCTAAAAAATTTGAAAATTCGAAATCCGCGAGCGGACCCATGAAAAATATCCTCAAATTACGAGTTTTCTCGTATTTTCGAAAATTCCTGAAATACGAGAAAACCTCGTAATTTCGAAATTTTCGAAAATACGAGAAATCCCGGTACGAAGTTCGGAAGGCTGAAAATCCGGAAAAATCTGCCGTTCGTGAACGGGATAATCCGCGGCGGATCCGTGAACCGGCCATCCCTATTACAGTATAGTCATATTTTGTACATAGTAATATAAAAACATATTGTCATTGTGTGCACTTTTATAATGGGGACAACAGTGGATTACATCTTTATTGAAGTCACCCACTATATATCCCAGATCATGTGACCAAACATCTCCAAAAACACCAATATAAAAAGTAAAATAATGAAACCAAATACAGCAGAATCTAAAATACTACAGCGCATAAACAAACCTTTATATTACAACAACATTACCCTATATTGTGTATTAAGGATACAAAAGACCCTGGATTTTCGTGACCTGTTTAAAAGCCCTTGGACTGAAGGCGAACACTGTATGTTACTTTTTTGTCAGAAAAAATATATGAAAATTCCCTTTAACCAGGTCTGAAAGGGTGTGCAGGGTACCATCTTTTTTTTATAAACGTGCATATTTCATCATTTTAAAAGGATTTTAAAATCTACCCTCCGAACTTTAGGTAATTTAAAAGAATGTCTTCCCATCTAACAGGTTGACAAACTTCATAGAACTTCGGGAACCAAAATTGGGGGTGGTTGACCTTTACTAACTATGAAAAATGGCAAATGGATTATTTCTTTAATAGTTTTACTTTTCTAACCACACTGGGATTTTTTTGGGGGGGGGGGGGGTTGCAGTCTTTAGAAAACCTACCCTTATCTTTTTAAAATGAAGGTTTAGGCGGTTAACATTTCAGAACGACACAATTATGAAGGCAGCATGGCTTTTATTGTAATGAAAACAATTTTGCATTGTCAAGCTAAAAGCGCCAGGTGCCTTCTAGTTATGAACACCTACAGTGACTAAAATGCTGCTTTCTATTTTCTCCTTATTTTTATTATTACTGTGTTCTCTACAGTCCCATGCAAGATATACTGTATATTTCTTGCATAAACAGTAGTAGATATTCTGCCCGTATTAGTTTCTTCATACAGTAATTCATTGTTTTACATATTTCCCTTAACAGTCACAAAAACAAAGTGCGCTCACTTGAATCTGATAAGTCATTTTGTTTTAATACTGTAAGTGCCACTAGTTTATACACACTTGGAAATCTCTGCACTGAAGAAAGTAATAAGTTTCAGAGCTTTTACATTGCGTTATATTATCTTGCATATGAGGTAACATTTTTAGTTCACACACCCTTCTCTCTCTTCTCATTTGTGGGCTGCAATCAGGTGAATCCTCATCAATTTGCTACATGGTCCCAGAGCCAACCATCTGCTACACTTCAGAAAATTTAGCATGATCACACCACCATCAAAGTAAGGAAGTTAGGATTCAATTACTTCATATTTAATAGGTATGTATCCTTTACCAATCCATAGATTTTTATAATATTAAAATAATTAAATTATTTTAAAAAAATATATTAATTAACTGGATTGCAACTTATACTCTGATGATTTTGTGGTAATGCTGAATTGTTCTGAATGCCTCTTAGCCTGGCACACAACAATATTTTGACCAATCAACTAGCAGGGGGCATGTTTAGTAGATTGGGTTTGGTAAATTGTTGAAAATTTCCTTTGCCGCTCTGAAAGTAGGGGCACATTTATAAAGGTTCGTTAATTTTCGCGGACATTTTTCCCGCCATTTTTTGCAAAAATCGTACTTTCCGCAATTTATAAATGGACGGTAAACGGCCGCGTTAACTTTTCGCGGCTATTGACAGTTACCGCCGCTTCTATTTATAAGCGGCGGTAACTGTTACGCACCGCTAACTCGGCCGTATTACTTCGTCACCTTGAAGGTGGCGAAACCAGCCGAGATTCCCCCTAGATCGCACCCGCCGCGGGAGGCACGCCCACCTCGCCGCTGGTGGGCGCCGCTGCGAAGGGTCACGGCGGGGCATACACCCACCCCCCCTCGACCCCCGGCGGCGGCGACTAGCCACCACCGTCTGCTTCCCAGCAGCCCCTCCCAACCCCATCCCCGCTCGCTGCAAAAATACGGAGCAGGAGGCTAGGAGAGGGCTGATGAGAAGGGGACGCAGCAGGTGGTCGCGACCACACCGCCACGCACCCCCTCCCCAGCAGCCCCTCCAAGCCCCCTGCCCCGCCACTGGCGGGGAAGGGTGGGAGGCACCCTCCAGCGGGGGCCCTGGAAGGGCTTTTGGGGCTTAAGGGTCTCTGCAGCAGAAACCGGGACCCCCCTCCCTGGCCCTATCAGGGCCTTTGCGGCACTTACAAGTGCCCTGTTGCGACTCTGACAAGCCCTTTGGGGCTTAGGGGTCCCGCAACTCGAACCGGGACCCCCCTCCCCAGCCCTGTAAGGGCCCTTGCGGCACTGACAAGTGCCTTTGGCGGGGGTCTGCAGCTCGAATCGGGACCCCAGTGAGGGGCTCTCCTTGGACGGCGTCTTCTTTCTTCTCCAGGCTCCCGGACACCAGCTCCGCTGAGTCTGCCGACCCCGAGAGTACCCCGGCGGGCCCTGCGACCTCAACGAGGCGATGTTGCCGACGTCTTGATCCGTTGCGACGTCTTCGGGCTGTGTGACACCAACCCCACTGAGGTCACCGATGCCAGGCAGGCTCACCGCTGCTGCCAGTGAGCCCGCTGGCACTGCCAGCCACAGCGGTGCCGATGTTGCCAGCTGCTTCTTTCTCAGCCATTTACTGCGATGGCATCTAAATTCCGCGGCGGAGTGCACCTCTTTATATAGGTTTGCAGAGAAACCCTAATCCGTTCCTGATTGGTCAATTTTTAATGCTTGGTTTACATGCTTTACATTAACCAATCAGATTTTTTTAATGTAAAGCATGTAAACCAAGCATTAAAAAATTGTTATAAATACGACGATAGCGCTATTTTCGCAGCCGCGATGTGCGGCGGTAATTTTTGGGCGCTATTTTCGCCCCTTTATAAATATGCCCTGTAGGGTCATTAAGGTCACAATTTTCCAGTGTAGTGGGCCTAATCCTCTTGGTGCCATTATGTTTAGCCTGTTGAATCTCATGATGTGATGTCATGTCATGTTTTTCCCAATCACTATTACAGGTGGTGGCCCAAAAGAATTGAACCTACAGAGGTTACCATAGGAGGTGTAAAGCACATGTAAGTATCCCCTATGGTTTTTTTAATACTTTTTGTTTAATTCTTTTTAGTTCTTCATTTTGTTTTCTGTTGGTATTCCAAACTACTAGGTTCCACTAGGAATTGCAAAATTTTAACTAAAAGGAAAAAGAATTTACATAACACGCAGTTTAATATGTACAAAATATATAACACATGTATCAAAGAGACAGAGGACATTTATTTATTGTTAAAGACAAATTTAAGCTGCGATTGTAAAGCTAAAAGTATTGGCCTGTGAATGTATGGCAAAACTGCAGTGAGACAAGTTCGTGACATTACTTTTTTTCCCTTTGATTGAACCGTTATTGGTTTCAAAAACTGTATATAAAAACTCATCTCTAAACATACGGCAAGAAAGGCACAAAGATCAAAAAGAAGGGTCTGATTGTTGACATAGTTGTGCAGACTAAAAATTGCTCCCCATATGGAAATTCTTAACAATGGCTATTATCTTCTAATTAATATCCAGCTAAGACAATCTTGAGATGTTTCTTTGCTGAAGGCCTTTTGGTGGAATATTTCTTTGGCAGTAAAACTAGAAAATAAAGTCTTATAATTATTACAATGATGCCCTGGATTCCATTTACTGTTAATAATAAAGAGCAATAACATTTTTTTCCTTATCCTAATCCTAATCCTAAATAAAACTCATATTCAAGACCCAAAAAGTGTGAATGGGCCATGATAATTAGTGATAGTTATTTATTTCCTCCATCGCAGAAAACTAAACAATAAAAAGATATAAGCTAGGAGAAAGACAATATAGAATACTGGATGGCTTGAAACCTGCCAATCGTGTGCCTGGCAAACATTGCCTCAGCCGCAATCCAAAAGTAACTAATGCTGATTTGTGGCCACTCCCAACATCACCCTATACAGGTTATTTTCCTCCCTGTACATTGGCACTGTGAGGTGGAATGTTGCCCAGAGTGAAAAAACATCGAGCAGTTTTTAAACTTGCCTAATGTACGTGGTGCCCCTTTGCCTGTAGATAAGACCAAACCACCTCATTTTTGTCCCCGTAGCCTGCTCAAGCCATTATAATCTTCACTCTGTGAGTCATGGGTGTAATTCTGATGTCACAACCTAATACCTTATGTTTAATGGTAGTTCTAGGATTTCAGTGGACATGAAATATTACAGATGGTTATTAGAGATGTCCGAACTTCGAAAATCCGGTCCGCGCGAGGATCAGCGGATTTCGAAAAATCCGTAAATTCGAAAATCTGCGAGCAGACCCGTTAAAACGTATTAAAATGAAAGTTCGGCAAAATCCGCATAAAAGTGGTCTAAATAGCCTTGTCAGTACACTTAATCACTCAGGGACCTGGGTAATACCTTAACACATATCAATGCCTACAATACCTAAAAATTACAGTCCGCTAGTGTGAATTTTAAAAAACAGTATTTTCGAAAATACGAGGATTTCCGTAAAAACGGGGATTTTCCGTAAAAATGAGGATTTTCGTAAAATGAGGATTTTCGTAAAACCGAGGATTTTCATAAAAACGAGGACCCGGAACCTTCTGCCTGCACAATGGCGAGTTCTGTAAGGCAGATGTATGCCACACAGTACCTCCTGGCCAGGGGGTACGATGATTTCCCCCCTGGCACCTATCATGTGTGGCGCCGAAAGCGCAGGATTATGGAGGGCTTCAGCGCCGGCTCCTGCGCCGCTTCGGCTACCAGACCACTGTCTCTACCCTCCAAGACAGTGGTCTGATCTGAAGAGGCAGAGGCCTCATTGTTCAAGCCATGCGGCAACTGATGGAAGGCAAGTATACTTTTTATTATATTACTGTATTGTAATAAGTAGTAAAATATTTTAATTCACTTCTGACAAAACATATTTATGTATTACCTTACCATTAATGCCATTACAATGCCATTGGCCACATTCCCCTATATAGTAGTTTGTACACACAAGGAAAGAGGCGATGGGGGTACTGGGTTACTTATGTCCACTGCAGTTTGCCACCATTGTTGAAGAGCCAGGCGGCTTGGCCCCACTGGACATACCCCTCACCCCACTGACTCTCTCCCCTCAGAGTATGCTCATGCAAGGGAAAGCGTGAAAGGGTAGGAACAGCACCATTGAGTTACAGCAGGCCCACTGCAGTTTGCCACCATTGTTGAAGAGTCAGGCAGGCTTGGCCCCACTGGACATACCCCTCACCCATTGGCTTCTCTCCCTCAGAGTATGCTTCATGCAAGGGAAAGCGGGTGAACGGTAAGGCTTTGTAGAACCACACCATTAGTTACAGCAGGCCCATGCAGTTTGCCACCATTGTTGAAGACCAGGCAGCTTGGCCCCACTGGACATACCCCTCACCCCATTGGCTTCTCCCTCAGAGTATGCTTTGTGCAAGGGAAAGCGGGTGAATGGTAAGGCTTTGTAGGAACCACACCACCTTGAGTTACAGCAGGCCACACTTTGTAATATGGAGTACTGCTCTAGTGCCAGGCAGGATTGACCCAGAGCTGAAAACATTAGCCACAGAGTAGCTGTTGCGGCTGTATGAGATGGTCAAGTAGGTGACACCACAAAGGTGCCTCGTGGATAGAGAAGGAAGAACATAGTACTGCTCTCAGGCCAAGTAGGATCGACCCAATCTTAGAAAAATTGCCACAAAGTACTGTTGTTGCAGAGCATTTGTTATTTCAACACTTGAATGCAGTAGAGCAAGGTAGGACCATATATGGCCCTGCCAATAGAAAAATTTGCCATTTGCCAGCTAAGCTGGCATTAGCTAAGCCTCTAGGCGGAAAATGAGGCGAAGGAGCACCGTGACTGAAGGCCTTCTGCCCCTGGCCACCCGTACTGCTCCTTCCACCTCATTTTCCGCCTAGAGGCTTAGCTAATGCCAGCTTAGCTGGCAAATGGCAAATTTTTCTTATTGGCAGGGCCATATATGGTCCTACCTTGCTCTACTGCATTCAAGTTGTGAAATAACAAATGCTCTGCAACAACAGCTACTTTGTGGCTAATTTTTCTAAGATTGGGTCGATCCTACTTGGCCTGAGAGCAGTACTTTGTTCTTCCTTCTCTCTCCATGAGGCACCTTTGTGGTGTCACCTACTCTGACCATCTCATACAGCCGCAACAGCTACTCTGTGGCTAATGTTTTCAGCTCTGGGTCAATCCTGCCTGGCACTAGAGCAGTACTCCATATTACAAAGTGTGGGCCTGCTGTAACTCAATGGTGTGGTTCCTACAAAGCCTTACCCGTTCACCCGCTTTCCCTTGCATGAAGCATACCCTGAGGGAGAGAAGCCAATGGGGTGAGGGGTATGTCCAGTGGGGCCAAACCGTTTTTCAGTAATTTCACTTTAAGGAATGGCTCTGTGTAAGGGGGGGGGGGGGATGCCCAGTCTTTTCTTATCTTTCTTAAAATGAGAATGATTTTGCTATTTTCTCAGATGAATAATAATGAATTGGGACAACTTATACACAGTGCTATTTTCTTTAAAATCTGCAATACGGTACAGTATATTCACAACAGAACTGTTTTATTTAGGCAAATCATTGCAATAAAGCTGTACCATATTTCTTGGGAATTACAGCTGAGGGTACCCTTTAAAGGGTATGTCCGCCTTGCATCAAAGAACTGGGGACTTTTCCTGCCCCAATCACAACTGAATTTTCAGCACTTATTACCTGCATTACCAAAAATACTATTACTGTATTACCAACCATATATTTACCTGCATTATAAAACTACTAAAAGTTTATTCCTATTTAGATATATTACCTGCATTACCAACCAGATTATTACCTGCATTAACACCAGATATATTACTGCATTACCAACCAGATACATTACCTGCATTACCAACCGATACTTACCATGCATTACCATCAGATATATTACCTGCATTACCACCCAATATATTACCTGCATTACCAACCAGATACATTACCTGCATTCCAACCAGATATATACCCTGCATTACCAACCAGATATTTACCTGCATTACCAACCAGATACATTACCTGCATTACCAACCAGAATACTTACCTGCATTACCAACCATATTACCTGCATTACCAACCATATACATTACTGCATTACCAACCAGATACATTACCTGCATACCAACCATATATTACCTGCATTACCAACCAGATACATTACCTGCATTACCAACCAGATAATTACCTGCATTACCAATTACCAACTGCATACCACCAGAACATTACCTGCATTACCAACCAGTATATTACCTGCATTACCAACCAGATACATTCCCTGCATTACCAACCAGATACATTACCTGCATTACCACCATATACCTGCATTACACCAGATATATTACCTGCATTACCAACCAGATATATTACCTGCATTACCAACCAGATCATTACCTGCATTACCAACCAGATATATTACCTGCATACCCAACCAGATACATTTTGCATCCAACAGATCTATCCTGCATTACCAACCAGATATATTACCTGCATTACCAACCAGATACTTTACCTGCTTAACCACCAATATATTACCTGCATTACCAACCAGATACATTACCTGCATTACCAACCAGATATATTTACCTGCATTACCAACCAGAATATATACCGCATAATACCAACCGAATACATTACTGCATTAACCAACCAGATAACATTACCTGCATTACCAACCAGATACATTACCTGCATTACCATTACTTGCAGTACCAACAGATACATTACCCTGCATTACCAACCAGATATATTACCTGCATTACCAACCAGATACTTTCCTGCATTACCAACCAGATCATTTCCTGCATTCCCAACCAGATACATTAACCTGCATTACCAACCAGATATATTACCTGCATTACCAACCAGATATATTACCTGCATTACCAAACAATATATTACCTGCATTACCAACCAGATACATTACCTGCATTACCAACCAGATATATTACCTGCATTCAACCGATACTACCTGCATTACCAACCAGATATTTACCTGCATTACCAACCAGATATATTACCTGCATTACCAACCGATACATTACCTGCATTACCAACCAGATACATTACCTGCATTACCAACCCGATATATTACCTGCATTACCACCAGATACTTACCTGCATTACCAACCAGATACATTACCTGCTTACCACCAGATATATTCCTCATACACAGATATATTACCGCATTACCAACCAGATACATTACCTGCATTACCAACCAGATATATTACCTGCATTACCAAACCAGATACATTACCTGCATTACCAACCAGATACTTACTGCATTACCAACAATATCTGCATTACCAACCAGATACTTCCTGCATTACCACCAGATATATACCTGCATTACCAACCGATACATTACCGCATCCAACCATACTACTGCATTACCAACCAGATACATACCTGCACTTACAACCAATATATTACTGCATACCAACCAGATACTTACCTGCATTACCAATCAGATTATTACCTGCATTACAACCAGATCATACCTGCATTCCAACCAGATACATTACCTGTATAGATGTCCTTTAAATGATATATAATATCTCAAAATGACTGTGTATTATAATTTCAGAGACAGCAGTTTCAGACTAATGGGGTTTTCTACCATAAACAATAAAGCTTTCACCTTTTCTTCCCTGTAGATAGGTCTGGACTGCTCTACTATTGTAAACTGTATAACCATTAGAGATGGCCGTTTCGCGGACCCGAACCCGGATCCGCCGCCCCCGAGGATTTATCCGCCCGCAAACGGCGGATTATTCCGGATTTTCCAGATTTTTTCGTAATTACGAGGATCTCCGTATTTTCGAAATACGGAGAAAATGGAGGTCTCGTAATTATGAAATTCTCTTAATTTCGAAAATTTTCGAAAAAAACGAAAATTCGTTTCTGCATTTGGGGATTATTTTGAAGACGGAGCAAGCCACATGTCCCAAATTATCCAATGGCACTAACATGATTATTGCCTGCCCCCTGGGTATAAAAGGCTGCTTCACAGGCGCCATTTTGTCAGTGTTGTTGGAGTGTGTTTAGTGGAGACCTGACAGTGTAAGAGTTGGAGAGAGTTTTTTGTGCTTTTTGAGCTTTTTTTGAGCTTTCTGTGTGGATTTCAGTATGGTGGTTTTTAACTTGTTGTTAACCACCCCTGTATTCACACATCTTGAACCCAACAGTCCTTTTAAGGAAACCTTGTTGTAACGGAGAGGAGGACCCGTCTCTCCACTGAGAATGTGGACCGCCTTACATTCATCAAGATGAATGAGGCGTGGATCATATCTCAGTACAGCACCCTATTGCTGATGCCCGTGACTGAAGGCCTCCTGCCCCTGGCCACCCGTACTGCTCCTTCCACCTCATTTTCCGCCTAGAGGCTTAGCTAATGCCAGCTTAGCTGGCAAATGGCAAATTTTTCTTATGGCAGGGCCATATATGGTCCTACCTTGCTCTCTGCATTCAAGTTGTGAAATAACAAATGCTCTGCAACAACAGCTACTTTGTGGCTAATTTTTCTAAGATTGGGTCGATCCTACTTGGCCTGAGAGCAGTACTTTGTTCTTTTTCTCTCTCCATGAGGCACCTTTGTGGTGTCACCTACTCTGACCATCTCTACAGCCGCAACAGCTACTCGTGGCTAATGTTTTCAGCTCTGGGTCAATCCTGCCTGGCACTAGAGCAGTACTCCATATTACAAAGTGTGGGCCTGCTGTAACTCAATGGTGTGGTTCCTCACAGCCTTACCCGTTCACCCGCTTTCCCTTGCACAAAGCATACTCTGAGGGAGAGAAGCCAATGGGGGGAGGGGTATGTCCAGTGGGGCCAAGCCTGCCTGGCTCTTCAACAATGGTGCAAACTGCAATGGGCCTGCTGTAACTCAATGGTGTGGTTCCTACAAAGCCTATACCGTTCACCCGCTTTCCCTTGCATGAAGCATACCCTGAGGGAGAGAAGCCAATGGGTGAGGGGTATGTCCAGTGGGGCCAAGCTGCCTGACTCTTCAACAATGGTGGCAAACTGCAGTGGGCCTGCTGTAACTCATGGTGCTGTTCCTACGAAGCCTTACCCTTTCACCACCCGCTTTCCCTTGCATGAAGCATACTCTGAGGGAGAGAAGTCAGTGGGTGGAGAGGTAGTCCAGTGGGGCCAAGCCTGCCTGGCTCTTCAACAATGGTGCAAACTGCAGTGGACATAATGTACCCAGTACCCCCATCGCCTTCTTACCTTGTTGTGTGCAAACTACTATATAGGGGAATGTGGCCAATGGCATTGTAATGGCATTAATGGTAAGGTATTACAATAAATATGTTTTTGTCAGAAGTGAATTAAAATATTTTACTACTTATTACAATACAGTAATATAATAAAAGTATACTTGCCTTCCATCAGTTGCCGCATGGCTTGAACATAATGAGGCCTCTGCCTCTTCAGATCAGACCACTGTCTCTGGGGTAGAGACAGTGGTCTGGTAGCTGAAGCGGCGCAGGAGCCGGCGCTGAAGCCCCTCCATAATCCTGCGCTTTCGGCACCACACATGATAGGTGCCAGGGGGGAAATCATCGTCCCCCTGGCCAGGAGGTACTGTGTGGCATACATCTGCCTTACAGAACTCGCCATTGTGCAGGCAGAAGGTTCCGGGTCCTCGTTTTTATGAAAATCCTCGGTTTTACGAAAATCCTCATTTTTACGAAAATCCTCATTTTTACGGAAATCCCCGTTTTTACGGAAATCCTCGTATTTTCGAAAATACTGTTTTTTAAAATTCACACTAGCGGACTGTAATTTTTAGGTATTGTAGGCATTGATATGTGTTCTTAAGGTCATTACCCAGGTCCCTGAGTGATTAAGTGTACGTTACCAAGGCTATTTAGACCACTTTTAATGCGGATTTTGCCGAACTTTCATTTTAATACGTTTTAACGGGTCCGCTCGCGGATTTTCGAATTTACGGATTTTTCGAAAATCCGCTGATCCTCGCGCGGACCGGATTTTTCGAAGTTCGGACATCTCTAATAACCATCTGTAATATTTACCTGTCCACTGAAATCCTAGAACTACCATTAAACATAAGGTTATTATGAGTTGTGACATCAGAATTACACCCATGACTCACAGAGTGAAGACCTTATAATGGCTTGAGCAGGCTACAGGGGACAAAATTGAGTGGTTTTGGTCTTATCTACAGGCAAAGGGGCACCACGTACATTAGGCAAGTTTAAAAACTGCTCAATGTTTTTCACTCTGGGCAACATTCGTCTTCTTCTTGCCACTGTACAGGTAGTAAACTTGGGTACAGTATGTTATTATTTGGGTGGTGAAAATTCTCTTTAAGCTTAATTGCTCTTTTTGTAGGAATTGAATAGATTGCTTAAAATAATTACTGATATGGCCAATAAGCTGAGTATACACTGCAGATTTGTAGCGCATACATTGCATATTCCATTGAAATGTGTCTGTAGTATTCTACAAATTAGCTAATATACTTTTTTGACCAGATCACCCTATAACCTGTATAGGGTGATTGTTGGAGTGGCCACAAAATCAGCATTAGTTACTTTTGGCATTGCGGCTGATGGCAATAGTTTGCCAGTCACACGATTGGCAGGTTTCAAGTCATCCAGTATTCTATATTGTCTTTCTCCTAGCTCTATCATCTTTTTATTGTTTAGTTTTCTGCTGATGGAGTAAATAAATAACTTTATCACTAATTTATCATGGCCCATTCACACTTTTTTGGGTCTTGAATATGAGTTTTATTTAGGATTAGGATAAGGAGAAAAAAATGTTCATTGCTCTTTATTATTAACAGTAAATGGAATCCAGGGCATCATTGTACATAATTATAAGACTTTATTTTCTTTTATGTTTACTGCCAAAGAAATATTCCACCAAAAGGCCTTTCAGCAAAGAAACATCTCAAGATATTGTCTTAGCTGGATATTAATTAGAAGATAATAGCCATTGTTAAGAATTTCCATATGGTAGCAATTTTTAGTCTGCACAACTATGTCAACAATCAGACCCTTCTTTTTGATCTTTGTGCTTTTCTTGCCGTATGTTTAGAGATGAGTTTTAATATACAGTTTTTGAAAACCAATAACGGTTCAAGCAAAGGCAAAAAAACAAAAGTATGATCGAACTTTGTCCCACGCAGTTTTGCCATACATTCACAGGCCAATACTTTTAGCTTTACAATCGCAGCTTAAATTTGTCTTTAACAATAAATAAGTGTCCTCTGTCTCTTTGATACATGTGTTATATATTTTGTACATATTAAACTGCGTGTTATGTAATTTCTTTTTCCTTTTAGTTAAAATTTCTGCAATTCCTAGTGGAACCTAGTCCTAGTTTGGAATACCAACAGAAACAAAATGAAGAACTAAAAAGAATTAAACAAAAAAGTATTAAAAAACCCATAGGGGATACTTACATGTGCTTTTTACCCTCCTATGGTAACCTCCTGTAGTGTTTCAATTCTTTTGGGCCACCACCTGTAATAGTGATTGGGAAAACACATGACATGACATGCACATCATGAGATTCAACAGGCTAAACATAATGGCACCAAGAGGATTAGGCCCACTACACACTGGAAAATTGTGACCTTAATGACCCTACAGGGCATATTTATAAAGGGGCGAAAATAGCGCCCAAAAATTACCGCCGCACTCGGCGGCTGCGAAATAGCGCTATCGTCGTATTATAAACAATTTTTTAATGCTTGGTTTACATGCTTTACATGCATTAACAAAAAATCTGATTGGTTAATGTAAAGCATGTAACCAGCATTAAAAAATTGACCAATCAGGAACGATTAGGGTTTTCTGCAAACCTATATAAAGAGGTGCACTCCGCCGCGGAATTTAGATGCCATCGCAGTAAATGGCTGAAAAAAGAAGCAGCTGGCAACATCGGCACCGCTGTGGCTGGCGGTGCCAGCGGCTCACTGGCAGCCGCGGTAGCCTGCCTGGCATCGGTGACCTCAGTGGGTTGGTGTCACCAGCCCGAAGACGTCGCAACGGATCAAGAACGGATCAAGAAAAATGGCCGCGAAAAGTTAACGAACCTTTATAAATTGCCCCTACTTTCAGAGCGGGCAAAGGAAAATTTTCAACAATTTACCAAACCCAATCTACTAAAACATGCCCCTGCTAGTTGATTGGTCAAATATTGTCTTGTGTGCCAGGCCTAAGAGGCATTCAGAACAATTCAGCATTACCACAAAATCATCAGAGTAATAAGTTGCAATCCAGTTAATTAATTAATATTTTTTAAAAAATAATTTATTATTTAATATTATAAAAATCTATTGGATTGGTAAAGGTAACATACCTATTAATTGAAGTAATTGATCCTAACTTCCTTACTTTGAAAAATGGATTGGGGTGTCATCATGCTAAATTTTCTGAAGTGTAGCAGATGGTGTGTGCTCTGGGACCATGTAGCAAATTGAGTGAGGATTCACCTGATTGCAGCCCACAAATGAGAAGAGAGAGAAGGGTGTGAACTAAAATTATTGTTACCTCATATGCAAGATAATATAACGCAATGTAAAAAGCTCTGAAACTTATTACTTTCTTCAGTGCAGATTTCCAAGTGTGTATAAACTAGTGGCACTTACAGTATTAAAACAAAATGACTTATCAGATTCAAGTGAGCGCACTTTGTTTTTGTGACTGTTAAGGGAAATATGTAAACAATGAATTACTGTATAGAAGAAACTAATACGGGGCAGAATATCTACTACTGTTTATGCAAGAAATATACAGTATATCTTGCATGGGACTGTAGAGAACACAGTAATAATAAAAATAAGGAGAAAATAGAAAGCAGCAATTTTAGTCACTGTAGGTGTTCATAACTAGAAGGCACCTGGCGCTTTTAGCTTGACAATGCAAAATTGTTTTCATTACAATAAAAGCCATGCTGCCTTCATACATTGTGTCGTTCTGAAATGTTAACCGCTAAACCTTCATTTTAAAAAGATATAGGGTAGATTTTCTAAAGACTGCAACCCCCCCCCCCCCCCAATTAAATCCCAGTGTGTTAGAAAAGTAAAACTATTAAAGAATCTAATCCATTTGCCATTTTTCATAGTTAGTAAAGGTCAACCACCCCCAATTTTGGTTCCCGAACTGTCTATGAAGTTTGTCAACCTGTTAGATGGGAAGACATTCTTTTAAATTACCTAAAGTTCGGAGGGTAGATTTTAAAATCCTTTTAAAATGATGAAATATGCATGTTATAAAAAAAAGATGGTACCCTGCACACCCTTTCAGACCTGGTTAAAGGGAATTCTTCATATATTTTTTCTGACATAAAAGTAACATACAGTGTTCTGCCATTCAGTCCAAGGGCTTTTAAACAGGTCACGAAAATCCAGGGTCTTCTTGTATCCTTATATTACACAATATGGGGTAATGTTGTTGCTAATATAAAGGTTTGTTTATTGCGCTGTAGTATTTTATGATTCTGCTGTATTTGGTTTCATTATTTTACTTTTTAATATTTGGTGTTTTTCTGGAGATGTTTTGGTCACATGATCTGGGATATATAGCTGGGTGACTTCAATAAAGATGTAATCCACTGTTGTTCCCCATTATAAAAGTGCACACAATGACAATATGTTTTTTATATACTTACAGTACAAAATATGACTATACTGTAATAGGGATGGCCGGTTCGCGGATCCGCCGCGGATTTATCCCGTTCACGAACGGCAGATTTTTCCGGATTTTCAGCCTTCCGAACTTCCGTACCGCGGATTTCTCGTATTTTCGAAAATTTTCGAAATTACGAGATTTCTCGTATTTTCGAAAATTTTCGAAAATACGAGAAAACTCGTAATTTTGAGGATATTTTTCATTTTAATGGGTCCGCTCGCGGATATTCGAATTTTCAAATTTTTTAGAAAATTTGCGGATCCTCGAGCGGACCGGATTTTGCGAAGTTCGGACATCTCTATTAACTGAAAACTATATCCTTTTAATGGCTCTTAGTTATGGTGTGAATTATAAGTGGTGCTGAGCTATGCCATTAATGTAAAATACACAATTGTGCAATAATGTGCAAGAATCACCTTGGAGTTCCATGTCCTGTATAAAAAAGCTTAGCCTGTGGCCTCATACATCTATATAGTCATGGACCAAATAGATAGTGACTGGAAATCTATGACTGCAGTTGAAAAAAATGTATGATCGCAATTGTAGATTTCCGAGTACACACACAGTATAATACCATTGCGGTATTTTGCTACCACATCGTATTGTAAGAACCAACATTTACATGTACATTTTCGTCTGCGGATGTACTTTAACAATAGCAATATTTTTAAATATACCCCTAAATATTCTTTTATTTTTATTGCAGGGGTACATATTTCGCATATATATTTGTCACTTTATTTCAATAAAAGTGCTACTCTAAACATAGCATAACATATCCAGAACATTTCTGCTTTAATTTAAATTGTACATGTAGCCATATTTAAATTTACTAAAAGAGTCCAGCACCTAACATGATGATTGACAAGGCATTCATGTAAATGAGCAGTTTTTGGTGCTTTGTTTTTGCCAGATTTGGCAATGGCGTGTTGGGTTATTAACTCCATATTTATAAAAAAAAGTCTATTTGTGTTTTCGCTGTGACAATAGTGGCGGTTATATTGCCAAATGCATTGTTAAGTTAACAATGTCCAAATAAATAAACATTACCAGAACTTCTGCCAATACCAGACCCTTCAGCTCAGTAGTTAAAACACTCAGGGGACACTTCTGTACTAGTAGAAATAAGTGAAGTGAATAACAGAAATTCAAAAATTGTTACTTGGAACAGCAAAACATTATCGCCTCCTCAGATTGTTTGAGGCTTGATACTTTTTGATGCTTTCTAAATATTATTAAGCGGTTTTCATTGCGATGTGTGGCGATATGCAATGTGAAAATAGAAATGGTGATATTTGTCAGAACGAGTTTTTGTGTTGTTGATGCTTTATATATTGTAGAGAAAACAACATGAGAATGGCAGCCGCAATGTAGCCAGGGGCTTCAATCTCCCCCACGAGATTGAAGTCCGGGACTCTCCCCCCTCCATGATCAGCTGTTTTTAAACAGCTGATCACGCATATGAATGAAACACACTTGCGATCAGCTAATTCAAATACCGGACCCGAACTTCTAGTTTGGGGTCTGACCTTTTAAACAGCTGATCACCTGTAAGTTTTCTTCCTATGCACAATCAGCAGCTTAAAAACAGCTAATCGCGGAGGTTATTATTGGCTTGTGGCGGGCCCTGCTACCATCCGGGCGGGGGCGGTAGTTGTATCACTGAATGTAACTATTTTTGTTTTTGTGCAGAATATTTCACACATAAATCGCTGTTCCAAATGAAACAGACTTTTCACATCTGCTATGCCCATCAGTGTGAATACACAGTTGTAGAATCTCAAACTGAATTGGACAGCATAAAAAAGAGGAAATTCCATTCAGACTTCTTGCATGTGTTTTATTTGACTCAGGTCCACAATGTTGAATTTGCTGCTATAAAGCCACTGGGAAAACAAGTTTTATATAAAACATTCTTTTTATTCACAATGGGTAAGCTGTACCTTACCTGTTCTTTCTGGAAGAATTATTCCATTTGTCTAAACCGCACATAGAATTATTTAACATATTCCTTTATTCTTTGTTTCAGAAAATATTATGCTGTGTTCAATATTGAATTTTGCAGCAAGGAAGTCAGTTATTAGACCTTGTTCAATCAAACTTTACTGTCACAAGCAAAAACTTTACTACACATAATAAACTGGTCCCATAGGTATTTGGGTAAATTCTTGTCATATGCCGTACTAGCGATCGTACGATATTGGGATATTCCCGGTCACGTACAATCATCGGATCAAGTATGGGTGATCAGCCCATAAAAAAAAAACGTAGCCAATCCATTTGTACGATCTTAAATTTAGTCAGCATATTCTGCGAGTATAAGCAAAGGTTTTCAGGCTTTAAAAATAGCCTGAAAACCGAACCTCGGCTTATACTCGGGTCACTCACCTCAGTGTGCAATCTGGCTGCCGCTCGCAGAATATGCTGACTAAATTTGGGTCTCTATATTTTTTGGTACATTTTAATTGAATAATTAAAAAAAAGCAAACCATATTACCCTTTTGGCTCGATTGTACAGCATATGTCAGGGTGGAATTAGAAAGCGGTACAGAAAGGGTCGATGGACCATAAAGCAACATCCAATGTCCTGTCCATTGCACCCCTTCCAAGATGGTATTTTTTGGCCATGGAGCTGATAACCCTAAGGACAGCCTGAAATTCATTGTTAGCAGATATTATTTTCCACCCCAGCATAGCAGTAAACAATCCCTTTTACAGACAACAATAAAAACAGGATCATGGCAACAGGATATGCTGCAAGCAAACAGCTGTTTGAAATATAGTAGGCTTTTATTGGAGCACCCCCCGACCATCCTCTTTGTAAACATCAAGGAGGTCACTACAGCGTATCTGATTTCAGTAATAAAATTAATACTTTTCTATTAATACACTAGGAAAATAGAAATGGGATGACTCTAGGTTAACTCACTTTATGACTAAAAGCTTACATTGGCGTCCACGTCCAATTAAAATAATCAATTTACATGAATTATACAGTATGGTATGTTCTCTTTCAGTGCAGGCTCTGCAACGTCTTATTGTGTTTTGCATTATTTCAGACAAGGACAGTGCAAATCAGTTTCACCTTAATTTTTGCCACATGTTTTATTCTAAAGTGGAACAGTGTCTGATTATTCACGTTTCTAGTGCTAAAGCTGTAATAGGCCTCACATTTTTATACTTTGCAATGTTCCCTGTTTTCCTGAGACTGTCCACTCTCCTGGACTACAAAGCCTTGTTCCAGAATGGGTGGAGTTTGGGCATGACCAGGGGGATCCTGGGCAAAAATACAGTATGTGGTCCAGGGCAGGGTGTGGGTAGTACCAGATGGCTCCTGCCAAAGATTGGTAGGTGTGAGTTTTACTCATTGCTCAAAAAGCCAAAATGGCTATTTATTTTACATGGGGGCATATTTAAAAAACGGTTATGGTAAAAGTATGATCGTGGACGTTTGTACATTTGTACAATATGACAAGGTAGTAAAATACCACAATGGTATTGTATGGTCTTAGAATGGCTATTGTAGACTGTTGTGCTTGTAAATTAACAGCCACGATCATAAATTTATGATCGCAGCAAAGATTGTTAAAATCTCAGTATCGTAAAATTGCGTTACCCCCCTTTATAAATACGGTCCATACTCCCTTATTATTAAGAGCTTCATCCTAGTCTGCATCAAACAATAAGACATAATCTGTCGTTTATACAGTACATACATTATATAAGGAACAGACATAAACAGGGCAATACACTAAAGGACACATCGATCCTGTTTTGGAGTTTAAGTCACGCTAACCAATGTTATATCGGTAAGCGTAACTTAAATTCCTTCCTTGCTGTGGCTGCGTGGCTAACGTGAAAGTTAACAGTGCAGCCCGATGTTATATGCAGAAATCTGCATTTTATTGCGGCACTTTCAACGCCAGCTAATAACTGGTGTTGAATGTGCCGGAATGGAACAGCGCCAGGTAGCGATGTTCCGAGCGCTGCTATCAGCATATAACGTCGCCGGGCTGTTTTCACCGGGTTGCCGATAGCGGCGCTCGGTGCATCGCCCTGAAAGTATTTATATATATTGGTAATCTACGGAACCTGGGTTGAAAATTTTAGCACTGGTAAAATATTTTACATTATTTCATTTATTTTTCATGACTATGTTTCCATAAAAAAAATTGTTGTTCCTTAATGTACATTGTCTACAAAGATTTTAAAAATAAGCTGAAATGAAAGTATTTTCCTACTGTTTAAAGTGCAAATAATTTCAAGTGTGCTTCAGCGACAGCCAAGAAGAATGTTAACCTGGTGTGATATTTCCATTTTAATTTCTATAATACTTGGATGTTTTATACTTGGAATCCAGGCCCTGTGGAGCATGTATGAGAAATTTCCAGGGATTGCAACCTTTTAAAATTTAACAGAGAACACACATTAGATTTGTGCCAGGAATGACCTTCATTTTATAATTCAAGAGTGAAAGATTCTTCAAAAGTAAATCAACTGCGAGGTAAAGTAATAGATACATCTTTCCCTTGTGCCGTCAAACCATTTCCAGAACAACATTGTGAACACAGCAATATAGCAAACAGTGACTGCTAAAGAAGCTAGATGTAAATGAAACATGTTATAAGTAGAGATGGGATCCAGGTCCGACTTGGATCCGGATCCAACACAGAACCACCCCGTCCTGAAATCCATATGATCCATCCGAATCCGGATGGATCGTCCGGATTTCAGGACTTTGGAGCGCATTTTTGTTAATTATCGAATGTGTGAGGCTATTTTCGATAATTTTCAAAAATAGCCTCAAACGTTCAACAATCCTCGAAAATACGATAGGAAATGTAAAAGTAGTCTCTCATCGTATTTTCGAAGGTTATCGAATGTGCAAGGCTATTTTCAATAATTATCGAAAATAGCCTCGCACATTCGATAATAATCAAAAATTCATTCTGTTTTTCTGATTTTCGGATCTTCGGGATTTCGCCGAGATCTAGGAATCCGAAAACAGAACGAGTTTCGGCCATCTCTAGTTATAAGGCTGTTGTAAAAGTTTTGGAATTAAAGGTTTCTTAACTTTCCGCCACCGGCGAAAAACCATTACTGCCACAATTAACATTACACTTATTGACACTTATTGCCATGTTAACTGCACAATTTTCTATTTTTGCCGCGATACAATGCAATGAATACAGTGATGTGCACCAGCGACTTTGACATCTTCATTGCATCAAGTTCTGTATTACTGTGAAAAGAGAAGATACTACCGCCGCACATCACCATGTGATACTTTAAGTGGTAAAAAGGGTCGGCTTTAAAAATACGGCAAAAATAACAATCTTTTCCACTGCAATGTCCTGTGATAGTTAAATGGTGAAAATTGCAATCCTTTCTAAAAATGCCCCTTAGACTTTATTCCATATGTTAACAAATGTGCCATGGTGCACAAAACGTCTTGTTATATATTCTATCAGTCTCCGATCGTATTTTCGATGGTTATCGAACATTCGAGGGTATTTTCAAAAATATGCAATACAGTCCAGAGAACACTCCAGCACACCGCTATAGGCTGTTTGCCAGACAAATAAGTAGGTGCGATCCCCCTGCCCTCCACTCCAGGGGCCAGAAAATTCTATAGCACAAGAAGATATGGGGGAGCACACTACAATGGTAAATCCAATAATATTTATTTAAACAACAAAATACAACGTTTCGGGACGCCCTGTCCCTTCCTCAGGGATACTTCTGGTAATGGGGTCTGTACACATACCCACATATATCACACACACACACACACTCTGCCTGTATATATTTTCTGTGATTATAATTCTCTTTCAGTTTCTTAGTCACGTTGCTGCTGACATTTGCTTTTAGGTTCATTGCACAAAAGGAAGTACAGTAAAATGAATTCTTGGGTTTAATGGGCAGTTTCTGTTTGATGAGATATAGTTCCATAAACACCGTTTAATAAGGCTTGCTAGACATTTACTCTTTAATCTATCATGTGATTAATTAAGAAAATTGCCTTTAGACATTTGTTCCATAAAGTACTGCATACAAATAAGTTGAATAAGTAAACTGTGCATTTCAAGCCAATCCTCTTGCTTTATAATATGTTGACTGGAGTTTCATTAAATATTAAAATTCCTCTAAAATTGTGGTGAGCTTAATAGATCTTTGTATCTTTGGAATATAGATTGTTTTTGGAATATGGATTTTTTTTTTATCTGTTTGTAATTTCTCTGAAAATACATTGATTTTAGAAGCAAAAATCACTAAAATACACAAAAAGCACTAAAATCCAGACAAATGTTTTTATTACAAACCCCCATATTTGTCACACAATCCTATTTTTACCCAGAAATCTATCCAAACTGCATTGCCAGTAACATTTGTGCTATAGGGAGATCTTATAACATTACATATTGTGTGACAACACAGAAACATATTTCTAGTTAATGACTTCCTAGGTCTCTTTGCATTGAAAGAAGGCGGCTTGATTTCACTAACATCAGTCTTTAAGTTTAAAATATCAGGAGAACAAATATATATGAAAGTATTATTAAACATGCAGTTCTAAATATTGGGTCTTCTAAAGCCATGATGATTAAACTACATTTATGTATTTTTATATCTGTTAATTTAAAATAATTTCTGAGAAATACACATTGTACCTCAGTGCCCTGGGGAACCAGATTTAAAGGACATATAAACTGCTAAATTATTTTCAAGCCAATCACATGACAATAAGGATTCATTGGCACCAAACCTAAATCTGTTTTTTTCCCCTTCTTTGATCCTCCTATAAATTATTGTCTGTAGTTTCAATGGTCGAAACCACCCATAACCAGGTTCATCTCAAATTTCCAGTCAATCATATTCAATTGGAATTATTAAAAATTTTTATAGCACTTTCAAATATTCAGTAGAAATTTTTGGTTTTTGAATTTTCGTTTTTTCTATGAAAAGTCCTGTTAGATCTGTTAGAACAGTTCCAAATGAAAACTAGGTTATTGACTAATAAAAACAGCATGAAGGACACTAGAAAAACATAATTGACCAACAAATAGCATGCTTACTGATTAATGTAAACATTTAATTATTACCTTTCTGTAAAAAATATTGTACTGTATGTAATCTGTTTATGGAAGTGCTAAATAGAAAACTACTAAGCATAAATATTGTTTTAATAGTGCAAGAAACCTAATAATGGTGAATGGAATAGAGTTAATGGGTAAAAGTAAAGTAATCTCAGTGTTTCTGTCTGTGTAGTTTATTTATTATGCAGAGTTTTTTTTATTCTAAGACTGGTTAACACTGTTTACCACATAAATAAAGTGATACCAGTGGACCTTGTGACACATTAACCCTAAATTAAAACCACCTGGAAATATTCAATGTTTGCTATTTTTACAAAAGTCCACGGTGCTGGAACTTTCCGAACTAGGAAGTAGAGATGGCTGAACTTCTCAAAGTTCAGTTTGTTTTAGAACGATAGAACTTTAGTAAAAGGTCTATATTGTAGTTCTATACTTCGAAAACTAACCCATTAAAGGGACAGTTTAGTGGACATTTTCAATATTTGTTAAATAGAGATGTACTGTGGGTTGTAATAGAACCCAGTTCTGAATTGACTCCGAGGGTTTCGAAGTCCCGAAGAAACTTTTGGAACTCCCGGAATTTACGAAACCCGAATTTTCCGAGTTTTCGATTTTTATCGAAAATACAGGAATCGTAGATGATTATCGAAAGTAGGTAATTTCCGAAAATCGAAAGTAGATAATTATCGAAAGTAGATAATTATCGAAAGTAGATAATTATCGAAAATCGAAAGAAGATGATTTTTGAAAATCGAAAGTAGATGATTTTTGAAAATCAAAAGTAGATGATTTTCAAAAATCAAAAGTAGATGATTTTCGAAAATCGAAAGTAGATGATTTTCGAAAATAGACGATTTTCCAAAAAACTGAATGTAGACGATTTTTGAAAATCTAAAGTAGACGATTTTTGAAAATCAGAACTCGAACTTTCAGAAAATTTTGAAAATTCGAAAACGAAACTCAACAGTTTCGAACACCTCTATTGTTAAATTGTTAGTTTGTGTAATGCATACTTAGTTATTCTACATATTCTCTCCCAGTTTGAAAAATGTTGATTTCATACCCTTTGCCGTTCCCTGCTGTTGACATTAGTGAACTGACATTTTAGGTTCTAACAGTCCTTCTTCTTCCCAGGATGCACCACATCCTTGGAATGTTTCTAACAGTAATTTCTACTGATTGGCTGTTGGATGGGTCAAAAATGCTTAGATCTCTACTGAGCAACTGAATCAACCCAGGCGCTGGGTCAAGGGCAAGACCATAACGGTCTCTATTAGGGGTCCTGCAAACAGGAAGTCAGTATTTTGTTTGCATTTATTTATACACAGACAAAATGCTGAATGGGCAGTGTAATGTCATTGGGAGGGAAAAATACTGCTCTTTTTTCTTAAAAGCATATGTATTTGCACTGAACTTCCCCTTTAAAGTCAATGGGGAAAAGTTCTAATAAAATACAGTTAAAATAGCAATGGTAACTTACTGTAAATGCCTCAGGTTTGAGTTTTGGTCCATCTCTACCAGGAAGCAGAGAGAGAAAGGTTACAGAACATTGTACAACATTTCAGGTAAGCCTTATATCTCTCAGATTTCTAAAGGCTCGTACACACACTCGATTATCTGCCAGGTGGATCAACGAACGACCCCCAACTGCGCATACACACGGCCGATTCTTGGCCAAAACATCCGTTCATCGGGTGTACCGCTCTGCCGTCGGGGTTCCACCAGTATGTAGGACCAGCCCCCAAACCTTTAAATATCTTCCCCATACAAATCCCAGGCAGTGTTTTTTGTCCTACCAGACTCCAAAGCGTTTGTTGTTTTATGCTACCTAACCCTGAGGGTTAGCTCTTGTTGCGTAGATCTTCTTGGGGTCCTTGGGGAAAATGTGCTTTTCCTTTTTTTAGTTTCCCTCCAGTGCCTCAGTCAGTCTGTGGGTTCTGTCTGCACCACCCTATCACATCATCACTCATCACTCATCACATGACCCAGAAGTGGGAGATTTAAATTTCGGCATTCAGGTACCTCCATTGCCTTTGATGTGCCTCAACAGCCTGCAAGGCTGCAATTAAATTTAGATTTTGCCCTAGCTGTGATACCAGACTTACTAAAGATTACACAGGGAAACTGTGTTCTACATGCCTAGAGAAACTTAATGTTCATGACCATCTGCTAAAGAACCATCTATGCAAGATCTTTTTATTTTCTTAAATAAAATCTTAAATAATGCAATGGATTCATTCCAAGCTATGCATTCCAATATCCCTTAAACTATTGCTTTTTTTTTGCTATAAGTGTGGGTACCCCTTCAGCTGTGGAGGAAGAACCAACTTTTTCAAAGCCTTGACCTTTCTCTTTTTCTCATGAGAAAATTCCATATGCAGAGGTAGGTGAGGTTTCTGAAGAAGATTTTTTTACTTCAGCAGTTTTAAAACCCTTTCTTAGATGGGTCAAGTAGACTTATTAGTCTGAGGATCCTCAAGAACCCCCTAAAAAAAGTCTCTAATTTGTTCTCTGGAGCAGTTAAAAAAATTATTTCCTGCCTATGAAGCTATTAGAGGTGATATTAAAAAATAATAGGACCCTAGACATAACTATTTCCCTCCCTAAAGGATTCCCTGGTCTTTTTCCCTTTAACCAAGAGGACACCAAAGATTGGGACTCCACCACAAATATAGACTCTCCTGTGGTGCTTACTATTAAAACAACCCCTCTGCCCCTTGAGGATGGCTTATCTCTTAAGGATCCCATGAATCTGAAAGCAAAGGCAGCCTTAATAAAATCTTTCATGTCACCTGGAACAGCTATTACAGTAGATCACTAGTTGCTACAGCCTCTGTGGCTCTTAGCTCTTGAATGTCTGAGCTGGAATTGAGCTTTAAGAAGATTGATCAATTTGATATTTTTTAAAACAATCTGACTACTTATGTGATGCTTCTTCATCTACTACAGTATCTGCTAGAACATCATTTTTTATTCCATGACCAGAAGAGCCATCTGGCTAAAACCCTGGGCAGCTGATTCAAAAAAATAATTATGTGGTTTACCAATGGTGGCAAATCCTTTAGCTCCAGTCTTGTCAAAAACATACACGATATAAGATTACCAAGCAGTGCTTTTTTATTTAGAGGAACCTATACAATATGCAGTTACATCTTGTCTGATTTATTCCAGGTTTATTACAATAGTATCCGAATAAAGGAAGTATAATGCATCCTTAAAGAAATCATTTAATTGGGCCCAGCTTGGTCATAAAGGTGTTTAACAGATATGAAAATAAAGAAGTTTGACAGATTTCATCCACATGGTAGAGAAGGAATATTCTGTGTGCACAGTAAACTAGAAAAATTAAACTATAATAGAAAGGTTACAATTGTAGTTGAGGATTGTAGGTAGCATATAATTAGTATCTGTACTGTAAGGTAACTGTTGCTTCCATTCATATATTAAAAAGAACACGCTCGTCCCTTTAAAATGACTCCAGGATCATGCTTCTAATTTCAGTCTATCCAAACTTACAGCAGTATAAAGGGTGGTGTTCTCTGCTAAAACTGTGAGCTGTGACATCACTGCACATTGTTCTCACACAAGTCTATTTACACAACTATACAGAGAACCAGACAAACAAGACCAAAAAGTGTAAATTTACAAGCCTATAACTTAGGATCCAAAGATGCTAAAGACATCATCTTAGGCTTGTTTGAAAGAAGGGCCCAGAACACAGCATAGCTAAGGGGAGGGTATTACAGGAACATTGCACGGATGGGGGAATTATATTATACACATATATTTATATATATATAATAAGAATTTTGTTATAAAAAAATTGTCAAAACAATTAAATAAGAAAGGGACTTGGATAAATTGTTAAAATTTGGATTGTCTCCTCTAGATCCTTGTAATGGACAGGGTGGCGGTTTTACATGCTAGGAGGCTGGCATAGAAAATAAGGTGATTTGATGGTTGTCACCTGGTTGAAGTTGGGTACACCCAATATGGTAATATTGCAAGGATCAGGAACATCTAAGGTGCACGTACATCAATAAAGCTGTGGCCATCCAGTTTTACCCAGCAACTAGTTTCATTATTCAAGAAGGATCTAATGTTCTAGGCTAATGTATGCTTACTTGGTGTAATGTCATAGGGGTGTGGAACTTCTTTATGATCAGTCTCTTTTATATGCACTGTGTTTAGTCCCAGTGCTCTGCGGCTTGGATATATATATATAAATGAATATCCTCAGCACCACCTTGGATTATAATAAGAGGTTTACGGCACCTATTCATGTGGTTTTTTGGTTTACATTGATACAATATAATATCGTAAAATAACCCCACCATCGAAGGCATCATCTGTAACTGAAGATAACCATACCATTTAAATTCATTACCAATTACTGGTCATTATTCCAAATGTCAATTGTTTGTCCCTGAAATGTATCATTTAAAGTGAGGGTGTCTCAGGGGAAAATAGATCAATCTTCCATTTCCCAAAGAAAACAATCTATGGCCAATGGTTATCTTTCTAATAGACAGTAGCTTTAAATAATTCACCAGGTTGATATTGTTACTGCTATTTGATGTGCTGGATATATCCATATCCCTTTCAACAACACTCATGTGTATGTCGGCAGGTCATTACTTAGACAAATACCTCTCCACCATAACGATTACATGTTTGATGTACTGGCAAAGTAGTAATTCTATATGCAAGCGTTGCCTTGTTAACAATATCACTTTACATCACTGTTGACAGCAACACCTTTAAATAATGGCTAATGGTAGGTTCTTATAGAGGTCTCGACTTTGCCCTATGGTAAAGGAAAAAGAGAATGACAAGTCGTAGAGAAATGCACTGAACCTAATGGGTCCCTGGGTTAGTTAAACTCCCTATTAGTAATCTATATTTAGTATTTTAAGCATTTTTTAAAGAACAGTGATAGTTGGGCAATTAAAAAAAAACAAATGTCCCAGTGTACATAACCTTTAAATATATAGCAGAAATAACTAAAAATAAAATATTTAGATTGTGTAGACCTGCAGTGTGCAAAGTTTCCAGGTTTAGCTTTTTACAAATCACCGTTTTAATCACAGAGAAAATAAAATACAGGCAACCTTACACTGAAAATTACTGTATTATCAGACAATCATCCCTAAGTGAAAGCACCTTCTTTTCTGACTAAGCCACACTGACAAATTCCTTGCGTGCTTACATTCGTGTTTTGCGATCTATCAGAAAGTAAGAATCGCTGTGTACACATGGGCCAATATTTCATCTGTAAACAGAGCAATACAGATGATATTTCTTTGCATGGTTTTTATTGGGCGTCTAAATCTGTGAACATTTCCACCGCATCTGATCCATTTTTGCGCAGTATTAATGAAAAAATTGGTTGGGGGAAAAAAAACAAAACAAAATCAATTGAAATTGTTTCACAGGGATCATAGGATAGTATTGGCAAGGATGGCCAATGATCGCACTATCCCCAGATCATACGATTGAAATCTTTGCATCTATAGCCACCTTTCTATTTATTTAAAAAAACAGGTGTCAGGACTGGAAGTACCCAACTACTACAGCAATATAGCAGAGGAAGTAACCCACTACGACAGCAATATATCAGAAGAGGTACCAACTACTACAGCATATAGCAGAGGAAGTACCCAACTACTACAGCATATAGCAGAGGAATACCCAACGACTAACAGAAATATATATAGCAGAGGAAGTACCCAACTACTACAGCAATATAGCAGAGGAAGTACCCAACTACTACAGCAAATATAGCAGAGGAAGTACCCAACTACTACAGCAATATAGCAGAGGAAGTACCCAACTACTACAGCAATATAGCAGAGGAAGTACCCAACTACTACAGCAATATAGCAGAGGAAGTACCCAACTACTACAGCAATATAGCAGATACAACATAATACTATATGAGGTGTACAGGATCTTTCTTTTTGTCTAGATTAGAAAAAATATTTTCAGCGTTCCAAATAAAAGAAGTGTATATTCAAAGCTGTGAGAGTCCTTCTAGCATAGGTCTGAAGTTTTGCTAATGTTCACAGTAAGCCATAAGAGCTAGACCCACTAGGATGTTTAGGTGTGCACTGTGTGCTGTGTCAGTGCAGCGCTCAAAGCACACCAATAGAAGTGGATGGGGATGGCCCCATTATCCTCGCTACCTTGGGCTGTGATGCCGACCCTTTCAGCAGCTCATGCAATCATCAATTTTGGTGCGCATTGCATGTGCTGCAAATAGGCTTACATCAAAGGGGTGGCAGTGCATACGCAGGGTAGCGCAGATGAATCTTGCAACATTGTAATTGTGCGATTCATGTGCGCTGCCTAGTGGGGCCTTGTTACCACAGATGTTACCACAAAGATAAGGTGTCTTTGTAACAGGCAACCTTTGCATGCAGATGCAATCTGTATAAGCAGTAAATGCTTACTATAACTCTTATTCTAATTTATTTATTTTTGGACTGCGAGGGGGACCGGAACCTGAAACAAAATGTCTCCAGTGCAGCTCCCTCACCTGGGTACCCTATGGTGACACTCATAGATTTCCTGGCAGACAGTGGCATAACTAGGAATCACCGGGCCCCCCAGCAAAACTATGATGGAGCCCCTATCCTTGCTTCATCCATAGTGGCAATATCTGTCATAGATAAAATAAAAAGGTGGGGCCCCCTTGGCTCCTGGATCCCGCAGCAGTTGCTCGCCCTGATCCCCTGGTAGTTACGCCCCTGTAGCAGAGTAACCTCATGTCATTGACACAGCTGCCCTGTTTAGACCTATAATTTAAAGTTAATCCCATCAATAGTATAGTTCTATTGGTGAACAATGCCCCAGATATGCTTGTGAAGGTTCTCATTCATCCAGGTCATGGTCTAAGTCCAGTTGATCTAATTGAATACAACAGATAAATGCCCCAGATAGTTTATTGTATGGCCCATTAATGTATTAATACACAGTAATCATATCCCCATGCAAGCGCCTTTTCTCCAGTGTACATAATTGTAACTTTTCCAGTCTCTCTTCATATTCAACCTCCTCCAATCCCCTTATTAATTTAGTTGCCCTTCTCTGAACCCTTTCCATTTCAAAGATGTCCTTTTTGTACACAGGATTCCAAAATCGCACTGCATATTCCAAATGAGGCCTTACCAATGCTTTGTAAAGAGGGAGAATTACATTTTCCTCCCTTGAATCCATACCTCTCTTTATACAAGACAATACCATGCTGGCTCTGGCTGTTGCCGCCTGGCACTGCTTGCTACCTTTAAGTTTGTTATCCACCAAAACTCCAAGATCCCTTTCCAACAGGGATCACTTAACACAGAGCCATTTATAGTATAAGTAGCACAAGGATTTTTAAGTCCAAAATGAATCACCTTACATTTATCAACATTGAATCTCATCTGCAACTTAGCAGCCCAATCTGACAATCTATCTAGATCCCCCTGCAATGATTGCACATCCTCTGAAGTTTTTAATGATCGACAAAGTTTTGTGTCGTCAGCAAACACAGAAACCTTGCTGACAATACCCACTTCCAAATCATTAATAAATAGATTAAATAGAAGCGGCCCAAACACAGAACCCTGTGGAACCCCACTTAGCACTTTAGTTCATAATGATGAAGCCCCATTTACAACTACTCTCTGCATCCTATTCATTAACCAATTTTCTATCCATGTACAAATGTGCCTCCCCAGACCAACAGACCTTAGCTTATACATTAGTTGCCTATGGGGGACTGTATCAAAAGCCTTTGCAAAATCCAAGTAAACTACATCTACTGCTATGCCAGAGTCTAAATTTCTACTTACTTCCTCATAAAAGCCAAGCAAGTTAGTTTGACAAGATCTATTCCTCCTAAATCCATGCTGGTTACTACTTATAATGTCAGTCCTTGAAACATACTCTAGAACATGTTCCCTTATTAATCTTTCCAGGATCTTCCCCACCACTGAAGTTAAACTTACAGGCCTGTAATATAATGAACGACTACCCTTTTTGAATATTGGAATAACATCAGCCTTTTTCCAATCCAGAGGCACACCACCGGACATGAGGGAATCTGCAAAAATAAGAAACAATGGCCTAGATAAAACTGAACTTAGCTCCCTAAGTACTCAAGGATGTATTTTATCCGGTCCAGGAGATTTATTAATATTAACCTTATTTAGTTCTTTCTGTACCATATCCTCAGTGCACTTAAATCTTTTATACCATTATTCCTACTATACTCTATGATATCTGTACTTGGATCTTCTATAGTGTATACAGAGGGGGGAAAAGTATTCAAGACATTTGCTTTATTGCCATCCTCCGTTACTAACTTATCCCCATTAATTTATGGTGCCACATTCTCAGTCCTCATCTTCTTACTATTAATATGCTTAAAATAATTTTTAGGCTTAGTGATGCTTTTTGTTCAGCTATCCTTACTTCATTATTAATTTTAGCTACCGTATATACTCGAGTATAAATCGATCCGAGTATAAGCCGAGGTACCTATTTTTACCTGAAAAATGAGTAAAAACTGATTGACTCGAGTATAAGCCGAGGGTAGAAATTATGACCACTCTGCCTTCTGATTCTGTATTGTTTTGAGGCTTAAGTTGCCCTTTTAAGGACAGAAGAGAAAGAAAGTCAAACACTTTATGACTCTGCCATTAAGGAAGCCTGGGTTTAGTGGCATGGGCAGGGGGCAAAAAAGGGGCACGTCCTCCTGTAATTTCCCAGCTAGCAATGTATAACCAGTCTATCAAAAAGTGACATTACAGAGCCCCTAACGAGCCCTGTCGTGGCTTCTTACCCACAGTGTAGGGAGAGGTTACCGGTAATTCCATACAGTGTTCGGTACCAAATATGCCATGTTATTGTACCTAGCAGAGTCCTCCTGGCTGCACCAGCCCTGCTCTCTGTATGCCTGTGCGTCCATTCCATACACAGTAGTGTTAGCTGCTAGTTCACTGAACACTTCTATGCTTTAGGTTGCTGCCCACTCCTGGTCTCCCACCTGGCAGCAATGCAGGGGGCCATTTTATGGGTTTTTCTGTCCATCACGATCCCCTAGGAGGTTAAACGATCTGCGTAGTAAGACACTGACTTTCCCCTTTCAGAGCTGCTGTAATAGCAACATTGTTTCATCTATTCACCTTACTAATAGCACTTGTAATAGATGAAACAATGCATGTTGCTATTACCACCTACTCTAGGGGATCGTGATGGACAGAAAAACCCATAAAATGGCCCCCTGCATTGCTGCCAGGAGTGGGCAGCAGACCTAAAGCATAGCAGTGTTCAGTGAACTAGGCAGCTAACACACTGTGTATGGAATGGACGCACAGGCACACAGAGCAGCAGCTGTGCTAGGGGATCGTGACACCGGGCAGAGAAAAACTTGAAAGGGTGCCATGCAGGAATCCCTCCCTGTGGGCCCTTAAAGATGTCAGGGCCCTGGACAATGCCCAGTTTAACCAGCCCAAAAGGCCTGCTGCCCAGGAAAGTTAACACTGCTGTTCCTGGGGGGAACTTGACCCGGGATAAGCCGAGCTTACATTTTCAGGCTAATTTTAGAACCTGAAAACCTAGCTTATACTCGAGTATATACGGTAGTTTGATTTGCTTTCTCACTCCTTGTTTTACAGTTTTTATAATCCCTAAAGGCCCTTTCCGTTCCCTCGGCCTTAAAGGTTTTAAATGCCTTTTTCTTCCTTTCCATTTGCCTCTTTACATCAGAATTCAGCCACATGGGCGCAAATTTATTTTTTTTACATTTATTTCCCAAGGGTATAAATTTAGAAGTGAACTGGCTTAAAATCCCCTTGAACACAGTCCACTTCTATTCAGTACCTTTACCTGATAATACATTATCCCAGTTGACATTCTGAAGAGCCGCTTTTAACCTGGGAAAATTTACCTTCCCGAAATGAAAAGTCTTTGTTAACCCAGCGCACTTTTCCTTTCAATAACAAAGTCCAAACGCCACTATTTTCATGGTCACTATTCCCTAAGCCTCCAGTTACCTTTATATCTATAATGCACTCCACGATGTTAGATATTACCAGATCCAACAGAACTCCTTTTCTAGTAGGAACCTCAACCACCTGTGAGAAAAAAATTATCCTGCAGCAAATTCAGGAACTCATCGCCTTTTTACGTGATGGCAGTTCCACTACACCAATCAATGAAATAGAAATGGTTTTTCAGCTGATTGTGAAGGATTGCAGCATAGGTTTTTTAAGAAGGCAAAGATGTCAATTGTATATAAAGCAATATACATAGAAACAACATTCTTCAAGATGGTGTCAGGCGTAGTAAACTTCTCATGGAGGATCAAACCTGTTTGTTTTGTCATTTGGTATAAAAAATTGCACATTTGATATGATCCTTTCATAGGACTTACTGTAAAACATCAAAATAATGTCTTTGCTTTGACATGCCTGTAATTCCTTTCCCAGTAGTTTTATTACTGTTATCTTTGAAGCCAGTTTTACTTTTATTGTAATGTGTCTGCTTATCTGCCACTGTACATGCAGTCAAATTGGTCTGCTGTAAACAGAGCAGAGAAGATTAAAAAAATATGTTAAAATGGGTAAAATTGGTGACAAATTCTGCTAATGACTTAAGAAACATTTTGGTATCTTTCAGGTAAATACACAGGGAGCCATGAGTAGGTACAGCTTGGAAAGGGAAACAACCTTTTGCTCATTTGAATCTAGTCCATAATAAAAAACCTCCCAATTTGGTCTAAAACACAACACTATTAAGGGTTGTAAGGCAGGATCTAAAAAAGCATTGGAAGACCCAAAGCAGGAAATATTGGCTAGTGTTACGCTGTATAGACATTTAATTGGAGTCAATCAATGAATCAATAGTAACATTGAGCAAGGAAGCAGTTTCTTACCTTGCTATGTTACCTGGACTTCACTGGCTAGGTAATTCTTTGCGACCGATGTTATGCCTGGAACATTGTAGGTAAGTCTAATGTATGGAGATCTTAAAGCAGGGTACACAGCTTCAGTGTGTCTGCCGGGTTATTGTATGGCGGCTCCAACCGATTGCCGTCTGTTCCTTTGTATGAATCAGACGAAAGCACGATCGAACGAGTTGGAAAAACATGACCGATCATGCTACCCTCTATAGACCGCAGTCGGTCACAGTAACTGTTGGACGCGGCTGCTTTTGCCGCGACCGACAGTGCTTCCTCCTGGCCGACCGGTCAAAAATCTTGAATGGTCGGTCAGGAGGAAAAATTGAAACGTGTGTACCTAGCTTTAGTCCCAAAACCTGTATCTATTTAAGAAGACAAATTAGCACTCTCATATGATCCCCAGGACAATAGCACAAATATTTCTCAGCTCTCCCTCTGATGTTCCCCTATTCACCAGAATAAAGATTGCCTATGTCAGGAAATGTAATAAAATGTTGGAAAACAGAAAGTGTGGGAGTAGTCTGACATAGTAGACATAGTGTATCTATTTAATTAGACAATGCAGGAATTGGGTGAAATAGACCAGTAACCGGTTGTTCCCAGCACTCTGTTATTTAGCCTGTGACTCTACCTAATCTGTTATTTTTGGAATGTGTAATTTTTGGTTATGAAACTACAAATCTCTCCTCTGTTCCCATATAGATACTAGAAAAGCAGCTTCCTGTCTTTTGGATTAATATTTTGGAACAGTAAAATGGGAATCCTTTAATACTTGAAGTTATATCTGTTGTATTCAATTAGATCAACTAGACTTAGTTGAAGTTTAGTTCTTGGAGACGTTTTGCTAGTAATCTGACTGGCTTTCTCAATTCAGAATGACTTGTACAAGAATCCGTGGCAACTTTGTACGCTGGAAAATCCCAATTAGCATATCACATCCAGGTGTTAAGGGCGTGATTGCATAGTGGCTAAGAGGGTAAGGTGTCAAAACAGCATTGTACATGGCAGACAGTTGGTGTCGAACCCCCCCCCCCCACCTCTTTTAGGCTTGGTTTCTTTATTTTTACATAAATGGCCTCCTTGACACCTCTCTTGAACCAGGTATGTCCTTTATCCTTAAGATGCAGTTGCTGTTTGGTCTCCCCTACATACAAATCAGAGCATTCATTACTGCACTGCACTGCGTATATGACGTCGCTTATATTGTGTTTCGGTATTGGTTCTTTTGGATGTACCAATTGCTGCCTCAGTGTGTTGTTCAGTTTAAAGCAGACAGGGATATGGTGTTTTTTGAAAATTCTTCTTCATTTCTCAGAGATCCCTGCTATATATGGGATGACCATGTCCTTTCTCCTGTCTTGCTTTTCCCTTTCACTGTTGGTATTTGTGTTCTTTTCTTTCCTTCTACTTCTTTTTACAAAGGCCCAGTCTGGATATCGACAAGTTTTAAGGGCTCCTCCGAGATGTTTTATTTCTTTAGCCTTCGCCTCTGTGCTAGTGGGGATGTTCTCAGCTCTGTGTTGCAGGGTTCTGATGACACCCAGCTTGTGATCTAAAAGGTGGAGTCAAACATCAAATGCTGATCTGTGTGTGTTGGTTTTCTGTAAACCTCTACTTCCAGTTTACCATTTTCCTTGACTTCTACCAAGCAGTCCAAGAAAGCCAGTTTGTTGTTTTGTACCTCTTCCCTTGTAAATTTGATGTTTTGGTCTACCGCATTAATGTGTTCTGTGAAGGCTTGTACTTCCTTCTGGTGGATTTTAACCTAGGTGTCATCCACGTATCTGAACCAGTGTTATTCCCTTAAAGGTATTAAGCGCCTGTTTTTCTACCTCCTCTATGTAAAGGTTGGCCACAATGGGTGAAACTGGAGATCCCATAGCACATCCATGTGTTTGTTTATAGAACTTATCCCTGTATTGGAATAGGTGGTATTCCGGCACAAGTCCAGTAAGGAACACACCTGTTCTGGGTTGAGATCAGTTCTGCTGGTAGGAGTGCTGTCTTGGCCTAGCTGTTTTCTCACCATGTCAACTGCCTCCTTGGTCTAATTGAATACAGATATAAACAGATATAACATGACCTGGATGAATCAGAACCTTCATAAGCATACTTGAAGTTATGGCAATGGTTTTAATAAGAAGCAGTATTTAACAATAAAACGAAGAAATGTTTACACTAAGATTTTATTAAAATGTAAATAATTTTATTAGTGCAACTTTATTGCAGATGTAAATTACACAATTGACTGTAGGGGTTTGGTATGCACTTTATTGAGAGCACTTTAACAATGTATGCACTTGTTTGGAAACAAACAGTACGCCCCTGTGTGGTCGGAAGCACTAACCCATGTAAGTTACCGGTGCTCAGATGCCTTCATTGGTTCCGTCTCCCAATCGGTACAGAATACTTCCAGTTATGGGTCTCACCCAGAGATCGAATGTGTGGTCTAAGTGTCCAAATCTGGTAATGACAGCTCTATGTTTTTAACCACTATAAAGTCTTTGATGTTTTTAATATACTGAAGTCCGGTTGCCTACCTTCGACCTCAGGGTGAGACCCATAACTGGAATGTATGCACTTTATTTAGCACTTTAACAAAGTCACCAATATTATACACTTTAAGAAATATCCAATATCCAACATGCACTTTAAGATGAAAAAGCACTTTATCTTTAATGATATCCTTTTTTCTACATAAGTATTTTAATGAGCAAATGTTACACTAAATGCACCTTAAATGATGTATCAAAAAGAGATAAAGTTGCCTTTAGCAGTTATACTGCCTGGTGCCTGAGTGTTACCTCTGTCACATTTTAATGATTTGGGAAACTCTCCTTCCCCAGGTATTATTGGTCTAGCTTAGATTGCCAGCCCCTGTTTTTTTCTGTGAACATACTTATTGCTTAAAGGACAATTATACTCTCCTCAGCACGCTTCTCTTCTTTGGTGGGACAGTTGTACCCAGGGTGAGGAGCTAAAGTACTAGGTCCTCACCCCTGGGTTTAGGCTGTACAATCCGAATGAGCCTGTAATAATTTTCCTTATGCGACAGCCTAGTTCAACTTCCTGCTTCAGTCCCACAGCCCATCCTATAGGAAGAAGCGCAAGTCGGATGAGGGGGGTGGACCGAGGTGGCTGCACGAAGCAATGCTTGACAGCTTTGTTCTGATTATAGAAGCTAAATCCAGGGGTCAGGACCTAGCACTTTAGGTCCTCACCCTGAGTTCTTTAATTAAGAAAGAGTGGGTAGAAATGTTTTTATTGTCCTTTAATTTTTCTCCTGCTATTGATATATATACTGCTGAGATGCTAATGGGGCTCTGTAGTGCCCAAATCTACTAAATTATTCTGGTAAATATCCTGGAGACACTATCCCTACCTTCAGTTTTGTAGTAGAAGAGGAGCAGTGAAATGTCAAAGGTGCTATTCTTGCAATGGCAGACAGCTCTCATACTCCTCCTCATCTCTGACATAGATAGGCTTGCACGTATGTTACAGAAGGAGGTGGGACAGGAAAGCTGTAAGCTGTGGCATGGGTGTCATGAAAAAATCACTGCTTCACTTTTCCTGCAAAATGGGAGGGATTAGCCCCAGAATAATGTGGTTTTAAAATATAAAAAGTGGGAAAAAAAGTGGGTAATTTTAAGGCAATATAGTATTTATACAAAGAGACCTACTGTATATTCTCTAATATGAATTTTAATTTGAAAGAAAGTAGAGTTATAATACAGTTAGGAACAGTTAAATAAACAGAACATTAGCTACTCTCTTCACTGCAATCATTAGCTGAGAAGTCATCTGGAAGAGCCTAAAGCTGCATAGTAGTATTGAGCTTTTTAAGTATGATGATTTCTAGGTTTTGCAGGGTGGTCTGTCAGCAACATGCCACAGCTACAGCTTTCCTGCCCCGTCCCACCTCCTTCTGTACATAACGTGCAATCCTATCTATGTCATGATGAGGATGAGTATGAGAGCTGTTGGCTTGCATAGAATCAGCACCTGTTGACATTTCACTGCTCCTCTGTCTACCTAACAAACTGAAGGTAGGGGATATGTCTCCAGCTATTTTACCCAAATAATTTGAACTATGATGTTTGGGCACTACTAGAGGCCCCATTAGCACTCAGGCAGTATATTAATCAATAGCAAGGAAAATTAAAGGACAAGTAAAAACATTTCTAACTACCCACTTTCTTCTTAATTAAAGAACTCAGGGAGGACCTAAGTGCTAGGTCCTTGACCCCTGTGATTTCTTCTTACGAACAAAGTTTCAAGCATTGCTTCGTGCAGCCAGCCTCGGCCACCCCGCCTCAGCCGACTGGCGCTTCTTCCTATAGGATGGGCTGTTGGGACGAACAGGAGTTGAACTAGAGCTGTCGCATAAAGGAAAATTGTCATTAAGGCTCATTCCGGATTGTACACCTAAACCCAGGGGGTGAGGACCTAGTACTTTAGCACTCCTCACCCTGGTTAACCAACTGTCCCACCAAAAAGGAGACGTGCTGAGGAGAAGTAATAATTGGTCCTTTATCAGATAAGTATTTCACAGAAAAAACAGGGGCTGGCAACTAAGCTAGACGAAGAATACCTGGGAAGGAGAGTTTCCCCAAACTCATTAAAATGTGACAGAGGTAACACTCAGGCACAGTCAGTTACAACTGCTAAAGGCAACGTTATCTCTTTTTTGTACATATTTAAACGGTGCATTTATGTAACTTTGCTCATTAAAATACTTATGTAGTAAAAAAGGATAGCATTAAAGATAAGTGCTTTTTCATCTTAGTGCATGTTGGATATTGGATATTTACTTAAAGTTATAATAATGGTGACTGTTTTGTTAAAGTGCTAGAACTAAGTGCATACATTACATAGTAACCATAGTAACATAAATTAAGGTTGAATAAGACATACGTCCATCAAGTCCAACCTATTCCTTTTTTTTTTTTTTCTTTATAACCCTACCTTAACAGTTGATCCAGAGGCATCGAAAGTATCCCTTTGACAACCAGATCTGAGATGCATTAATCCAGTAATTCTCAATATTTTTTATCGGCCTTTTTTTAAAGTCTATTCATGAACTTGCCTTACCACGATCTGCTGAAACTTTACACAGTTTTCAGTCACGTTCGGCACTGTAAAAGAACCTCTCCTAACCTGAGATGAAACTTCTTTTTCTTTCTTCCAATCCTTCAAGATTCCACCGTGTCCTCGTGATATGACCTTTTTAAGACATGCAACCAGAGAGCTCATTGTATGGGCCCATTAATTATTTGTATAGGTTATCATGTCCCCCAGCAACCACCGCTTCTGTCTCCAGTGTAACAACCGCTAAACTTGTGGCTAATCTGGCCCGCATATTCAAGCGCCGCGTCCATGTCCCCGTTATTGTAATTTGAGTTGCCCTTCTCTGACTGCGCGTCATTTCCAAGATGTCCCTTTGTAATGGGATTCCCAAACTGCACCGCTATTCCAAACGAGGCCTTACCAGTGCCTTGTAACGAGGGGAGAATAATTTTTCTCTCTTGAATCTATTCCCTTTTTTACAAGCACATTATCTTTCTAGCTCTATCTGTTGCAACACCTGGCATTAGTTTTGCTACAGCTAAGTCTGTTATCACCAGACCCCCAATCTTTTTCCTTACAATGAACTTAACACATAGTTTATTTATGGTGTAGATGGCACCAGGGATTATTAAATCCAAAATACACCTCACCTTACATTTATCTATCATTGAATCTCATCTGGCCACTTCTGCTGCCCATTTGATAATCTATCTAGGTCTGCTGCTTGCAGCACTTGCACATCATGGAAGTTTTCCAAAGCTCTGCATATTTAGTGTCATCAGCAACACCAGATACCTTTCTCTCAGGCTGCCCCTTCTAATCATTTATAAACAGAGTTTAAACAGAAGCGGCCCCAGTATCAGAAACCCTGAGGCACTTCCGCTAGAACTTTAGCCACATAGATGTAGCTGCCATTAACCACCATTGCTCTTTGCGGCCAATAACCAGTTGATGCTCATCCTTCCATGAACAAATGTTACTTCTAAGTCCAACAGTCTCAGTGTTATCCACTTAGTCGCCTATGGTGGCACAGTACTCAAAGCTTTTTGCAAAATCCCAAATATCACACATCCACTGCTGTGCCGATCCAACTTCTTACTCACTTCTGCTTCATAAAAACCTTAAATATTTGTCTGCATGATCTATTTCTCATAAATCCTGCTGACCAGTACTACTATAAGATGGATCTCTGGAGACAAATCAAGGATCTGATCCGCTTACCACAAGTTTTCCATCACTTCTACCACTGATTGTTAGGCGTTACGGTCTACAGTTACCAAGGCTGTGAACGACTACCGTTTTTTGAATTTGGGGGGGGGGTGTTTGGGATTGGGGTTTTTTGGGGGGTGTATTACATTGGCTTTTTTTCAATCCAGCGGCCATCCCCAGACAAAAAGCGAATCTGAAGAATATGAGAAACAGTGGTCCTAAGCTGAACATGACTAAGCTCTTTAAATCCTAGGATGCAATCCATCTGGTCCTGTGCTTATTGATATTAACTTTGTCTAATTGTTTTCGTACCCTACTCCTCCTTAATCCATGTAACCTCTTCATTTCTTCCCTGCATATTGCTAAATCCTACTGTAAGGACAAGGATTCTCCACACAGTAAAAACCGCATGTAAAAAAAACGGTTTAGCAGATAGCCTTCGGCATCCCAAAAAAATCTACAACTCACTCAGCTCCACTATTTAATGGTCCCACATCTCAGTCCCTCTTTTTACCATTTAATAGACTTAACAAAACTTTGGGTTGGGACTTGCTTTTTCGAATCCCGTATTTCATTTTCTTTATTTTAGCAGTTTAAATTGCTTTCTTCTGCACTCCTTTATTAGCTTTTGTAACTCCTTTGGAAGCCTGTTCTGCTGTGCCTCTGTTTTCAAAATAATTTTTAAAAAGCCTTTTCTTTTTTTCCATTTCCCTTTTTACCTGAGCATTAATAAGCCATTGCATGACGACAATTTTTTAACCTTGGTTACAACTAAAGGTACCGATTTGGAAATGTTCAGTTTACATATCGCCCTTTAAAGCTTGCGTCGCACATCTGGCTCAGTGTTCTTTAACCTAGAAACAGTTCCCCCCGATCCTAGGCAGGGCGATCCTTTAAAAAAGCATAAATTAGCTTTCCAAAGTTAAAGTTGTTGTGTAAGCCAGTGCACTTTTATGTTTTTTGCAACCTATATTAAATGACACTATATCATGGTCAATATTCCCTAATGCTTTCCCATTACCTATTACATCTTCAGATACTAGACTCAGGTTATTAATATCACCAGATACCAACCAACATTCCCAGTTTAGGGTCTCACCCTGAGGTCGAAGGTAGGCAACCGGACTTCAGTATATTAAAAACATCAAAGACTTTATAGTGGTTAAAAACTAGAGCTGTCATTACCCAGATTTGGACACTTAGACCACACATTCGACTCTGGGGTGAGACCCATAACTGAAGTATTCTGTAACTGATTGGGAGACGGAACCAATGAAGGCATCTGAGCACCGGTAACTTACATGGGTTAGTGCGTCCCGACCACAGGGCGTACTGTTTGTGTTTCCAAACAGTGCATACATGTTAAAGTTGCTCTCAATAAAGTGCATACCAAACCCCTACAGTCAATTGTGTATTTTACATCTGCAATAAAGTTGCACTAATAAAATTATTTACATTTTATAAATCTTAGTGTAAACATTTCTTCTGTTTTATTGTTAAATACTGCTTCTTATTAAAACCATTGCCCCTAACTTCAAGTTGCTTATGAGGTTCTGATTCAATCCAGGTCATGTGTATATCTGTTGATATCTTACAATTAGACCAAGGAGGCAGTTGACATGGTGAGAAAACAGCTAGGCCAAACAGCACTCCTACACACAGAACTGATCTCAACCCAGACAGTGTGGTTCCTTACTGTGACTTGTGCCGAAATACCACCTATTCCATACGGGTAATTCTATAAACAAACCATGGATGTGCTATGGGATCTCCAGTTTTCACCCATGTGGCAACCTTACATAGAGGAGGTAAAAAAACAGTGCGCTTAATACCTTTAAGGGAATAACCTGGTTCAGATACGTGGATGACACCTAGGTTAATCCACCAGAAGGAAGTACAAGCCTTCACAGAACACATTAATGCGGTAGACCAAAACATCAAATTTTACAAGGGAAGAGGTACAAACACAACAACCTGGCTTTCTTGGCCTGCTTGTAGAAGTAGAAATGGTAAACAATAGTTCAACCAGCAACAGATCACATTTGATGTTGACATCCACCTTTTAGATCACAAGCTGGGTGTCATCAGAACCCTGCACACACGAGCTGAGAACATCCCCACTAGCACAGAGGCGAAGGCTAAAGAATAAAAGCATCTCGGAGGAGCACCTTAAAATAACTTGTCGATATACCAGACTGGGCCTTTGTAAAAAGAAGTAGAAGGAAAAGACAAGAACAACAAATCCACAGTGAAGGGAAAACCAGACAGAAAAGGGACATGGTCATCCCATATATAGCAGGGATCTCTGAGAAATGAAGAAGAAATTTTCAAAAAACACCATATCCCTGTCGCACGAACACACACTGAGGCAGCAATTGGTACATCCAAAAGAATCAATACGAAACACAATAAGCGAGTCATATACGCAGTGCAGTGCAGTAAGAATGCTCTGATTTGTATGTGGGAGACCAACAGCAACTGCACTTAAGGATAAAGGACATGAACCTGGTTCAAGAGAGGTTAAGGGGCCATTTATGTAAAAATAAAGAAACCAGCCTAAAAGAGTGGGGGGGGGGGGGGTCGACCCAACTGTGTGACCATGTACAATGCTGTTTTGACACCTTACCCTCTTAGCCACTATCCAATCACGCCCCTTAACACTGGATTGATATCTAATTGGGATTTTCCAGGCGTACAAATTGCCACGGATTCTTGTACAAGTCATTCTGACATTGAGAAAGCCAGTCGGATACTAGCAAAACTCTCTCAGAACTAACTTCAACTAAGTCTAGTTGATCTAATTGATACAACAAGATATAACTTCAGATTAAAGGATTCTCCCATTTTAAACTGTTCCAAAATATAATCCAAAAGACAGAAGCTGCTTTTTAGTTCTATAATATGGACAGAGGAGAGATTTGTAGTTTATAACCAAAATTACACATTCCAAAAATAACAGATTAGGTAGAGTCACAGTGCTAAATAACAGAGGGCTGGGAACAACGTTTTACTGGTCTAGTTTCCACCCAATTCCTGCATTGTCTAATAAATAGATACACTAATGTCTACTATGTCAGACTACTTTACTCCCACACTTCTGTTTTCCAACATTTTATACATTTCCTGACATAGGCATCTTTATTCTGGTGATAGGGAGAACATCAGAGGGAGAGCTGAGAAATATTTGTGCTATTGTCCTGGGGATCATATGAGAGTGCTAATTTGTCTTCTAAAAGATACAGGTTTTGGGACTAAAGCTAGGTACACACCGTTTCAATTTTTCCTCCTGACCGACCATTCAAGTTTTGACCGTTCGGCCAGGAGGAAGCACTGTCGGTCGCGCAAAAGCAGCCGCGTTCCGTCCAACATATTCACTGTGACCGACTGTCGCGGTCTATAGAGGTAGCATGATCGTCATGTTTTTCCACCCTGTTCGATCAGTGCTTTCGTCTGATTCATACAAAGGACAGACGGCAATCGGTTGGAGCCGCGCCTACACAATAACCCGGCAGACACACTGAAGTCTGTGTACCCTGCTTTAAGATCTCCATACATTAGACTTACCACCTACAATGTTCCAGGCATAACATCGGTCGCAAAGAATTAACCTAGCAGTGAAGTCCAGGTAACATAGCACAGGTAAGAAAACTGCTTCCTTGCTCCAATGTTACTATTGATTCATTGATTGACTCAATTAAATGTCTATACAGCGTAACACTAGCCAATATTTCCTGCTTTGGGTCTTCCAATGCTTTTTTAGATCCTGCCTTACAACCCTTAAATAGTGTTGTTGTTTAGACCAAATTGGAGGTTTTTTATTATGACTAGATTCAATGAAGCAAAAAGGTTTTTCCCTTTCCAAGCTGTACCTACTCATGGCTCCCTGTGTATTTACCTGAAGATATCCAAAATGTTTCTTAAGTCTTAGCAGAATTTGTCACCATTTTACCCATTTTAACATATTTTTTAATCTTCTCTGCCTGTTTACAGCAGACCAATTTGACTGCATGTACAGTGGCAATAAGCGACACATTACAATAAACTAAAACTGGCTTCAAGATAAAAGTAATAAAACTACTGGGAAAGGAATACAGGCATGTCAAAGCAAAGACAATTATTTTGATTTTTATACAGTAAGTCCTAGAAAGGATCATATCAATTGTGCAATTTTTTATACCAAATGACAAAACAAAAACCAGGTTTGATCCTCCATGAGAAGTTTACTACGGCCTGACACCATCTTAAGACTTTGTTTCTATGTATATTGCTTTATATACAATTGAACATCTTTGCCTCTAAAAAACCTATGCTGCAATCCTTCACAATAGCTGAAAAACCATTTCTATTCATTGATTGTGTAGTGGAACTGCCATCACGTAAAAGGCGATGATTCCTGAATTTGCTGCAGGATAATTTTTCTCACAGGTGGTTGAGGTTCCTACAAAAGGAGCTTCTGTGATCTGGTAATATCTAACATCGTGGAGGCATTATAGATTAAAGGTAACTGGAGGCTTAGGGAATAGTGACCATGAAATAGTGGCGTTTGGACTTTGTTATTGAAAGGAAAGTGCTGCTGGGTTAACAAATTTTCATCTGGAAGGCAAATTTTCCGTTAAAAGCAGCTCTTCAGAATGTCACCTGGGATAAGTATTATCAGGTTACGTACTGAATAGAAGGGACTGTGTTCAAGGGGATTTTAAGCCGTTCACTTCTAAATGTTATACCCTGGGAAATAAATGTAAAAAAATAAATTTGCGCCCATGTGGCTGAATTCTGATGTAAAGAGGCAATGGAAAGGACGAGGATTAACCTAAGGCCGAGGGAAGGAAATGGCCTTTAGGATTATAAAAACTGTAACAAGGAGTGTAGAAAGCAATCAAACTACCGTATATACTCGAGTATAAGCTGAGGTTTTCAGTTCTAAAATAGCCTGAAAATGTAAGCTCGCTTATACCGGGTCAAGTTCCTCCGGAAGACCACAAGTGTTAACTTTCCTGGGCAGCAGGGCCTTTTGGGCTGGTTAAACTGGGCAATTGTCCAGGGCCCTGACATCTTTAAGGGGCCCCACAGTGGGGATTCCTGCATGGCACCGCTTTCAAGCTTTTTTCTCTGCCCGGCTGTCACGGTCCCCTAGACACCAGCTGCTCGCTCTGTGTGCCTGTGCGTCCATTCCATACAGTGTGTTAGCCTGCCTAAGTTCACTGAACACTGCATGCTTTAGGTCTGCTGCCCACTCCTGGCAGCAATGCAGGGCCATTTTTATGGGTTTTCTGTCCATCACGATCCCCTAGGAGGTTGTGTTAAGAATGACTTCCCTTCAGAGCTGTAAAGCACTTGTTTTCATCTATTACAAGTGCTGATTAGTAAGGTGAATAGATGAACAATGTTGCTATTACCAGCAGCTCTGAAAGGGGAAAGTCAGTGTCTTACTACAGCATATCGTTTAACCCCTAGGGGATCTGATGGAACAGAAAAACCCATAAATGGCCCCCTCATTGCTGCCAGGTGGGAGACCAGGAGTGGGCGCAGACCTAAACATAGAAGTGTTCAGTGAACTAGGCAGCTACACACTGTGTATGGAATGAACGCACAGCATACAAGAGCAGCGGCTGGTGCAGCCAGGAGGACTCTGCTAGGTACAATAACATGGCATATTTGGTACCGAACACTGTATGGAATTACCGGTACCTCTCCCTACAACTGTGGGTAAGAAGCCACGACAGGGCTCGGTTAGGGGGCTCTGTATTTCACTTTTGATAGACTGGTTATACATTGCTAGCTGGGAAATTACAGGAGGAGCTGCCCCTTGTTTGCCCCCGCTGCCCATGCCACTAACCCAGGCTTCCTTAATGGCAGTCATAAAGTGTTTGACTTTCTTTCTTCTGCTGTCCTTTAAAGGGCAATTAAGCCTCAAACAATACAGAATCAGAAGGCAGTAGTGGTCATAATTTCTACCCTCGGCTTATACTCGAGTCAATCAGTTTTTACTCATTTTCAGGTAAATAGGTACCTCGGGCTTATACTCGGATCTTTATACTCGGTATATACGGTATCTAAATAATAATGAAGTAAGGATAGCTGAACAAAAAGCATCACTAAGCCAAAAATTCTTTAAGCATATTAATAGTAAGAAGATGAGGACTAGAATGTGGCACCATAAATTAATGGGGATAAGTTTAGTAACGGAGGATGGCAATAAAGCAAATGTCTTGAATACTTTTTTCCCCTCTGTATACACTATAAGAGATCCAGTACGATATCATAAGTATAGTAGGAATAATGGTAAAGATTTAGTGCTCTGAGGATATGGTACAGAAAGAACTAATAAGGTTAATATTAATAATCTCCTGGACGCGGATAAAATACATCCTTGAGTACTTAGGGAGCTAAGTTCATTTTATCTAGGCCATTGTTTCTTATTTTTGCAGATTCCCTCATGTCCGGTGGTGTGCCTCTGGATTGGAAAAGGCTGATGTTATTCCATATTCAAAAAGGGTATCCGTTCATTATATTACAGGCCTGTAAGTTTACTTCAGTGGTGGGGAAGATCCTGGAAAGATTAATAAGGGAACATGTTTCTAGAGTATGTTTCAAGGACTGACATTATAAGTAGTAACCAGCATGGATTTAGGAGGAATAGATCTTGTCAAACTAACTGCTTGGCTTTTATGAGGAAGTAAGTAGAAATTTGACTCTGGCATAGCATGTAGATGTAGTTTACTTGGATTTTTGCAAAGGCTTTTGATACAGTCCCCCATAGGAACTAATTATAAGCTAAGGTCTGTTGGTCTGGGGAGCACATTTGTACATGATAGAAAATTGGTTAATGAATAGGATGCAGAGAGTAGTTGTAATGGGGCTTCATCATTATGAGACTAAGTGCTAAGTGGGTTCCACAGGGTCTGTGTTTGGGCCGCTTCTATTTAATCTATTTATTATGATTTGGGAAGTGGGTATTGTCAGCAAGTGTTTCTGTGTTTGCTGACGACACAAAACTTTTGTCGCATTAAAAACTTCAGAGGATGTGCAATCATTGCAGGGGGATCTAGATAGATTGTCAATTGGGCTGCTAAGTTGGCAGATGATTCAATGTTGATAAATGTAAGGTGATTCATTTTGACTTAAAAATCCTTGTGCTCTTATACATAATGGCTCTTGTTATGCTCCCGGTTGGAAAGGGATCTTGGAGTTTTGGTGGATAACAAACTTAAAGGTAGCAACAGTGCCAGGCTGGCACAGCCAGCACGCATGGTTATTGTCTTGTATAAAGAGAGGTATGGATTCAAGGAGGAATGTAATTTCCCTCTTTACAAACATTGGTAAGGCCTCATTTGAATATGCAGTGCGATTTTGGAATCCTGTTGTACAAACAAGGACATCTTTGAATGTGAAAGGGTTCAGAAGAAGGCCACTAAATTAAAGGGGATTGAGGGAGGTTGAATATAGAGAGACTGGAAAAGTTACAATTATGTACACTGGAGAAAAGGCGCTTGTCTGGGATATGATTCTGTTATTACATTAATGGGCCATACAATAACTATCTAGGGGCAATTTATCTTTTGTATTTCAAATTGATCACTGGACCTTTAGACCATGACTGGATGATGAGAACTTCACAAGCATATTGGGGCATTGTTTCACCTAATAGAAACTTACTCATTGATTGAATTAACTTGTAAATTATAGTCCTAAACAGGGCAGCTGTGTCAATGACATGAGTTTACTCTGCACGGTGCGATGCAGGGACGAGCAACTCTGCGGATCCAGGACCAAGGGGCCCCACCTTTTTATTCCTAGACAGATATTGCCACTATGGATGAAGCAAGGATAGGGGCCTCCATATAGTTTTGTCTGGGTGGCCGGTGATTCCTAGTTTATGCCACTGTCTGCAGGAAATCTATGTTGTCACCATAGGGTACCCGGTGAGGGAGCTCACTGGAGACATTTGATTCAGGTTCCGTCCTCTCGCGATCCAAAAATAAATAAATTAGAATAGAGTTATGTAAGCATTTATGCTTATACAGATTGCTCTGCATGCAAAAGGTTGCCTGTTACAAAGACACCTTATCTTTGTCGGTAACATCTTGTGGTAACAAGGCCCCACTAGCAGCGCACTGAATCGCACAATTACAATGTTCAAGATTCATCTGCGCTACCCTGCGTAGCACTGCCACCTTCCTTGATGTAAGCCTATTTGCAGCACATGCAATGCGCAACCAAAATTGATGATTGCATGAGCTGCTGAAAGGGTCGGCATCACAGCCCAAGTAGCGAGGATAATGGGGCCATCCCATCCCTTCTATTGGTGTGCTTTGAGCGCGTGCACTAACACAGCACACAGTGCACACCAAAACATCCTAGTGGGTCTAGCTCTTATGGCTTACTGTGAACATTAGCAAAACTTCAGACCTATGCTAGAAGGACTCTCACAGCTTTGAATACACTTCTTTTATTTGGAACGCTGAAAATATTTTTTCTAATCTAGACAAAGAAAGATCCTGTACACCTCATATAGTATTAGTGTTGTGAGCTCTATATTGCTGTATGTAGTTGGGTACTTCCTCGCTATATGCTGTATATGGGTACTTCCTCTGCTATATTGCTGTATATATTGGTACTTCCTCTGCTATTGCTGTAGTAGTTGTATCTCCTCTGCTATATTCTGTAGTATTGGGGTACTTCCTCTGCTATATTGCTGTAGTAGTTGGGGTAGTCTCTCGCTATATTGCTGAAGTTGGGACTTCCTCTGCTATATTCTGTAGTATTGGTACTTCTCGTATATTGCTGTAGTATTGGTACTTCGTCTATTTGCTGTAGTAGTTGGTACTCTTCCAGTCCTGACACCTGTTTTTTTAAATAAATAGAAAGGTGGCTATAGATGCAAAGATTTCAATCGTATGATCTGGGATAGTGGCGATCATTGCCATCCTTGCCAATACTATCCTATGATCCCTGTGAAACAATTTCATTGATTTTGTTTTGTTTTTTTTCCCCCAACCAATTTTTTCATAATACTGCGCAAAAATGGCGTGCTGATGTACTTTAGACCCAACGAGATTCGATCTGTACGAGGCGCAGCGGGGTCGCGACGTACGCTGTTCACTGAGGGTTGCGGGTGTCCCATCTTCATGTACTGCCGCTTGGTTGCAGCTCGCGGGCATCATCCACTCGAACCTTCGTGCTTGATCCTCTGTATCTCGCGTACGGTGCGCGCCGGATCTCAAGAGAAGAAATAATGGACAGCAATACGTATTGCGTCTGTGCCTTTACAGATGATATGGGCCAGAGATGTAACGCATTGGAACTAGATGTTCAGATATGTGAATAACACAATGTAAGTCTACGCTGGTAAGGAAATGTATCGCTATGGTGGGTAAGGGTCAGAAAAGAAGGGCATTCCTAGCTGATGCTGATATACGACAAGTGTCAGTAGTAAGGTTAAACTGTATGTATATTTCTGTATTAGAGAAGCGGTGATAGTTAGACACATGCACTGGTAAGCCGACATGCAGCGTCACGCACCATCTTATTTAGTTATGCTGATATTTAAAGGTTAGACATGGGACATTGTTTTTTTTAATTGCCCAACTATCACTGTTCTTTAAAAATGCTAAAAACTAAAATAGTAGATACTAATAGGGAGTTTAACTAACCCAGGGACATTAGGTTCAGTGCATTTCCTACGACTTGTCATTCTCTTTTTCCTTACCATAGGGCAAAGTGAGACCTCTAAGAAGACCTACCATTAGCCATTATAAAGGTGTTGCTGTCACAGTGATGTAAAGTGATATGTTAACAAGGCAACGCTTGCATATAGAATTACTACTTTGCCAGTACATCAAACATTAATCGTTATGGTGGAGAGGTATTTGTCTAAGTAATGACCTGCCGACATACACATGAGTGTTGTTGAAAGGGATATGGATATACCAGCACATCAAACTAGCAGTAACAATATCAACCTGGTGAATTATTTAAAGCTACTGTCTATTAGAAAGATAACCATTGGCCATAGATTGTTTCTTGGGAAATGGAAGATTGATCTATTTTCCCCTGAGACACCCTCACTTTAAAATGATACATTTCAGGGACAAAACAATTGACATTCTGAAAATGACCCATCAATTGGTTATGAATATGTAAATGGGTATGGTTATTCTTCAGTTACAGATATGCCTTCGAGTGGGGTTATTTTCTATATTCTATTGTACATCACTGTAAACCAAAAAAACCACATGAATAGGTGCGTAAACCTCTTATTATAATCCAAGGTTGTGCTGGGATATTCTTTACATATATATATACCAAGCCGCAGAGAATTCTGGGACTGGGACTAACACAGTATCATAAAAGAGGACGATATAAAGTCCACCCCCTATGACATTAACCAAGTACGCATCATACCTAGAACATTAGATCCTTCTTGAATATGAAACTAGTTGCTGTAAAAACCTGGATGGCCACATCTTTATTGATGTTACGTAGCACTCTTAGACTGTTCCCTTGATCCTTACAATTATTAACCATATGGGTTGTACCCAACTTCAACAGGTTGACAATACCATCAAATCACCTATTGGTCTATGCCAGGCCTCCTAGCATGTAAAAACCGCCACCTCTGTCCATTCAAGGATCTAGAGGAGCATCCATTTTTTACATTATCCAATCCTTTCTTATTTAATTGTTTGACATTGTTTTTTTTATAACAAAATTCTTATTATAATATATATAATATATGTGTATAATATAATTCCCCATCCGTGCAATGTTCCTGTATACCCAACCCTCACCCCTTAGCTATGCGTGTTCTGGCCCTCTTTCAAACAAGCCTAAGATGATTCTTTTCCATCTTTGGATCCAAGTTATGCTTGTCCTTTACAACTTTGGTCTTGTTTGTCTGGTTCTCTGTATAGGTTGTTGTAAATAGACTTGTGTGAGAACAATGTGCAGTGATGTCACAGCTCACCAGTTTTAGCAGAGAACACCACCCTTTATACTGCTTGTAGTTGGATATACTGAAATTAGAAGCATGGATCCTGGAGTCATTTTAAAGGGACGAGCGTGTTCTTTTTAATATATGAATGGAAGCAACAGTTACCTTACAGTAACAGATACTAATTATATGCTACCTACAATCCTCAACTACAATTGTAACCTTTCTATTATAGTTTAATTTTTCTAGTTTACTGTCACACAGAATATTCCTTCTCTACCATGTGGTGAATCTGTCAAACCTTTTATTTTCATATCTGTTAAAACACCTTTATGACCAAGCTGGGCCCAATTAAAGTTGATTCTTTAAGGTCATTATACTCTTGAATTCGGATACTATTGTAAATAAACCTGGAATAATCAGACAAGATGTAACTGCATATTGTATAGGTTCCTCTAATAAAAAGCACTGCTTGGTAATCTTATATCAGGTTATGTTTTTGGTGTGGGGTTTGACAAGAACGGGAGCAAGGATGGGCACCAGGGTTGACCACAATGGTTAATGCGGCCGGGGACAGATCCGAGAAGAAAATGGTGCACAAACGAGTAGGAAAGACACACAGAGTGAGCAAGGGGAAAATAAAGTTCAAGGAGCAAGCTCAGTTCAGGCAAGTGCGTCAAGAGCACGCAACATGGCAGACGAACCACAGAGCGACAGGGTGGGTAGGGAGCTGAAATGAGGCTAGGCAGAAGAATAGGTAAGCGCCGCCAAGGGACGAAAGACTCACTCAAGGGGGGCAAGGGGGGGGGGGGTGTTTAAGTAGAACACCACAGGAGAGTCCAATGGGGGGAGTCCCAATCGGCGGGGCCGGAAGGGAAAAAAGGGAAAACCTTAGGGGAAATGGAGAGGAGGTCCTATTATGAAATCACCTCTCAATAGCGGAAGAAAAATTAATCGGCTCCAGAGAACAATTAGAGACTTTGTTTTAGGGGGTCTGGGAGTCCTCAGACTAATAAGTCTACTTGACCCATCTAGAAAGGGTTTTAAAACTGCTGAAGTTAAAAAAATCTTCTTCAGAAACCTCACCTACCTCTGCATTGGAATTTTCTCATGAGAAAAAGAGAAAGGTTCCAGGCTTTGAAAATGGTTCTTCCTCACACGCTGAAGGGGTACCCACACTTATAGAAAAAAAAAGCAATAGTTTAAGGGATATTGGAATGCATAGCTTGGAATGAATCCTTGCATTATTTAAGATTTTATTTAAGAAAATAAAAAGATCTTGCATAGATGGTTTCTTAGCAGATGGTCATGAACATTAATGTTTCTCTAGGCATGTAGAACACGTTCCTGTGTATCTTTAGTAAGGTCTGGTACCACACAGAGAGGCAAAATCTAAATTTAATTGCAGCCTTGCGGCTGTTGAGGCACCATTCAAAGGCAATGGGGTACCTGAATGCCGAATTTAATCTCCCACTTCTGGGTCAATGTGATGAGTGATGAGTGATGATTTAGGGTGGTGCAACAGAACCCACAGACTGACTGAGCACTGGAGGGAATAAAAAAAGGAAAACACAATTTTCCCCAAGGACCCCAGAAGATCTACGCAACAGAGCTAACCCCGAGGTTAGGTAGCATAAACAAAAACGCTTTGGAGTCTGGTAGGACAAAAAAACACTGCCGGGATTTGTATGGGGAAGATATTTAAAGGTTTGAGGGCTGGTCCTACATACTGGTGGAACCCCCGACGGCAAGCGACAAAACCCGATACCGTATGTTTTGGCCAAGAATCGGCCGTGTGTTGCGCAGTGGGGGTCGTCTCGTTGATCCACCTGGCAGATAATCGAGTGTGGTACGAGCCTTTAAGAAATCTGAAGAGATATAAGGCTTCCCGAATGTTGTACAAGTTCTGTAACCTTTCTCTCTCTGCTTCCTGGTAGAGATGGACCAAAACTCAAACCTGAGGCATTTACAGTAAGTTACCATTGCTATTTTACTGTATTTATTAGAACTTTTCCCCATGACTTTAAAGGGGAAGTTCAGTGCAAATACATATGCTTTTAAGAAAAGAGCAGTATTTTTCCCTCCCCATGACATTACACTGCCATTCAGCATTTTGTCCTGTGTATAAATAAATGCAAACAAAATACTGACTTCCTGTTTGCAGGACCCCTAATAGAGACCGTTATGGTCTTGCCCTGACCCAGCGCCGGGTTGATTCAGTTGCTCAGTAGAGATCTAGCATTTGACCCATCCAACAGCCAATCAGTAACATTACTGTTGGAACATTCCAAGGATGTGGTGCATCCTGGAAGAAGAAGACTGTTAGAACCTAAATGTCAGTTCACTAATGTCAACAGCAGGGAACGGCAAGGGTATGAAATCACATTTTTCAAACTGGAGAGAATATGTAATAACTAAGTATGCATTACACAAACTACAATTTAACAATAGAGGTGTTCAAACTGTTGAGTTTCGTTTTCGAATTTTCAAATTTTCTGAAAGTTCGAGTTCTGATTTTCAAAAATCGTCTACTTTAGATTTTCAAAATCGTCTACATTCAGTTTTTTGGAAAATCGTCTATTCGAAAATCATCTACTTTCGATTTTCGAAATCACTCTACTTTTGATTTTTGAAAATCATCTACTTTTGATTTTCAAAATCATCTCTTTCGATTTTCAAAATCATCTATTTTCGATTTTCGATAATTATCTACTTTCGATAATTATCTACTTTTCGATTTTCGGAAATTAACCTACTTCGATAATCATCTACGATTCCTGTATTTTCGATAAAATCGAAACTCGGAAATTCGGGTTTGTAATTCCGGGAGTTCCAAAGTTCTTCGGGACTTCGAACCCTCGGATGTCATTCAGAACTGGTTTCTATTACAACCCACAGTACATCTCTATTTAAAAATATTGAAAATGTCCACTAAACTGTCCCTTTATGGGTTAGTTTTCGAAGTATAGAACTACAATATAGACTTTACTAAAGTTCTATCGTTCTAAAAAATGAAACTTTGAGAAGTTCAGCCATCTCTACTTTCCTATTCGAAAGTTCCAGCACCGTGGACTTTTGTAAAAATAGCAAACATTGAATATTTCCAGGTGGTTTAATTTAGGGTTAATGTGTACAAGGTCCACTGGTATCACTTTATTTATGTGGTAACTGTGTAACCATCTAGAATGAAAAAAACTCTGCTCATAAATAAACTACACAGTACGAAACAACTGAGATTCTTACGTACCCAAACTCTATTCCATTCACCATGTAGTTTCTGCACTATTAAACACATATTTGCTGTAGTTTCTATTTAGCACTTCCTAAACAGAGTACATACATTAACAATATTTACAGAAGGTAAAATTAATATGTTTTACAAAATCAGAGCAGCATGCATTATGTTGGTCAATTGTTTTGTGTCCCAGCTTTAAGAATAACCTAGTCAAACTTGCTAACAGATCGTAACAGACTTCAAAAAAAACGAAATCAAAACCAAAAATCACGTGAATATTTGAAGCAAAAAATTTAATAATTCAAGTAATAGATTGCGTGTGAAATTGAGATGAACCTGGTTATGGGTGGTTTCGACCATTGAAACTACAGACAATAATTTATAGGAGATCAAGAAGGGAAAAAACAGATTTAGGTTTGGTGCCAAGAATCCTTATGGTCGATGGTAGAGTAATGCTGGTTGCGGAAATAAGGTAGCAGTTTAACCTGTTTATCAAATGCCCCAGGCACGAGGACATGTGATTCTCAAAATATTTAATAACAGATAAAATACATAAATGAATATCATGGCTTAAGACCCAATATTTAGACGCATTAAAAACTTTATAAAATTGTGCCCGGAAAACAAAGACTGATGTTAGTGAAATCAAGCCGCCTTCTTTCAATGCAAAGAGACCTAGGAAGTCATATAACTAGAAATATGTTTCTGTGTTGTCACACAATATGTAATGTATAAGATCTCCCTATAGCACAAATGTTACTGGCAATGCAGTTTGGATAGATTTCTGGGTAAAATAGGATTGTGTGTGACAATATGGGGGTTTGTAATAAAACATTTGTCTGGATTTTAGTGCTTTTTTGTGTATTTTAGTGATTTTTGCTTCTAAAATCAATGTATTTTCAGAGAAATTACAAGATAAAAAAAAATCCATATTCCAAAACAATCTATATTCCAAGATCAAAGATCTATTAAGCTCACCACAATTTAGAGGAATTTTAATATTTAATGAACTCCGTCAACATATTATAAAGCAAGGATTGGCTTGAAATGCACAGTTTACTTATTCAACTTATTTGTATGCAGTACTTTATGGAACAATGTCTAAAGGCATTTTCTAAATTAATCACATGATAGATTAAAGAGTAAATGTCTAGCAAGCCTTATTAAACGGTGTTTATGGAACTATATCTCATCAAACGAAAACTGCCATTAAACCCAAGAATTCATTTTACTGTACTTCCTTTGTGGCAATGAACCTAAAAGCAATTTCAGCAGCAACGTGACTAAGAAACTGAAAGAGAATTATATCACAAAAATATATACAGGCAGAGTGTGTGTGTGTGTGATATATGTGGGTAGTGTGTACAACCCCATTACCAAAGTATCCCTGAGGAAGGACAGGGCGTCCCGAAACGTTTGTATTTGTTGTTTAAATAAATTTATTGGATTTACCATTGTAGTGTGCTCCCCCATATCTTCTTGTGCTATAGAATTTTCTGGCCCCTGGAGTGGAGGCAGGGGGATGCACCTACTTATTTGTCTGGCAAACAGCCTAATAGCGTGTGCTGGAGTGTTCTCTGGACTGATTGCATATTTTTGAAATACCCTCGAATGTTCGATAACCATCGAAATACGATCGGAGACTGATAAATAATAACGACGTTTTGTGCACCATGGCACATTTTGTTAACATATGGAATAAAGTCTAAGGGGCATTTTTAGAAAGGATTGCAATTTTCACCATTTAACTATCACAGGACATTGCAGTGGAAAGATTGTTATTTTTGCCGTATTTTAAAGCCGACCCTTTTTACCACTTAAAGTATCACATGGTGATGTGCGGCGGTAGTATCTTCTCTTTTCACAGTAATACAGAACTTGATCAATGAAGATGTCAAAGTCGCTGGTGCACTCACTGTATTCTTGCATTGTTTCGCGGCAAAAATAGAAAATTGTGCAGTTAACATGGCAATAAGTGTCAATAAGTGTAATGTTAATTGTGGCAGTAATGGTTTTTCGCCGGTGCGGAAAGTTAGAAACCTTTATTCCAAAACTTTAACAACAGCCTTATAACTGAGATGGCGAAACTCGTTCTGTTTTCGGATTCCTAGATCTCGGCGAATCCCGAAGATCCGAAAATCAGAAAACAGAATGAATTTTTTGATTTTATCGAATGTGCGAGGCTATTTTCGATAATTATTGAAAATAGCCTTGCCATTCATACCTTCGAAAATACGATGAAGACTACTTTTACATTTCCTATCGTATTTTCGAGGATTGTTGAACGTTTGAGGCTATTTTTGAAAATTATGAAAATAGCCTCACACATTCGATAATTAACAAAAATGCGCTCCAAAGTCCTGAATCCGGACGTCCATCCGATTCGGATGGATCAATGGATTTCAGGACGGGGGTGGTTCTGTGTTGGATCCGGATCCAAGTCGGACCTGGATCCCATCTCTACTTATAACATGTTTCATTTACATCTAGCTTCTTTAGCAGTCACGGTTTGCTATATTGCTGTGTTCACAATGTTGTTTCTGGAAATGGTTTGACGGCACAAGGGAAAGATGTATCTATTACTTTACCCACGCAGTTGATTTACTTTTGAAGAATCTTTCACTCTTGAATTATAAAATGAAGGTCATTCCTGGCACAAATCTAATGTGTGTTCTCTGTTAAATTTTAAAGGTGCAATCCCTGGAATTTCTCATACATGCTCCACAGGGCCTGGATTCCAAGTTAAAACATCCAAGTATTATAGAAATTAAAATGGAATATCACACCCAGGTAACATTCTTCTGGGCTGCGCTGAAGCACACTAATTATTTGCCTTTAAACAGTAGGAAAATCTTTCATTTCAGCTTATTTTAAAATCTTTGTAGACATATTACATTAAGGAACAACAATTTTTTTATGGAAACATAGTCATGAAAAATAAATGAAATAATGTAAAATATTTACCACGTGCTCAAATTTTCAACCCAGTTCCGTAGATCTACCAATATATATAAATACTTTCAGGGCGATGCACCGATCGCCCGTATCGGCAACCCGGGAAAACGCCCGGCGACGTTATATGCTGATAGCAGCGCTCGAACATCGCTACTGGCGCTGTTCCATCGGCACTTCAACACCAGTATTAGCTGGCGTGAAAGTGCCAGTAAAATGCAGATTTCTGCATATAACATCGGGCCTGCACTGTTAACTTTCACGTTAGCCACGCAGCCACACAAGGAGAATTTAAGTTACGCTTACCGATATAACATTGGTTAGCGTGACTAAACTCCAAACGGATCGATGTGTCCTTATAGTGTATTGCCCTGTTTATGTCTGTTCCTTATATAAGTATGTACTGTTAAACCATTATGTCTTATTGTTGATGCAGACTAGGATGAAGCTCTTAATAATAAGGAGAGTAGGACCGTATTTTAAAGGGGTAACGCAATTTTACGATACTGAGATTTTAAAATCTTTTGCTGCGATCATAATTTATGATCGTGCTGTTAATTTACAAGCACAACAGTCTACAATAGCCATTCTAAGACCCATACAATACCATTGTGGTATTTTACTACCTTTGTCATATTGTACAAATGTACAAACGTCCACGACATACTTTTACCATAACCGTTTTTTAAATATGCCCCCATGTAAAATAATAGCACATTTTGGCTTTTTGAGCAATGAGTAAAACTCACACCTACCAATCTTTGGCGGAGCCTCTGGTACTACCCACACCCTGCCCTGGACCACATACTGTATTTTGCCCAGGACTCCCCCTGGTCATGCCCAAACTCCACCCATCTGTTCTGGAACAAGGCTTTGTAGTCCAGGAGAAGTGCCGTCTCAGGAAACAGGGAACATTGCAAAGTAATAAAAATGTGAGGCCTATTACAGCTTTAGCACTAGAAACGTGAATAATCAACACTTTTCCACTTTAGAATAAAACATGTGGCAACAATTTAGGTGAACCTGATTTGCACTGTCCGTCTGAAATAATGCAAACACAATAGAAAAGTTGCAGAGCCTGCACTGAAAGAGAACAACCATACTGGTATAATTCATGTAAATTGATTATTTTATTGGACGTGGACGCCAATGTAAGCTTTTAGTCAAAAGTGAGTTAACCTAGAGTACCCATTTCTATTTTCCTAGTGTATTAATAGAAAAAGTATTAATTTTATTACTGAAATCAGATACGCTGTAGTGACCCTCCTTGATGTTTACAAAGAGGATGGTCGGGGGTGCTCCAATAAAAGCCTACTACTATTCAACACTGTTTTGCTTGCAAGCATCCTGTTGCCCATGATCCTGTTTTTATGTTTGTCTGTAAAAGGATTGTTTACTGCTATGCTGGGGTGGAAAATAATATCTGCTAACAATGAATTTCAGGCTGTCCTTAGGGTTATCAGCTCCAGGCCAAAAAATACCATCTTGGAAGGGGTGCAATGGACAGACATTGGATGTTGCTTTATGGTCATCGACCCTTTCTCTGTACCGCTTTCTAATTCCACCCTGACATATGCTGTACAATCGGCCAAAAGGGTAATATGGTTTGCTTTTTTTTAATTATCAATTAAATGTACCAAAAATATAGAGACCAAATTTAGTCAGCATATTCTGCGAGCGGCAGCCAGATTGCACACTGAGGTGAGTGACCCGATATAAGCCGAGTTCGGTTTTCAGGCTATTTTTAAAAGCCTGAAAACCTTTGCTTATACTCGCAGAATATGCTGACTAATTTAAGATCGTACAATGGATTGGCTACGTTTTTTTTTATGGGCTGATCACCCATACTTGATCCGATGATTGTACGTGACCGGGAATATCCCAATATCGTACGATCGCTAGTACGGCATATTGACAAGAATTTACCCAAAATACCTATGGGACCGTTTATTATGTGTAGTAAAGTTTTTGCTTGTGACAGTAAAGTTGATTGAACACGGTCTAATAACTGACTTCCTTGCTGCAAAATTCAATATTGAACACAGCATAATATTTTCTGAAACAAAGAATAAGGAATATGTTAATAATTCTATGTGCGGTTTAGACAAATGGATATTCTTCAGAAAGAACAGGTAAGGTACAGCTTACCCTTGTGAATAAAAAGAAGTTTTATATAAAACTTGTTTTCCCAGTGGCTTTATAGCAGCAAATTCAACATTGTGGGACCTGAGTCAAATAAAACACATGCAAGAAGTCTGAATGGAATTCCCTCTTTTTTATGCTGTCCAATTCAGTTTGAGATTCTACAACTGTGTATTCACACTGATGGGCATACAGATGTGAAAAGTCTGTTTCATTGGAACAGCGATTTATGTGTAAATATCCTGCACAAAACAAAATAGTTACATTCAGTGATCAACTACCGCCCCCCTCCCGGATGGTACAGGGCCCGCCACAAGCCATAATAACCTCGCGTTAGCTGTTTTTTAAGCTGCTGATTGTGCTAGGAAGAAAACTTACAGGTGATCAGCTGTTTAAAAGGTCAGACCCCAAACTAGAAGTTCGGGTCCGTATTTGAATAGCTGATCGCAAGTGTGTTTCATTCATATGCGTGATCAGCTGTTTAAAAACAGCTGATCATGGAGGGGGAGAGTCCCCGGACTTCAATCTCGTGGGGGAGATTGAAGCCCCTGGCTACATTGCGCTGCCATTCTCATTTGTTTTTCTCTACAATATATAAAGCATCACAAACACAAAAACTCGTTCTGACAAATATCACCATTTCTATTTTCACATTGCTATCTCGCCACACATCGCAATGAAAACCGCTTAATAATATTTAGAAAGCATCAAAGTATCAAGCCCAAACAATCTGAGGAGGCGATAATGTTTTGCTGTTCCAAGTAACAATTTTTGAATTTCTGTTATTCACTTCACTATTTCTACTAGTACAGAGTGTCCCTGAGTGTTTTAACTACTGAGCTGAAGGGTCTGGTATTGGCAGAAGTTCTGGTAATGTTTATTATTTGGACATTGTTTAACTTAACAATGCATTGGCAATATACCGCCACTATTGTCCAGCAAAACACAAATAGACTTTTTTTATAAATATGGAGTTAATAACCCAACACGCCATTGCCAAATCTGGCAAAAACAAAGCACCAAAAACTGCTCATTTACATGAATGCCTTGTCAATCATCATGTTAGGTGCTGGACTCTTTTAGTAAATTTAATAATGGCTACTGTACATTTAAATTAGCAGAAAATGTTCTGGATATGTTATGCTATGTTTAGAGTAGCACTTTTATTGAATAATTGACAATATATATGCGAAATATGTACCCCTGCAATAAAAAATAAAAGAATATTTAGGGGTATATTTAAAATAATTGCTATTGTTAAAGTACATCCGCAGACGAAAATGTACATGTAAAGTTGGTTCTTACATACGATGTGGTAGCAAAATACCGCAATGGTATTATACTGTGTGTGTACCTGAAATCTACAATTGCGATCTACATTTTTTTTTCAACTGCAGTCATAGATTTCAGTCACTATCTATTTGGTCCATGACTATATAGATGTTGAGCCACAGGCTAAGCTTTTTATACAGGACATGGAACTCCAAGGTGATTCTTGCACATTATTGCACATTGTGTATTTTACATTATGGCATAGCTCCAGCACCACTTATATTCCACACCATAACTAAGAGCCATTAAAAGGATATAAGTTTCAGTTAATAGAGATGTCCGAACTTCGCAAAATCCGTCCGCTCGAGGATCCGCAAATTTTTAAAAAATTTGAAAATTCGAAATCCGCGAGCGGACCCATGAAAAATATCCTCAAAATTACGAGTTTTCTCGTATTTTCGAAAATTCCTGAAAATACGAGAAAACTCGTAATTCGAAAATTTTCGAAAATACGAGAAATCCGCGGTAAGAAGTTCGAAGGCTGAAAATCCGGAAAAATCTGCCGTTCGTGAACGGGATAAATCCGCGGCGATCGGAACCGGCCTCCCTATTACAGTAAGTCTATTTTTGTACTGAGTATATAAAAACATATTGTCATTGTGTGCACTTTTATAATGGGGAACAACAGTGGATTACATCTTTATTGAAGTCACCCAGCTATATATCCCAAGATCATGTGACCAAACATCTCCAGAAAACACCAATATTAAAAAGTAAAATAATGAAACCAATACAGCAGAATCATAAATACTACAGCAATAAACAAACCTTTATATTAGCAACAACATTACCCATATTGTGTAATATAAGGATACAGAGACCCTGGATTTTCTGACCTGTATAAAAGCCCTTGACTGAATGGAGAACACTGTATGTTACTTTTATGTCAGAAAAAATATGAAGAATTCCCTTTACCAGGTCTGAAGGGTGTGCAGGGTACCATCTTTTTTTTATAACTGCATATTTCTCATTTTTAAAAGGATTTTAAAATCTACCCTCCGAACTTTAGGTAATTTAAAGAATGTTTCCATCTAACAGGTTGACAAACTATCAGACAGTTCGGGAACCAAATTGGGGGTGGTTGACCTTCTACTACTATGAAAAATGGCAATGGATTAGATTCTTTAATAGTTTTACTTTTCTAACACACTGGGATTTTTTGGGGGGGGGGGGGGGTTGCAGTCTTTAGAAATCTCTATTATCTTTTAAAATGAAGGTTTAGCGGTTAACATTTCAGAACGCACAATGTATGAAGGCAGCATGGCTTTTATTTTAATGAAAACAATTTTGCATTGTCCAGCTAAAAGCGCCAGGTGCCTTCTAGTTATGAACACCTACATGACTAAAATTGCTGCTTTCTATTTCTCCTTATTTTTTATTATTACTGTGTTCTCTACAGTCCCATGCAAGATATACTGTATATTTCTTGCATAAACAGTAGTAATATTCTGCCCCGTATTAGTTTCTTCTATACAGTAATTCATTGTTTACATATTCCCTTAACGTCACAAACAAAGTGCGCTCAACTTGATCTGATAAGTCATTTTGTTTAATACTGTAAGTGCCACTAGTTTATCACACACTGGAAATCTGCACTGAAGAAAGTAATAAGTTTCAGAGCTTTTTACATTGCGTTATATTATCTTGCATATGAGGTAACAATAATTTTAGTTCACACCCTTCTCTCTCTTCTCATTTGTGGGCTGCAATCAGGTGAATCCTCATCTCAATTTGCTACATGGTCCCAGAGCACACACCATCTGCTACACTTCAGAAATTTAGCATGATCCACCACCATCAAATTAAGGAAGTTAGGATTCATTACTTCATATTTAATAGGTATGTATACCTTTACCAATCCAATAGATTTTTATCCCTGTCCCCTGAAGCTTACAATAGAAACCATTTTCCGGTTTACCATGACCAACGCTCTTACACTATACCAATATAAGTAGAGCTACTTTGTTCTCTCCACCACATTAGACAGAATAGCCAACCTACAAAGGAAGTGTTTCCCAGTTATTTGTCCTGTTCCTTTTTTAGTTGTAGTAGTTAACCGTTGATTAGAGATGGCCAAAACTGCCGGGTTTCATTCGTTTCATGTTTAGGATCTCGGAGAAAACCCCCAAAGATCTTTAAAATCCGAAAATGGAACTTAAATTCAGGACTTCGGAGTGTTTTTCGATTTTTAACGAATGTTCATGGCTATTTTTCAGAATTTTGGAAAATAGCCTTAAACGTACGATAATCCTTGAAAATAAGATCGGAAACTATTTTTGAGTCTCCGGACTGTATTTTGAGTGTTATCGAAGTTCAAGGCTATTTTGAAAATTAGCTCGAACATTCGATAAAAACGAAAATGCGCCCCGAAGTCCTGAAATCCGAACAATCCATCCGGTGTTCGGACAGAACATTCAGATTTCGGACCGAGGGGAGAGAGAGATACAGTGGTTAAACTGAACATAGGTGATGTTGCTGTCTAATTAAAAGAGCAAATAAGAATATATAGATATATACACAGAGATTTCATATGGTAGGTGCAAAACGCTTACTAAAACTGTACTGGAAGCAAATCCTCGCCTGCACCTGTTCCCTGTTCCCATTGGCTGCGGCTACTAACATGACCCCTGCATCCAAATAGGTTAGATTAGTGATGGAAAGTGAGGTCTCTACAGTTACAACATGGTTGGCCAGTAGTGAGAAGAAAAGCATCCCTCCAGCTTATATACTATTGAAGGTGTTGTATAAAAACCATGAATAAATGCATATAGAGAGACTGATATGTTTGCCTCAGTTTTGTAGTTCTATTTATTGGTTAACTACTGTATGTTGGCAAATTCTAAACACCTTTGAGACAATATTAAATTTCTTCCTTAAGCTTGAGAGTAACAGCAAGTGTAACTAGGAGTGACAGGAGATATTTATAAAAGTCAAAGTCATATTAATTGTTTCAATGCGTTTCACCGACAACAAAATTACTATTTTTAAAGCACTGAAAAAAGTTCCAGTCAAAAGAGATTGAAAAGGTAACAAATCAAATGGATATTTATCGGAATAATCTATCCCTTGCTAATGCCATGTTAGAATTTCCCTTTAATCGTTAAAAGAAAGAAATCAATGTAATTTCCCATTCAGGTAAGTCTCCATGAGAAATGGTGTGAAGCCATTAAGCACATTGAAATCCTTTTGTGTCTGTCTTTATGTATATTACTCAATGAAATTTGATTGATGTTGCAACTACTGAGAAAGAAAAATATTTAGACCTTTATACTTTTAGAGAACAGATTTTTTTACAAGAAGAAGTGAATAATAGAAGTAAAACAATTTATGCTGAAAGCAGAAAGATGTCTTGTGAAAAGAAAGAGGCACTTTACTGATAAATGACTTTTCCTCATCTTAATCTATAATAATATGTGTAAGTAGCACTTACTCTGAGGTGTGTGTGTTACTGCATGCTTTCAATCCAGCTCATGTTTTGATTCGGAGCAAAATCCCCCCTCCTTTTAATCACTCCACTTACATCTGACCTGACTTTTCCCCCCACAAAGCAACTGTCAAAACTGCACACAGCACACAGCATTCCAACTGCAAAACTCTGTCACATTCCAGCTACAGCAAAAATGCTAACAGAAGAAATTTTTGAGAGCAAGGACTTGATTGCAGCTGAATGTCAATGTTAGATTGCTAGGAAAAAGAGGCAGATTAACAAAAAAAGGTTACGGTGGTGGTTGGAATAAATTATAGTTTCATTAGTGGTCAATTTTAATAATAACGTTTTTCAGTATAAAATGACCTTTAAATATTTCCAAGTGCCTCTTCTTGGTGAAGTGGGGTACACAAGTGGGATACAAAAAAAACTTAATTGGAAAAACTATTACCACCTAAGTATTATCCTCCACAACCCTGGGGTCTTTCAAAGAAACCACAAGTTCAATCAAGCAGAAATACAGGCAGTCAGGAAATTTTGGATCCTGGTCAGCCATGGGTACTATATTAACCTACTGTCTGGTAAACATGGGATGGAACAGTACTCCATTAATAAAAGTGGCTTCTTGCTACTTTACCACTGAGTAAGGTATATTCTGGAATGTGTTGATAACAATAAACCTTAACTTTTATTTAGAATCAGTTAAGATAATTTATTGAGCAGCAAAATGCAAGACATATGAGTCTCACATCTGAAAGGCTATTAGTTGGATCTGTATGCTGAGGTATTTCCAATGTGGCATAATATGCAGTCAGACACACTTGTACTTTGTGTCATGAGTTAATATTACATGCGCATACAGTGTTTTGCTATTACAACCAACCAGGACACAACTGGCCCAACATTGTCACAGACTTACACTGTGGGCTTAGCCTGGTTTTCCTTGGGTAACATAAGCCATTACAATGTAAATGATATGTCATGAGCCAAAGAAAAAAAACATTATGGAGATGGTAGGATTGCTGGAGACTTGAAGGATGAAACCGAGGGCCTGATAAATGACTAAATGAGTTAATGCATTGGAAGTTCAAGGGTCACTAGCTGAGATGGGTTAGCATTGAGTGATGTGCTACTAATAAGGCTCAAATGGTAGTTAGTACCTTTTTAAAGGCACAAAGGAATTGATAGGAATTAAGACTTTAGGAAGTCCAGACAGGAAATTCCTTAAAACTTACAGAAGATATTTAGAATCATCTACTTCATTAAAATATATTATAAAAGGAATATGTGACAGCAAATAAGCATGTCCACAGTTACAAATAAATGGAACGTAAACCTCAGAGTTTGACGAATGGACAGGGTATAAGGACAAGAATACAAGTACAGTAATATTATTTAAGGGTTTACTTAAATTAGGTACAGTGATTTCAAATGAGATTTCAATTCTAGCATCCCAGTAGAGATAACTACAATTATGGAAATGCACAAAGAAGTTTTTATTTTATTGGGGATATACAACACATTAGTTTGGACATTTTATTGTCTTTTTCATCATTTATTCATGCAAGACAGGGTTGTCCAACTCACAGGAAGGGAGGGCCACTCTGTGACACTTCGTCACCACTTTGTCATCAAAAAATGTGCCCGAATCCACAACTGTTGATTTGCTGACATATCTATTACTGAACCTATAAGGGAACCACAGTCATGGAGAAAATTACATTCCCTTACCTGGCCAATTTGACTAAAAAATATCATGCTATGGTTGTCGATTAGGGGAATCAGCCCATGTGCTGTATACCAATCTTTACAGGGACAAACTTTTCCATTTAAACCTAAATTCAACCCTTCGGAGCCAGGCAAGCAATAGTCCAATTAACAGTGCATTTACATTGCACTTTTTACAATCCACACCCCTAATAATTTATCTACAAGTTTAACTCAGATAAAGCTTTTAATCCTTAAATAAGCATTCATCATTATCAGTGTGTAATGTATCAAGTCCCAAATGGACTCCTTTACAATATTACAGTAGCTGTTTACACATTTGCAGTTTAACATAGCATAGCACAAGTACAAATAGTCTGTCCCTTTATATTCAACAAACAGAAAACCCTATTTTGAAAAAAATAGGACTGGACTGGACAGGTCAGACACCTATAGGTATTCAATAATAGTTCTTATCATTAAAAAATGGTGCTAATTTCCCCAATCAATCGGATGTTATCTTTCAATGTTAAATAGGATCTGATTGGTTGGGGCAAAAATAGCACCATTTTAACAATACAGCAAGGAGATTCATAAAAGTTCTTATTGTTTAAAATGGTGCTAATTTTGCCCCAACCAATCAGATCTTATTTAACATTTGAAAGCTAACATCTGATTGGTTTGGGCAAAATCAGCACCATTTTAACAATAAGAACTTTTATTGAATAACCCTGATTAATGAATAACCCTGTTAGTTTTGCTTTTAGAATTTTAGGAAGGGGAGGGTTATGTGAGTTTTGCACACCAACAGGAAGATTCATAAAAGTTCTTATTGTTTAAAATGTGCTAATTTTGCCCCAACCAATCAGAACTTATGTAACATTTGAAAGCTACATCTGATTGGAATTTTATTGAATAACCCTGAGTGTGTTTTTATGTGTTTGGTGCTATGTTGATTGCCTGAGGAAAATATGCAAAAAAACGGCTTGTTTCCATATAGATCTGGTCAGTTGGTTTTTGCTATATGTGGATCATTTTGTGTCTTTTTATGGTAGCTATTTCTTCTCTACCGGAGAGAACTACCGCTGGATCCTTGGACCGGTAACAACTGCTTCGGCTGTAGTAAATTATAGTGCACATTTGTGCATGTGCACTATAGTTTACTTACAGATGGAAGTGCGAGAACCTGTCAGGAGCCAGCGGTGGATTGCGTTGCGAGTGAGTTTGCTCGTAGAGACATACCATAGGTAGCTTACTTCCTGTTCTTAACTTAAAGCTTAAAAGCCAAAGTTCACTTTGAGATTGAACTAACCTTTAAAGGCCATCCACACAAAGGCTACCCATATTGCAACGCTATCTGTTAGTTTTCCTTTAACTTCACATATGTCACTCTTTCAATAAATAATGCTCACGTCATTTACGGGCACAGTTCTTTAATTGTAAAAACTATCATTTAATGATTTCCCCTAACCTTTTTTCATTCTTAAATTACTAACTTGCGTGGGCTTTATAAATGATTAAGCATCTTTATTAAAGTCTTACAACCTTAATAAATACTTCCACCTGTTTTTTCTTGTAATAGCCTATACAGTATTTAATAGGCTGCAGGGTAATAATACCTAGAATTCCAAATGAGACTTATTAATAATTGTCATGCGAGAGTCTGTTCTTTTTAATACCATGCTATGCACATGCTATGGCATCCTAGCAACCGTAATTGGAAGCAAGACGCAACTGAACTTCTATTATTTCCAATTCGATGTGGTTATAAAACCAATGCATATCGGTACAGGTGCTTAGAGAGCCTTAACAAATTCTTAAGATTCCATGTTATAAAAACTATTGCTACACATGAGACAATGTGTGTGGGGGTTACTTTAAAAACCGGCTCATTTTATTCTAATCTTCCCAATTTATTTTTATCTAGAGTAATTTCTTGTTAAATATATAATGTTAGGAGGTGCTGGATTGACAATGGCAGAAAATGAAGCTGCCCATAATCCAAGCATAATTACAGATATAGCCACAGGATTACTAGTTCCCTATCAAGCACGGCCAATTTTCTCCAAGATTCTTTTATGAAGGCTTTAGTAGTAGCTTTGTTTCATTGGAACAGAGCAGTTCTTATGCAAGGCTTGTCAACAGAGCCTCATGATAAAGATCTCAAAGTTCTCCATCAGATGAAAGGTGCAAGGTGCATTGAAAACAGAAAAGATTCATTTGGTACTGGGATCAAAGAAGAAAGAAATGTAGTTTTTTTTGTACATATGCCATTCAGAAAACAATATTCTGCATTTAACTGAAAAGTGCCTGTGTACAACACTAGATCAGAAAACCTTTCAGTTTTGTTTGTTGGTTATTTATTACATGTGGGGGCTTTCTGCAAAGGCCATATACAAATCCTGATAATTGACATTTTCATGCAATTCTCAATTTTTGATTGAGTTTTCACATTCCTATCTTAAGTTTTGAGTAGGCTCTGGAGAACCTGCCTGTTAACAATAGGCCCTTTATCCTGTATACGTTGAAACATGAGTAAGGTTAGAAATCGCCTTGTGATTACACAAAACCAGTTGGTAATTGGGAGATGACAACATGGGATGTAAGGATCAAGTTACTCTCAGACAACATTACTGATTTGGGAAAAAATTCTCTATGGGTTTGGTTGGTAAAAAGTGATCAACTATTCATTTAATAAAGCTATAAACAGACTGCAAAAAGCACTTCTGATGTTCCCGTGGTGCTCTTTCACTCCGGTATACTCTACACTCGGTACACTCTAGCGCAGCGGTGTAGCTGAGACAAATTAAAATAATCGATAGCGAGGGCAGCACATGTCGTTTGTATAAAAGCAACCTTTATTCCAAAAAAAGTTTAAAAAGTGCTCCATCCTAAACGTACGGCTGATAAGCACCAGAAGGACTGTGCTGGCGTCACTTCTTTAGAATCCTACAACCACTATCTTACCATAAATATGTAAGTGGGGGAAGCAGATATTTACAAATAAAGACCATAAAAACAACATCTAACCTGATACAGTATTGTTACTTAATACCACTGTGTAGATCTTTAAATTTTCCTGTTTTTTATTTGGTACATATTTGTACTGTGTGGTAAGATGATGTTTTATGGTCCTTATATGTAAATTTCCCCTTCCTCCATTTACCTATTGAGGGTGGATGAGACAGTGGTTGTTGGCCTCTGATGAAATGACATGATGTCACGACAGGCATCAGCACTACCTCTGTAGTGTTATGTAGGTGTAGGATGTACGCTTTTTAATCTCTTTATAACGGCATGTGCTGTCCACTCCTATGGATTATTTGGATTAGTTCATTTAATAAAGTGATAAGTTTACTGCAGCAGCTAGAGACAGAAATAAAAACCTTAATGATTATAAAGGCCAATGTACCCTGTTAAAAAGTAGAAGTGTATAAAATCTGCGGCTTTAGACATTAAAGCTGATTTGCTATGGTCAGCTTTACACCATACAAAGGCAATTCTATTGAAACCAACAGCAAGACTAGTGACTAGGTCTGGTATTATTGCTTTAATTCTATAAATCCAATTTATATTAGAAAGCATTTACCCATTGAAACATTGGACTAAAGCCTCATACACACGCGTGATTTTCGAGGCACGACCCCCGGCGGCAGAGCGGTACACCCGACAAACGGCTGTTTGGGCGAGAATGTCCATGTGTATGACCTAGCGCATACACACGGATGGTTCTCGGGTGAAATGGCCGTTTGTCTGCTCTGCCGCCGGGGGTCGTGCCTCGCCTCGTTCGTGGGTGTACCGCTCTGCCATTGGGGTCGTGCTTTGCCTCATCCGTTGGGTGTACCGCTCTGCCGTCGGGGTCGTGCCTCACCTAGTCCGTCGGGTGTTTCGGGGGTCGTGCCTCGCTCAAAAATCGAGCGTGTATACGAGGCTTAAGCCAGATAGCAGCCTTTAGGCTTTTCACATTCATTGGAGACACTGAGTTAAATCTAAGGCTGTGTACACATGGTTAGATATTTCAACCAGATCTATTACTGTGAATGATATATTTGTGTAAAATATCGCACCAGTAGATGCATTAGATGTAGCAGAAATGTCTACATGATGTATGTTCCTTAACAGGCCACACAATTAGTCAACTGAAATATCAGTACCCCTGTAATTCCCATTGAACAGGCTACTGATCAGTTAACCAATCAGAAGTCTGTCAGAAGATATATTGGACCAGATTGTCCCGTGATTTGACAGCCTAAGAAAAGACATCCCCTACAATATTATGGTTAAACCTTCTTTTTATTTCTCACAGCACATAAAGACTCATGTTTACTTGGTCACATGAAAACACACTAATTGCTTGAGCTTATTCCCAAATCATAATCCCTAACAGGACCTTATAGCAAACCTTCAAATTATCTTCCTTACTATAGCTGTTAAACTTCCAGCCTAAAATTACCCAGCTGCAGAGTTATTTACTTGTGAATGCTGCAATTACCCAAGCTTTACTCCATTCCTATGGTACCAACTCAGACACAAGTAATCTGAGGAGATTACAAATAATGGGCAGGTTAGTAATAATTTAAAGGATAAGTGCACTGTAAAATCAAGTTATGTTCATTTGGAAGCTGCAGCTTTAAAAATACCATTGCCACATTTTTTTTACCTATGCCCTCCAGAGCCTAGCTTTGTGCCTTGGAAGTTGCTGACATCTTGTTACTGGTTTGCTGATGTTAAGCTCCGCCCTCTGAGATTCCTCTGCTTTCTCCTGCTTGAGCCTCAAACAGTAATGCTTGTGAGCACGAGCACACGCACGTTCGTGGAACTCACAGGCATTACTGTTTGAGGCTCAAGCAGGAGAGTGCACGGAACTCACAGGCATTACTATTTGAGGCTCAAGCAGGAGAAAGCAGAGGAAACCTCAGAGGGTCGGAGCTTACATTCAGCAAACCAGTAACAAGATGTCGGCAACTTCCAAGGCACAAAGCTAGGCTCTGGAGGGGAAATGGTAAAAAAAATATGGCAACGGTATTTTTAAAGAGCTGTAGCTTCCAAATGACATAACTTGATTTTACAGTGCACTTATCCTTTAAGCACTCTTAGGAATTGTCTGTAGGTTTTAAAGACAATACCTTTTTTTGATTTTGCTTTTTTTTGGGTTAAATCCATTTAATACCCATGGTCCATTAGACACAAAGAAAATAATTTACTTATTCCCCTCATCTTTACAGTGTCCGACGTCTTACTTAGAGAAGGGCTAGAAGTTGAAGTTGAACCCGAAATTTTGATGATTTTTGAATATTCAAGGATTAATAAGGACTATTGAAATATCAAGGACTATCGAATTATCGAGGATTATCGAATTAATAAGGACTATCGAAATTTCAAGGACTATCGAATTAATAAGGACTATGAATTTTCGAGGATTACGAATTAATAAGGACTATCGAATTATCGAGGAGAGGTATAATTTTTTGTGCTTTATGAGAGTGCGGTCGAAAATGAATGATTTACAACTGTAATCCTAGATTTATGATCCCCCATACAATGCCATTGCGGTATTTTGGTACCGCATGGTATTGTAAGTAGGAACAAACTGGGAATTTTATCACATACCGGGAGAAAACTGGGAATTTAATCACATACTAGAGAAAACTGGGAATTTCATTACATACTGGAAGCAAACTGGAAATGTCATCGCTTGCTGGTAGCAAATTGAGAATTTCATCACATTATGGCAGCAAACTGGGAATTGCACCACATAATGGTAGCAAAGTGGGAATTTCTCCACATACTGGTAGCAAACTGGGATTTCACCACATACTGATAGCAAATAGGGATGGACTAAAACTTGAGCCTGAGTTTAATTCGTATTTGTGACTTGGACTTTTTCAGACTCTTCGAACTGCAAACTTTTTTTGGAAATCATAACCCTAGAGTGCGGATAATCCTCAAATTCAACATAACCCTCAACTTTAGCACTCATAACTGTAGAATGCGGTGTTCGCTAACCCTTACATCAGCGGTAACCCTCAAATGTGGTGTTTAGTAACCCTTAAATTCTACACTAACCCTTGAATACGGTGATCTATTTCAGAAATCCTCGAAATTCAATGCAAGCTTGAAAATAGCTTGATCGTGAGGAAGTTAGTATTTAAAAAGTTTTTGGTGGTCCCAGAGCCATGTACAGTAAATTAGCATTGCTATTTTAACCATATTTTATTAGAACTTTTTGAACTTTTGTGTCCCCATTGACTTTAACGGGTCCATTTTCGAACTTTCATTGAAGTTTGAAAATGAACCGAAGTTCGGCCATCTCTAGTAACAAACTGGTAATTTCATACATACTGGTAGCAATGGTAATTTCAGCACAACTGGTAGAAAGGGGAATTTCAGCACATACTGGTAGCAAAGGGGAATTTCAGCACATACAGTAGTAAATGGAAATTCATCACATAAGGTAGAAAATGGGAATTTCATTAAATACTGGACATTTCAGCATTGAGAATTTCACCACATACTGGTAGCAAATGGGAATTTCATTACATACTGGTAGCAAAGGAATTTCATCACATACTAGTAGCAAATGGGAATTTCATCACATAATGGAAACAAATGGGAATTTCATTAAATACTAGTAACAAACTTGAAATTTCAGCAATGGGAATTTAACACTGGTAGCAAATAGGAATTTCAATACACCAGTGGACCCCACATTTATAAAATCCCATGATCCCAGTCAGACCAGATCAAACTTTCTGAGCCCAGTTCAAGTTCCCTTATCCCCTGCTCCTGGCCTAGTCCTCCAGCAACACAGAATGACACAAAGCCCCTGATAGGGAGACATTTGGGATAAAAGTTCTATAGGAGTAGTATAGCACCCAGTTAAGGATGTGCATTGGAACACTATTGGATGTACTGTTGAAAGACAGGAATATCTGCAAGAAAACCTACTGTGTGGGTGATGTCACCAGAGTCTGCCTACCAGACTTCTGGATCTTCTTACAGACTTCTTAAAAGACAGTAAAGTGCAAATCTGCCTCTGTCTTTTTGTAAATAGCTGTAATAAATTGACAGTGAAGGGGGGGGTTTAGTTATACAGGCAGAGACTGGTCACATAGTTCCAAACTGCTGAAAGCAGCGAGTATTTAAGAGGTTAAAATGCTGAATCTTTCCTGAATATAACATTGTAACTCTCAAGTTTTACCTAGAAATTTGATTCTTTTAAAGGGTATGTCTACCCCCAAAATCAAAATTTGAGGTGTCATGAAAAAATCACTGCTTCACTTTTCCTGCAAAATGGGAGGTATTAGCACCAGAATAATGTGGTTTTAAAATATAAAAAGTAGTGGGTAATTTTAAGGCAATATAGTATTTATACAAAGAGACCTACTGTATATTCTCTAATATGAATTTTAATTTGAAAGAAAGTAGAGTTATAATACAGTTAGGAACAGTTAAATAAACAGAACATTAGCTACTCTCTTCACTGCAATCATTAGCTGAGAAGTCATCTGGAAGAGCCTAAAGCTGCATAGTAGTATTGAGCTTTTTAAGTATGATGATTTCTAGGTTTTGCAGGGTGGTCTGTCAGCAAACAAATTTTGATTTTGGGGGTAGACATACCCTTTAAAATGAATCAAATTTCTAGGTAAAACTTGAGAGTTATAATGTTATATTGCAGGAAAGATTCAGCATTTTAACCTCTTAAATACTCGCTGCTTTCAGCAGTTTGGAACTATGTGACCAGTCTCTGCCGGTATAACTACCCCCCCCCTTCACTGTCAATTTTATTACAGCTATTTACAAATCTTCAAAGCTTGTATTTGCTCTATACCTGTGTAAAATCTAGACAGAGGCAGATTTGCACTTCACTGTCTTTTAAGAAGTCTGTAAGAAGATCCAGAAGTCTGGTAGGCAGGCTCTGGTGACATCACCCACACAGTAGGTTTTCTTGCAGATACTTCCTGTCTTTCAACAGTACATCCAAATAGTGTTCCAATGCACATCCATTAACTGGGTGCTATACTACTCCTATAGAACTATTATATCAAATGTCTCACTATCAGGGGCTTTGTGTCATTCTGTGTTGCTGGAGGACTAGGCCAGGAGCAGGGGATAAGGGAACTTGAACTGGGCTCAGAAAGTTTGATCTGGTCTGACTGGGATCATGGGATTTTATAAATGGGGTCCACTGTGTATTGAAATTCCTATTTCCTACTCCTATTAAACATTGCTGAAATTTCCAGTTTGTTACTAGTATTTAATGAAATTCCCATTTGTTTCCATTATGTGATGAAATTCCCATTTGCTACCAGTATGTGATGAAATTCCCATTTGCTACCAGTATGTAATGAAATTCCCATTTGCTACCAGTATGTGGTGAAATTCTCAATGCTGAAATGTCCAGTATTTAATGAAATTCCCATTTTCTACCATTATGTGATGAAATTTCCATTTACTACCTGTATGTGCTGAAATTACCATTTGCTACCAGTATGTAATGAAATTACCAGTTTGTTTCTTGACATGGCCAAAGTTCGGTTCATTTTCAAACTCCAATGAAAGTTCGAAAATGGACCCGTTAAAGTCAATGGGGACAAAAAGTTCAAAAAGTTCTAAAAAAATATGGTTAAAATAGCAATGCTAATTTACTGTACATGGCTCTGGGACCTGGGGAATGGTCTGAGGAACCCGTACATATAACCAAAACTTATTTAAATACTAACTTCCTCACGATCAAGCTATTTTCAAGCTTCCGCATTGAATTTTCGAGGATTTCCGAAATAGATCACTGTATTCAAGGGTTAGTGTAGAATTTAAGGGTTACTAAACACCACATTTGAGGGTTACCACTGAATCTAAGGGTTAGCGAACACCGCATTCTACAGTTATCGAGTGCTAAAGTTGAGGGTTATAGTTGAATTTGAGGATTAGCCGCACTCTAGGGTTATGATTTTCCAAAAAAAGTTTACAGTTCGAAGAGTCTGAAAAAGTCCAAGTCACAAAATACGAATTAAACTCAGGCTCAAGTTCTTAGTCCATCCCTATTTGCTATCAGTATGTGGTGAAATTCCCAGTTTGCTACCAGTATGTGGAGAAATTCCCACTTTGCTACCATTATGTGGTGCAATTCCCAGTTTGCTGCCATAATGTGATGAAATTCTCAATTTGCTACCAGCAAGCGATGAAATTTCCAGTTTGCTTCCAGTATGTAATGAAATTCCCAGTTTTCTTCTAGTATGTGATTAAATTCCCAGTTTTCTCCCGGTATGTGATAAAATTCCCAGTTTGTTCCTACTTACAAAACCATGCGGTACCAAAATACCGCAATGGTATTGTATGGGGGATCATAAATCTAGGATTACAGTTGTTAATCATTCATTTTCCGACCGCACTCTCATAAAGCAACCAAAAAATTATACCTCTCCTCGATAATTCGATAGTCCTTATTAATTCGATAATCCTCGATAATTCGATAGTCCTTATTAATTTGATAGTTCTTGATATTTCGATAGTCCTTATTAATTCGATAATCCTCGATAATTCGATAGTCCTTGATATTTTAATAGTCCTTATTAATCCTTGAATATTCAAAAATTATCAAAATTTCGGGTTCAAGTTCAACTTCTAGCCCTTCTCTAGTAAGACGTCGGACACTGTAAAGATGAGGGGAATAAGTAAATTATTTCTTTTGTGTTCTGGACCATGGGTATTAAATGGATGTTAACCCAAAAAAAAGCAAAATCAAAAAAAGGTATTGTCTTTAAACCTACAGACAATTCTAAGAGTGCTTAAAGGATAAGTGCACTGTAAAATCAAGTTATGTTCATTTGGAAGCTACAGCTTTAAAAATACCGTTGCCATATTTTTTTTTACCATTTCCCCTCCAAAGCCTAGCTTTGTGCCTTGGAAGTTGCCGACATCTTGTTACTGGTTTGCTGAATGTTAAGCTCCGACCCTCTGAGGTTTCCTCTGCTTCTTCCTGCTTGAGCCTCAAACAGTAATGCTGTGAGTTCCGTGCACTCTCCTGCTTGAGCCTCAAACAGTAATGCCTGTGAGTTCCGTGCACGTGCGTGTGCTCGTGCTCACAACATTACTGTTTGAGTCCATGCGAAGAAAGCAGAGGAAATCTCAGAGGGGCGGAGCTTAACATTCAGCAAACCAGTAACAAGATGTCAGCAACTTCCAAGGCACAAAGCTAGGCTCTGGAGGGACATAGGTAAAAAATGTGGCAATGGTATTTTTAAAGCTGCAGCTTCCAAATGAACATAACTTGATTTTACAGTGCACTTATCCTTTAAATTATTACTAACCTGCCCATTATTTGTAATCTCCTCAGATTACTTGTGTCTGAGTTGGTACCATAGGAATGGAGTAAAGCTTGGGTAATTGCAGCATTCACAAGTAAATAACTCTGCAGCTGGGTAATTTTAGGCTTGGAAGTTTAACAGCTATAGTAAGGAAGATAATTTGAAGGTTTGCTATAAGGTCCTGTTAGGGATTATGATTTGGGAATAAGCTCAAGCAATTAGTGTGTTTTCATGTGACACAAGTAACCATGATGTCTTTATGTGCTGTGAGAAATAAAAAGAAGGTTTAACCATAATATTGTAGGGGATGTCATTTTCTTAGGCTGTCAAATCATGGGACAATCCTGGTCCAATATATCCTTCTGACAGACTTCTGATTGGTTAACCTGATCAGTAGCCTGTTCAATGGGAATTACAGGGGTACTGATATTTCAGGTTGACTAATTGTGTGGCCTGTTAAGGAACATACAATCATGTAGACATTTCTGCTACATCTAATGCATCTACTGTGGCGATATTTTAAAACAATATATCATTCACAGTAATTGATCTGGTTGAAATGTCTAACCATGTGTACACAGCCTTAGATTTAACTCAGTGTCTCCAATGAATGTGAAAAGCCTAAAGGCTGCTATCTGGCTTAAGCCTCGTATACACGCTTGATTTTCAAAACACCCGACGGACTAGGCGAGGCATGACCCCCGACGGCAGAGCGGTACACCCAACGGACGAGGCAAAGCACGACCCCCAATGGCAGAGTGGTACACCCAACGAACGAGGCGAGGCACGACCCCCGGCGGCAGAGCAGACGAACGGCCATTTCACCCGAGAACTATCCGTGTGTATGCGCTAGGTCATTTGTCGGGTGTACTGCTCTGCCGCCGGGGGTCGTGCCTCGCTCGAAAATCAAGCGTGTGTATGAGGCTAAACTTTCCGCCAACGGCGAAAAAACATTACTGCCACAATTAACATTACACTTATTAGACTATTGCCATGTTAACTGTCACAATTTCTATTTTGCCGCGATACAATGCAATGGAATACAGTGATGTGCACCAGCGACGCTTTGACATCTTCATTGCATCAAGTTCTGTATTACTGTGAAAGAGAAGATACTACCGCCCGCAATCACCATGGATACTTAAGTGGTAAAAAGGGTCGGCTTAAAAATACGGCAAAAATACAATCTTTCACTGCAAGTCCTGTGATAGTTAAATGGTGTGAAAATGCAATCCTTTCTAAAAATGCCCCTTAGACTTTATTCCATATGTTAACAAATGGGCCATGTGCTCAACAACGTCTTGTTATATATCTCTCAGTCTCCGATGTATTTTCGCTGGTTTACGAACATTCGGGGTATTTTCAAAAATATGCAATACAGTCCAGAGAACACTCCAGTCAACACCGCTATAGGCCGTTTGCCAGACAAATAAGTAGGTGCGATCCCCTGCCTCCATCTCAGGGGACCAGAAAATTCTATAGCACAAGAAGATATGGGGGAGCACACTACAATGGTAAATCAATAATATTTATTAAACAACAAAATACAACGTTTCGGGACGCCCTGTCCCTTCCTCAGGGATACTTCTGGTAATGGGGTCTGTACACATACCCACCATATATCACACACACACACACACTCTGCCTGTATATATTTGTTTATAATGTCTTTTCAGTTTTTAGTCACGTTGCTGGGACATTTGCTTTTAGGTTCATTGCACAAAAGGAAGTACAGTAAAATGAATTCTTGGGTTTATGGGCAGTTTTCTGTTTGATGAGATATAGTTCCATAAACACCGTTTAATAAGGCTTGCTAGACATTACTCGTTTAATCTATCATGTTGATTAATTAAGAAAATTGCCTTTAGACTTGTTCCATAAAGTACTGCATACAAATAAGTTGAATAAGTAAACTGTGCATTTCAAGCAATCCTCTTGCTTTATAATAGTGTGACTGGAGTTCTAATATTAAAAATTCCTCTAAATTGTGGGAGCTAATAGATCTTTGTATCTTTGGAATATAGATTGTTTTTGGAATATGGGATTTTTTTATCTGTTTGTAATTTATCCTGAAAATACATTGATTTTAGAAGCAAAAATCACTAAAAATACACAAAAGCACTAAAATCCAGACAAATAATGTTTTATTACAAACCCCATATTGTCACACAAATCCTATTTTACCCAGAATCTATCCAAAACTGCATTGCCAGTAAACATTGTGCTATAGGGAGATCTTATAACATTACATATTGTTGTGACAACACAGAAACATATTTTATTAATGACTTCCTAGGTCTCTTTGACATGAAAGAAGGCGGCTTGATTTCACTAACATCAGTCTTTAAGTTTAAAATATCAGGAGAACAAATATATATGAAAGTTATTTAAACATGCAGTTCTAAATATTGGGTCTTCTAAAGCCATGATGATTAAACTACATTTATGTATTTTTATATCTGTAATTTAAATAATTGTAGAGAAACACATTGTACCTCAGTGCCCTGGGGAAACAGATTAAAGGACATATAAACTGCTAAATTATTTCAAGCCAATACATGACAATAAGGATTCATGGCACCAAACCTAAATTGTTTTTCCCTTCTTTGATCTCCTATAAATTATTGTCTGGTAGTTTCAATGGTCGCAACCACCCATAACCAGGTTCATCTCAAATTTCCAGTCAATCATATTCAATTGGAATATTAAAAATTTATAGCACTTTAAATATTCAGTAGAAATTTTGGTTTTGGAATTTTCGTTTTTCTATGAAAAGTCCTGCCTGTTAGATCTGTAGAACGTTCCAAATGAAACTAGGTATTGACTAATAAAAACAGCATGAAGGACACAGAAAAAAAATTGACCAACAAATAGCATGCTTACTGATAATGTAATGTACAATTTAATTATACCTTTCTGTAAAAAAATTTGTACTGTATGTAATCTGTTATGAATGGCTAAATAGAAAACTACTAAGCATAAAATTGTTTTAATAGTGCAAGAAACCTAATAATGGTGAATGAATAGAGTTAATGGGTAATAAAGAAGTAATCTCAGTGTTTCTGTTGTTTAGTTATTTATTTGCAGAGTTTTTTATTCTAAGACTGGTTAACACTGTTTACCACATAAATAAAGTGATACCAGTGGACCTTGTGCACACTTAACCTAAATTAAACCACCTGGAAATATTCAAGTTTGCTATTTTTACAAAAGTCCACGGTGCTGGAAGTTTCCGAACTAGGAAGTAGAGATGGCTGAACTTCTCAAAGGTCAGTTTTTTAGACGATAGAACTTTAGTAAAAGGTCTATATGTAGTTCTATACTTCGAAAAAAACCCATTAAAGGACAGTTTAGTGGACATTTCATATTTGTTAAATAGAGATGTACTGTGGGTTGTAATAGAACCCAGTTCTGAATTGACTCCGAGGGTTTAGAGTCCAGAAGAAACTTTTGGAACTCCCGGAATTTACGAAACCCGAATTTTCGAAGTTTTCGATTTTTATCGAAAATACAGGAATCGTAGATGATTATCGAAAGTAGGTGAATTCCGAAAATCGAAAGTAGATAATATCGAAAGTAGATAATTATCGAAAGTAGATAATTATCGAAATCAAGAAGATGATTTTTGAAAATCGAAAGTAGATGATTTTTGAAAATCAAAGTAGATGATTTTCAAAAATCAAAAGTAGAGATTTTCGAAAATCGAAAGTAGATGATTTTCGAAATAGACGATTTTCCAAAAAACTGATGTAGACGATTTTTGAAATCTAAAGTAGACGATTTTTGAAAATCAGAACTCGAACTTTCAGAAAATTTTGAAAATTCGAAAACGAAAATCAACAGTTTCGAACACCTCTATGTTTATTAAATTTTAGTTTGTGTAATGCCATTCTTAGTTATCTACATATCTCTCCCAGTTTGAAAAATGTTGATTTCATACCTTTGCCGTTCCTGCTGTTGACATTAGTGAAACTGACATTTTAGGTGTCTAACAGGCCTTCTTCTTCCAGGATGCACCCATCCTTGAATGTTCCTAACAGTAATTTCTACTGATTGGCTGTGGATGGGTCAAAAATGCTTAGAACTCACGAGAACTGAATCACCAGGCGCTGGGTCAAGGGCAGACCATAACGGTCTCTATTAGGGGTCCTGCAAACAGGAAGTCAGTATTTGTTTGCATTTATTATACACAGACAAAAGCTGAATGGGCAGTGAATGTCATTGGGAGGGAAAAATACTGCTCTTTTTTCTTAAAAGCATATGTATTGCACTGAACTTCCCCTTTAAAGTCAATGGGAAAAGTCTAATAAAATACAGTTAAAATAGCAATGGTAACTTACTGTAAAGCGCTCAGGTTGAGTTTTGGTCCACTCTTACCAGGAAGCAGAGAGAGAAAGGTTACGAAACTTGTACAACATTTCAGGTAAGCCTTATATCTCTCAGATTTCTAAAGGCTCGTACACACACTCGATTATCTGCCAGGTGGATCAACGAACGACCCCCAACTGCGCATACACACGGCCGATCTTGGCCAAAACAACGTACGTTCATCGGGTGTACCGCCTGCCGTCGGGGTTCCACCAGTATGTAGGACCAGCCCTCAAACCTTTAAATATCTTCCCCATACAAATCCCAGGCAGTGTTTTTGTCCTACCAGATCCAAAGCGTTTGTTGTTTTATGCTACCTAACCTGGGTTAGCTCTGTTGCGAGTAGATCTTCTTGGGTCCTGGGAAAATGTGCTTTCCTTTTTTTAGTTTCCCTCCAGTGGCCTCAGTCAGTCTTGGGTTCTGTCTCACCACCCTATCACATACCACTATCAACTCATTCACATGACCCAGAAGTGGGAGATTAAATTTCGGCATTCAGGTACTCCATTGCCTTGAGTGCCTCAACAGCCAGCAAGGCTGCAATTAAATTTAGATTTTGCCTAGCTGTGATACCAGACTTACTAAAGATTACACAGGGAAACTGTGTTCTACATGCCTAGAGAAACTTAATGTTCATGGACCATCTGCTAAAGAAACCATCTATGCAAGATCTTTTTATTTTCTAAATAAAATCTTAAATAATGGCAATGGATTCATTCCAAGCTATGCATTCCAATATCCCTTAAACTATGCTTTTTTTTTTCTATAAGGGGGTCCCCTCCGTGTGGAGGGAAGAACCAACTTTTTCAAAGCCTGACCTTTCTCTTTTCTCATGAGAAAATTCCTATGCAGAGGTTAGGTGAGGTTTCTGAAGAAGATTTTTTTACTTCAGCAGTTTTAAAACCTTCTTAGATGGGTCAAGTAGACTTATAGTTGAGGATCCTCAAGAACCCCCTAAAAAAAGTCTCTAATTGTTCTCTGGAGCAGTTTAAAAAATTATTTCCGTGCCTATGAAGCTATGAGGTGATATTAAAAATAATAGGACCTCCAGACATAACTATTTCCTCCCTAAAGGATTCCCTGGTTTTTTCCCTTTAACCAAGAGGACACCAAAGATTGGACTCCACCACAAATATAGACTCTCCTGTGGTGTCTTACTATTAAAACAACCCCTCTGCCCCTGTGAGGATGGCTTATCTCTAAGGATCCCATGAATCTGAAAGCAAAAGCAGCCTTAATAAAATCTTTCATGTACCTGGAACAGCTATTACAGTAGATCACTAGTTGCTACAGCCTCTGTGGCTCTTAGCTCTTGAATGTCTGAGCTGGAATTGAGCTTTAAGAAGATTGATCAATTTGATATTTTTAAAACAATCTGACTACTTATGTGATGCTTCTCATCTACACAGTATCTGCTAGAACATCATTTTTATTCCATGACCAGAAGAGCCATCTGGCTAAAACCTGGGCAGCTGATCAGACAAAAAAAATTATGTGTTTACCAATGGTGGCAAATCCTTTAGCTCCAGTCTTGTCAAAAACATACACGATATAAGATTACCAAGCAGTGCTTTTTATTTAGAGGAACCTATACAATATGCAGTTACATCTGTCTGATTTTTCCAGGTTTTTACAATAGTATCGAATAAAGGACGTATATGCATCCTTAAAGAAATCATTTAATTGGGCCCAGCTTGGTCATAAAGGGGTTTAACAGATATGAAATAAAAGAAGTTTGACAGATTTCATCAACATGGTAGAGAAGGAATATTCTGTGTGCACAGTAAAATAGAAAAATTAAACTATAATAGAAAGGTTACAATTGTAGTTGAGGATTGTAGGAGCATATAATTAGTATCTGTACTGTAGGTAACTGTTGTTCCATTAATTAAAAAGAACACGCTTCGTCCCTTTAAAATGACCCAGGATCATGCTTCTAATTTCAGTCTTATCCAAACTTACAGCAGTATAAAGGGTGGTGTTCTCTGCTAAAACTGTGAGCTGTTGACATCACTGCACATTGTTTCACACAAGTCTATTTACAACAACTATACAGAGGAACCAGAAAAACAAGACCAAAAAAAGTGTAAATTTACAAGCCTATAACTTAGGATCCAAAGATGCTAAAGACATCATCCTACGGATTGTTTGAAAGAAGGGCCAAGAACACAGCATAGCTAAGGGGAGGGTATTACAGGACATTGCACGGAGGGGGAATTAATTATCACATATATTATATATATTATAATAAGAATTTTGTTATAAAAAAATTGTCAAAACAATTAAATAAGAAGGACTTGGATAATGTTAAAATTTGGATGTCTCCTTAGATCCTTGTAATGGACAGGGTGGCGGTTTACATGCTAGGAGGCTGGCATAGAAAATAGGTGATTGATGGTTGTCACCTGTTTGAAGTTGGGTAACCCAATATGGTATATTGCAAGGAATCAGGAACATCTAAGGTGCACGTACATCAATAAAAGCGTGGCCATCCAGTTTTACCCAGCAACTAGTTTCATTATTCAGAAGGATAATAGTTCTAGGCTAATGTATGCTTACTGGGTAATGTCATAGGGGTGTGGAACTTCTTTATGATTCAGTCTCTTTTATATGCACTGTGTTTAGTCCCAGTGCTCTGCGGCTTGGATATATTATATATAAACGAATATCCTCAGCACCACCTTGGATTATAATAAGAGGTTACGGCACCTATTCAGTGGTTTTTGGTTTACATTGATACATATATAATGTAAAAAAACCCACCATCGAAGGCATCATCTGTAACTGAAGATAACCATACCATTTAAATTCATTACCAATACTGGTCATATTCCAAATGTCAATTGTTTGTCCCTGAAATGTATCATTTAAAGTGAGGGTGTCTCAGGGGAAAATAGATCAATCTTCCATTGCCCAAAGAAAACAATCTATGGCAAGGTTATCTTTCTAATAGACAGTAGCTTTAATAATTCACCAGGTTGATATTGTTACTGCTATTTGATGTGCTGGATATATCCATATCCCTTTCAACAACACTCATGTGTATGTCGGCAGGTCATTACTTAGACAAATACCTCTCACCATAACGATTACATTTTGATGTACTGGCAAAGTAGTAATTCTATATGCAAGCGTTGCCTTGTTAACAATATCACTTTACATCACTGTTGACAGCAACACCTTTAAATAATGGCTAATGGTAGGTTCTATAGAGGTCTCGACTGCCCTATGGTAAAGGAAAAGAGAATGACAAGTCGTGAGAGAATGCACTGAACCTAATGGGTCTCCGGGTAGTAATCCCTATTAGTAATCTATATTTAGTATTTTAAGCATTTTTTAAAGACCAGTGATAGTTGGGCAATTAAAAAAAACAAATGTCCCAGTGTACATAACCTTTAATCATAGAAAAACTAAAAATAAAATATTTAGATTGTGTAGACCTGCAGTGTGCAGGTTCCAGGTTTAGCTTTTTACAAATCAACGTTTTATCACAGAGAAATAAAATACAGGCAACCTTACATGAAAATTACTGTATTATATCAGCACACATCCCTAAGTGAAGCACCTTCTTTTCTGACTAAGACACCACTGACAAATTCCTCGTGCGTGCATTCGTGTTTTGCGATCTATCGAAAGAAGATCGCTGTGTACACACTGGGCCAATATTCATCTGTAAAACAGAGCAATACAGATGATATTTCTTAATGGTTTTTATTGGGCGTCTTAAAATGTGAACAGTTCCACCGCATCTGATCCATTTTTGCGCAGTATGAATGAAAAAAATGGTTGGGGAAAAAAAAAAACAAAACAAAATCAATGAAATTTGTTTTCACAGGGATCATAGGATAGTATTGGCAAGGATGGCCAATGATCGCCATATCCCAGATCATACGAGAAATCTTTGCATCTACTAGCCACCTTTCTATTTATTTAAAAAAACAGGTGTCAGGACTGGACAGTACCCACTACTACAGCAATATAGCTAGAGGGAAGTACCCAACTACTACAGCATATAGCAGAGGAAGTACCCACTACTACAGATAAGCAGCGAAGAAACTACTACAGCAATATAGGCAGAGGAAGTATCCAACTATACAGCAATATAGCAGAGGAAGTATAACTACTACAGCATATGCGAGGAAGTACCCAACTACTACAGCAATATAGCAGAGGAAGGGAAAGCTACCAACTACTACAGCAATACAGCGGATAAACATAATACTATATGAGGTGTACAGGATCTTTCTTTTTGTCTAGATAGAAAAAATATTTTCAGCGTTCCAAATAAAGAAGGGTATTCAAAGCTGTGAGAGTCCTTCAGCATAGGTTGAAGTTTGCTAATGTTCACAGTAAGCCATAAAGCTAGACCCTAGGAGTTTAGGTGTGCAACTTGGCTGTGTCAGTGCAGCGCTCAAAGCACACCAATAGAAATGGATGGGATGGCCCATTATCCTCGCTACCTGGGCTGTGATGCCGACCCTTTCAGCAGCTCATGCAATCATCAATATTTGGTGCGCATTGCATGTGCTGCAAATAGGCTTACATCAAAGGGGGGAGTGCTACGCAGGGGGTAGCGAGATGAATCTTGCAACATTGTAATTGTGCGATTCATGTGCGCTGCCTAGTGGGGCCTTGTTACCACAGAGTTCCCACAAAAGATAAGGGTCTTTGAAACAGGCAACCTTTGCATGCAGACGCAATCTGTATAAGCAGTAAATGCTTACTATAACTCTTAGTCTAATTTTTATTTTTGGATGCGAGAGGAACGGAACCGAATCAAATGTCTCCATGCAGCTCCCTCACCCGGGTACCCTATTGGTGACACTCATAGATTTTCTGGCAGACAGTGGCAAACTAGGAATCACCGGGCCCCCAACAAACTATGATGGAGCCCTATCCTTGCTTCACCATAGTGGCGAATATCTGTCATAGAATAAATAAAAAGGTGGGGCCCCCTTGGCTCCTGGATCCCGCAGCAGTTGCTCGCCCTGATGCAGAGTAACCTCATGTCATTGACACAGCTGCCCTGTTTGACCTATAAGTGAAAGTTAATCCCATCAAGTTATAGTATAAGTATAGTATTTGAGGTTGAATAAGACATACATCCATCCAGTCCAACCCATCTAGCAATATCCTCAGATTGCCTGTCTAACTATTGATCCAGAGGAAGGGGAAAAAAACATCAATTTTGTTAGGGGGGGGAAATCCTCTCTGACTCCGAGTGGCATGAATCGGATAATTCGCTGGTTATCAACGCGTTACTTATGATGCATATACGAGGAACTTGCTGAACATTCCTGTTTGCAGAAACTCATCCAGCTTTTTTAAAAACGACCAATGAACCTGCCATAACAACGTCCACTGGAAGCAGTTCCATAGCTTACCGTTCTATCGTAAGTGAAAAACCCTTTCCGAAACTTGAAGCCTAAACCTTTTTTTCTTCAAGTCTTAAGGGATGTCCTCGTGTCCTCGACATGTTCTATTGGTGAACAATGCCCCGAATTTATTGGATGGCCCATTAATGATTTATTACACAGTAATCTTCCCCAGCAAGCACATTTTCTCAGAACATAATTGAACTTTTCCAGTCTCTCTTATATTCAACCTCCCCCAATCCCCTATTAATTTAGTTGCCCTAATCTGAACCCTTTCCATTCAAAGATGTCCTTTTTGTACCGGATTCCAAATCGCACTGCATATTCCAAATGAGGCCTTACCAAGATTTTGTAAAGAGGAGAATAACATTCCTCCCATGAATCCATACCTCTCTTTATACAAGACAAACATGCGTGCCTGGGTTGCAGCCTGGCACTGTTTGCTACATTTAGTTTTATACACCAAAACTCCAAGATCCCTTTCCAACAGGATTCAATAACACAGAGCCATTATAGTAAACAGCACAAGGATTTTTAAGTACAAAATGAATCACTTACATTTATCAACATTGAATCCATCTGCCACTTAGCAGCCCAAGTGACAATCTATCTAGATCCCCTGCAATGATTGCACATCTCTGAAGTTTTAATGGTCGACAAAGTTTTGTTGTCGTCAGCAAACACAGAAACCTTGCTGACATACCACTTCCAAATCATAATAAATAGATATTAATAGAAGCGCCCAAACACAGACCCTGTGGAACCCCACTTAGACATTTAGTCCATAATGATGAAGCACCCATTAACAACTACTCTCTGCATCCTATTCATTAACCAATTCTATTCATGTACACATGTGCTCCCCAGACCAAACAGACCTTAGCTTATATATTAGTTACCTAGGGGGACTGTATCAAAAGCCTTTGCAAAATCCAAGTAAACTACATGCTACTGCTATGCCAGAGTCCAATTTTTACTTACTTCTCCATAAAAGCCAAGCAAGTTAGTTTGACAAGATCTATTCCTCCAAATCCATGCTGGTTACTACTTATAATGTCAGTCCTTGAAACTAGCTCAGAAACATGTTCCTTATTAATCTTCCAGGATCTTCCCCACCACTGAAGTTAAACTTACAGGCCTGTAATATAATGAACGAGTACCCTTTTTGAATCATTGGAATAACATCAGCCTTTTCCAATCCAGAGGCACACCACGGACATGAGGGAATCTGCAAAAATAAGAAACAATGGCCTAGATAAAACGAAATTAGCTCCCTAAGTACCCTCAAGGATGATTTTATCCGGTCCAGGAGATTATTAATATTAACCTTATTTAGTGCTTTCTGCCTACCATTCTCAGGTGCACTAAATCTTTTAACCATTATTCCACTATACTCGTGATATCTGACTGGATCTCTTATAGTGTAATACAGAGGGGAAAAAAGTATTCAAGACATTTGCTTTATTGCCATCCTCGTTACTAAACTTATCCCCTTAATTTATGGTGCCACATTCTCAGTCCTATCTTCTTACTATTAATATGCTTAAAAGAATTTTTCGGCTTAGTGATGCTTTTGCTGTCAGCTATCCTTACTTCATTATCATTTAGATACCGGTATACTCGAGTATAAGTTGATCCGAGTATAAGCCCCGAGGTACCATTTTACCTGAAAATTAGTAAAAACTGATTGACTCGAGATAAAGCCGAGGGTAGAAATTATGACCACTCCTGCCTTCTGATTCTGTATTGTTTGAGGCTTAATTTTGCCCTTTAAATGGACAGCAGAAGAAAGAAGTCAAACACTTATGACTCTGCCATAAGGAGCCTGGGTCTAGTGGCATGGGCAGGGGGGCAAACAAGGGGCAAGTTCCTCCTGAATTTCCCAGCTAGCCAATGTAGAACCAGTCTATCAAAAGTGACATTACAGTAGCCCCGCCCTCCTAACGAGCCCTGTCGGGCTTCTTACCACAGTTGTAGGGAAGGGACCGGTAATCCATACAGTGGTTCGGTACCAAATATGCCATGTTATTTTGTACCTAGCAGAGAGCCCTCCTGAGCGCACCCAGCCTGCTCTCTGTATGCCTGTGCGTCTATTCCATACACAGTAGTGGTGTAGGCTGCCTAGTTTCACTGAACATTATGCTTTAGGTCTGCTGCCCACTCCTGGTTCCGACCTGCAAGCAAGCAGGGGCCATTTTTATGGGTTTTTTGTCCACACGATCCCCTAGGAGGTTAAACGATCTGCTGTAGTAGACACTGACTTTCCCCTTTCAGAGCTGCTGGTAATAGCAACATTGGTTCATCTATTACCTCTACTAATTAGCACTTGTAATAGATGAAACAATGTTGCTATTACACACCTCCTAGGGGATCGTGATGGACAGAAACCCATAAAAATGGCCCCCTGCATTGCGTGCAGGAGGGGCACAGCAGAACTAAAGCATAGCAGGTTCAGTGAACAGGCAGCTAACACACTGTATGGAATGGACGCACAGGCACACAGAGGCAGCAGCTGGTGCTAGGGATCGTGACAGCGGGCAGAGGAAAAGCTTGAAGCGGTGCCATGCAGGAATCCCTCCTGTGGGGCCCCTTAAAGAGTCAGGGGCCCTGGACAATTGCCCAGTTTACCCAGCCCAAAAAGGACCTGCTGCCCAGAAAAGTTAACAAGTTACGGGTCAAGTTCCTGGAGGAACTGACCCGAGTATAAGCAGAGCTTACATTTTCAGGCTAATTTTAGAACCTGAAAACCTCAGCTTATACTCGAGTATATACGGTAGTAGTTGATTGCTTCTACACTCCTTGTTACAGTTTTTAATCCCTAAAGGCCTTTTCCATTCCTCTGACTTCCTTTCCATTTGCCTCTTTACATCAGAATTCAGCCACATGGGTGCAGATTATTTTTTTTACATTTATTTCCCAAGGGTATACATTAGATGTGAACTGGCTTAAACTCCCTTGAAAAAAAGTCCTCTTCTGTATAGTATTTTACGATAATACCTTATCCCAGTTGACTTTCTGAAGAGCTGCTTTTAACCTGGTAAAATTTGCCTTCCCGAAATTAATTGTTAACCCAGCGCACTTTTCCTTTCGATAAACAAAGTCCAAACGCCACTATTATTGGTCATATTCCTAAGCTCCAGTTACCTTTATATCTATAATGCGCTCCACAATGGTAGATATTACCAATCCAACAGAGCTCCTTTTCTAGTAGGAACCTCAACCACCTGTGAGAGAAAATTATCCTGCAGCAAATTCAGGAACTCATCGCCTTTTTAGTGATGGCAGTTCCACTACACCAATCAATGAAATAGAAAGGTTTTCAGCTAATGTGGAGGATTGCAGCATAGGTTTTTTAAGAAGGCAAAGAGTCAATTGTATATAAAGCAATATACATAGAAACAACGTTCTTGCCGTTTGAGTCAGGAAGGAATTTTTCCCCCCCTTTTTTAGCTGGGGTTTTTTGCCTTCCTCTGGATCAACTGTTAGGTAGGTTAAAAAAAAAAAAAAAAAAGGGAATAGGTTGGCTTGATGGGAGAATGTCTTTATTCAACCTAATTACTATGGTACTATGTTACTATGTTACTATGTTCTTCAGATGGTGTCAGGCGTAGTTAAACTTCTCATGGACAGGGGCACTTCTAGGGTTTTTGGTGCCTGAGGCAAACTTTAGAATGCCGCCTTTGACTGTACTGCGGCGCCGCGCAGCCAAATAGTGGGCGTGGCTAGTCGGTGGGCGTGGCTATGTTGGTGGGCGGGCTAACATTTTAAGATTTTGAGCTTCTATCACGTATGTAAACAATCCTCAGTCAGTCGATTAGCAATAATGTCAATTCCTATAAACAGGTATTACATCCTTTTCTCAAATAGCTTGTGTTGTCACTACTATATGCTCTTCAGGGTTGTGTGCCAACTAAGTGTTTTTATATCCTGTGCTATACAGTTAGAGTAAATTAGAAATGCCATAGTTTGTAGTATAAAAGATTTTTCCCAAAAGATTTGTAAGCCTGCCACCACGTCAAGGTAGACTCTTGGGAGAGGTTACAGCCAGGCCACTGACGAGTTCAGCCACCCCCCATGATATGACCCCAGGCCCAGGGAGGTTTACAGGCCATGATCTTATCTAGCCAGGCCAGCCCCCCCCCCCCTAAGACCTCAGTCCCAGGCCCAGGGTCCAGGACAGGAGGGAAAGGCCAATGAATCCAGCCAACGTGAGTGAGACATCCCCCCCATTATAAAGAACCCCAGGGTGGTTATATTACAGGCCATGAGGCCACTGAATCCAGCCAGCCCCCCCCCCCCCCCAGCTTAGGACCTGGCTGTCGTGGACACATTAGTTTAGTTAGTTATTTTATACAGTATTACAGTTGCAGGCAGGCAGCTTGACTCATGTGGTGGTTGCGTTGCTCTCACACAGTGACGCAGTGCCAGTGTGCAGAGTGCAGTGCTTGGCTGGCCACTCCACCCTCTCCACAGTTTTGCCGGCGCACAAGTTCTGGAAGATGCACTGTGCTGTGTGTAAACCTGGTCCTGACTCATGACCAGGCTGTGACTCGATTCTCTCCAGTCTCCACTACCCACCTGAAGTCGGGGCCGCCTATCAGCACCATAGCCTCGCCTCAGCAAGCACGCGCACCACAGTCCGCAGCGGAGAGTTAAGGCCAGTGACATTTCTGAGGAAATTGGAAGGAAGTGGCCGTGCTTGCTTCCTTCCCTTCCCACAAAGCTAAGCAGGCCTTCTTGCGCTGGTAGCCATGCGCGGTGCTTGCCTTAAACGCCAGCGAGTGGTTAGTACAAATTAATTTTTTTTTGGTGTGTGCTTAATTTTCCGCCTTTGCAGAATGCCGCCTGAGTCACAGACTCAGTGAGCCTCATTACAGATGCGGCCCTGCTCATGGAGGATCAAACCTGTTTGTTTTGTCATTTGGTATAAAAAATTGCACATTTGATATGATCCTTTCATAGGACTTACTGTAAAACGTCAAAATAATGGTCTTTGCTTTGACATGCCTGTAATTCCTTTCCCAGTAGTTTTATTACTGTTATCTTTGAAGCCCGTTTTACTTTTATGTAATGTGTCTGCTTATCTGCCACTGTACATGCAGTCAAATTGGTCTGCTGTAACAGAGCAGAGAAGATTAAAAAATAATATGTTAAAATGGTGACAAATTCTGCTAATGACTTAAGAAACATTTTGGTATCTTCAGGTAAATACACAGGGAGCCATGAGTAGGTACAGCTTGGAAAGGAAACAACCTTTGCTCATTTGAATCTAGTCATAAAAAAAACCTCCCAATTTGGTCTAAAACAAACACTATTAAGGGTTGTAAGGCAGGATCAAAAAAGCATTGGAAGACCCAAAGCAGGAAATAATTGGCTAGTGTACGCTGTATAGACATTTTATTGGAGCCAATCAATGAATCAATAGTAAACATTGAGCAAGAGAAGCAGTTTCTTACCTTGCTATGGTACCGGGACTCTCACTGGCTAGGTAATACTTTGCGACCGATGTTATGCCTGAAACATTGTAGGTAAGTCTAATGTATGGACATCTAAGCAGGGTACACAGCTTCAGTGTGTCTGCCGGGTTATGTATGGCGGCTCCAAACCGATTGCCGTCTGTTCCTTTGTATGAATCAGACGAAAGCATGATCGAACGGGTTTGGAAAACATGACCGATCATGCTACCCTCTATAGACCGCAGTCGGTCACAGTAACGTTGGACGCGGCTGCTTTTGCCGCGACCGACAGTGTTCCTCCTGGCCGAACGGTCGAAAGTCTTGAATGGTTGGTCAGGAGGAAAATTGAAAAGTGTGTACCTAGCTTTAGTCCCAAAACCTGTATCTATTTAAGAGAGACAATATTAGCACTCTCATATGATCCCCAGGACAATAGCCACAATATTTCTCAGCTCTCCCTCTGATGTTCCCTATTCACCAGATAAAGATTCCTATGTCAGGAAGTATAAAATGTTGGAAAACCGAAAGTGGGGAGTAGTCTGACATAGTAGACATAGTGTATCTATTTAATTAGACAATGCAAGGAATTGGGTGAAATAGACCAGTAACCGGTTGTACGCAGATGAACCTGGAATGTCTGCAACAAACAGTGTGAACCACATGCCATGATTGTTGAAGGGTGTGTACCTAATCTTTAGGTTAGCACTCACCCGTGAAATAGAGAGATAGTGAGTAGACGTTATCCCTATTGGATTTCATGGCATTAGCACAATATTGGCACATTTGTAGCCTTAAAAAATATGAAATTTGACATTCCAGCATCTGTTATTTAGCCGTGTGACTCTACCTAATCTGTTTTTTTGGAACGGTGTAATTTTTGGTTATAAAACTACAAATCTCTCTCTGTCCCATATAGATACTAGAAAAGCAGCTTCCTGTCTTTGGTTAATATTTGGAACAGTAAAATGGAATCCTTAATACTTGAAGTTATATCTGTTGTATTCAATTAGATCAACTAGACTTAGTTGAAGTTTAGTTCTTGAAGATGTTTCGCTAGTCATCCGACTGGCTTTCTCATTCAGAATGACTGTACAAGAATCTGTGGCAATTTTGTACCCTGGAAATCCAATTAGCATATCAATCAGGTGCTAAGGGCGTGATTGGATAGTGGTAAGAGGGTAAGGTGTCAAAACAACAGATTGTACATGGCAGACAGTTGGTGTCGAACCCCCCCCCCCCCACCTCTTTTAGGCTTGGTTCTTTATTTTCACACTAAATGGCCTCCTTGACACCTCTCTTGAACCAGGTTATGTCCTTTATCCTTAAGATGCAGTGCTGTTGGTCTCCCCTACATACAAATCAGAGCATTCTTACTGCACTGCACTGCGTAATGACTTGTTATCTTGTGTTTCGGTATTGAATCTTTTGGATGTACCAATTGCTGCTCCAGTTGTGTTGTGGACAGGGATATAGTGGTTTTTTGAAAATTCTTCTTCATTTTCAGAGATCCCTGCCATATATGGGATGACCCGTCCTTTTTCCTGTCTTGCTTTTCCCTTCACTGTTGGTATTTGTGTTCTTTTCTTTTCTTCTACTTCTTACAAAGGCCCAGTCTGGATATCGACAAGTTTTAAGGGTTCCTCTGAGATGTTTTATTTCTTTAGCCTTCGCCTCTGTGCTAGTGGGGATGTCTCAGCTCTGGTGTTGCAGGGTCTGAGACACCCAGTGTGATCTAAAGGGTGGAGTCAACATCAAATGCTGATGTGTGTGTTTACCATTTTCCTTGAATTCACCAAGCAGTCAAGAAAGCCAGTTTGTTGTTTGTACCTCTTCCCTTGTAAATTGATGTTTTGGTCTACCGCATTAATGTGTTCTGTGAAGGCTTGTACTTCCTTTGGTGGATTTTAACCCAGGTGTCATCACGTATCTGAACCAGTGTTATTCCCTTAAAGGTATTAAGCGCCTGTTTTTGTACCTCCTCCATGTAAAGGTGGCCACAATGGGTGAAACTGGAGATCCCATAGCACATCCAGTGTTTTTGTTATAGAACTTATCCCGTATTGGAATAGGTGGTATTCAGGCCACAAGTCCAGTAAGGAACACACCTGTTCTGGGTTGAGATCAGTTTCTGCTGGTAGGAGTGCTGTCTTGGCCTAGCTGTTTTCTCACCATGTCAACTGCTCCTTGGTCTAATTGAATACAAGATATACATGACCTGGATGAATCAGAACCTTCATAAGCATACTTGAAGTTATGGGCAATGGTTTAATAAGAAGCAGTATTTAACAATAAAACAAAGAAATGTTTACACTAAGATTAGTAAAATGTAAATAATTTATTAGTGCAACTTTATTGCAGATGTAAATTACACAATTGACTGTAGGGGTTGGTGGTATGCACTTATTGAGAGACACTTTAACAAGATGTATGCACTTGGTTTGGAAACAAACAGTACGCCCCTGTGTCGGTCGGAAACACTAACCCATGTAAGTTACCGGTGCTCAGATGCCTTCATTGGTTCGTCTCCCAATCAGTACAGAATACTTCTGTTATGGGTCTCACCCAGAGGTGTCGAATGTGTGGTCTAAGTGTCCAAATCTGGTAATGACAGCTTATGTTTTTAACCACTATAAAGTCTTTGATGTTTTTAATATAATGAAGTCCGGTTGCTACCTTCGACCTCAGGGTGAGACCCATAACTGGAATGTATGCACTTTATTTAGCACTTTAACAAAGTCACCAATTTATAACACTTTAAGAAAATATCCAATATCCAACATGCATTTAAGATTGAAAAAAGCACTTATCTTAATGATATCCTTTTTTTCTACAAATATTATTAAGAGCAAATGTTACACTAAATGCACCTTAAATGATGTATCAAAAAGAGATAAAGGTGCCTTTAGCAGTTATACTGCTGGTGCCTGCAGTGTTACCTCAGTCACATTTTAATGATTTGGGAAATCTCCTTCCCAGGTATCTTTGGTCTAGCTTAGATTTGCCGGCCCCGTTTTTTTCTGTGAACATACTTATTGCTAAAGGACAATTATACTCTCCTCAGCACGCTTCTCTTCTTTGGTGGGACAGTTGTACCCAGGGTGAGGAGCTAAAGTACTAGGTCCTCACCCCTGGGTTTAGGCTGTACAATCCGAATGAGCCTGTAATAATTTTCCTTATGCGACAGCTAGTTCAACTTCCTGCTTCAGTCCCACAGCCCATCCTATAGGAAGAAGCGCAAGTCGAAGGGGGGGTGGACCGAGGTGGGCTGCCAGAAGCAATGCTTGACAGCTTTTTGTTTTGATTATAGAAGCTAAAATCCAGGGGTCAGGACCTAGCACTTTAGGTCCTCACCTGATTCTTTAATTAAGAAAGAGTGGGTAGAAATGTTTTTATTGTTCTTTAATTTTTCTCCTGCATTGATATATACGACTGCTGAGATCTAATGGGCTCTGTAGTGCCCAAATCTACTAAATTATTCTGGTAAATATTCTGGAGACCACTATCCCTACCTTCAGTTTTGTAGTAGAGAGGAGCAGTGAAATGTCAAAAAGGTGCTATTCGTTGCAGTGGCAGACAGCTCTCATACTCCTCCTCATCTCTGACATAGATAGGCTTGCACGTATGTTACAGAAGGAGGTGGGACAGGAAAGCTGTAAGCTGTGGATGGGTGTCATGAAAAAATCACTGCTTCATTTTCCTGCAAAAGGAGGGATTAGCCCCAGAATAATGTGGTTTTAAAATATAAAAAGTGGGAAAAAAAGTGGGTAATTTTAAGGCAATATAGTATTTATACAAGAGACCACTGTATATTCTCTATATGAATTTTAATTTGAAAGAAAGTAGAGTTATAATACAGTTAGGAACAGTTAAATAAACAGAACATTAGCTACTCTCTTCACTGCAATCATTAGCTGAGAAGTCATCTGGAAGAGCCTAAAGCTGCATAGTAGTATTGAGCTTTTTAAGTATGATGATCTAGGTTTTGCAGGGTGGTCTGTCAGCATACAAATTGATTTTGGGGGTAGACATACCTTTAAAATGAATCAAATTCTAGGTAAAACTTGAGAGTTACAATGTTATATTGGAGGAAGATTCAGCATTTTAAACCTCTTAAAAACTGCTGCTTTCAGCAGTTTGGAACTATGTGACCAGTCTCTGCCTGTATAACTAAACCCCCCCTTCACTGTCAATTTTATTACAGCTATTTACAAAAAGACAGAGGCAGATTGCACTTTACTGTCTTTTAAGAAGTCTGTAAGAAGATCCAGAAGTCTGGTAGGCAGACTCTGGTGACATCACCCACACAGTAGGTTTTCTTGCAGATACTTCCTGTCTTTCAACAGTACATCCAAATAGTGTTCCAATGCACATCCATTAACTGGGGTGCTATACATACTCCTATAGAACTTTTATCCCAAATGTCTCCTATCAGGGGTTTTGTGTCATTCTGTGTTGCTGGAGGACTAGGCCAGGAGCAGGGGATAAGGGAACTTGAACTGGGCTCAGAAAGTTTGATCTGGTCTGACTGGGATCATGGGATTTTATAAATGGGGTCACTGTGTTATTGAAATTCCTATTTGCTACCAGTGTTAAAATTCCCATTGCTAAATTCAATTGTGTACTAGTATTTAATGAAATTCCCTTGTTTCATATTTGTGATGAAATCCCATTTGCTACTAGTATGTGATGAAATTCCCATTTGTACCAGATATGTAATGAAATTCCCATTTGCTACCAGTTGTGGTGAAATTCTCAATGCTGAAATGTCCAGTATTTAATGAAATTCCCATTTTCTACCATTATGTGATGAAATTTCCATTTACTACCTGTATGTGCTGAAATTCCCCTTTGCTACCAGTATGTGCTGAAATTCCCCTTTGCTACCATATGTGCTGAAATTACCATTTGCTAACAGTAGTAATGAATTACCAGTGTTACTAGAGATGGCCGAACTTCGGTTCATTTTCAAACTTCAATGAAAGTTCGAAATGGACCCGTAAAGTCAATGGGGACAAAAAGTTCAAAAAGTTCTAATAAAATATGGTTAAAATAGCAATGCTAATTTACTGTACATGGCTCTGGGACCACCAAAACTTATTTAAATACTAACTTCCTCACGATCAAGCTTTTTCAAGCTCTGCATTGAATTTTCGAGGATTTTGAAATAGATCACCGTATTCAAGGGTTTGATGTAGAATTTAAGGGTTACTAAACAACACACATTTGAGGGTACCGCTGATGTAAGGGTTAGCGAAACCGCATTCACAGTTATGAGTGCTAAAGTTGAGGGTTTATAGTTGAATTTGAGGATTATCCGCACTCTAGGTTATGATTTTCCAAAAAAAGTTTGCAGTTCGAAGAGTCTGAAAAAGTCCAAGTCACAAATACGAATTAAACTAGGCTCAGTTCTTAGTCCATCCTATTTGCTATCAGTATGTGGTGAAATTCCCAGTTTGTAACAGTATGTGGAGAAATTCCCACTTTGTCACATTATGTGGTGCATTCCCAGTTTGCTGCCATAATGTGATGAAATTCTCATTGCTACCAGCAAGCGATGACATTTCCAGTTTGCTTCCAGTATGTAATGAAATTCCCAGTTTCTTCTAGTATGTGATAAATTCCCAGTTTTCTCCCGGTATGTGATAAAATTCCCAGTTGTTCCTATTACAATACCATGCGGTACCAAAATACGCAATGGCATTGTATGGGGGATCATAAATCTAGGATTACAGTTGTAAATCATTCATTTTTGACCGCACTCTCATAAAGCAACCAAAAAATATACCTCTCCTCGATAATTCGATAGTCCTGTATTAATTCGATAATCCTCGAAAATTCATAGTCCTTATTAATTCGATAGTCCTTGAAATTTCGATAGGCCTTATTAATTCGATAATCCTCGATAATTCGATAGTCCTTGATATTTCAATAGTCCTTATATCCTGAATATTCAAAAATCATCAAATTTCGGGTTCAACTTCAACTTCTAGCCCTTCTCTAGTAAGACGTCGGACACTGTAAAGATGAGGGGAATAAGTAAATTATTTTCTTTTGTGTCTAATGGACCATGGGTATTAAATGGATTTAACACAAAAAAAAGCAAAATCAAAAAAAGGTATTGTCTTTAAACCTACAGACAATTCCTAAGAGTGCTTAAAGGATAAGTGCACTGTAAAATCAAGTTATGTTCATTGGAAGCTACAGCTTTAAAAATACCGTTGCCATATTTTTTTTACCATTTCCCCTCCAGAGCCTAGCTTGTGCCTTGGAAGTTGCCGACATCTTGTACTGGTTTGCTGAATGTTAAGCTCCGACCCTCTGAGGTTTCCTTGCTTTCTCCTGCTTGAGCCTCAAACAGTAATGCCTGGAGTTCCGTGCACTCTCCTGCTTGAGCCTCAAACAGTAATGCCTGTGAGTTCCGTGCACGTGCGGGTGTCGTGTGCTCACAAGCATTACTGTTTGAGGCTCATGAGAGAAAGCAGAGGAAATCTCAGAGGGGCGGAGCTTAACATTCAGCAAACCAGTAACAAGAGTCAGCAAACTTCCCAGGCACAAAGCAGGCTCTGGAGGGCATAGGTAAAAAAAATGTGGCAATGGTATTTTAAAGCTGCAGCTTCCAAATGAACATAACTTGATTTTACAGTGCACTTATCCTTTAAATTATTACTAACCTGCCCATTATTTGTAATCTCCTCAGATTACTTGTGTCTGAGTTGGTACCATAGGAATGGAGTAAAGCTTGTGGTAATTGCAGCATTCACAAGTAAAATAACTCGCAGCTGGGTAATTTTAGGCTTGGAAGTTTAACAGCTATAGTAAGGAAGATAATTTGAAGGTTTGCTATAAGGTCCTGTTAGGGATTATGATTTGGGAATAAGCTCAAGCAATTAGGTTGTTTTCATGTGACCACAGTAAACATGATGTCTTTATGTGTGTGTGAGAAATAAAAAGAAGGTTTAACCATAATATGTAGGGGATTGTGTCATTTTAGGCTGTCAAATCACGGGACAATCCTGGTCCAAATATCCTTCTGACAGACTTCTGATTGGTTAACCTGATCAGTAGCCTGTTCAATGGGAATTACAGGGTACTGATATTTCAGGTTGACTAATTGTGTGGCCTGTTAAGGAACATACAAATGTAGACATTTCTGCTACATCTAATGCATCTACTGTGGCGATATTTTAACACAATATATCATCACAGTAATGATCTGGTTGAAATATCTAACCATGTGTACACAGCCTAGATTTAACTCAGTGTCTCCAATGAATGTGAAAAGCCTAAAGGCTGCTATCTGGCTTAAGCCTCGTATACACGCTGATTTTTGAGCGAGGCACGACCCCCGAAACACCCGACGGACTAGGTGAGGCACGACCCCCGACGGCAGAGCGGTACACCCAACGGATGAGGCAAAGCACGACCCCCAATGGCAGAGCGGTACACCCAACGAACGAGGCGAGGCACGACCCCCGGCGGCAGAGCAGACAAACGGCCATTTCACCCGAGAACCATCCGTGTGTATGCGCTAGGTCATACACATGGACGATTCTCGCCCGAAACAGCCGTTTGTCGGGTGTACCGCTCTGCCGCCGGGGGTCGTGCCTCGAAAATCACGCGTGTGTATGAGGCTTTAGTCCAATGTTTCAATGGGTAAATGCTTTCTAAATATAAAATTGGATTTATAGAATTAAAGCAATAATACCAGACCTAGTCACTAGTCTTGCTGTTGGTTTCAATAGAATTGCCTTTGTATGGTGTAAAGCTGACCATAGCAAATCAGCTTTAATGTCTAAAGCCGCAGATTTTATACACTCTACTTTTTAACAGGGTACATTGGCATGCGGTACCAAATACGCAATGGCATTGTATGGGGGATCATAAATCTAGGATTACAGTTGTATAAATCATTCATTTTCGACCGCACTTCATAAAGCAACCAAAAAATTATACCTCTCCTGATAATTCGATAGTCCTTATTAATTCGATAATCCTCGAAATTCATAGTCCTTATTAATTGATAGTCCTTGAATTTCGATAGGCCTTATTAATTCGATAATCCCCGATAATTCGATAGTCCTTGATATTTTAATAGTCCTTATTAATCCTTGAATATTCAAAAATCATCAAATTTCGGGTTCAATTCAACTTCTAGCCCTTCTCTCGTAAGACGTCGGACACTGTAAAGATGAGGGGAATAAGTAAATTATTTCTTTTGTGTCTAATGGACCATGGTATTAAATGGATTTAACCCAAAAAAAAGCAAAATCAAAAAAAGGTATTGTTCTTTAAACCTACAGACAATTCCTAAGAGTGCTTAAAGGATAAGTGACTGTAAAATCAAGTTATGTTCATTTGGAAGCAGCTTTAAAAATACCGTGCCATATTTTTTTTACCATTTCCCCTCAAAGCCTAGCTTTGTGCCTTGGAAGTTGCCGACATCTTGTTACTGGTTGCTGAATGTTAAGCTCCGACCTCTGAGGTTTCCTCTGCTTTCTCCTGCTTGAGCCTCAAAAGTAATGCCTGTGAGTTCCGTGCACTCTCCTGCTTGAGCCTCAAACAGTAATGCCTGTGAGTTCCCGACGTGCGTGTGCTCGTGCTCACAAAGCATTACTGTTTGAGCTCAAGCAGGAGAAAGCAGAGGAAATCTCAGAGGGGGAGCTTAACATTCAGCAAAACCAGTAACAAGATGTCAGCAACTTCCAAGGCACAAAGCTAGGCTCTGGAGGGGATAGGTAAAAAAATGTGGCAATGGTATTTTAAAGTGCAGCTTCCAAATGAACATAACTTGATTTTACAGTGCACTTATCCTTTAAATTATTACCAACCTGCCCATTATTTGTATCTCCTCAGATTACTTGTGTCTGAGTTGGTACCATAGGAATGGAGTAAAGCTTGGGTAATTGCAGCATTCACAAGTAAATAACTCTGCAGCTGGGTAATTTTAGGCTTGGAAGTTTAACAGCTATAGTAAGGAAGATAATTTGAAGGTTTGCATAAGGTCCTGTTAGGGATTATGATTTGGGAATAAGCTCAAGCAATTAGTGTGTTTTCATGTGACACAGTACATGATGTCTTTATGTGCTGTGAGAAAAAAAAGAAGGTTAACCATAATATTGTAGGGGATGTCATTTTCTTAGGCTGTCAAATCACGGGCAATCCTGGTCCAATATATCCTTCTGACAGACTTCTGATTGGTTAACCTGATCAGTAGCCTGTCAATGGGAATTACAGGGGTACTGATTTCAGGTTGAAACTATGTGTGGCCTGTTAAGGAACATACCATCATGTAGACATTTCTGCTACATCTAATGCATCTATGTGGCGATATTTTAACACAATATATCATTCACAGTAATAGATTGGTTGAAAATCTAACCATGTGTACACAGCCTTAGATTTAACTCAGTGTCTCCAATGAATGTGAAAAGCCTAAAGGCTGCTATCTGGCTTAAGCCTCGTATACACGCTTGATTTTTCGAGCACGACCGAAACACCCGAAGGACTAGGTGAGGCAGACCCCCGACGGCAGAGCGGTACCACCCAACGGAGAGGCAAAGCACGACCCCCAATGGCAGAGGGTACACCCAACGAACGAGGCGAGGCACGACCCCCGGCGGCAGAGCAGACAACGGCCATTTCACCCGAGCACAATCCGGTGTATTGCACGCTGCGACTCACCGTTTGTCGGGTGTACTGCTCTGCGCCGCCGGGGGGTGTCGCTCGAAAATCAAGCGTTGTATGAGGCTTAGTCAATGTTCAATGGGTAAATGCTTTCTAAATTAAATGGATTTATAGATTAAAGCAATAATACCAGACCTAGTCACTAGTTTTGCTGTTGGTTTCAATAGAATTGCCTTTGTATGGTGTAAAGCTGACCTACGAATCAGCTTTAATGTCTAAAGCCGCAGATTTTATACACTCTAATTTTAACATTTTTTAAATTTTTACATTGGCCTTTATAGTCATTAAGGTTTTTATTTCTGTCTCTAGCTGCTGCAGTAACTTATCACTTTATTAAATGAACTAATCCAAATAATCCATAGGAGCGGACAGCACATGCTGTTTATAAAGAGATTAAAAAGCGTACATCCTACACCTACATAACACTACAGAGGTAGTGCCTGATGCCTGTCGTGACATCATGTAATTTCATCAGAGGCCAACAACCACTGTCTCACTCCACCCTCAATAGGTAAATGGAGGAAGGGGAAATTTACATATAAGGACCATAAAACATCATCTTAGCACACAGTACAAATATGTACCAAATAAAAAACAGGAAAATTTAAAGATCTACACAGTGGTATTAAGTAACAATACATGTATCAGGTTAGATGTTGTTTTTATGGTCTTTATTTGTAAATATCTGCTTCCCCCACTTACATATTTATGGTAAGATAGTGGTTGTAGGATTCTAAAGAAGTGACGCCAGGCACAGTCCTTCTGGTGCTTATCAGCCATGTACGTTTAGGATGGACACTTTTTAAACTTTTTTTGGAATAAAGGTTGCTTTTATACAATACGACATGTGCTGCCCGCTCCTATCGATTATTTTAATTTGTCTCAGCCTACACCGCTGCGCTAGAGTGTACCGAGTGTACACTCTAGCGCGGTGCGGTTTATAGCTTTATTAAATGAATAGTTGATCACTTTTTACCAACCAAACCCATAGAGAATTTTTTTCCCAAATCAGTAATGTTGTCTGAGAGTAACTTGATCCTTACATCCCATGTTGTTCATCCTCCAATTACCAACTGGTTTTGTGTAATCACAAGGCGATTTCTAACCTTACTCATGTTTCATACGTATACAGGATAAAGGGCCTATTGTTAACAGGCAGGTTCTCCAGAGCCTACTCAAAACTTAAGATAGGAATGTGAAAACTCAATCAAAAAATTGAGAATTGCATGAAAATGTCAATTTAATCAAGGATTTGTATATGGCCTTTGCAGAAAGCCCCCACATGTAATAAATAACCAACAAACAAAACTGAAAGGTTTTCTTGATCTAGTGTTGTACACAGGCACTTTTCAGTTAAATGCAGAATATTGTTTTCTGAATGGCATATGTACAAAAAAAACTACATTTCTTTCTTCTTTGATCCCAGTAACAAATGAATCTTTCTGTTTTCAATGCACCTTGCACCTTTCATCTGATGGAGAACTTTGAGATCTTTATCATGAAGGCTCTGTTGACAAGCCTTGCATAAGAACTGCTCTGTTCCAATGAGAAGCAAAGCTACTACGTAAAGCCTTTCATAAAAGAATCTTGGAGAAAATTGGCCGTGCTTGATAGGGAACTAGTAATCCTGTGGCTATATCTGTAATTATGCTTGGATTAATGGGCAGCTTCATTTTCGGCCATTGTCAATCCAGCACCTCCTAACATTATTATATTTATACAAGAAATTACTCTAGATTAAAAATAAATTGGGAAGGATTAGAATAAAATGAGCCGGTGTTTAAAGTAACCCCCACACACATAATGTCTCATGTGTAGCAATAGTTTCATTAACATGGAATCTTAAGAATTTGTTAAGGCTGCTCTAGCACCTGTACCTGATATGCATTGGTTTTAATAACCACATCGAATTGGAAATAATAGAAGTTTCAGTTGCGCTTCTTACAATTACGGTTGCTAGGATGCCATAGCATGGCATAGCATGGTATTAAAGAACAGACTCTCGCATGACAATATATTAATAAGTCTCATTTGGAATTCTTAGGTGTATTATTACCCTGCAGCCTATTAAATACTGTAATAGGCTATTAACAAAGAAAAAACAGGTGGAAGTATTTATTAAAGGTTGTAAAGACTTAATAAAGATTGCTTTAATTAACATTTATAAAGCCCACGCAAGTTAGTAATTTAAGAATGAAAAAAGGTTAGGGGAAATCATTAAATGATAGTTTTACAATTAAAGAACTGTGCCCTGTAAATGACGTGAGCATTATTTATTGAAAGAGTGACATATTGTAAAGTTAAAGGAAAACTAACAGATAGCGTTGCAATATGGGTAGCCTTTGTGTGGATGGCCTTATAGGGTTAGTTCAATCTCAAAGTGAACTTTGGCTTTTAAGCTTTAAGTTAAGAACAGGAAGTAAGCTACCTATGGTATGTCTCTACGAGCAAACTCACTCGCAACGCAATCCACCGCTGGCTCCTGACAGGTCCTGACCACTTCCATCTGTAAGTAAACTATAGTGCACATGCACAAATGTGCACTATAATTTACTTACAGCCGGAAGCAGTTGTTACCGGTCCAAGGATCCAGCGGTAGTTCTCTCCGGTAGAGAAGAAATAGCTACCATAAAAAGACACAAAATGATCCACATATAGCAAAAACCAACTGACCAGATCTATATGGAACAAGCCGTTTTTTATTGCATATTTTCCCTCAGGCAATCAACATAGCACCAAACACATAAAAACACACTCAGGGTTATTCAATAAAAGTTCCAATCAGATGTTAGCTTTCAAATGTTACATAAGTTCTGATTGGTTGGGGCAAAATTAGCACCATTTTAAACAATAAGAACTTTTATTGAATCTTCCTGTTGGTGTGCAAAACTCACATAACCCTCCCCTTCCTAAAATTCTAAAAGCAAACTAACAGGGTTATTCATTAATCAGGGTTATTCAATAAAAGTTCTTATTGTTAAAAATGGTGCTGATTTTGCCCAAACCAATCAGATGTTAGCTTTCAAATGTTAAATAAGATTTGATTGGTTGGGGCAAAATTAGCACCATTTTAAACAATAAGAACTTTTATTGAATCTCCTTGCTTATTGTTTAAAATGGTGCTATTTTTGCCCCAACCAATCAGATCCTATTTAACATTTGAAAGATAACATCCGATTGATTGGGGGAAAATTAGCACCATTTTTAATGATAAGAACTATTATTGAATAACCCTATAGGTGTCTGACCTGTCCAGTCCAGTCCTATTTTTTTCAAAATAGGGTTTTCTGTTTGTTGAATATAAAGGGACAGACTATTTGTATCTTGTGCTATGCTATGTTAAACTGCAAATGTGTAAACAGCTACTGTAATATTGTAAAGGGTGTCCATTTGGAGACTTGATACATTACACACTGATAATGATGAATGCTTATTTAAGGATTAAAAGCTTTATCTGAGTTAAACTTGGTAGATAAATTATTAGGGGTGTGGATTGTAAAAGTGCAATGTAAATGCGCTGTTAATTGGACTATTGCTTGCCTGGCTCCGAAGGGTTGAATTTAGGTTTAAATGGAAAAGTTGTCCCTGTAAAGATTGGTATACAGCACATGGGCTGATTCCCCTAATCGACAACCTAGCATGATATTTTTTAGTCAAATTGGCCAGGTAATGGAATGTAATTTTCTCCATGACTGTGGTTCCCTTATAGGTTCAGTCTAATAGGATATGTCAGCAAATCAAACAGTTGTGGATTCGGGCACATTTTTTGATGACAAAGTGGTGACGAAGTGTCACAGAGTGGCCCTCCTCCTGTGAGTTGGACAACCCTGTCTTGCATGAATAAAAATGATGAAAAAGACAATAAAATGTCCAACTAATGTGTTGTATATCACCAATAAAATAAAAACTTCTTTGTGCATTTCCATAATTGTAGTTATCTCTACTGGGATGCTAGAATTGAAATCTCATTTGAAATCACTGTACCTAATTTAAAGTAAACCCTTAAATAATTATTACTGTACTTGTTATTCTTGTCCTTATTACCCTGTCCATTCGTCAAACTCTGAGGTTTACGTTCCATTTATTTGTAACTGTGGCATGCTTTATTTGCTGTCACATATTCCTTTTTATAATATATTTTTAATGAAGTAGATGATTCTAAATATCTTCTGTAAGTTTTAAGGAATTTCCTGTCTGGACTTCCTAAAGTCTTAATTCCTATCAATTCCTTTGTGCCTTTAAAAAAGGTACTAACTACCATTTGAGCCTTATTAGTAGCACATCACTCAATGCTAGACCATCTCAGCTAGTGACCCTTGAACTTCCAATGCATTAACTCATTTAGTCATTTATCAGGCTCCTCGGTTTCATCCTTCAAGTCTCCAGCAATCCTACCATCTCCATAATGTTTTTTTCTTTGGCTCATGACTATCATTTACATTGTAATGGCTTATGTTACCCAAGGAAAACCAGGCTAAGCCCCACAGTGTAAGTCTGTGACAATGTTGGGCCAGTTGTGTCCTGGTTGGTTGTAATAGCAAAACACTGTATGCGCATGTAATATTAACTCATGACACAAAGTACAAGTGTGTCTGACTGCATATTATGCCACATTGGAAATACCTCAGCATACAGATCCAAACTAATAGCCGATTCAGATGTGAGACTCATATGTCTTGTGCATTTTGCTGCTCATAAATTATCTTAACTGATTCTAAATAAAAGTTAAGGTTTATTGTTATCAACACATTCCAGAAATATACCTTACTCAGTGGTAAAGTAGCAAGAAGCCACTTTTATTAATGGAGTACTGTTCCATCCCATGTTTACAGACAGTAGGTTAATATAGTACCCATTGGCTGACCAGGATCCAAAATTCCTGACTGCCTGTATTTCTGCTTGATTGAACTTGTGGTTCTTTGAAAGACCCCAGGGTTGTGGAGGAGTATACTTAGAGTGGTAATAGTGTTTCCAATTAAGTTTTTTTTGTATCCCACTTGTGTACCCCACTTTCACCAAGAAGAGGCACTTGGAATATTAAAGGTCATTTATACTGAAAAAAAGTTATTATTTAAAATTGACCACTAATGGAAACTATAATTTATTCCAACCACCACCGTACCTTTTTTTGTTAATCTGCCCTCTTTTTCTAGCAATCTAACATTGACATTTCAGCTGTCAATCAAGTGCCTTGCTCTCAAAAATTTTCTTCTGTTAGCAGTTTTGCTGTAGCTGGAATGGTGACAGAGTTTTGACAGTTGGAATGCTGTGTGCTGTGTGCAGTTTTGACAGTTGCTTTGTGGGGGGAAAAGTCAGGTCAGATGTAAGTGGGAGTGATTAAAAGGAGGGGGGATTTTGCTCCGGATCAAAACATGAGCTGGATTGAAAGCATGCAGTAACACACACACCTCAGAGTAAGTGCTACTTACACATATTTATTTATAGATTAAGATGAGGAAAAGTCATTTATCAGTATAGTGCCTCTTTCTTTTCACAAGACATCTTTCTGCTTTCAGCAATAATTTGTTTTACTTCTATTATTCACTTCTTCTTGAAAAAAAATCTGTTCCTAAAAGTAAAAGGTCTAAATATTTATTCTTTCTCAGTAGTGCAACATCAATCAAATTTCATTGAGTAATATACATAAAGACAGACACAAAAGGATTTCAATGGCTTAAGTGGCTTCACACCAGTTCTCATGGGAGACTTACCTGAATGGGAAATTACATTGATTTCTTTCTTTTACAGATTAAAAGGGAAATTCTAACATGGCATTAGCAAGGGATAGATTATTCCGATAAATATCCATTTGATTTTAGTTACCTTTTCAATCTCTTTTGACTGGAACATTTTTCAGTGCTTTAAAAATAGTAATTTTGTTGTCGGTGAAACGCATTGAAAACAAATTTAATATGACTTTGACCTTTTATAAATAATCTCCTGTCACTCCTAGTTACACTTGCTGTTACTCTCAAGCTTAAGGAAGAAATTTAATTGTCTCAAAAGGTTTTAGAATTTGCCAACATACAGTAGTTAACCAATAAATAGAACTAAAACGTTGAGGCAAACATATCAGTCTCTCTAATGCATTTATTCATGGTTTTTATACAACAACCTTCAATAGTATATAAGCTGGAGGGATGCTTTTTCTTCTCACTACTGGGCCAACCATGTTGTAACTGTAGAGACCTCACTTTCCATCACTAATCTACCTATTGTGGATGCAGGGGTCATGTTAGTAGCCGCAGCCAATGGGAACAGGGAACAGGTGCAGGCAGAGGGATTTGCTCCAGTACCAGTTTTAGTAAGCTTTGCACCTACCATATGAAATCTCTGTGTATATATCTATATCATTCTTATTTGCTCTTTTAATTAGACAGCAACATCACCTATGTTCAGTTTTACCACTGTATCTCTCTCTCCCCTCGGTTCCGAAATCTGAATGTTCTGTCCGAAACCGGATGGATTGTTCGGATTTCAGGACTTCGGGGCGCATTTTCGATTTTTATCGAATGTTCGAGCTATTTTCAAAAATAGCCTTGAACATTCGATAACACTCAAAAATACAGTCGGAGACTCAAAAATAGTTTCCGATCGTATTTTCAAGGATTATCGTACGTTTAAGGCTATTTTCCAAAATTCTTGAAAATAGCCATGAACATTCGTTAAAAATCGAAAACACACTCCGAAGTCCTGAATTTAAGTTCCATTTTCGGATTTTAAGATCTTTGGGGGTTTTCCTGAGATCCTAAAACATGAAAACGGAATGAAACCCGGCAGTTTTGGCCATCTCTAATCAACTGTTAACTACTTACAACTAAAAAAGGAACAGGACAAATAACTGGGAACACTTCCTTTTGTAGGTTGGCTATTCTGTCTAATGTGGGTGGAGCAGACAAAGTAGCTCTACTTATAGTGGTATAGTGGTAAGGCGTTGGTCATGTAAACCGGAAAATGGTTTCTATTGTAAGCTCTAGGGGACAGGGTCCTTCTGTTACATGGTTCAAGCACTTGTATACTTATTAATGTACATTATTGTTTATGTATTTAATTATATATTCTTTCCCTGCATTTATGACTTTTTTATATTATAATGTTGTACAGTGCTGTGTATATAAATAAAACTAGACACGCTGTACATACATATATGTAAAAATTCTGCTGATCTAATAAAATGTAATGTTGGCTTAGGACCATATTTCCTCTTTAAGATACTGTAACTGCGACAACTGCTATGGTATTTATCTTTTCCAGCATTCAATATTGCTGGGAATACCAAATTTTTTTTCCTGAGAATGACTGGATTGCATTTAAGGTATGTATTAGGTGAAATATATATATAAAGCCATTTAATGACATGCATTGCATGCAAATCACCCCAAACTGCCAAATTATATTTCCAGTTTGGATTTCTGCACATGACAGTAAAATATACAATATCTTACATACCAGAGAAAACTGTAACTAACATAGTGAAAATAACACGGTGTTCTCCCTCGTAATTGAGCACACTTGAAAATTAAAAGCTGCCTAAATTATTGTCACACAGTTTTCTCAGTATCTCTCGAACTGATTCTTCCTAGAAGAAAACTGTCGGGAAGTCAATCACAATTACATCTTGAGTGTGCTGTAAAATGAGTCCCACGCTAACCTGATATAACATGGAATACTGTAGATTTTACACTCAATTTATTAATAATGAAGAATGTTTTGTAATTTTGTTAGTAACTCCCGGGCACACTGACTTTATTATCAACATTTTGACGAAACTCTGTTCGTCTTCATCAGGACAAAAAATTGCAAAATAGTGCTCAAATTTATAGACCATCATGTCTATAAATTTGAGCACTATTTTGCAATTTTTGGTCCTGATAATGACAAACAGAGTTTTGTCGAAACGTTGATAATAAAGTCACGTGTTTTGAAGTCAGTGTGCCCGGGAGTTATGTACAAAATTACAAAACATTCTTCATTATTAATAAATTGAGTGTAAAATCTACAATATTCCATGTTATATCAGGTTAGCGTGGGACTCATTTTACAGCACACTCAAGATGTAATTGTAATTGACTTCCCGACAGTTTTCTTCTAGGAAGTATCAGTTCGAGAGATACAAATTCAAGAGATTACAAATTTACAATACATCGATGTAATGAATGGAGTTACATACTTGGTGGCACCTGTTATTGGAAATTTAGTTGGTGAGTGCAGTAACCTTTACAACATAATATAATGAAGAATGTTGTATCCTCCCTTCGTTTTCTATCATAAAGTAGCTGACTTTTGTAATAAATAACAGAAACATTAAAGGAGAACTATAGTGCATATACATTTTCTTTAATAACATTTAAAATGAAAAGCACCTAGGGCCGGGAGGTAGGATGGGTCTTTCCAGTACCTCCCAATATTGTTTCTGTGAGGGCCGACACAAGTGAACTATCCTTTTATTAATGGATGACACAAAGGGGTCGCAACATCCCCTACAGAGTGTATAAAATTAGTGTTAAGTGAAGGATAAACTGATAAAAGTGGCATCAGCTATAAAGCAGCAGTATATGTTCGCAAATAACAAGTGGAGATTAAACATTAAACACTGAGTTTAATCCAAAAAAAAAATTTCCCCATAGAAATGTAAAAATATCTTTAACAAAGGGAAGTTAATACTATCCTGGTATGGCATTTTTAGGGGGTTTGTTACATATACAGAATCCGCCCCCATTCAGCTTTCATTGTTATCGAAAGTTTTTGCACCTTGAGGTCATTAGAATGTGCAAGGGGTGTTATTCGGAAAGGGGATTAAAACAATGGGAGCCAAGATACAGACAAGAACAGTTAGGGTTAGGTTCATCTATCACTAGAACTTTCGAAAGTTTGGTCCGTTTTCGAGTCAATGGGAGTCAAATAGTTTGAAAAGTTCTAATGAAATACAAATAAAATATTAATGGTAACTTAATGTAAATGGCTGTGGGACCTGGGAAATGGTCTGGGGAACAGACCTAGATATCATGTACATTTTACTCGCAGATTCAATGCTCGTGTATAGGCTTTAATGGACACTTAAATCGCGGATTCGATGTTCACGCCTAGGTATCATGTACATGTTACTCACGGATTCGATGCCCGCGTATAGGTTTTCGTGGACACTTTACTCGCGGATTCGATGCTCGCGTATAGGTATAATAGGCATTTTACTCGCATATTCGAAAGTCCAAAAATATCGAAAATCCGGGATAGTTCGAGAAGTCCGAATTCGTTCGAATTAGTTCGAATTCGAATAGTTTGGTGCGAACTTGACTATCACGCACAGCAGCAGGATTTTGCAGTGCATTTATCTATTTATTGGACAACTTTTTGTGTGTATCACATGCACATATATTTGGAACACTCCAATAGCATTGCATTAGCATTGTGAATCAGGATTTCGATCAAAGCACAAAATGCTCTCTGAATCGCACAAGTGGGTACTAGCATTAAGTGTTACTTGTCTGTGGACAGGTGTGAAACTAATCACTTAGACAATGATAGAGACCACACAGCAAAACAAAACGTTTGAATATTTATTTACATTACATATACTTTGTTAGTATAAAAAATGTATAAGCATGAACTGTACTCATGAAAGGAACAAGGATTTATATGACAATGTTATAATGAAGTTTGCACCTGTAAGGATAGAAAAAGGTTTACATTTTGAGATGCTTTTAATATGGTCATGGAACTCCTTGGTGATTTCTAATGTCCTTATATTATAAAAAGAGGAGCATTATTTAAGGAGCAAACATCTAGGGGCAAGGAAAATATAAAGATGGTATACTTAAACACAAGAGAGACTATAAAAAATCTGTTGTGGCTAAAATGGTGGTTAAAATGCACTCACCGCTGCCCATGATAACCCTTCCAGGAATCTCTCCCTTAAAAATCCTGCGCTTGCCACTGTCTGGGTACTACAGTTACACATTTATTCATATATTTTTTTATCATTGTCTTGGGCATGAATCTGAACCCAACTGACCACAGGGGAGTAAAAGAAAAGCATTATATTTCTTTGCCCCCAGTATCTGTAATGAGCACTTAGAGATTTTTACAAAAATGGATTTTGTTCCATCCACAGTTCAGTGGAATGTGTTGAAAATTACTAGAAGTATATATTTCGAAATTAATTTTTGACACTGCTTTTTGGCAGAAAGTTCTGCCAGATCCACAAATGTTTGAAATGTTTTCCCACTTTGAAAAATGTATTTTAATGATCAATTAATTTTATGCGGTAAGTATGTAAGTCACTTAATACAAAAATGATGGTAAAGAACCCTACAAAATTACCTATTCACAGTACACTTTTTACAGCATAAATCCAAAGGTTCCCTATATTGAGACAAACTTCCAAATAAATATCAAATGTATATGTGCAAAAAACAATAAAATGTGCAAATACCATCAGTCCACTATTATAGATGGGATCCGGTCCGACTTGGACCCGGATCCGACATGGACTTCGGAGTGCATTTTCAATTTTTATCGAACGTTTAAGCTATTTTTGGAAATTTTTCGAAAATAGCCCTGAACATTCAATAATCCTCGAAAATACCATTGGAAACTCGAAAATAGTTTCTGATTGTATTTTTGAGGATTATCGAACTTTCAAATCTATTTCGAGAGTTTTCAAAAATAGCTCGAAGTTCGATAAAAATCGAAAATGCGCTTCAAAGTCCCGAATTTTTCCCCAAAAGTTCTGTTTTCAGATTTTCGGATCTTCAGGATTTTCCAGAGATCCAAAAACCCGAAAATGGAATGAAACCCGGCAGTTTCAGCCATCTCTATTCACTATATGGTTTCAGACTGAAAAGTTAAAAATCTTAAAGCGAGGGGCATCCCTGCTACATAAATACATAAAAGTCTCCAATTATAAAGTAGGGTGTGTGGCGCCATAAATGTACATAAGGGAAACAACAGTTCACAACATATAGTTCCGTATTACAAATAAGTACAGGAGGGTGTATACAGTTATAAACTCCGCAAACCAGAACAGTAAGAATCCCCCAGGGAGGATTGTGTCATGAATTGATGGGCCTACTGGATACATTATCCGACTCGGTTTCCCAAAATCCGAATGTACCGGACAGATCATTCGGATTTTGGGACTTCGGAGTGAGTTTTAGATTTTTATCGAACGTTCAAGCTATTTTTGAAAATTCTCAAAATAGCCTTGAATTTTCGATAATACTCGAAAATACAATCGGAAACGCGAAAATAGTTTATGATCGTATTTTCGAGTATTATCGAACATATTTCAAGGCTATTTCGAAAACTATTTTGAAAACTTGTTGCATTGTCCCCATTTTAAGTTCCATTTTCGGATTTTCGGGATATTCCCGAGATCCGAAAACCTAGAAACGGTACAAAACCCATCAGGTTCAGCCATCTCTATTAAATACATAGAAAAAAATCTTACATCCTTTTGTGTACAATCTGGACTCATTCATCTTGGACACAAGTGATGTTCCAAGGAAGTTAGAAGGAATTGTGGTAAGAGACAATATCATTCTGGTGACATTGGAAATAGAAAGTCTATAGTCATAAACCCCACACATGATTGGCCTCAGGGCATATAAAGTTTTCCTGGATTCCAGAGGAAATACATTTAAAGGTGAAAGGCACCGCCAGGTGAAAGGCACCGCAATTCATTTGCTAATTAAAAATTAAACGACAAACAGGAATGCACCAAAAGCAGGGGGCAGTAAATTTCCTATTATAAACCTGAAGTCATCATCCCAGGAACACCAGTAAGACAGAATTAGAAGGAACTGTTTCTCATAAGTAGGTCTCAAACAACAGGCTTTCTATCTGAAAGATTCTTCAGTAGGGGATCCAGCTGGCAGGAACTATTGTATGGGCAAAAAGAGAAAAAAGAAGGTAGGAAAATGAGATTTCTTTCAACCTATTACAATGAATGGGGAAATATAAGTAACATCTTAGACAAATATTGTTTCCTCTAGTCAGGGGATAAAGACTTACGAGAGAAAGTGAGAATGAGTCAATTGATGACAGCCAGAAATGGGGAAACTTTGCCTCAATAGAGATTAAGATGGAAAATGACTAGGTGTAGAACTGAACAACAGAGCTTGGTTCAGCCCTATGTGGGACATGGTATATATCTTGTGGAGTGCATATTTCCCAGGTGCAAGGGTTTCCAACATCTGCTTAGCTTCACATATAGGTGGTCTAAACTTGGATCTTGGTTTTATATAATTTTATACAGTTCAGGAACACTCCAGCACGCTCTTGTTGGCTGTTTGCCAGACAATGGGTAAGTGCTTACACAAAATATAGAAGCCTAGTGCACATCCAATTAATTTGCTTATATTTTACTTTACCATTGTAATGCGACTTAAAAAGCCTGCCCTTATCTTTAGATAAATTCAAGCAATTAGTTTAATAACTTGGCCAAATTATTTTAAGCCCAACAACCACTTCATGGTTTGCTTCATTCTGCTGGGTCCTAACTTCCTAGGAGACGTAATTTTCAAACTTTGTCTTTATACCAGTACCTGCCTTTTATGAAATGAAAGTCCCTGCTGCTCCTTCGCTTTCCTTCCTGGGACTAACTCAGGAAACCCCAGGAAAGCAAGCGAAAGAGCAGCAGGGACTTTCATCTCATAAAAGGCAGGTACTGGTATAAAGACAAAGTTTGAAAATTACGTCTCCTAGGAAGGTGAAAAGTTATTTAAGTAAAAAAGGTTAAACGTTAGGACCCAGCAGAATAAAGCAAACCGTGAAGTGGTTGCTGGGCTTAAAATAATTTGGCCAAGTTATTGAACTAATTGCGTTAATTTATCCAGAGAGAAGGGCATGCTTTTTAAGTCGCATTACAATGATAAAGTAAAATATAAGCAAATTAATTGGATGTGCACTAGGCTTCTATATTTTGTATGTATTGAATTAATTTGGTCTCTAGTAGAGATGTCCGAACTTCGAAAAATCCGGTCCGCGCGAGGATCCGCGGATTTTCGAAAAAATCCGTAAATTCGAAAATCTGCGAGCGGACCCGTTAAAACGTATTAAAATGAAAGTTCGGCAAAATCCGCATTAAAAGTGGTCTAAATAGCCTTGGTAATGTACACTTAATCACTCAGGGACCTGGGTAATGTCCTTAGAAACACGTATCAATGCCTACAATACCTAAAAATTACAGTCCGCTAGCGTGAATTTTAAAAAACGGTACTTTTCGAAAATACGAGGATTTCCGGAAAAACGAGGATTTCCGGAAAAACGAGGACCTCCGAAAACGAGGATTCACGTAAAAACGAGGATTTTCGTAAAAACGAGGATTTTCGTAAAAACGAGGGTTTTCGTAAAAACGACTTTTTATTGACCTTGATGTCAGCAAATAATTAGTGAAATTATCAGTCATAATTAAGTGAATTTTATTATTTCACTGATAAAAATTTTTGTAAAAAAATTTTTATCAGTGAAATAATAAAATTCACTTAATTATGACTGATAATTTCACTAATTGTCTCTAGTTGCACTCTGCGTGGATGTATACTATCCTATCTCTGTATATATAATGGCTAGGTGCTATCTTTCAGCCCTCTACTCCAAGGGCCTAGGTAATCCAAACAAAGAAGAAAGCGGAGGAGCACACTACTGGTGTGAATTCAACAATTTATTAGTGAAAACAACAAACAACGTTTCTAGAACGCTATGTCCCTTCCTCCTGAGGAAGCGTTCCCAAAACGTTGTTTGTTGTTTTCACTAATTAATTGTTGAATTCACACTTTTTTTCTTTGTTTTAATTTTATACAAGGTCTGGTGCTTAATTGGAACACAGAACTATATATTGTGGACTTTGGGTTCCCTTATTTACATTTACAGTCACCTACACACCCTACTTTTTAATTGGAGTCTTTTATGTCATTTTATAGCAGGGGACACCACCTGCCATATAGGGGACTGATGTATTTGTACTTATATGATTGTTTTTTACGTAAGTTTATATCAACAAAGGTAACCTTTGGATTTATGCTCTCAAGTTGTAAGTAATTTCTTCCAATGGGTACTTTTTTCCTTACCCTAATTTATGTGTTTAGACATTTTCTCGTTTTGACATTTTGACCCTAAGCTCCCCCCCAACCTCAAAAGGCCTTTACACCCCTACATAAATAATATAAAGATGTTGCAACCATGCTAACTATATTAATTGCGCTTGTACCTGCAAATAAAAAAGGTTAGTAAATCCCAATGCCAAGACAACTTGTATTTTAACTACAACTACAGCACATAAATGTTCTGGAACTAAAATGTGCAAAACTGTAAAAATACGAATATCATAAAATCCAGTTATATCTTGCAGAGGATTTAACAGCAATGTGAAAATTTACAAATCCATATAATACTGTATGTTTGTACAAAAAAAGAAAAACACTGGTGTTACAAAACTTCCATTGCCACTTACGTTAAATAAACACCAATAATTACTAACATTTACACCTAGACAGATTTTCACAGTAGCTATTTAGAAATCATGTTATGGGGAAAAAATCTAGCTGAGGTCAAATAGTAATTTATAGCAATGAAGTAGTCATCATTTCTTTAATGAGGAAATGTAATCAAGGTAATTTTTTCAAGCATTGCTCATATTTGCATTGAGGTTAAGAAAAATAAATTTAGATTAGATTTCAAGCGTGTACAAATTGCCTATCTTAAGAACCTTAAGTCCTTGTCATTGTCTATTTGGTGTAGGTTTTAATGATATCCATTCTACAAAATGCATGATTCGAAAATAACAGTAAATTACAAATATACATCAGTCTATGGTCTCTGATCTGATGGTATAACATATGGCAATTTTACTATAGGGCTCCATAGTATTTCTAATAGCCAGTAGAATTCACAAAGTTCTCTGTGAATGCCAGAAACCAGCCGATGGCCCAGATGCTACTGGTTATGAAAATATTGTGCACTGAGCATGCAAGAATTATGAAACAAGCAAGCCAGAAAAGTCATCTCATCTGCCAAAAAACAGATAAAGGAAGATGCTGAAGGCCACAATGCTGACTTCAGCTTCTATAGCCTTTTGCCAATTAATTACAGCTATCATGGAGGGTTTGTATGCTATGAAAAAGCTGTTATGGAAACAAGTTCCAAACAAATGAAATAAATAACAAGAATAATAGTCTGAGATTTATTGGTAATATTTTGAAGGGATGGCCAATTAAATGTAAGTATTGTTTTGCTACATAGAGACATTAACGGTAATAATAAAAAAAATAACAGGACATATATAAAAACATGTCACTGTATTAATAACATTACATGTAATGGGCACTCTAAGGGTAAGCTGTAAATATAGGAATGTCATCATTAATGTGGTTAACTTATAAACACATATCCACCCCTGGTAACCTTATTTACTCTTTTAACCTTTACCAGTGACATTTCCTCATCCATCTTCCTTCTTCAAAGACCAAAGGACCCAATTATGCTGGTCCACTTTGAATGTTGGTCGCCATTAAAGGGCATATCCACCCCCCTCACCTGAAATTTGCCACAATGTTTGCCCCACTGTGTCGTTTTAGAAGATCCCTACCTTCTAGGAGCCTGTCTGTGTGTAATCTGTACCTGCAACTTCCTGTTCCACTGAGTAGACTCTGGCATGTGCAGTGGAGCTTTCCCCCCTCCCTCTGGATCTCTCGGCGGCAAGATCGGTCTTCATATAACGTAAGGTAAACCCCCAATCCTAAACGCTGTTGTTTATCAGCACATCTAAAAATCGAAAAACATCTAAATCAGCACCTAAATGTACTTATCTGACCTCTCTACCTCGGTTCCCTCCAATTGGTCTCAGTGATTGGCCATGACTGAGGGAACGAAGACTGGTAAAGACTAGAGATGGACTAGAACTCGATCTCGAACCCGAGTTCAATCCAAACTTGAATAGCTCGAACGAACCCAAACTATTCAAACTATTCCCTGATTTCGAACTATCCTAACTTTTGATAATTATCAAATTTTTCAAAAATTCTCTAATTTTCATATCGATATCCCTTGAATATAGCACTCCATTACCCTAGAATGTGGCATTTGGTAACCCTTGAATTCGGCAATAACCCTCAACTTAAGTGCTCCATAACTCTTGAATGTGGCATTCGGTAACCCTTGAAAGCTCAAAAATAGCTCAATTGTGGCGAAAGTTAGTATTTAAACAATTTCTGTAAATTTATACGTGTTCCCCAGACCATTTCCCAGGTCCCAGAGCCATAGACAGTTAGTTATTATTATTATTGAGGATTTATATAGAGCCAAAATTTACCATAGTGCTTTACAATTACACGGATACATACACATCAGGCCCTGCCCCGAAGAGCTTACGATCTAATCACATTTATTTGATACATACAACTTACAGTATCAGTATGTCCTTATGATTGTGGGGGAAAACGGAGTGCATGGAGGAAACCCAGGCAAGCACAGGGAGAACATACAAACTCCTTTACCATTACTATTTTAAGTTACGGTGGCTCAGTGGTTAGTACTGTTGCTAACGCGTGCTGTTCTCCTCGTGCTTGCGTAGGTTTCCTCCGGGCACTCTGGTTTCCCTCACAATCATAAAGACATACTGATAGGTTGTATGTATCAAATAAATGTGCTTAGATTGTAATCTCTAAATGTATACATATAATTGTAAAGCGCTACCGAAGATGTTGGCGCTATATAAATCCACAATAATAATAATAATTTTAACCTTATTTAATCCAAACTTTTCAAACTATTGACTTTAATAGGTCCGTTTTCAAACTAGACTTTTACTGAAGCTTGGAATTTTGGAAATGAACTGAACTTTAGGAAGTTAGGGCATTTCTAGTAAAGACATTTAGGGACTGATCTGTGTTTTTTATACACAGTGTTTAGGGTTGAGGGGTTGCCTTTAGAAATGTCCGAACTTCTAAAGTTCGGTCCGTTTTCGAACTTTCGAACTTCAGTAAAAGTTTGAAAGTTCGAATTCGGGCCCATTAAAGTGAATGGGGGAGTGATAGTTTGAAACGTTCTGATGATTTACAGCTAAACTAACAATGGTAGCTTACTGTAAATGGCTGTGGCACCTGGGAAATGGTCTGGGGAACACGTCACTATCACCAAAACGTGTTAAAACATTTCTTAAACACGAGCGGGCAATTGTCGGGTTTAGCGCAAGCTACATTCGAGGGTTACGGCCCATTCGAGGGTTACCGAACGATACTTTTGAGGGTTACCGAAAATAGAACCATAAATTCGAGGGTAACCAAAATCGAACAATACTTTCAAGAGTCACTGAAAACAAATGATACTTTCGAGTGTTAGTGAACGCTACATTCTAGGGTTAGCGAAAATGATCCATACATTGGAGGGTTACCGAAAACAAACAATACTTTCCAGGGTTAGTGAACGATACATTCTAGGGTTAGCGAACGGTCCGTAAATTCGATAATAATTGAATTTACGATAATTATCAAAAATACAGCTACAAGTCCGAAAAAAAAAACTAGTTCGAACCCGAAAATGAACTAGTTCGAGTATGTCTGAACTCATAAAGTTCGGCCAGAACTCGGGTTCGAGTTCGGTTTTGTGTCCATCTCTAATTGCCTTACGTTATATGAATTTTCTGGTTTGGGGAAGATTTAAAAGATGTCATTTTTTATTACAACAAAGAATATTGTTTAATGTATTGCAAATGACTGGACACCAGAAAAAAGGTGATAAATAATTGTGTAGGATGTAACATTAGTTCTATTCTAATCAATTGGTACATTGTCTATGTTAAAAATAGCTTGTGTTTGCAATTTTTACATAAATATGTAAATAATATAAATTTATAATATAAATAAATCTTGAGATATAAGAGGAAATAAATGTAAAAAAAATGCAAATAAAGATTACAGTAATATTATTGCAATTTAAATTCCTTTAGTTTTATTTTACAACTATTCTTACAACTGGTCTAAAATGGTCTAAATATGAATTTTTCCCCACACTCTCTAAGCACGCAGTTAGCAGATGTTTGTCGAACAGCTGCTCCCTGTGAGCTTGGAAAGTAAAATAATAGTAATTCTGTCTAGAAAAACTTTACACATACATGAGCAGCTTTAATATAATTACACTTCCTAGCAGTAGAATGATTAATTCTGATGCAATATTACACGGACAAAGCTATTGACTCACTGTTTTGGCTTGTAACTCAGTGTCCTTCATTTGACCTTTTCTAGGCTATCAAATATTGTATTAGAAGTTGGGTGATGGATTGATCAAGAATCTAAATCTAACCTTATTTGTTAGCTTGTGTGTGAACATATTTTGACTGATTTTGATACATTGATTCTTTTTCGATCCAATTCTTTACTAATTATCCAGAAAAAAGATGTTAATGCAATTAAATAGGAATCAATTATAATAGCAGATAATTTTTCCAACCTGACCAATCAAGGTTCCACTAATTCTACCCTGGAAAACATTCACTTTAAATGCACGTGATTTGATTAAAAATAAAAAAATGTTGCCGTATTAGTCCAATATATCTAGTAAAAAGTAGACTACTGTGATACTATTAATAGACTAACAGTTTATTTTAGTAGACAAGCTTTCAAGGGATCAACCCTATTCCTAAGGTCAGAGCAGTACTGATTAAAACAAAGGTTACCGGAAAGTAAGGAGCTAATTACATTAGATAACAAGATAATAATCCCAAAAGGAAAAAAAAATCCAAAATATGAGGAATGAGAGGGGGCAATAAAATAGAGAGATAACAGGCATACAGGGGGGCAAACTAAATGGGGAGGAGAGAGGTAGCGGGGGGTGGGGGGGGGAGGGGGGTGGGGGGGGGGGGGGGGGTGGGGGGTCGGGGGGGGGGGGGGCGGGCGTGGGGCTGGGGGTTGGGACGGGGGGGGGGGGGGGCGGCGGGTGGGGGGGGGGAGGGGGGGGCGGGGGGAGGGGGGGGGGGGGCGGGGGGGGGGGTGTATGGGGAGGGGGGGGGGGGGCGGGGGGGGGGGGGGGGAGGGGGGGGGGAGGGGGGATAATGAGGAGGGATGCTGGATGACAAAAAAGCAGACACTGAATATGCACATATTGTATACCATCCACATATGGTTCTACATACAAATATATTCAACAGTTACAATGGGCTAGGAATTCCAAATCTTGGTTTAACCCATTGTTTTTGGAGTCAAATAACAGAATCATTTTGGCTTCAAATGTTTTTCTATCTTAGTTGCTGCAGAACTGTCCCTTCAAGATCCAGACTTGGAGGTTTTCCATGGAGTGTCCTGGTTGAAAAAAATGAGTCCCCACAGGCAAACAGTTATTATTCTCAATGGTTGGTGATGCTACTTCTGTGGGAGTTCATCCTCTTCTGTAGTTTTTGACTGGTTCCCCTATATATATAATGTCTGTACATTTGTTACATTGTATTAAATACACCACATTGCTGGATGGGCAGCTGTAAGATCGCTGGATGTTAAACACCCCCTTCCTGTGTATTACAGATGGAGAACTGTTAATATTGTTGCACAACTTACACCGAGGACCCCTGTATGGTTTGGTGCTTGGAGTGATTTTTTTATATTCCGTGTGCAACTTTCTTCTTATTAGTTTTTGGTGAAGGTTTGGTGGTTGCCTAAAGGCAAGTATAGGGTGTTCTTGGAAAACTTGTTTAAGGGTTTCATCTTGATTAATCATAGGTTGTAGTTCTTTCATTATTGTACGTATTCCTTCCAGTACTGGGTTATATGTTGTTACTAAAGGGATCCGGGTGTTTCTTTTTTTCTCTTTGTACTGTAGAGAAATATATGTATATGTTTTCAGTATTCTTAAAACTATTGGCCTTTTAGATAGATAGGAAAATGAACTCTCAAGTAAATTAGAAAACACGTGGGATGATTTAAGCATTTACTTCACATGAGTCAGCTTAAGGGAATATTGCAAAATTTGGATGTAAAGTTGTAGAAATGTCAGTCTGTAGTTACTTGATCTACCAATACTAAACAGAAGCTGATTTATACAACTAGAACAAACTAATACTGGAGATTGTGTTGTTTAATAGACCATCCAAATTGTGGTTCTTTGGAGTCAATATTAGAGATGTTCGAAACAGGTGAGGTTTAATATATATATAATATTTGAAGTTCGATATAGAATACTCAGTATCATATAATCAATAAACTCATTGAAAAATGTAAATTTACAAAAGGTTTAGGTTTTCAAAAATTTCCAAAAGTTTTGCAGAGCTTTGAAACTGGCAGTTTCGAATTGGAACCATGTTCGAAACAAACCCCAAAAAAAAACCCATGTCAATATCTGGAACTGATTTTAGATGCTTGATGCTTTTATGTTTTATTTTAAAAACAATTAGGTGGATTGTAATTAGAAAACATGAGACAGCTCACTCTCAAGACTAACCCAATGTAGAGGACATTTTGTAACATTTGGAGTGGAGACATCTAGTTTTGCATAATGAAATAATAAAATACCACAATGTTGTTTTGATACCTAGCCTGGGCTGTTTAATAGCACCTCTAGCTGCAATGTAATCACCACCTTGCATTCAGAAGGCCCCTAACTCCTTACTGTTACTGTATTTACTAATTGGGACTTTTCAGTGTATTTATTGCCAACAGATTCTTGTTATTCCGAATTGAGAAAGCCAGTCGGATTACTAGCGATACGTCTTCAAGAACTAAACTTCAAGTCCAGTTGATCTTATTGAATACCACAGATGTGCCATGACCTGGATGAATAAGAACCTTTAAAAACAATAATATACTGCATTTTAAGAATATATTTTTTAATCAATAATCCATTTGTAACATTTAATTGTAATATTTAGAAAGGTTATCTTAAAGGGTAAGTCCAGCCCCAAAATGAAAACTTACATACAGGTAAATCACCCCCCAAAACCCTAAACGGTAATAGTTTGAAGTCTGAAATATATAAGTCTAACCTGAAATCCTGCACAATGTCCTGTTTCCCGTTTCTGGTTCCAGGTTCTTCCAGTTAGTATCTGTTAGTTATGGATTTTACAGTTGACATCACAGCCAATGACTGAATGTTAATCCCCTGTCTGCCTCTTCTGAGCATGCCCAGGCTCAGTACAGGCTCCGCACAGGTTTCTAAATTGCTCAGTTTCCATGAGGCACCCAGAAGCATAGCAGGCATACAGTGATGAATTCATAAGACAAACTATGATATGTCAACATATTTTATTAAAGAGGACATTCTTTCTAAAAGATGTTCTGATGAGGGTGGAGTTGTCCTTTAATTATTAACAAATTATTTTTTTTACAACAGTTATTTAAAGGGCATGTCCACCCCCAAAACTAGAATCCCCCCCACTACTGGCCCCATCATGTAGTGTAGTTTAATCCTTACCTCACATCCCAGCTCCATAGGGTTCTCCTGTAGTCCCCCCCCAAAGTCCCAAAAACTGCCCACCAGGAGGATAGCAGAGTCCATATAGGACTCTGCCTCCTACCTGGCCTCCAGGAGAAGTTTGGCATGCGTACTGCAGCCCTTCTCCCCCTCCCTCCCCCTCCCTCCCGATTAAGATTCCCTCCCCCTACAATAAAAAGCATTTCACAAGACATTGCCCCTGTCCCCCCAGCCTCAACCGCTATGTTAGTTATCTCAGAAAATGCCCAGAACATTACTTATCTTACCTCTTGCCGCTCAGCCAATCACAGACGCGACTGCCAGCCCCCGCCCCTCTGCTTGCATTTTCTAGCAAGCAGAGGGCCGTCAGCGCGGCGGAGGCAAGAGGGAAGGTAAGTAAAGTTTGGGGCATTTTCTGAGATAACTAACATAGCGGTTGGGGCTGGGGGGACATTTAAGGGTGGACATACCCTTTAAGAAATCAAAATAACTAGATGTTAGCTGATATAGATCAAGGCACTGAGAAAGTTGTCCGAAGTGAATTGTTTGTGATTATTGCTGGTATATAAAGTAATGGAGAAAACAGTCATATTAAACAAGGCCTGTAAGCTTGCAGACATTCTGGGTTATTCAATTAAAGTTCTTATTGTTAAAAATGGTGCTAATTTTGCCCCAACCAATCAGATTTTAGCTTTCAAATGTTAAATAATATCCGATTGGTTGGGGCAAAATTAGCACCATTTTTAACTATAAGAACTTTTATTGAATCTCCCTGAATATATCCAATGTATTTGTCATTTGCTCTCTACTTTAGTGTAAATATACTGAACCTAAGATAACCCTTCAAACAGAAAGGGTTTATGTCAAGGAAACTGAAAGTTCAAGATATTTATGGTTTGAAATACTGACTTTTCTGAATAAAACCAGGCAGTGCACCAAAGATGATAATGCAATTATATGAAAGCTGCCTTGTTTTACCAAGCATAGCCTCTTTCCCAAGTTCAAATTATAGAAAGTGTAAACAAAACGGTTAGAAACATCATTAAGATGTGTACACGTTGGTAGGGTTTGGAGGTAAAACGGGGGACGAGAAACAGACAGGAAAAGGTTTAGACTACTGTAACTGTGTTTGCATAGCATGGTAATTACTATAAAAAAAAGTCTGAGTCAGTTTGAGAACTACTGTGTGTTACTAAAGAGGAAGTTTGGCAAAACTTTAGGAAAACATTATGCCATGTTCTGCTGGTTTCTGTAGCTCTTCTCAGTAATCATTCAGTCAAGCAAAACTTGTTAATAGCACATTAAATGAAGAAAAGAAAATATCTATTTTAAAGTGTTTGGGATTCTGAAATTATTATATTATTGTTGGCGTATGAACAATAAAACTAATTCCCATTACAGTTTTCTTAAACATCCATAAGAATTTCAATGATTTAATGTCTTTATAAGAACTGAGCTGTTATGGCTTTACATATTAATTTGTTAAAGAATGTGTGAGTTTGGGTTCGAATTAGTTTGGTTTTCGGAACTTGTGGACTTATTACCCCTCGAATGTAGTGGTCGTTTTCAGTAACCCTCGAATGTTCCGGTCGATTTTGGTAACCCTCGAATATAGCGGTCGATTTCAGTAACCCTCAAATGTAGCGGTCGATTTCGGTAGCCCTCGATTGTATTGTTTGGTAACCATCGAATGTAGCTTAGGATTACGGTAACCCTTGATCATATACACTATCACACGCTGAATGCTGTTAGTTGTTAGTTGTCAGTGGAGGAGACGGGGACCAGACGAGATAGAACTAAAAACTTTGGCGATCAGCGGTTGTGAACCCTGGAGATACCTACTTAGAAGGTGGGAGATTTACCTTGCCCTAAAAGTAAATTGACACTGTATGCTTGAACTACTATCCCAGCAGTTGGTAATGTTATTGTCAACTACAAATCCAACTGTATATTTTATATTATATTGTCTTTTATTTTGTTTCATTTTACTAAATGTAATTTTTAATATTACAATTTAATAAAACATTAATAAAGAGATTGAGAAGAAAAAAAAAAAGAATTTGCTAATTATCCAGAATTAGAGATGTCCGAACTTCGCAAAATCCGGTCCGCTCGAGGATTCGCGAATTTTCGAGAAAATGTCTAAATTTTTAGAAAATACGTATTTTCGAAAATACGAGAAATCCTCGTAATTTCGAAAATTTTTGAAAATATGAGAAATCCACAGATCAGAAGTTCGGAATGCGGAAAATCCGGAAAAATCCGCCGTTCGCGAACGTGATAAATCCGTGGCTGATCTGGGTTCGGATCCGGGAACCGGCCATCCCTATCCAGCATGCATTTTAGCCAAACACTATGAGAAAACAAATAGTTCAATCAAACTGCTCACCAATATGTTTATATTTCCTGCTGGTTCATAAAACCATCGTCAAAATGACCATTGCATTATAAAATATTATTCCTTTAAGAGTGTAATGTTAATGCAATAGGTGGGATCCTTTCCATACAAGCCAGACAAACTAAAACCTCTAACATTTTATGTAATTAATTCTGCGAAATTGTGAAAAATCCGACCATTAGGGATAAAGAAAGGGAGCAGAGAAATAGAGCGATAACATCAAAGATACCACCCTATTCCCATATTCTCCTCTATACTTAAATCCTTTTAATGCTTTTCACCCAAGTGTCTGCGTATTAGCAATTTACATCACAGAAAACACAGAGCTTTTGAAGCTTTTGAAGAATTGAACGACACAGTTTGCATTCTATGGAGACAAAATAGACTGATGATATTGCAGTCTAAATAATCTGCAACAATTGGTACATTTTTATCAGAGACAACCTTTATAGTATATGTTTCCTGATTGACAGGTTTCAAAAAGTGAATTAGGATCTTAGAGCATCAGCTTAAGGGCATGGCCATACTGCGCCGCACAGCCATCTCGTGTGCGATTCCGGTGCAAACTTGATTTGTTTGCGCTTGCGCTTTTTTCTTTAGAGATAGGGAAATGCATGCAATTGCACATAAAAATGCAGATCGCATGTGTTTGCGATTCGCAAATGGATGCGCATATGAATCGCAGCCAAAATTTTGCGTTTTCGCAATGTTAGAAAAACGCATCAAAATCGCGCTAGTGAGGCCTAGCCCTTAAGGAGCACAAAATACTAAAACAACGATCCCGTCTATGAATCTACAATACTATGGAAAACACAAGCAATTACTGCTACGTCCCATTTTGCTTTAATTAAAAAGTAATTTGCTTTAGAAGTTTTGCGGTGCTTGCAGCTTTCAGTCTTCCTGGCAAAGTTCAATGAAACATATTGTTACAAATATTCATACATTCAAATCTTCATTGAACTCATCTAGGGAGACTGAGAACTGCAAGCAATCAGTAGCAAATTTGTAAAGCTAATTACTTTCAAAATAAAGCAAAAGAAGAGGAAACTGGAGAAAACTTGTCCTTACCCCCCACAGAAATTCCCATAAAAAGCGGAGAACAATGCAGGGGTTTAGTGGTCCTTTAAGTTTGACAATAGTTATCACCATCAGGCATATTAGAAATAATATACCAAGAGCACAGTGCTTTAGCAAATGTGAAATGTGTTTTTTTTTAGCACACTTTGGTCATCAACTTGCCAAATAACAGTAGATGCAAACCTCTCAGGCCTTCTACCCCAAGGTCACCATATCAGGAATAATGAGCTGCACACTAGAGATGGGCTACAACTCGAACGCGAACCCGAGTTCAACCTGAACTTTAATGGTTCGGACGAACTTCCCGAACTACGAACTTTTGGGTTTTCCATACTCAAGGACATATTTTGGATAATTATCTAATATTAGCTAGTTTTCAAATCAATAACCCTCAAATGTTCTGTTGGCTAACCCTCAATTGCAGCGATAACCCTTGAATGTAGCGGTTTGGTGATAATCCTCAAATGTAGCGGTTCAGCAATAACCCTCGAATGTAGCATTTTGCAGATAACCCTTGAATTTAGCAGTTCAGCGATAAACCTCAAATGCATCATTCGGTAACCCTCAAATTGGCGACAACCCTAGAATGTAGCATTTTGCTGATAACCGTTGAATGTATAATTCGGTAACCCTCATATTGATGATAACCCTTGAATGTAGCATTCCGTTAACCCTCGAATTGGTTACAACCCTTGAATGTAGCGTCTGATAACCCTCGAATTGGCTATAACCTTTGAATGTAGCAAAAACTCAATGGGGATCAACGATTGTGGGGATTTAGTGTTTAAAATCCCTTGATTGCAGAGATAACCCTTGAATGTAGCAGTTCAGTGATAACCCTCAAATGTATCATTTGGTAACCCTCAAATTGGCGACAACCCACGAATGTAGCATTTTGGCGATAACCCTCGAATGTATAATTCGGTAACCCTCATATTGGTGATAACCCTTGAATATATCTGTTGTATTCAATTAGATCAACTGGACTTGAAGTTTAGTTCTTGAAGACGTTTCGTTAGTCATCCGACTGGCTTTCTCAATTCAGAATGACTTGTACAAGTATCTGTGGCAATTATGTACCCTGGAAAATCCCAATTAGCATATCACAGCCAGGTGTTAAGGGCGTGATTAGATAGTGGCTAAGAGGTGTTATAGGAACGCCCAGAGTAAGGTGTCAAAACAGCATTGTACATGGCAGACAGATGGTGTCGAACCCCCCCACCTCTATTCAGGCTTGGTTTCTTTATTTTCACCAGTCACGTTCCTTTGCCAATATGTTAACATTACAATCTTCAAAGGTATGTCCTTTATCCTTAAGATGCAGGTACACGGCTGAGTCCTGACCCGAGGAATTGGCTCTTCTGTGCTTGGCCATACGTTGATGCAGTTGCTGTTTGGTCTCCCCCACATACAAATCAGAGCATTCTTCACTGCACTGCACTGCGTATATGATGTCGCTTTTCTTGTGTTTCGGTATTGGGTCTTTCGGATGTACCAATTGTTGCCTCAGCGTGTTGCTCGGTTTAAAGCAGACAGGGATACGGTGTTTTTTTGGGGTTTTTTTGTCTGCCATGTACAATGCTGTTTTGACACCTCTTAGCCACTATCTAATCACGCCCTTAACACTTGGCTGTGATATGCTAATTGGGATTTTCCAGGGTACATAATTGCCACAGATACTTGTACAAGTCATTCTGAATTGAGAAAGCCAGTCGGATGACTAGCGAAACGTCTTCAAGAACTAAACTTCAAGTCCAGTTGATCTAATTGAATACAACAGATATACCATGACCTGGATAAATGAGAACCTTCACAAGCATAACCCTTGAATGTAGCATCCGATAACCCTCGAATTGGCTATAACCCTTGAATGTAGCAAAAACTCAATGGGGATCAACTATTGTGGGGATTTACAGGGTTATTCAATAAAACTTCTTATCGTTTAAAATGGTGCTAATTTTGCCCCAACCAATCAGATGTTAGCTTTCAAATGTTAAATAACATCTGATTGGTTGGGGCAAAATTAGCACCATTTTAAACGATAAGAACTTTTATTGAATCTCCCTGTTAGTGTTTAAAAAAGTTTTGGTGATATTGTCATGTTCCTCAGGCTATTTCCCAGGTCCCAGAGCCATTTACAGTAAGTAACCATTGCTATTTATCTGTATCTTAGAACTTTTCAAACTATAGAACTTTAGAACTTTTACTTAACGTCTTTTGTTCAGAAACTAAACAAACTTTAGGAAGTCCAGCCATCTCTACTGCAAACTATTTAATGAAGATTTTATTGTTGGGATCACATGCAAATACTTTTGGTAAACTACCTGTACCCCTTGCTCAGGACCTGGACATTGTATCACAATACTATACAGTTTATTTTAATAAACTGTATAGTTTAATAAGTGTCTCAGATATATAGTAGACTTCTCAGTGGAATTGAACTTGTGGATCTATGCATTAATGGTTCACAAAACATAATAGGCTTTTACAGAAAAGTGTTCTTATCATTTATTGTAATAAGTAAGAGACTTTTAGCCTATTACTGTTCTAGAGTTTGCCAGATCAGTTAGATTTTCCCCAATTAAATAGCAAACCAATTAAAATGTAGAAACCACCACAGCACTACAACTTATTAAAACCATGAATCTAGTGCAAATATGTTTCATGGGACGAGAGAGATCATTTTTCATAGGCTGCAAACATTGGTCTTCAGGCTAAACAAACAGATAAAATGCAGTACATTCAATTTAGTTCTGCAGATCAGAGGGTCTTTCTGAACCTTTGCACATCCACCCATATAATCATGTTGGCAGTTATCTAAAAAGGGCCAACAGCACATTGTTACTATTTATCTAAAAATACATCTCCTACAGTCTATTTTTACATGACAGTGTAATTCAGGAGTTTAACATTAAGTATTAGTTGGGGACTGTTTGTGAAGAATGCAAGAATTATCATTCAAAAGCTGAAAAGTTGTACATTGAAAATCATTGTAAACCATTGTATGTAGATCATTAAAATGTATTTGGCCTGTTTCTAAGCTAATTACTTTACAAAATTATACATAAGTGTAGACTTGGACTTAACCTACTGTAGGTCTGCCATCCCAGCTCAGAACAATGACGTCTTTTTGTCTTGGTGCTGCTTGATGGTTGTGGACTGATGCATATTGGGATGGTGGGATGCTGATTGGTTGGCAACCGTAAATCAACATTATGCCATTCATGTTGTGGGTAGATGTGGAAAATTATAAAAAGTTAATTTCTGTCAAAAAACGCCCAAACCTCCAAAAATCTCGCCTCCTTATATATTGACCCCTTTTCCTAGTGCAATGAATGAGTGAGACACAGATTTTTTTAGTTTGCCCGCAGCTTTATTATTAAACACCAGGGGTATTGTAATATCAGCAAGAGCTGCAATTTACCTGCCTGAGATCCTGCAATACAAGATTTAATGTATCATGGGAACCCAGATGGTAAGGTTCATCATTGTATCGCCTTTTTCAGCAGAGGTTTAGTTTTGTGCTTCACAATAATGCAAAACTGGACTTTTTGCATATTACCTCGGGCCCAGCCTTGAAATGGTGTAGGCCCTTCTAGTTAGTAGTTTAATAGACAATTAAATTGGGCAAAACAACTACTATTATTAAATCTACCCCCTGTGTATAATAATAGGCATGTAAAATCCAACAAAATCTCCATCCCATGTTAGTATCTGTCTGTCAGATGAGAAAAATAGAATAACATAGCAAGTGTCAGAAAATACCACAATAAACTAAATATACAAATATATACATCTATAAACACAAAGACCAAAAAATAAATAAATAGGAGGGAATAAAGGGAAAATCAAATTACCTGTGCTTTTCACAAACTGGCCCGCTGCCTCTGCTTGTGCTCACTCTTTAATACTGCCACATGTAACATCATCTTATCAATATAAGTGTAAATCATTATTTGAAATACACACCAGTCACACCATTAAATGGGAAACTTTATTGAAAAAACTAATAAAGCTTAAACAACATTAGTGACCCACAAAAAATGAAGAACATGAAAAACAAATTTCACACTCATTTCTAATTTTATTCATACGTGGTTATTTCCACACACAGCTCCTTCTCCTTCACATATCTACTGCTTAAAGGGTATGTCCACCCTAAAATGTATTTTTTTATATCCTGCTCCCCCATGTCCCCCAGCCCCAACCGGGTATTTTTTATATTCAGAAAGAGAAGGGCTGCAGTACGCATGGCAGAATTCTCCCGGAGGCCAGGTAGCAGGCAGAGCCCTATATGGACTCTGCTAACCTCCTGGTCATCAGTTTTTGGGACTTTGGGGTGGGACTACAGGAGAACCAGATGGAGCTGGGATGTGAGGTAAGGATTACACTACACTACATGGTGGGGCCAGTAGTTGGGGGGATTATAGTTTTAGGGGTGGACATGCCCTTTAATAACAGGTTCGGTAAAGGCACAGAGTTGCAGTATCTGGCCCCCATGCAAATAAACAACCTTTTCCCTTGCTAACTTATATAAACAATTGATAGATTGGATGTTTGATTGATAGTCTTACCTCTTGATGCTCCTGTGACATTCCTCTTCCTAGTCCACTCATTAATGGTGGCCATACACTGCAAAGATTTTACTTACCCGACAGAGCGATCCCACGACATTAGAGCAATCCTCCCGGAACTGCCTTTCCTGTTTTTCTTTGCGACCTGTTTTTCTTTGCGACTCGCAACAAAGAATGGGAAAGGTGGTTCTGACAGGATCGATCTAATGTTGTGGGATTGCTTAGTCAGGTAAGTAAAATCTTTCTAGTGTATGGCCACCATTACTTGCAATCGAAAGACGACCACAAAATTGCTTGGGTCAGACAAGTTTATGAACTTTGGCCTAATATTGCAAGAATATCGAAAGGGAAAATAGTGTATGACCAGCTTACAGCAACGTTGAACAAAGCATCTGTTTTTCTGCAGTGCTTTACAATTGGTATTACCTATTCTGGCCTTGCTCCGAAGAGCATACAATCTAAATATCTTCTTACACACACTCACTACCTATTAGTGTTTGTTTTGTCCATGTCCAGAACACAAACCTATACTTACCTTCACCACCCGACCCCCCAAACCCACAGATCTTTAAAGTCACCTCCCCATGGTCCTTGAACACATTATAATCCTTACCATTCTGTTATATCAGCATTCAGTCACTGCTGTGACATCATCTCGGAATCTTTTAATAAGGGGTGTTCATTATTATACAAGCCCAGCATGGAGTGGCAACGCTTTTTTAAAAAAAAAAATGTTTTAAAATAATTCTGTCTTTAAAGGGAAAGTCCAGTGGAAAATATTATTTTTAAAATTCTTGCAGGGAGATTCAATAAAAGTTCTTATCGTTAAAAATAGTGCTAATTTTGCCCCAACCAATCAGATATTACTTAACATTTGAAAGCTAATATCTAATTGGTTGGGGCAAAATTAGCACCATTTTTAACGATAAGAACTGTTATTGAATCTCCCCGTTAGTTTATATTATGCACACCTAGTTATTCTACATATTTTTATCCATTTTGAAAAATCAGCTAAATTTATACCCCTTACTATTCCTGTTAAGGTCAGTATTTCGGAAGCATTTAGGGCCATATTAATAAAGCTGCGGTATCGCTTTTTAGCGATACGGCGACTTTAACGATCGGTATCGTAAATTTATGAACGTTAGCCGATCGGAGATTAATGATCGGTTTAACGATCATAAATTTACGATACCGATCGTAAATCTACAAAATCGTAGATTTATGATCCCCATAGAATACCATTGCGGTAGTTTACAACAGCACGGTATTCTACGATCAAACATTCATTAATTAACGAACATTCGGTCGTAAATGTACAATTGTGATCGTACATTTATGACCGCAATCGTAAATTAACTAACGGTTTATAAATATGGCCCTTATTTATACATTGCTGTTTGTGTAGAAAACAAATAAAACCCACTGCTTTCACATCACCAAGTGTGTAAGTGACAAAGGCCCCTTCCGTGTTGTTATAATTGGCTACCAAATGTTGACATCCTGTTTGCAGGACCTGTGTTCATTATAAACTCAGTACAGTAGCATCATGATAATATAGAGGATAGACCAGTAAATATGCTGAAGGCTTTTAAATATAGCACAGCATAGACAGCCGGGTTGAGTTCCTATTTCAAATATATATATATGAAAATTGTTTCATGTAAATAAATATTAGCAAATAATGTTGTCATAAAAATGTGGTGTAATATATAAACCCACATACAATTACTACTAAAAATAACGTTGAATTTTTAATGTAAAAATTTTATGCAAATCTAAATGTAATATCTCTCATAGGGCAATATCTATAAACACGCGGATTTTGCACATTATTGGTTAATTACAAGGGCAGAAGTAAATGTAAACTACTGCAATGGTTTTCTATGACTGAATGTTTGTGAATTAACCATTGCGGTAGTAAACTACCGCAATGGTATTCTATGGGGATCATAAATCTACGATTGCGGTCATAGATTTACAATTGTTTTAATGATCGTAAATTAGCGATCATTTTAGCGATAGTGGAGCCGATCATTAAAGGTGCAATATTGATAAAAAGCTGTACCGCTCCTTTATAAATATGGCCCATAATGCTTTATGAAATACGAAATGCGGATGTAACATACGTAGATTCTATATCTGTTGTATTCAATTAGATCAACTGGACTTGAAGTTTAGTTCTTGAAGACGTTTCGCTAGTCATCTGTCTGGCTTTCTCAATTCAGAATGACTTGTATAAGAATCTTTGGCAATTATTATTTGGCAAATACTAGCGAAACGTCTTCAAGAAGTAAACTTCAAGTCCAGTTGATCTAATTGAATACAACAGATATACCATGACCTGGATGAATGAGAACCTTCACAAGCATACATAGATTTTATAAAATAGAGGCTGTCCATACATAACCCCCCAGATTATAAGGCCTTTCCTAATGCATGTTTATATCTATACACCTGACATGAAGCACCTTTCAAAGCACAGGATTACTACTGGCAACAGCAGTAGTAAAACTAATTTATGGTAACTAATTAATTTGGCTTGAAAAAGCCAAATTCCAGTTCTTTCTATTTCTTCTTCTTTTTCTTCTTTCGTTTTATTCGACTGTATCTCCTCCAGGGCCGTCTCTAGACTTTTTGGCACCTGAAACAAAATTCCAAATGCTGAACACTACCCCCCACCACGCCACCGGAAAGGGTGTGGTTTTATAATTGAAAGTGGGTTGTGCTTTGTCCGCAAGTGGGATGTGGCTTGCCCAGAAGTGGGAGGGGCTTTATAAACATTGATTTAGATCTACTTATCTATCCATCTATCTATCTAATCCATCTAATCTATCATCTATCTATCTATTATCTATCTATTAGCTATCTATTATCTATCTATCTATTATCTATCTATCAACCTATCTATCTACCTACCTACCTAACATCTGTCTATCTATCTATGTATCTATCTGTCTATTTATCTATATATCATCTGTCTATGTATCTATCTATGTATCTATCTGTCTATCTATCTATCTATCATCTGTCTATCTATCTATCTATCTATCTATCTATTTATCATCTTACATTAGATGGGCAGCAGACAGGGCCTGGGCACATTATTTTAATTATTATGTCTGCTGGGCACATGGCAAACTTGACACAACCCCTTTCGCCTTCCCCCCTGGCACCGGTACAGCATACAAATGTGCCATGGGGGTGGTAGGGGTATTTGTATGCTGGTGGTGCCAGGGGGGGTACCATATATGTGATGTGCTTGTGCTCTCTGTGCAGCTGGCACAGTTATAGAGCACTGGCACATACTTATAGAATTATAGAGCTGGCACAGTTATAGAGCACTCGCACACACCCTCGCAGGTTGGCACCACCAGCATACAAATACCCCCATCCCCATAGCACAAATATATAGTTGGCATAGCACATACCTGCTTCCCCCCTGGCAGTGTGGCACAGCAAATACCTATTTGCTAAGGAGCTGTGCCAGACATACCTGCTTCCCCCCTGGCACTGTGGCACAGAAAATACCTATTTGCTGTGGAGCTGTGCCAGTGCCCCACTGCCTAACCTTTTAAGTAACTTTCCGTGGCATTATGGGGGGAGCCTGGGATGCATGTGCAGTTGGTGGTGCTAGCCTGGCCAAGCTCGGGCCCCAGCCTGCCCAGGGAAATTAAATTGGGGTTGGGGTAGACAGAACCCTATTACCCTTACTAGTATTATGCCACTAGTTGCCTTGCTAATTTGACTCACCACTTTCCCTCCGAGTCGGCGAGTACCCATTGTCACAGGTGTAAGTCAAGTTTCTGTCCTGGCCTCCCCCCCCCCCCCCCCCCCCCCCCGAGAGATTAGGCAGTAGGGCATCATTAGCGAGGCGGCCCTGATCTCCTCCCACAGTTTTTGAGCTAGAGACATGAAATTCTGTACAGATGTGCAGGGCATATAGGAGAAGTGTGCTATCTCCCCATAGACTATAATGGTAACAATCCTCAAATGTGGATATTTCAAAACAGTTTGTTTCATGGTCAAAAATACAAACGGTGATACCCCCAACCACCCACACAGACACAGGTACACCCACCTACTGACCTACCTTTCCATTGCCATGGAAACCATACTTAAAGGGTAACTATAGTCAAAAAACTAATTTTGATTAATCATCAATGAAAGTTAGTTATATAGTCATACATGCAAAAACACATACCCCCAACCTCATATGGGTACACACACCTACTGACCTACCCTTCCATATCCGTGGCAGCCATACCTAAAGGGTAAATAAAGTAAAAAAAACTAATTTTGGTATATCCTCAATAAAAGTTAGTTTTATGGTTGTAAACACAAAAAAAAGACATACCCCCTCAACCAGACTCAGGTACACACACCTACTAATCTACTTATCCATTTAGGTGGCAGCTATACTTAAAGGGTAACTAAAGTTAAAAAAAAATTAGATTTATCCTCAATAAAAGATAGTTTTATGTTTTTTAACTTTCAACCTGATCCAGGTACACACACCTAATCACCGACCCTTCCATTTTCATGGCAGCCATATTTAAAGGGTAACTATAGTCAAAAAAACTATTTTGACTAATCATCAACAAAGTTTGTTTTTTTTAAAAAACTAAAATTACTGTGGCAGCCATACTTAAAGGGTAACTATAGTCAAAAATACATTTTGATCAATAAAAAAGTTTTTTTTTTAACTTTCACCAACTGAGGTACCCATTCATTCATGTGGCAATCATATTTAAACAGTAAGTATAGTAAAAAAAAAAACACATTTTGACCAACCATCAAAAAAGTTACAGGGAGATTCAATTAAAGTTCTTATCGTTCTAAAATTGTGCTAATTGTGCCCCAACCAATCAGATCTTATTTAACATTTGAAAGCTAACATCTGATTGGTTGGGGCAAAATTAGCACCATTTTAAACAATAAGAACTTTTATTGAATAACCCTGTTAGTCTTTTATCCCCCAACCTGACACGAGTAAACACACCAACTGACCTGCCTTTAATTCATGTGGCAGCTACATTTAAAGGGTAAGTAAAAACAACAATGTCCTCATCATTGGCATTATTGAGCACAAACACACATTCCCTTCTAAAATGCGGTCTTTCAAGCCAAATTCAAAGTTTATACTTAAACTTTCCCTTTCTAGTTATTATTATTATTGTGTCTTTATTATTGTGGGGGAAACCACAGTGCCGGGAGAAACCCACGGGAGAACATACAAACTCATACATGCAGATGTGTCCAAGGGTGGATTCGAACTCAGGACCTCAGAGCTGCAAGGCATCAGTGTTAAATATGGAGCCACCTTGTTAAAGGTTAAAGGGGTTAAAGGTTACTAAATTATTGCTCAATACACAGTCAAGATGGAGTCCATAAGGGTATAGGCCATTAAATCATTGCTCAATACTTTCAGGGCTTCTAGGCTGTGGTCTAGGGCAGCTAGAGGGGCAGGATAAAAATGAACGTTAGCGCCCCCTTTCTTACGTTCTTACAGTTAATGCAGGGCAGACCCAGCATTACCTTATTTGTTAGGGAGGGGGAATACCATCCAAAATTACCCATTTAATAGTTACACTTATAGAAATAATATGGTGGAGTGGTGCAGGGGGAGGATAATGAAATGAACCTGATGTCAGCACAACCCTGTGCAATGCATTTCTCTATAGTGTACCTGTTTGAAGGTGAATGTTTTTTTTTTTGTTTGGTTGTTTTTTTTTGTGTTTGTTTGGGGGAGGGGAAGTTAACTGGCAATGACAAAATCAGAGGGGCAATAAAAAAATGGGGGGCCTTATTCAATATGAGGTGCAAAATATTGCCAATGTTCCTAATCTGCAGCAACCAATCAAATGTTATCAAATGTTTTCTAACTGTAGTAGAATAGTGGAAAGGTAATCGGTTAAGGCAAATGAACAGCTCAGGCAAATACGGTATTTGCCCCTCGTATGGAATAAGCCTTTCATCCTCAAAACGTAATATTAACCATTGTCCTACATAATTTTTTTTTTTAAAGAAAACAATGTAATTGCGTTGGTTGTAAGAACTTTGTTTCTAGTTCCTTTTTCCGAGTAAATAAAAAAAAAAATACAGTTGAAACTCTACCCGTGGTAATGACTAGTCATTCTGTTTTGTCAGAAAGTCTTGTGTGTTGCTACAAATATTCAGTTATTTCTTAACACTCTCAGACACACAGTACATCTGTTGTGCTTCACAGCTCTTTGCGAGGTACGGCAATGATAGAGATTTACTGATCTGGCTCCCCTCCAGAGGTCTATTTGAAATACAACACTGTGAGAGAGCATCAAATATTCCTTCTCTGTGAATATGGCAACAGTTGCAAGAGAAGCCATCTGCACTGGAAGAATTTGGGATGGAAGCATTTGTTTTGTCAGAAGAAAATAATCAGTGTTGTGTAGAATTACAGCAGTTAATTAAAAAGAAAAGGGTTGGCATACTTTCACCTTTGCTTTCAGCTCAACCTGTCTGTTGTGTAGGATTTAGCAGTACAATGAGAACCCCTACCACTGTACAAATAATACAGTGCATCATGATTGGGGAAATGTCAAATTGCAAGGTTGTTTATTGCTTGTTTAAGGGGAAACTAAAAGCTCCAAAATTAATTAAAAGTAATTCCTTCCTAAGAGCTTTATCCATTTGCCTTTAATTTTTTCTTTTCCAACACTTTTTTATGTGTTCTCTCTAGCACTCGTCAGAACTAACAGGGTTATTCAATAAAAGTTCTTATCGTTTAAAATATTGCTAATTTTCCCAAAACCAATCAGCTGTTAGCTTTCAAATGTTAAACAAGATCTGATTGGTTGGGGCAAAATTAGCACCATTTTAAGATATAAGAACTTGTATTGAATAACCCTGTAAATATTTGCCAACGCAATGCAATCCCCAGTCTGGGGTCCAGGAAGCTATAGAAGCTGTATTATGGTACATTTTCAGTGCCCTGAATCATTTGACATTGTCAAGGGTCCTATTGAGTCTGTGGTCCAGGAAGATATAAAAGCAGTATTATGGTCTATTTTTGGAGTGCCCTGTATCATTTGACATTGTCGAGGGTCCCATTGAGTCTTATAGACTCTGACATGGGGATTTGGAAAGACAGAGGACAAAAAGTTAATATGTACTAGACATAGCAAACCAGAAGGTTCCTGAATAAGGGCTAAGCCACAGTGTCGTGTTTTAACATGCGATCCAATCATTTGTTAAAAAGTGTACACTAGTTTTAACTCTAGTTTCTTTACACTAGGTGTGCTGGTGCCTGTTGCGCTGCAATCCGATTATTGGAGCATATGCGATAACCATTTTTGGTGCGATTCGCATGGGCTCCCGTAAATGAAATTGACAGTGATTGCAGCATAAGCAAACACCAATGCTCACAAAGCGTACGTTAGTGTGGCCCTGGCCTAAAATGCTTAAAAATAGAAATAATCAGAAAAACCTTAGGCGTTTTGGAACTGCCAATCAAAATATTTCTGCTTATATAATTTAGCATGGGCTGTATTGGGCACACAGACATTTCCACATGTCCCCATAATACAGCAATAAAAGTACACAAAGCATGCCAAAATGATAAAACTCCCCTTACGGTTTAATCTATGGGATATTGTGCCCCATACAATGTAGTATATAAGGGATAATACACCCCTTACAGTGTAATCTAAGGAATATTGTGCCCCCATACAGTGTAGCATGTAAGGGATAAACCGCCCCTTATGGTGTAATCTAAGGGATATTGCGCCCCATACAGTGTAGTATATAAGGGATAATACACCCCTTACAGTGTAATCTAAGGGCCTATTCACAGATATCTACCAGCCTATTCACAGATATCTGCCAGCCAATTCACAGATCTCTGCCAGCCTATTCACAGATATCTGCCAGCCTATTCACAGATATCTGCCAGCCTATTCACAAATATCTGCCAGCCTATTCACGGATATCTTCCAGCCTATTCACAGATATCTGCCAGCCTATTCACAGATATCTGCCAACAACTTATTAAAACCATGAATCTAGTGCATATGTTCATGGGACGAGAGAGATCATTTTTCATACTGTCAAACATTGGTCTTCAGGCTAAACAAACAGATAAAATGCAGTACATTCAATTTGTTCTGCAGATCAAGGGTCTTTCTGAACCTTTGCACATCCCCCCATATAATCATGTTGGCAGTTATCAAAAAGGGCCACAGCACATTGTACTATTTATCTAAATACATCTCCACAGTCTATTTTTACATGACAGTTGATTCAGGAGTTTAACATTAAGTATTAGTTGACTGTTGTGAAGAATGCAAGAATTATCATTCAAAGAACTTGTCATTGAAAATCATTGTAAACCATTGTATGTAGATCATTAAAATGTATTTGGCCTGTTTCTAAGCTAATTACTTTACAAAATTATACATAAGTGTACTTGGACTTAACCTACTGTAGTTCTGCCATCCCAGCTCAAACAATCCGTCTTTTTGTCTTGGTGCTGCTTGATGGTTGTGGACTAATGCATTTGGATGGTGGATGCGATTGGTTGTGCAACCGAATCACATATGCCATTCATGTTGTGGGTAGATGTGGAAAATTATAAAAGTTAATTTCTGTCAAAAAACGCCCAAACCTCCAAAATCTCGCCTCCTTAATTTGACCCCTTTCCTAGTGCATGAATGAGTGAACACAGATTTTTTAGTTTGCCCGCAGCTTTATTATTAAACACCAGGGTTATTGTAATATCAGCAAGAGCTGCAATTTCCTGCCTGAGATCCTGCATACAAATTTAATGTATCATGGGAACCCAGATGGTAAGGTTCATCTTGTATCGCCTTTTTCAGCAGAGTTTAGTTTTGTGCTTCACAATAATCAAAACTGGACTTTTTTGCATATTACCTCGGGCCCAGCCTTGAAATGGTGTAGGCCCTTCTAGTTAGTAGTTTAATAGACAAATTAAATTGGGCAAACAACTACTATTATTAATTCTCCCCCCTGTGTATAATATAGGCAGTAAAATCCAACAAAATCTCCATCCCATGTTAGTATCTGTCTGTCAGAGTGAAAAAATAGAATAACATAGCAAGTGTCAGAAAAATACCACAATAAACTAAATATACAAATATATCATCTATAAAAACACAAAGACCAAAAAATAATAAATAGGAGGGAATAAGAGGAAATCAAATTACCTGTGCTTTTCACAAACTGGCCCGCTGCCTCTGCTTGTCTCACCTTTTAATACTGCCACATGTAACATCATCTTATCAATATAAGTGTAAATCATATTTGAAAACACACCATCACACAACAATTAAATGGAAACTTTATTGAAAAAACTAATAAAGCTAACAACATTAGTGACCCCAAAAATGAAAAACATGAAAAACAAATTTCACACTCATTTCTAATTTTATCATACGTGGTTATTTCCACACACAGCTCCTTCCCTTCACATATCTACTGCTTAAAGGGTATGTCCACCCTAAAATGTATTTTTTTATATCCTGCTCCCCCATGTCCCCCAGCCCCAACCGGGTATTTTTTATATTCAGAAAGAGAGGGCTGCGTACGCATGGCAGAATTCTCCCGGAGGGCCAGGTGCAGGCAGCCCTATTATGGACTCTGCTAACCTCCTGGTCATCAGTTTTGGGACTTTGGGGTGGGACTACAGGAGAACCAGATGGAGCTGGGATGTGAGGTAAGGATTACACTACACTACATGGTGGGCCAGTAGTTGGGGGATTATAGTTTTAGGGGTGGACATGCCCTTTAATAACAGGTTCGGTAAAGGCACAGAGTTGCAGTATCGGCCCCCATGCAAATAAACAACCTTTCCCTTGCTAACTTATATAAAAATTTGATAGTGGATGTTTGATGATAGTCTTACCTCTTGATGCTCCTGTGACATTCCTCTTCCTAGTCCACTCATTATGTGGCCAAACACTACAAAGATTTTACTTACCCGACAGAGCGATCCCACGACATTAGAGCAATCCTCCCGGAACTGCCTTTCCTGTTTTTCTTTTGCGACCTGTTTTTCTTTGCGACTCGCAACAAAGAATGGGAAAGGTGGTTCTGACAGGATCGATCTAATGTTGTGGGATTGCTTAGTCAGGTAAGTAAAATCTTTCTAGTGTATGGCCACCATTACTTGCATCGAAAGACGACCACAAAATTGCTTGGGTCAGACAAGTTTATGAACTTTGGCCTATATTGCAAGAATATCGAAAGGGAAAATAGTGTATGACCAGTCTTACAGCAACGTTGAACAAAGCATCTTGTTTTTCTGCAGTTGCTTTACAATTGGTATTACCTATTCTGGCCTTGCTCCGAAGAGCATACAATCTAAATATCTTCTTACAACACACTCACTACCTATTAGTGTTTGTTTTTCCATGTCCAGAACACAAACCTATACTTACCTTCACCACCCACCCCCCAAACCCACAGATCTTTAAAGTCACCTCCCATGGTCCTTGAACACATTATAATCCTTACCATTCTGTTATATCAGCATTCAGTCACTGCTGTGACATCATCTCGGAATCTTTTAATAAGGGGTGTTCATTATTATACAAGCCCAGCATGGAGTGGCAACGCTTTTTTAAAAAAAATGTTTTAAAATAATTCTGTCTTTAAAGGGAAATTCCATGGAAAATATTATTTTTAAAATTCTTGCAGGAGATTCAATAAAAGTTCTTATCGTTAAAAATGGTGCTAATTTTGCCCCAACCAATCAGATATTACTTAACATTTGAAAGTTAACATCTAATTGGTTGGGCAAAATTAGCACCATTTTAACGATAAGAACTGTTATTGAATCTCCCCGTTAGTTTATTTATGCACACCTAGATTCTACATATTTTTATCCATTTGAAAAATCAGCTAAATTTATACCCTTACTATCCTGTTAAGGTCAGTATTTCGGAAGCATTTAGGGCCATATTAATAAGCTGCGTATCGCTTTTTAGCTACGGCGACTTTAACGATCGGTATCGTAAATTTATGAACGTTACCGATCGAGATTAATGTCGGTTTAACGATCATAATTTACGATACCGATCGTAAATCTACAAAATCGTAGATTTATGATCCCCATAGAATACCATTGCGGTAGTTTACAACAGCACGGTATTCTACGATCACACTTCATTAATTAACGAACATTCGGTCGTAAGTTACATTGTGATCGTACATTTATGACCGCAATCGTAAATTAACTAACGGTTTATAAATATGGCCCTTATTTATACATTGCTGTTTGTGTAGAAAACAAATAAACCCACTGCTTTCACATCACCAAGTGTGTAAGTGACAAAGGCCCCTTCCGTGTTGTTATAATTGGCTACCAAATGTTGACATCCTGTTTGCAGGACCTGTGTTCATTATAAACTCAGTACAGTAGCATCATGATATATAGAGGATAGACCAGTAATATGCTGAAGCTTTTAAATATAGCACAGCATAGACAGCCGGTTGAGTTCCTATTTCAAATATATATATATGAAAATTGTTTCATGTAAATAAATATTAGCAAAATGTTGTCATAAAAAATGTGGTGTAATATATAAACCCACATACAATTACTACTAAAAATAACGTTGTAATTTTTAATGTAAAAATTTTATGCAATCTAAATGTAATATCTCTCATAGGGCAATATCTATAAACACGCGGATTTTGCACATTATTGGTTAATACAAGGGCAGAAGTAAATGTAACTACTGCAATGGTTTTCTATGACTGAATGTTTGTGAATTAACCATTGCGGTAGTAAACTACCGCAATGGTATTCTATGGGATCATAAATCTACGATTGCGGTCATAGATTTACAATTGTTTTAATGATCGTAATAGCGATCATTTTAGCGATAGTGGAGCCGATCATTAAATTGCATATTGATAAAAGCTGTACCGCTCCTTTATAAATATGGCCCATAATCTTTATGAAATACGAAATGCGGATGTACATACGTAGATTCTATATCTGTTGTATTCAATTAGATCAACTGGACTTGAAGTTTAGTTCTTGAAGACGTTTCGCTAGTCATCTGTCTGGCTTTCTCAATTCAGAATGACTTGTATAAGAATCTTGGCAATTTATTGGCAAATACTAGCGAAACGTCTTCAAGAAGTAAACTTCAAGTCCAGTTGATCTAATTGAATACCAACAGTATACCATGACCTGGATGAATGAAACCTTCACAAGCAACATAGATTTTATAAATAGAGGCTGTCCATACATACCCCCCCGATTTATAAGGCCTTTCCTAATGCATGTTTATATCTATACACCTGACTGAAGCACCTTTCAAGCACAGGATTACTACTGGCAACAGCGTAGTAAACTAATTTATGGTAACTAATTAATTTGGCTTGAAAAAGCCAATTCCAGTTCTTTCTATTTCTTCTTCTTTTCTTCTTTCTTTTTTTCGACTGTATCTCCTCCAGGGCCGTCTCTAGACTTTTTGGCACCTGAAACAAAATTCCAAATGCTGAACACTACCCCCCCCACACGCCACCCGGAAAGGGTGTGGTTTTATAATTGAAAGTGGGTTGTGCTTTGTCCAAAGTGGGATGTGGCTTGCCCAGAAGTGGGAGGGGCTTTATAACATTGATTTAGATCTACTTATCTATCCATCTATCTATCTAATCCATCTAATCTATCACTATCTATCTATTATCTATCTATTAGCTATCTATTATCTATCTATCTATTATCTATCTATCAACCTATCTATCTACCTACCTACCTAACATCTGTCTATCTATCTATGTATCTATCTGTCTATTTATCTATATATCTCTGTCTATGTATCTATCTATGTATCTATCTGTCTATCTATCTATCTATCATCTGTCTTCTATCTATCTATCTATCATTTTTATCATCTTACATTAGATGGGCAGCAGACAGGGCCTGGGCACATTATTTTAATATTATGTCTGCTGGGCACATGGCAACTTGACACAACCCCTTTCGCCTTCCCCCCTGGCACCGGTACAGCATACAAATGTGCCATGGGGGGTGGTAGGGGTATTTGTATGCTGGTGGTGCCAGGGGGTACCATATATGTGATGTGCTTGTGCTCTCTGTGCAGCTGGCACAGTTATAGAGCACTGGCACATACTTATAGAATAGAGCTGGCACAGTTATAGGCACTGCACACACCCTCGCAGGTTGGCACCACCAGCATACAATACCCCATCCCATACAAAATATATAGTTGGCATAGCACATACCTGCTCCTCCCCCCTGGCAGTGTGGCACAGCAAATACCTATTTGCTAAGGAGCTGTGCCAGACATACCTGCTTCCCCCCTGGCACTGTGGCACAGAAAATACCTATTTGCTGTGAGCTGTGCCAGTGCCCCACTGCCTAACCTTTTAAGTAACTTTCCGTGGCATTATGGGGGAGCCTGGGACATGTGCAGTGGGGTGGGCTAGCCTGCACTCGGCCCCAGCCTGCCCAGGGAAATTAAATGGTGGGGTTGGGGTAGACAGAACCCTATTACCCTTACTAGTATTATGCCACTAGTTGCCTTGCTAATTGGACTCACCACTTTCCCTCCGAGTCGGCGAGTAACCCATTGTCACAGGTGTAAGTCAATTCGTTTCTTGTCGCCTGGCCTCCCCCCCCCCCCCCAGGTTAGGCAGTAGGGCATCATTAGCGAGCGGGCCCTGATCTCCCCACAGTTTTGTGAGCAAATCTACTTGGCAGAGACATAAATCTGTACAGAAGTGCATGTCATATAGTTGTGGTTCTTTGTTCAAAAATGACGAAACGGTGTGATACCCCCAACCACCACCACACACACCAGGTACACCCACCTACTGACCTACCTTTCATTGCCCATGGAAACCATACTTAAAGGGTAACTATGTCAAAAACTAATTTTGATTAATCATCATGAAAGTTAGTTTATATAGTCATACATGCAAAAACACCTACCCCAACCTCATTTGGGTACACACACCTACTGACCTACCCTTCCATATCCGTGGCAGCCATACCTAAAGGGTAAATAAAGTAAAAAAAACTAATTTGGTATATCTCAATAAAAGTTAGTTTTATGGTTGTAACCACAAAAAAAGACATACCCCCTCAACCAGACTCAGGTACACACACCTACTAATCTACTTATCCATTTAGGTGGCAGCTATACTTAAGGGTAACTAAAGTTAAAAAAAAATTATTTTATCCTCAATAAAAGATAGTTTTTTTGTTTTTAACTTTCAACCTATCCAGGTACACACACCTAATCACCGACCCTTCCATTTTCATGGCACCATATTTAAAGGGTAACATAAGTCAAAAAAAACTATTTTGACTAATCATCAACAAAGTTTGTTTTTTTAAAAAAACTAAAATTACTGTGGCAGCCATACTTAAAGGGTAACTATAGTCAAAAACATTTTGATCAATAAAAGTTTTTTTTTTTAACTTTCACCAACTGAGGTACCCATTCATTCATGTGGCAATCATATTTAAACATAAGTATAAAAAAAAAAACACATTTTGACCAACCATCAAAAAAGTTACAGGGAGATCAATTAAAGTTCTTATCGTTCTAAAATTGTGCTAATTGTGCCCCAACCAATCAGATCTTATTTAACATTTGAAAGCTAAACATCTGATTGGTTGGGGCAAAATTAGCACCATTTTAAACAATAGAAACTTTATTGAATAACCCTGTTAGTCTTTTATCCCCCAACCTGACACGAGTAAACACACCAACTGACCTGCCTTTAATTCATGTGGCAGCTACATTTAAAGGGTATTAAAAACAACAATGTCCTCATCATTGGCATTATTGAGCACAAACACACATTCCCTTCTAAAATGCGGTCTTTCAAGCCAAATTCAAAGTTTATACTTAAACTTTCCCTTTCTAGTTATTATTATTATTGTGTCTTTATATTGTGGGGGAAACCACAGTGCCGGGAGAAACCCACGGGGAACATACAAACTCATACATGCAATGTGTCCAAGGGTGGATTCGAACTCAGGACCTCAGAGCTGCAGGCATCATGTTAAATATGGAGCCACCTTGTTAAAGGTTAAAGGGTTAAAGGTTACTAAATTATTGCTCTACACAGTCAAGATGGAGTCCATAAGGGTATAGGCCATTAAATCATTGCTCAATACTTTCAGGGCTTCTAGGCTGTGGTCTAGGGCAGCTAGAGGGCAGGATAAAAATGAACGTTAGCGCCCGCCCCTTTCTTACGTTCTTACAGTTATGCAGGGCAGACCCAGCATTACCTTATTTGTTAGGGAGGGGGAATACCATCCAAAATTACCCATTTAATAGTTACACTTATAGAAATAATATGGTGGAGTGGTGCAGGGGGAGGATAATGAAATGAACCTGATGTCAGCACAACCCTGTGCAATGCATTTCTCTATAGTGTACCTGTTTGAAGGTGAATGTTTTTTTTTTGTTGTTGGTTGTTTTTTTTTTGTGTTTGTTGGGGGAGGGGAAGTTAACTGGCAATGACAAAATCAGAGGCAATAAAAAAATGGGGGGCCTTATTCAATATGAGGTGCAAAATATTGCCAATGTTCCTAATCTGCAGCAACCAATCAAATGTTATCAAATGTTTTCTACTGTAGTAGAATAGTGGAAAGGTATCGGTTAAGGCAAATGAACACTCAGGCAAATACGGTATTTGCCCCTCGTATGGAATAAGCTTTTCATCCTCAAAACGTAATATTAACCATTGTCCTACATAATTTTTTTTTTTAAAAAGAAAACATGAATTGCGTTGGTTGTAAGAACTTTGTTTCTAGTTCCTTTTCCGAGTAAATAAAAAAAAAATACAGTTGAAACTCTACCCGTGGTAATGACTAGTCATTCTGTTTTGTCAGAAAGCTGTGTGTTGTCTACAAATATTCAGTTATTTCTTAACACTCTCAGACACACAGTACATCTGTTGTGCTTCACAGCTCTTTGGCGAGGTACGGCAATGATAGAGATTTACTGATCTGGCTCCCTCCAGAGGTCTATTTGAAATACAACACTGTGAGGAGAGCATCAAATATTCCTTCTCTGTGAATATGGCACCAGTTCAAGAGAAGCCATCGCACTGGAAGAATTTGGGATGGAACATTTGTTTTGTCAGAAGAAAATAATCAGTGTTTGTGTAAATTACAGCAGTTAATTAAAAAGAAAAGGTTGGCATACTTTCACCTTTGCTTTCAGCTCAACCTGTCTGTTGTGTAGGATTAGCAGACAATGAGAACCCCTACCACTGTACAAATAATACAGTGCATCATGATTGGGGAAATGTCAAATTGCAAGGTTGTTTATTGCTTGTTTAAGGGGAAACAAAAGCTCCAAAATTAATTAAAAGTAATTTCCTCCTAAGATATCCATTTGCCTTTAATTTTTTCTTTTCCAACACTTTTTTATGTGTTCTCTCAGCACGCTCAGAACTAACAGGGTTATTCAATAAAAGTTCTTATCGTTTAAAATATTGCTAATTTTCCCAAAACCAATCAGCTGTTAGCTTTCAAATGTTAAACAAGATCTATTGGTTGGGGCAAAATTAGCACCATTTAAGATTAAGAACTTGTATTGATAACCCTGTAAATATTTGCCAACGCAATGCAATCCCCAGTCTGGGGTCCAGGAAGCTATAGAAGCTGTATTATGGTACATTTTCAGTGCCCTGATCATTTGACATTGTCAAGGGTCCTATTGAGTCTGTGGTCCAGGAAGATATAAAAGCAGTATTATGGTCTATTTTTGGAGTGCCCTGTATCATTTGACATTGTCGAGGGTCCCATTGAGTCTTAGACTCTGACATGGGGATTTGGAAAGACAGAGGACAAAAGTTAATATGTACTAGACATAGCAAACCAGAAGGTTCCTGAATAAGGGCTAAGCCACAGTGTCGTGTTTTAACATGCGATCCAATCATTTGTTAAAAAGTGTAACTAGTTTTAACTCTAGTTCTTTACACTAGGTTGTGCTGGTGCCTGTGCGCTGCAATCCGATTATTGGAGCATATGGCGATAACCATTTTTGGTGCGATTCCATGGGCTCCCGTAAATGAAATTGACAGTGATTGCAGCATAAGCAAACACCAATGCTCACAAAGCGTACGTTAGTGTGGCCCTGCCTAAAATGCTTAAAATAGAATAATCAGAAAAACCTTAGGCGTTTTGGAACTGCCAATCAAAATTTCTTCGCTTATATAATTTAGCATGGGCTGTATTGGGCACACAGACTTTCCACATGTCCCCATAATACAGCAATAAAAGTCACACAAGCAGCCAAAATGATAAAACTCACCTCCCCTTACGGTTTAATCTATGGGATATTGTGCCCCATACAATGTAGTTATTAAGGGATAATACACCCCTTACAGTGTAATCTAAGGAATATTGTGCCCCCATACAGTGTCATGTAAGGGATAAACCGCCCCTTATGGTGTAATCTAAGGGATATTGCGCCCCATACAGTGTAGTATATAAGGGATAATACACCCCTTACAGTGTAATCTAGGGATATTGCACCCTCATAAGTGTAGTATGAAGGGATAATCCGCCCCTTACGTTGTAATCTAGGGATATTGTGCCCTCATACAGTGTAGTATGTAAGGGATAACCACCCCCCCTTACGGTGTAATCTAAGGGATATGTGCCCCATACAGTGTAGTATATAAGGGATAATACACCCCTTACAGTGTAATCTAAGGGAATTTGTCGCCCCATAAAGTGTAGTATATAAGGGATAATACACCCCTTACAGTGTAATCTAAGGGATATTGTGCCCCCATAAAGTGTAGTATGTAAGGGATAATAAACCCCTTGCAGAGTATCTAAGGATATTGTACCCCCATAAAGTGTAGTATGAAAGGGATAATCCGACCCTTACGGTGTAATCTAAGGGATATTGTGCCCCATACAGTGTAGTATAAAGGGGATAATCCGCCCCTTACGGTGTAATCTAAGGGATATTGTGCCCCCATACAGTGTAGTATGTAAGGGATAATCCGCCCCTTACGGTGTAATCTAAGGGATATTGTGCCCCATACAGTGTAGTATATAAGGGATAATACACCCCTTACAGTGTAATCTAAGGGATATTGTGCCCCCATACAGTGTAGTATGTAAGGAATAATCCGCCCCTTACAGTGTAATCTAAGGGATATTGTTCCCCATACAGTGTAGTATGTAAGGATAATACACCCCTTACAGTGTAATCTAAGGGATATTGCCCCCATACAGTGTGTAAGTTAGGAATAATCCTCCCCCTAGGGTGTAATCTAAGGGATATTGTGCCCCCATACAGTGTAGTATAAAGGGGATAATCCGCCCCTTACGGTGTAATCTAAGGGATATTGTGCCCCCATACAGTGTAGTATGTAAGGGATAATACACCCCTTACAGTGTAATCTAAGGGATACTGTGCCCCCATACAGTGTAGTATGTAAGGTTAATCCGCCCCTTACAGTGTATTCTAAGGGAAATTTTGCCCCCATACAGTGTAGTATGTAAGGATAATCCGCCCCTTACGGTGTATTCTAAGGGATATTGCCCCCATACAGTGTAGTGTGTAAGGGATAATCCACCCCTTACGGTGTAATCTAGGGATATTGTGCCCCTACAGTGTAGTATATAAGGGATAATACACCCCTTACAGTGTAATCTAAGGGATATTGTGCCCCATACAGTGTAGTATGTAAGGAATAATCCTCCCCTTATGGTGTAATCTAAGGGATTGTTCCCCATACAGTGTAGTATAAGGGGATATCCACCCCTTACAGTGTAATCTAAGGGATATTGTGCCCCCATATAGTGTAGTATGTTAAGGGATAATACACCCCTTACATGTAATCTAAGGGATACTGTGCCCCCATACAGTGTAGTATGTAAGGGATAATCCGCCCCTTACAGTGTATTCTAAGGGAAATTGTGCCCCCATACAGTGCAGTATGTAAGGGAAAATCCGCCCCTTACGGTGTAATCTAAGGTATATTGTGCCCCCATACAGTGTAGTATGTAAGGGATAATCCGCCCCTTATGGTGTAATCTAAGGGATATTGTGCCCCCTACAGTGTAGTATGTAAGGGATAATCCACCCCCTTACGTGTAATCTAAGGGATATTATGCCCCCATACAGTGTAGCATGTAAGCATAATACGCCCCTTACGGTGTAATCTAAGGGATATTGTGCCCCCATACAGTGTAGTATGTAAGGGTATATCCGCCCCTTATGGTGTAATCTAAGGGATATGGTGCCCCCATACAGTGTAGCATGTTAAGGCATAATACACCAATAGTACCAGGTAGGTGCACCAACACGATATAATTGTGTTTTTATTAGTGATATAGTGGTGCACAACGTTTCGGGCTTCCCCCTTCCTCAGATGCACCTGAGGAAGGGGGAAGCCCCGAAACGTTGTGCACCACTATATCACTAATAAAACACAATTATATCTTGTTTGAGTGCGCCTACCTGGTACTATTTTGGATTGTTAAAGTACTGCTTATGGTTGAGCAGTGGAGCACAGCAGCACCTTGGAAATTAAAAAGGACTGGAGTGCGAGGAGCTGTGTAGTTCAAGTGAAGGCATAATATACCCCTTACGGTGTAATCTAAGGGATATTGTGCCCCCATACAGTGTAGTATGTAAGGGATAATCCCCCCCTTACAGTGTAATCTAAGGATATTGTGCCCCATTCAGTGTAGTATGTAAGGATAATCCACCCCTTACGGTGTAATCTAAGGGATATTGTGCCCCCATACAGTGTAATATGTAAGGGATAACCGCCCCTTATGGTGTAATCTAGGGATATTGTGCCCCCATACAGTGTATTATGTAAGGGATAATACACCGCTTACGGTTTAATCTAAGGGATTTGTGCCCCCATACAGTGTAGTATATAAGGGATAATCCGCCCTATGGTGTAATCTAAGGGATATTGTGCCCCCATACAGTGTAGTATGTAAGGGTAAATCCCCCCCTTACAGTGTAATCTAAGGGATATTGTGCCCCCATACAGTGTAGTATGTAAGGGATAATCCACCCTTACGGTGTAATCTAAGGGATATGGTGCCCCCATACAGTGTATTATGTAAGGGATATACACCGCTTATGGTTTAATCTAAGGGATATTGTGCCCCCATACAATGTATATTGTAAGGGAAATCCACCCTTACGGTGTAATCTAAGGGGTATTGTGCCCCCATACAGTGTAGTATGTAAGGGATAATCCACCCCTTATGGTGTAATCTAAGGGATATTGTGCCCCCATACAGTGTATTATGTAAGGGATAATACACCGCTTACGGTTTAATCTAAGGGATATTGTGCCCCCATACAATGTAGTATGTAAGGGATAATCCGCCCCTTACGGTGTAATCTAAGGGGTATTGTGCCCCCATACATGGTATATATAGGGGATAATATGCCCCTTACAGTATAATATAAGGAATTAATCATAGAGAAGTTCCTGTACCAAGTAAAAGGCTGCAGCCCCAAGCTCTTATACAAGTCATAGACCCTGGGGTGTCTTCATATCCTTACCGGTATATTAATTGTAAGGGGTGTATTGTTTCTTATGATACTTTTTACTTATTTTAACTTTTTTTAATTTAGGCAGTAGGCAGTGTTTCACTTCTTAAAAGTCAAAAACACACAGAGAAATATTGAGGATTGATTTTGTTAAAAGGGAAGTTTGATGGAAAACTTATTTTTTCTTGTTTTGTTTATATTGCACAGTTGATTTCATTCCCTGTGCTATTGTATGCTTTGCTGTGGTCAGTAATGAGCTACCATTTCAGGTCCTAACAGTCCTTCTTCCCAGGATCACACACTGCTTAGGAATAGTAATATTTACTGATTGTCTGTTGGGTGGGTCAAACTTGCTCAGCTCTCTACTGAGCAACCGAATAAACCCAGGGGCTTAGTTACCTGCAAGACAATAACTGACATTATTAGATGTCCTGCAAACAGGTAATCAGTATTTCGAGACATTTATTTATGCAAAATGCTGGACGGGCAGGTAAAAGGTAATTGGAATGAAAATACTCCTTTTTTGTTTAATTAAAAATGATCTAATTTATTATAATTACTCAGCTACATAGTGAATGGGGTTGGGGGGGGGTAAGTATAAGTTACATTCTGTTTGGGGGTGAACATGCCCTTTAACTAGCTGATGACTGAAACTCAAATAGAATCTGGGAAAGTATAATATATAAACGGTGGAATAAAGATATTCAGTGGTAAAATACAGTTTGATCTGTATCAGCAAAGCAAAGATTTCCTTTTCTCTAAATGTTTTGTGTTTTAAAGCAGTCTTTAAAAACAACATTTAAGGAGGCTGAGCGAAGTGAAGCGGGAATGTCTAACGGCGCGCAAGGTTCCTTGATAGACTTGTTCTAGCAATGTGCTTTGCAGATTATCTTGTACAATCTTGAACAATGATTGTGGAGCCAGTTAATTGACTGCCTCTTGTATATCTCCCCAGCCAACATTTAATGAAATCCAGTCTGTAGGAATGTTCCCTAAACCTCTATCTGTTTTATATTGAAAACGAAAATCGAACTGATATATACTGTAAAAACGATAAATATACATCCATTTTGTTCTATAAAACAAATAAAAAACATGTTTAGATACTGTATTATTTTTTGCATTTATCGTATCTGTGTTTTGTTTCTAATTCTTGAATAGAGAAGGACAAATATAATATAATAAAAAAATGTTTAGCAACCAGCATTTGTTTCCAAGAAGTCAGCACTAATCCATCTGCAGCAGATCCATTACCGACCATTCATTAATCATGGTAAGTTTTCCATACAATCCGCAGATATCTTCCAGCCTATTCCCGATCCTGCGCCACTCTATCACGATATCTACCAGCCTATTCCCAGATACAGTATCTGCCAGCCTATTCACAGATATCTGCCACCTATTCACAGATATCATCAGCCTATTCACAGATATCTACCAGCCTATTCACAGATCTCTGCCAGCCTATTCACAGATCTCTGCCCTATCACATACTCTGCCAGCCTATTCAGATATCTGCCAGCCTATTCACAGATATCTACCAGCCTATTCACAGATATCTACCAGCCTATTCACAGATATCTACCAGCCTATTCACAGATATCTGCCAGCCTATTCACAGATCTTTGCAAGCCTATTCACAGATATCTGCCAGACAATTCACGATATCTACCAGCCTATTCACAGATATCTGCCAACCTATTCACAGATCTCCGCCAGCCTATTCACAGATATATAAGCCTATTCACAAATATCTACCAGCCTATTCACAGATCTCTACCACCTATTCACAGATGTCAGCCACCATTCACAGATATCTGTCAGCCTATTCACAGATCTCTGCCACCATTCACAGATTTCTGCCAGCCTATTCACAGATATCTGCCAGCCTATTCACAGATATCTACCACCTATTCCAGATATCTGCCACCTATTCCAGATATCTACCAGCCTATTCACAGATATCTACCAGCCTATTCACAGATATCTGCCAGCCTATTCACAGATCTTTGCAAGCCTATTCCAGATATCTGCTAGACAATTCACAGATATCTACCTATTCACAGATATCTGCCAGCCTATTCACAGATCTTTGCCACCTATTCACAGATATCGCCAGTCAATTCACGATCTCTGCCAGCCTATTCACAGATCTCAGCAAGCCCATTCAATATATGTCAGCCTATTCACAGATCTCTGCCAGCCTATTCACAGATTTCTGCCAGCCTATTCACAGATATCTGCCACCTATTCACAGATATCTACCACCTATTCACAGAATCTACCAGCCATTCACAACATATCTGCCAGCCTATTCACAATCTCTGCCGCCTATCACAGATCTCAGCAAGCCCATTCAATATATGTCAGCCTATTCACAGAACTCTGCCAGCCTATTCACAGATTTCTGCCAGCCTATTCACAGATATCTGCCAGCCTATTCCAGATATCTACCCAGCCTATTCACAGATATCTACCAGCCTATTCACAGATATCTGCCACCAATTCACAGATCTCTGCCAGCCTATCACAGATATCTGCCAGCCTATTCACAGATATCTGCCAGCCTATTCACAATATCTGCCAGCCTATTCACGGATTCTTCCAGCCTATTCACAGATATCTGCCTGAAAATTTTTAGACCATCGAGTAGTGTGACAGTTTTGGAGGGGTCTTTATATGGGACGCTGGTCTCCCTAGTTTGTGGTGTTTCTGTGTATACCATAAAGTCTTATATTGATAAACTAAAATATAACCCCCAGGTTAAGGACCATTTAAAAGTAAATGTTAAGGTTAAGGCAGTAGGGGTAGCTTTACATGTTATTTTACAGTATGACGTTTAATCCAAACCATTAGTGTTTAACCAACAGAGAGATGACACAGCCCCTCTTACATGATTATTACCTCCTTTTCTAACTCATTCACTGATTTACCCATTGAAGATTAATCAGGCAGATGTCAGAACAGGTTGGATTACAGCAAAAACAAACTCATTCTCGATATTATTATTTTGTAATAGATTGTTCATGGTATCAGTATCTGTATTTGCAGGGTTTATTTTTGCTTTTTAATAGTTCAGTGCACCAAAGTGGTAAACATCATTTCTGCCAACAAAGTGAATACACTACTCCGCTCTCATCCCTTTCCCCTAATGGTTTTGCTAAGGTTGATTGGAGGGCAGTGAATTTGCAGCCTGAGTCGAATGATAATGAGAAGAGTGACATGTGATAGGGTCTTTTTCATTGTTACAAACTCAGCTTTCCCAAGCGCGCTGCTGTATCTCGATATCACACGCCAGCAAAAGGGATCAGCTATCGAGAAACATCTGTTATCACCTATCTGTGATTCATTTTCTCCCTTGGAAATAGCATCTCTGATTTCAGAACGAGATCTGACTTATTTATTTCTTTTCTTCAAAACCGTACAGCAGCAATAGTTAGAAAACTGAAAGACAGAAGTCTAACCTGAAAGTCACGTTAAACAATCATGATTGGTTAGCAGGACTTTCCCTGGATTCTGCATAGCAGCTCTTGGGGATAGGTATGAATATATGCTGTAGATAAACAAGGCTTGGGTTTGAGAGAGCCTGTTATATTGAATAATACACGAAAGAAAGCTCCCCCAAGGAAAAATGCCAAAGGGTATATTATCACCAAAATGGTATTCATAATTGACATAATTAGCAGTTATTCTAAAAACAACATTAATAGTATCACAAGCTGGCCAGCCATTTAAATCTTAAAATAACGCTCCCCTCTCCTTACTTATGCTCTCAGTGAAAAAATTGTAAATACACATAAAATACTCAATGGAATAGTATCCCCATGTGTAAACTGATCAAGAAAGCAATATATAGCTGAAGTCCATATTCCTTTGTACAGATACAGTATATTGCAAGTTTTTAAGAATCAACCAAGTACTCACCTCTGTCTCTTTTTGTTCACATTTGAAACATTGATATGTTACTCCAATGTAACATTATTTAAAGATGTAAAAATACTCTCAATGTTATTATATATTACAATACATTGGGGGGGGTGTATGCTCACCTACCCGGATTGGACCCCAGCACGCTGGTTACTCTGAATCCTGTAATCAGAGAGTGTGGGTTACACACGCCTGGATTACTTAAGGATCTGTTCGCAGCCCAGACCTATTTGAAGCATGTGGCTCTCCAGTGCGACACCCCGTACACTCAGCTTTCTGTGTCACCTCTGGTTTAGACAATCTCACTTTGTACAGTATTTTTAGTTAGTTAGTAGGCTATTTGGAAAATATTACATCAATACATGCTATATTGATCCAGTGTGCAAGTATGAGAAATGCAAATTTTGCTAATCATAATTAAAGTAAAAATGGTAAAAGTTAGGACCTTCTAGATTGGGGTTACCTTGACGTGGTATACACACAGTAGAGAGCCACTTGATGTACAAGGGATATTTTGGGGGTCCGCAGATTTTGATTGTGCGGCACCCAGCAGTGACCAAGACAATCTATAAAAATATTGTAAAGGGGATGCTCCACATATTTACTGCAACACAAGTGTTGTTTATTGCACTCAAGTGGTTGGAAGGCTTTTCATTCTGATCATGTATGCCAGGGTGCAGATAATATGATATTGTATGGGAATGTGCATTGATTAATTTCTTTGTTTGTATAAATGTTTGACCAGATCAGTAGACCTTCATTAAATGTAATTGTATTAGCCTAAAGGTGGCCAAAAACACAACCAATAAGGGTAAATCCCGCCAGGGAACAATGGAATGTACTTATTATCGTCAGTGTGTAGGGGTGGGCCCCGACCGATCGATTGGGAATAACGGAAAATTTCTGTCTGTAGCGGCTCCTTTTACTTTAAGTAGAAGGAGCTGATCCGATCATGCGGTGTATGGGCACACAGCCTGATTGATCCCCATACCGCGTATGGAGATCGGTCAGGTCCGTGTGTACTGTTCGCACAGCATGGGTGCCAACAGATACCAATGGCAATTGCACACCCCAAACACAGGCCTTTAATGGAGGTCCTATGCCTTTAATATAAAGCACTGGATGGATCGCCTCCTCCCTATTTTAAAAAGCCAATGGGTGGGAGGAATTGAGAGAACCTGCTACTGTATATGTTCATAATGTTCAGAATGTTTGCAAGTTTGCAGTAATATATTATATGGGGCATAGCAATGGCATTGATTATTTTTCTTTGCTTGTAGGTTATCATTGGTCGAGCCTTGGGTGATGAAATAACAAACAATTTAGAGTTAGGTCCCACTATGTGCGTTGCAAGGTATTTCCATTTTGCATGCGTTTTGTGAATCACGATGTATTTAAAATATAATGGAAATCGCGAGAATCAGTTTCCACTTTATAATTGCGTTCCGAATCTATCGCCATCTGCATCGTGCACAATTTTGGTCTGTGTGTGTGTCAGAATCACACTTTAATATAGTCTATGAGAATGCCAAAAAGCGGACACACACACGTTTTATTTTTTGGGTTTTCTCCATGTTTCTGTGATTTTCTAAAAAATGCACACCAACGCAATCAGACCAGAATACGCAGACACACATAAAATTGCATGTCTTTCACCAGGCACATGGACAACACAATGATTTAGTGAGACCTCTCCCTTAGGTGGAAATTTGGCCTGCAGGGCAAGCAGTAATTTTGATTCAGACCATCTATACTTACTGTCTTATTTTTGTGATTCTTTATGACTGAATTTTGTGATACTTTGTCATACACACGCATGGGAGCAATAACAGCAATCATCCAGAGTTTTGGGTCGAGCTGCGACTAATCCAGTGAATAGGAGATGTTCTGCCAGGTGCAGGAGAGTAGCCATTTTGGATATATACATATGCAGGAACTGATGGAAATTATAGGTAGGTGACAGACAGAACTGGAGTGGACCATGTTTCACCTGTTGGACTAGCAATGATACATAGTAGTTAAAGGGACTGTCCACCCCTTTCCAAAAACTGATATAATGTAGATAACCCCCCAAACCGAGCCGCGGCGGGTGGAGCGGAAGGAGCATGTAAGTATAATATCTCTGTGTGGAGGGATTTGTAAATGTGACTAAAACGAAGTTAAGGTTTTGGGGGGTTATCTACATTATATCAGTTTTTGGAAAGAGGGGAGGACAGTCCCTTTAAACCCTGCTGTGCTGAACCATTGCAGTGAGTAAATAGAAATGTGTTGTATCCTGAATGTGATTATTTATAGAACAGAACAATCAAATTTAATGTTTCCATAGCCCAAAAAATAGCAAGAGAGAAAACGAGACACCACTTACATTTCAATGGAACTAAAGTTCCCTGAATTTTTATTTTGGGTTAACATAACTGTTTCCAATGTAATGTTTAAATTTGTAAAGTTTAGCATTATCAGGATTCTGATTGACCAGTAATGAAAAGTACAAAGTGAGTATTACACTAACTGCTGAACTTATTAGGACATGACAAACAAAACATTCTATTTGCAGTCTGTTGCTAGTCCATTTGCTAGAAATGAAGGTGTTCATTTCTCAAGGGGAAACAGGTATAAAATCATTTAGTGATCCCAGTCCCATGGAATATGTTCTTTAATTATGTGATCTGTGTGTTCGATTTGCCCAGAGAGTACACTGTTTATGCCAGTGGGTGCTTTACACACAGTGCATGAAGTTTGAAATGCCAGTAACTATGGTAGCACATGAGATCACGATATGGAAGAAAATGTGAAACAATGTACATACAAACAGGAAGCACATTGATAAGTTATCGCGATACGATAGTGAAGGATACATGGTAACCTTGTAAGCAGTCATATTTGGCTCCGTTTATATTCAGTTGTTTTTCATGTTTTATCAATTTGTTGATTAGCACAAGGAAACATGTTCCATTTTTAATGTTTGATTCCTTACTGATTATCCAACATGTGAGTATGGTTGTTAATAGTATTGTAAAGGAATCAATCCAACTGTCTCAAAAACCTGTAAGATTCTTAACAGCCCAATCGACTCAAAGGGTTGTCCACCCCCCAAAACATTTTTGTCTACCCTGCCAAAACCAGGAAACCCTCCCTCCCATGTGCTCCTGAGCACAAGAGCACATTGCCATTGGAATAAATCAGCAGTGGTGCTGGCATTCCGAGCACATTTTTCAGACTGCCTCATGGGCATGGTGCCACTGGTTCCAGGAGGCAGGGTAGACCATTTAGACCGGGTTTGGTTTGGCCACACTGGGACAGTTGGGAAATGAATAAGCTACAAGGATTACAAGATGGAAAGGACTTTGACGAAGATGGATGGCTGTGACGAACAGGAGTGCAATGTAAAACCCCATAGACAATGTCTGAAAAGCACTCCTAATTTTTAAATTATCTCCCTTTAGTGACCTGGTCAGGCAGTATGGCAGCCCCATTGTTTCACTGTCATGGGTAATAATGGGTTAAATATGACAAATTGTAGAAGTTTCTCTTTCCCATAGCTAGCTCCATGTGTTGTTTATGATTGCATGGGGTCTGGTCTCAAAGAGGCCATAGGTGTTTAAACCTCATTGCCTCAGCAGCCAAAAGCCAGACATCGTGGCTGGAGCACAGCATGTGGTGCGTAGTTGAGAATTGAGCACTACCCAACTGGCACTTCAAAGGCCATTCATATTTCTTCATTATTCGGATGTAGAATTATTTAATATTTCGTAAATACCCTCAGTTTATACGGGAATTAATTCAGCATTTATAGATACCTGACATAATATCATAGCCCGAACCAAACTTGGGATATTATCCTTCTTAGGCCTACGATCTCCAAGATATGTCATATTTGGTCTTATTCTGTTGTGTAAAATTAGTTACGGACAATCTGCTATTATTTTGAATGGACATGTACAGTACACGGATTATGGACTAGAGGGGTATTGGAGATTTAAAATTCCCTCCAAAAATAGGAACCAACCTTGGGGGCAGAACCAAACCCACCCCTTGCAGACAGACCGCTCCAGCTTCAGGAAAAGGGATAAATTGGGAGCATGGTCTAGCTCAGGAGTTGTCACAAGATCTTCAATAACATCTAGCCCCAGGACGGACACTATTGGCTTACACCAGGAAATATTATTTGGACTTTTCCTATATCTGAATTAAAAAGCTCATGGACTTTTCAGACGCCAATTATCTTTGATTCATTCTTTTATCCATTCCCCCACCTCACCTGTGTGTTACCATTTTATGTTCAGTGAATTTATTTAGTTTTTCTTATATTTTTTATGCACTATTTTTAACTTTTAATACATGATATAAAATCATTATAGGCTATCGTCCTATTCAGAGTATATCCCAAACGAATCTGTGTCTTCGAAGTTATGCACTATAGAGAAGTATTGTTTAGGTATATATATACTGTATAACTGTGTATAGAATATTAGGGGAGAATAACCAATTTTCTAACAGGTTTTTAAACGTAGGGGTGCAGATAACCCATAGATATAGGTAACAGGTCATTCCGCTGTTTAATCTGAATGTGGTGGCAGCTAGTATAGATATTAAGTAATATTAATTGTGTAATATATTGTTGTTCAATAACCCCATCGGGTCCGTTCTGTTCCATCCACCTGCCGGTTGCTTGAATTGTGTTTTCCGTTAGCTGATAGGTAGATTGGCGTCGCGGCCCGGAGGGTTCGTGACAATGGCCATTATCTAGAAATCTACATCCTTAAATTCCCAAGAACTTTAGTAGGTAAAATGACCACTCTAATTTAGATATTAGACTTAACATCAAGCGTGAATGGACAGCATTAGTTCTCCTTAAATATATTCAGACAATATCTTTGGCATCTGAAATTAAGCTGTTTTGATACAAGTAATATCACCAAACAAACTGGAAATTACAACCAGAACTAAAGTATTAAGGGTACAAGATCTGCTGCTTTAAAACTTTTTTCAGATTTTAAATCTGGGCTGTAGATCCTGAGACATCATCATTTTAATCACAGCATTTACAGGGATAGACCTGTCACTCCAGGAGCAGAGATTGTAATATGTAACCCATTAATGACCTTACTACTTACTAGGACCTATTAGGATCTTTAGCTGCCTGCCAGCCCACTTTCTGCAACAATTATTAGAATCAGAGGAAAGAAGGCAGGGGGGAGGGAGGGGGAGTGTGTAAGCAGAGCAGTGTCCATGGTGAGGCTGTGCAGAACTTATAAATGTCGTAGACACTACAAGAAGGCAGTGAGTAGTAGGAGGGTGGGGGGCAATTAGGAGCACTCAATAAACATTAATAATTTAATGACAAAGCAAGCACAGATAAATATGTGAGTACCACCATTTTATTTCTCTCAAATTGTTGTTTCAGATAATGTAAAGTTGTTTCAGTGAGTATAGTGACCCTTTAATTAAAATTATCTTTAAATTCATGCCATTAGAATATAAGTGAATTACATTATTGCTGCAGGACGTTCCAATCTGTGTTTCTGCGCAGGAATTGAAGTTATTAATGAATGGAGCCACACGTTTGCAACCATTAATAGTGGAAAAAGTATTAGCTAAATAAATTGGTATAAAAATGAGCCTGCTTTCTATTTATCTTCCTTTATTGTAATGGCGGTTTTAAACAGTGTTACATGTTCCAAATCCTCAATGTCTTTCTAAATGTGGTGCGGTGGTGAGTTGATCAATATATTTATACTTCTTATGTCAAAGTGACCCCAGGGCAGCCAGAACATTTCCATAAATCTAAGAAATTACAATTCTCGGACAAGTAGTAACGCAGTACAGTAGGTTTTCCTATCGCTTTAAAATGCAATTCTTTTATCTGAGGGGAACAGAAGATGATACGCTGTATAAAATGTCAGGTTAATTGACAATTTCATGATTCCTGGTGGGTTCCAATAAAAATGTAGATTATGAGTATAGTGGAGACATCCAATTACAAGTTATCTTAAAGGAAAACTAAAGTTAAAATAGAAATGCTTGCATTAGTTCTTTAATTAATAGCTGTATTTTTCACCTCTAAAAATCAGCAATATTGAAAAGAGCATTGTTTTAATTTACAGGTTTCTCACATAGAGGGTGACAGATAAACAGTAAGCACACGTTCAGTGAATTCTCCCCCACAATAGATGTCAAGTATTACTGACTGACATGGCGGGCCTCTGTAATCTGTGCTAATACTAGTTCTGCGGGTTGTGTAATACAGTTTAATAAACCTCAAAATCAAGCCAAACATACACAATTTCCTCTTTGCACTATACATTTTTGTGAGCCTTCAACATGGTTCTCAGCATGTCCTTTGACTGAGAAGGCTAAATATGGTTCTATAATTGATTGCAGATTGCCATGTGCATCATCAAATTAAACGTAACAATCAATAACACTTATTCAGAAAAAAGAAACAAGCTATGATTAAAGCGCCATGTGATTGATTTAATATGATAGTCCCCAGGTGAGGATTTATGCAGCAGGCAGATACTGGATACTGAGGGGCGGTTGGATCCTCATTTGTTGCAGGTCTATGTGACTTCTTGCAGGATGAAAACATGTTGGCAGTTACTAATACCTAAAGTATTGAACTCCTTGCGCTGGCTGATGGTTGTCTTTTGTGATACCAAACGAGGAGTATTGAGTTAGTTTGCGCCAAAAAATGTGCAAAACGCCCCAGTAAATCCGCCCAAATAACATTTAAAACAAGTTTTGGATATGAGGATATTTATTTGATGTGAATTCTGCACTGTCCAATACAGAATAGCAAAAAAAAAGAAATGTGGCTGTAGTCACAGTCGCAAGAGTGAGAGAGAGGGAGAGGGTAGATATTAGATAGATAAATATTTGATATATAGACAGTATAGAAGACAAACAGACAAGATTGCGTCAGATATCTGGAATAGCCTGTAGATATCTGTGAATAGGCTGGCAGATATCTGTGAAGCTGGGATATCTGTGAATAGGCTGAAGTATCGTGAATAGGCTGGCAATTTGTGAATAGCTGGCAGATATCTGGAATAGGTGGCAGATATCTGTGAATAGGCTGGCAGAGATCTGTGAATTGGCTGGCAGATATCTGTGAATAGGCTGGTGATATCTGTGAATAGGCTGGTAGATATCTGGAATAGGCTGGCAGATATCTGTGAATAGGCTGGCAGAAATCTGTGAATAGGCTGGAGAGATCTGTGAATAGGCTGACATATATCTGAATGGGCTTGTGAGATCTGTGAATAGGTGGCAGAGATATGTGAATAGGTGGCAGATATTGTGAATAGGCTGGTAGATATCTGGAATAGGCTGGTAGATATCTGTGAATAGGCTGGCAGATATCTGTGAATAGGCTGGGAAAGCTGTGAATGGCTGGCAGAGATCTGTGAATAGGCTGACATATATCTGAATGGGCTTGCTGAGATCTGTGAATAGGCTGGCAGAGATCTGTGAATTGACTGGCAGATATCTGTGAATAGGCTGGCAAAGATCTGTGAATAGGCTGGCAGATATCTGTGAATAGGCTGGTAGATATCTGTGAATTGTCTAGCAGATATCTGTGAATAGGCTTGCAAAGATCTGTGAAAGGCTGGCAGATCGTGAATAGGCTGGTGATATCTGTGAATAGGCGGTAGATATCTGTGAATAGGCTGGCAGATATCTGTGAATAGGCTGGTAGTATGTGAATAGGCTGGCAGATATCTGTGAATAGGCTGGCAGAAATCTGTGAATAGGCTGGCAGAGATCTGTGATAGGCTGACAGATATCTGTGAATGGGCTGGCTGACATCTGTGAATAGGCTGTAGAGATCTGTGAATAGGCTGGTGAGTATTTGTGATAGGCTCTTATATATCTGTGAATAGGCTGGCGGAGATCTGTGAATAGGTTGGCAGATATCTGTGAATAGGCTGGTAGATATCTGTGAATTGTCTGGCAGATATCTGTGAATAGGCTTGCAAAGATCTGTGAATAGGCTGGCAGATATTGTGATAGGCTGGGGTAGATATCTGTGAATAGGCTGGTAGATATCTGTGAATAGGCTGGTAGATATCTGTGAATAGGCTGGCAGATATCTGAATAGGCTGGCAGAGATATGTGAATAGGCTGGCAGAGATCTGTGAATAGGCTGGCAGAGATCTGTGAATAGGCTGGTAGATATCTGTGAATAGGCTGATAGAATCTGTGAATAGGCTGGCAGAATTGTGAATAGGCTGGCAGATACTGATCTGTGAATAGGTGGTAGATATCTGTGATAGGCTGGCAGAGATCTGGGAATAGGCTGGAAGATTCTGCGGATTGTATGGAAAACTTACCCATGATTAATGAATGGTCGGTAATGGATCTGCTGCAGATGGATAGTGCTGACTTCTGGAAACAAATGCTGGTTGCTAAACATTTTTTATATATTTATTTGTCATTCTCTTATTCAAGAATTAGAAAACAAAACACAGATACGATAAATGCAAAAAATAAATACAGTATCTAAACATGTTTTTATTTGTTTTATAGAACAAAATGGATTGTATATTTATCGTTTATAAAGTATTATCAGTTCGATTTTCGTTTTCAATATAAAACAGATAGAGGTTTATGGGTAACATTCCTACAGACTGGATTTCATTAACTGTTGGCTGGGGAGATATACAAGAGGCAGTCAATTAACTGGCTTCCACAATCCATTGTTCAAGATTGTACAAGATAATCTGCAAAGCACATTGCTAGAACAAGTCTATCAAGGAACCTTGCGCGCCGTTAGACATTCCCGCTTACTTCGCTCAGCCTCCTTAAATGTTGTTTTAAAGACTGCTTTAAAACACAAAACATTTAGAGAAAAGGAAATCTTGCTTTGCTGATACAGATCAAACTGTATTTTACCACTGAACTATCTTTATTACCGTTTAATATATTATACTTTCCCAGATTCTATTTGAGTTTCAGTCATTAGTTAAAGGGCATGTTCACCCTCCAAACAGAATGTTAACCTTATACTTAACCCCCCCAACCCATTCATATGTAGCTGAGTAATTATAATAAATTAGATCATTTTTAATTAAACAAAAAAGAGAGTATTTTCCCATTCCAATTACCTTTTACCTGCCCGTCCAGCATTTTGCATAAATAAATGCTTCCGAAATAATGATTACCTGTTTGCAGGACTCTAATAATGTCAGTATTGTCTTGCAGGTAACTAAGCCCCTGGGTTGATTCGGTTGCTCAGTAGAGGAGCTGAGATGTTTGACCCACCCCACAGACAATCAGTAAATATTACTATTCATAGCAGTGTGCATCCTGGGAAGAAGGACTGTTAGGACCTGAAATGGTACCATTACTGACCACAGCAAAGCATACAATAGCACAGGGAATGAAATCAACTGTGCAATATAAACAAAACAAGAAAAAATAAGTTTTCCATCAAACTTCTTTTAACAAAATCAATCCTCAATATTTCTCTGTTGTGTTTCTGACTTTTAAGAAGTGAAACACTGCCTACTGCCTAAATTTAAAAAAAGTTAAAATAAGTAAAACGTTATCATAAGAAAAAATACACCCCTTACAATATAATATACCGGTAAGGATATGAAGACACCCCAGGGTCTATGACTTGTATAAGAGCTTGGGGCTGCAGCCTTTTACTTGGTCAGGGAACTTCTCTATGATTAATATCCTTAATTATACTGTAAGGGGCATATTATCCCCTATATACTACACTGTATGGGGGCACAATACCCTTAGATTACACCGTAAGGGGGGGATTTACCCTTACATACTACATTGTATGGGGGCACAATATCCCTTAGATTAAACCGTAAGCGGTGTATTATCCCTTACATAATACACTGTATGGGGGCACAATATCCCTTAGATTACACCATAAGGGGTGGATTATCCCTTACATACTACACTGTATGGGGCACAATACCTTAGATTACATAAGGGGTGGATTATCCCTTACATACATTGTATGGGGGCACAATATCCCTTAGATTAAACCATAAGGGTGTATTATCCCTTACATAATACACTGTATGGGGGCACCATATCCTTAGATTACACCGTAAGGGGTGGATTATCCCTTACATACACACGTATGGGGGCACAATATCCTTAGATTACACTGTAAGGGGGGGATTATCCCTTACATTAAACTGTATGGGGGGCACAATATCCCTTAGATTACACCATAAGGGCGGATTATCCCTATATACTACACTGTATGGGGGCACAATATCCCTTAGATTAAACCGTAAGCGGTGTATTATCCCTTACATAATACACTGTATGGGGGCACCATATCCCCTAGATTACACCATAAGGGGCGGATTATCCCTTACATATTACACTGTATGGGGGCACAATATCCTTAGATTACACCGTAAGGGGTGGATTATCCCTTACATACTACTGAATGGGGGCACAATATCCCTTAGATTACACTGTAAGGGGGGGATTATCCCTTACATACTACACTGTATGGGGCACAATATCCCTTAGATACACGTAAGGGGTATATTATGCCTTCACTTGAACTACACAGCTCCTGCACTCCACGTCTTTTTAATCTTCCAGGTGCTGCTTGCCTCCACTGCTCAACCATAAGCAGTACTTTAACAATCCAAAATAGTACCAGGTAGGCGCACTCAAACCAGATATAATTGTGTTTTATTAGTGATATAGTGGTGCACAACGTTTGGGGTTCCCCCTTCCTCAGGTGCATCTGAGGAAGGGGGAAGCCCCGAAACGTTGTGCCCCACTAATCACTAATAAAAACACAATTATATCTTGTTTGAGTGCACCTACCTGGTACTATTTGGTGTATTATGCCTTACATGCTACACTGTATGGGGGCACAATATCCCTTAGATTACACCTAAGGGGCGGATTATCCTTACATACTACACTGGATGGGGCACAATATCCCTTAGATTACACCGTAAGGGGCGTATTATGCCTTACATGCTACACTGTATGGGGGACATATATCCCTTAGATTACACCGTAAGGGGGTGGTATCCCTTACATACTACACTGTATGGGGGCACAATATCCCTTAGATTACACCATAAGGGGGGATTATCCCTTACATACTACACTGTATGGGGGCAACAATATACCTTAGATTACACCGTAAGGGGCGGATTTTCCCTACAATACTGCACTGTATGGGGGCACAAATTTCCCTTAGAATACAATGTAAGGGGCGGATTATCCCTTACATACACACTGTATGGGGGCACAGTATCCCTTAGATTACACTGTAAGGGGTGTATTATCCCTTACATACTACACTATATGGGGGCACAATATCCTTAGATTACACTGTAAGGGGTGGATTATCCCCTTTATACTACAAGTATGGGGAACAATATCCCTTAGATTACACCAAAGGGGAGGATTATTCCTTACAACTACACTGTATGGGGGCACAATATCCTTAGATTACACTGTAAGGGGTGTATTATCCCTTTATATACTACACTGTAGGGGCACAATATCCCTTAGATTACACCGTAAGGGGTGGATTATCCCTTACACCATACACTGTATGGGGGCACAATATCCCTTAGAATACACCGTAAGGGGCGGATTATCCCTTAATCATACACTGTATGGGGGCAAAATTTCCCTAGAATACACTGTAAGGGGCGGATTAACCCTTACATATACACTGTATGGGGGCACAGTATCCCTTAGATTACACTGTAAGGGGTGATTATCCCTTACATACACACTGTATGGGGGCACAATATCCCTTAGATTACACCGTAAGGGGCGGATTATCCCCTTTATACTACACTGTATGGGGGCACAATATCCCTTAGATTACACCGTAAGGGTCGGATATCCCTACATACTACACTGTATGGGGACATATCCCTTAGATTAACCGTAAGGGAGGATTATTCCTAACTACAATGTATGGGGCACACAATATCCCTTAGATTACACTGTAAGGGGTGTATTATCCCTTATATACTACACTTTATGGGGGCACAATATCCCTTAGATTACACTGTAAGAATCTAAGGGATATTGTGCCCCCATAAAGTGTAGTATGTAAGGGATAATACAACCCTTGCAGAGTAATCTAGGATATTGTACCCCCATAAAGTGTAGTATGAAAGGGATAATCCGACCCTTACGGTGTAATCTAAGGGATATGTTGGCCCCATACGTGTAGTATAAAGGGGATAATCCGCCCTTACGGTGTAATCTAAGGGATATTGTGCCCCCATACAGTGTAGTATGTAAGGGATAATCCGCCCCTTACGGTGTAATCTAAGGATATTGTGCCCCATACATGTAGTATATAAGGGAAATACACCCCTTACAGTGTAATCTAAGGGATATTGTGCCCCCATACAGTGTAGTATGTAAGGAATAATCCGCCCCTTACAGTGTAATCTAAGGGATATTGTTCCCCATACAGTGTAGTAGTAAGAAGGATAATACACCCCTTACAGTGTAATCTAAGGGATATTGTGCCCCCAACAGTGTAGTAAGTTAGGAATAATCCTCCCTTAGGGTGTAATCTAAGGGATATTGTGCCCCCATACGTGTATAAAGGGGATAATCCGCCCCTTACGGTGTAATCTAAGGGATATTGTGCCCCCATACAGTGTAGTATGTAAGGGATAATACACCCCTTACAGTGTAATCTAAGGGATACTGTGCCCCCATACAGTGTAGTATGTAAGGTTAATCCGCCCCTTCAGTGTATTCTAAGGGAAATTGCCCCCATAAGTGTAGTATGTAAGGGATAATCCGCCCCTTACGGTGTATTCTAAGGGATATTGTGCCCCCATACAGTGTATGTGTAAGGGATAATCCACCCCTTACGGTGTAATCTAAGGGATATTGTGCCCCATACAGTGTAGTATATAAGGGATAATACACCCCTTACAGTGTAATCTAAGGGATATTGTGCCCCCATACAGTGTAGTATGTAAGGAATAATCCTCCCCTTATGGGTAATCTAAGGGATATTGTTCCCCATACGTGTAGTATAAGGGGATAATCCACCCCTTACAGTGTAATCAAGGGATATTGTGCCCCCATATAGTGTAGTATGTAAGGGTAATAACACCCTTACAATGTAATCTAAGGGATACGTGCCCCCATACAGTGTAGTAGTAAGGATAATCCGCCCCTTACGTGTATTCTAAGGGAAATTGTGCCCCATACAGTGCAGTATGTAAGGGAAAATCCGCCCCTTACGGTGTAATCTAAGGTATATTGTGCCCCCATACAGTGTAGTATGTAAGGGATAATCCGCCCCTTATGGTGTAATCTAAGGGATATTGTGCCCCCATACAGTGTAGTATGTAAGGGATAATCCACCCCCTTACGGTGTAATCTAAGGGATATTAGCCCCCATACAGTGTAGCATGTAAGGCATAATACGCCCCTTACGGTGTAATCTAAGGGATATTGTGCCCCATACAGTGTAGTATGTAAGGGATAATCGCCCCTTATGGGTAATCTAAGGGATATTGTGCCCCCATACAGTGTAGCTGTAAGGCATAATACACCAAATAGTACCAGGTAGGTGCACTCAAACAGATAAATTGGTTTTATTAGTGATATAGTGGTGCACAACGTTTCGGGGCTTCCCCCTTCCTCAGATGCACCTGAGGAAGGGGGAAGCCCCGAAACGTTGTGCACCACTATATCACTAATAAAAAACCAATTATATCTTGTTTGAGTGCGCCTACCTGGTATATTTTGGATTGTTAAAGTACTGCTTATGGTTGAGCAGTGGAGGCAAGCAGCACCTTGGAAGATTAAAAAGGACGTGGGAGTGCGAGGAGCTGTGTAGTTCAAGTGAAGGCATAATATACCCCTTACGGTGTAATCAAGGGATATTGTGCCCCCATACAGTGTAGTATGTAAGGGATAATCCCCCCCTTACAGTGTAATCTAAGGGATATTGTGCCCCCATTCAGTGTAGTATGTAAGGGATAATCACCCCTTACGGTGTAATCTAAGGGATAGTGCCCCCATACAGTGTAATATGTAAGGGATAATCCGCCCTTATGGTGCAATCTAGGGGATATTGTGCCCCCATACAGTGTATTATGTAAGGGATAATACACCGCTTACGGTTTAATCTAAGGGATATTGTGCCCCCATACAGTGTAGTATATAAGGGATAATCCGCCCCTTATGGTGTAATCTAAGGGATATTGTGCCCCCATACAGTGTAGTATGTAAGGGATAATCCCCCCCTTACAGTGTAATCTAAGGGATATTGTGCCCCCATACAGTGTAGTATGTAAGGGATAATCCACCCCTTACGGTGTAATCTAAGGGATATTGTGCCCCCATACAGTGTATTAGTAAGGGATAATACACCGCTTATGGTTTAATTAAGGGATATTGTGCCCCCATACAAATGTAGTGTAAGGGATAATCCACCCTTACGGTGTAATCTAAGGGGTATTGTGCCCCATACAGTGTAGTATGTAAGGGATAACACCCCTTATGGTGTAATCTAAGGGATATTGTGCCCCCATACAGTGTATTATGTAAGGGAAATACACCGCTTACGGTTTAATCTAAGGGATATTGTGCCCCCATACAATGTAGTATGTAAGGGATAATCCGCCCCTTACGGTGTAATCTAAGGGGTATTGTGCCCCCATACAGTGTAGTATATAGGGGATAATATGCCCCTTACAGTATAAATAAGGATATTAATCATAGAGAAGTTCCCTGACCAGTAAAAGGCTGCAGCCCCAAGCTCTTATACAAGTCATAGACCCTGGGGTGTTTCATATCCTTACCGGTATATTATATTGTAGGGGTGTATTGTTTCTTATGATACGTTTTACTTATTTAACTTTTTTAAATTTAGGCAGTAGGCAGTGTTTCACTTCTTAAAAGTAGAAAACACAACAGGAAATATTGAGGATTGATTTTGTTAAAAGGAAGTTTGATGGAAAACTTATTTTCTTGTTTTGTTTATATGCACAGTTTGTTCATTCCCTGTGCTATTGTATGCTTTGCTGTGGTCAGTAATGAGCTACCATTTCAGGTCCTAACAGTCCTTCTTCCCAGGATGCACACTGCTTAGGAATAGTAATATTTACTGATTGTCTGTGGGTGGGTCAAACATGCTCAGCTCTCTTACTGAGCAACCGAATCAACCAGGGGCTTAGTTACCTGCAGACAATAACTGACATTATTAGAGTCCTGCAAACAGGTAATCAGTATTTCGGAAGCATTTATTTATGCAAAATGCTGGACGGGCAGGTAAAAGGAATTGGAATGGGAAAATACTCTTTTTGTTTAATTAAAAATGATCTAATTATTATAATTACTCAGCTACATAGTGAATGGGGTTGGGGGGTTAAGTATAAGGTTAACATTGTTTGGAGGGTGAACATGCCCTTTAACTAAGTGACTGAAACCAAATAGAATCTGGGAAAGTATAATATATTAAACGGTGGAAAAAGATAGTTCAGTGGTAAAATACAGTTTGATCTGTATCAGCAAGCAAAGATTTCCTTTTCTCTAAAGTTTTGTGTTTTAAAGCAGTCTTTAAAAACAACATTTAAGGAGGCTGAGGAAGTGAAGCGGGATGTCAACGGCGCGCAAGGTTCCTTGATAGACTTGTTCTAGCAATGTGCTTTGCAGATTATCTTGTACAATCTTGAACAATGATTGTGGAAGCCAGTTAATTGACTGCCTTGTATATCTCCCCAGCCAACAGTTAATGAAATCCAGTCGTGAGGAATGTATCCCATAAACCTATCTGTTTTATATTGAAAACGAAAATCGAACTGATATATACTGATAAACGATAAATATACAATCCATTTTGTTCTATAAAAAATAAAAAAAAACATGTTAGATACTGTATTATTTTTTGCATTATCGTATCTGTGTTTTGTTTCTAATTCTTGAATAAGAGAAGACAAATATAAATATAAAAAAATGTTTAGCAACCAGCATTTGTTTCCAAGAAGTCAGCCACTAATCCATCTGCAGCAGATCCATTACCGACCATTCATTAATCATGGGTAAGTTTTCCATACAATCCGCAGATATCTTCCAGCCTATTCCCAGATCTCGCCAGCCATTCACGATATCTACCGCCTATTCACAATACAGTATCTGCCAGCCTATTCACAGATATCTGCAGCCTATTCACGATATCTATCAGCCTATTCACAGATATCTACCAGCCTATTCACAGATCTCTGCCAGCCTATTCACAGATCTCTGCCAGCTATTCAATATCTCTGCCAGCCATTCAGATATCGACTCCAGCCTATTCACAGATATCTACCAGCCTATTCACAGATATCTACCAGCCTATTCACAGATATCTACCGCCTTTCACAGATATCTGCCAGCCTATTCACACAGATCTTGCAAGCTATTCACAGATATCTGCCAGGCAATTCACAGATATCTACCAGCCATTCACAGATATCTGCCAACCTATTCACAGATCTCCGCCAGCACTATTCACAGATTATAAGAGCCTATTCACAAATATCTACCAGCCTATCACAGATCTCTACCAGCCTATTCACAGAGTGTCAGCCAGCCCATTCACAGATATCTGTCAGCCTCACAGATCTCTGCCAGCCTATTCACAGATTTCTGCCAGCCTATTCACAGATATCTGCCAGCCTATTCACAGATATCTACCAGCTATCACAGATTCTGCCAGCCTATTCAGATATCTACCAGCCTATTACAGATATTACCAGCTATTCACAGATACTGCCAGCCTATTCACAGATCTTTGCAAGCCTATTCACAGATATCTGCTAGACAATTCACAGAATCTACCAGCCTATTCACAGATATCTGCCAGCCCATTCACAGATCTTTGCCAGCCCTATTCACAGATATCTGCCAGTCAATTCACAGATCTCTGCCAGCCTATTCACAGATCTCAGCAAGCCCATTAGATATATGTCAGCCTATTCACAGATCTCTGCCAGCCTATTCACAGATTTCTGCCAGCCTATTCACAGATATCTGCCAGCCTATTCACGATATACAGCCATTCCAAATCACAGCCTATTCCACATATCTGCCAGCCTATTCACAGATCTTGCAGCTATCACAGATCTCAGCAAGCCCATTCAGATATATGTCAGCCTATTCACAGAACTCTGCCAGCCTATTCACAGATTTCTGCCAGCCTATTCACAGATATCTGCCAGCCTATTCACAGATATTACCAGCTATTCACGATATCTACCGCCTATCAGATATCTGCCAGCCAATTCACAGATCTCTGCCAGCCTATTCACAGATATCTGCCAGCCTATTACAGATATCTGCCAGCCTATTCACAATATCGCCAGCTATTCACGGATATCTTCCAGCCTATTCACAGATATCTGCCAGCCTATCCAGATATCTGAGCCTATTCAAGTTATTACCAGGTATTCACAGATATCTGACAGGCAATCTTGTCTGTTGTCTTCTATATCTGTATATATCAAATATTTATCTATCTAATATCTACCTCCCCTCTCTCTCACTCTGCGACTGTGACTACAGCCACATTTCTTATTTTTTTGCTATTCTGTATTGGACAGTGCAGAATTCACATCAAATAAATTATCCTCATATCCAAAACTTGTTTTAAATGTTTATTGGGCGGATTTACTGGGAGGCGTTTTGCACATTTTTTGGCGCAAACTAACTCAATATCTCCTTCGTTTGGTATCACAAAAGACAACCATGCAGCAGCGCAAGGAGTTCAATACTTTAGGTATTAGTAACTGCCAACATGTTTTCATCCTGCAAAGAAGTCACATAGACCTGCAACAAATGAGGATCCAACCGCCCAGTCAGTATCCAGTATCTGCCTGCTGCATAAATGCCTCACCTGTGGGACTATCATATTAAATCAATCACATGGCGCTTTAATCACATAGCTTGTTTCTTTTGTCTGAATAAGTGTTATTGATTGTTACGTTTAATTGATGATGCACATGGCAATCTGCAATCAATTATAGAAACCATAATTAGCCTTCTCAGTCAAAGGACATGCTGAGAACATGTTGAAGGCTTCAACAAAAAGTTATAGTGCAAAGAGGTAAATTGTGTATGTTTGGCTTGATTTTGAGGTTTATTAAACTGTATTACACACCCGCAGCAACTAGTATTAGCACATGATTACAGAGGCCCGGCCATGTCAGTCAGTAATAACTTGACATCTATTGTGGGGAGGAATTCACTGAACGTGTGCTTACGTTTATCTGTCACCCTCTATGTGAGAAACCTGATAGAATAAAACAATGCTCTTTTCAATATTGCTGATTTTAGAGGTGAAAAATACAGCTATTAATTAAAGAACTAATGCAAGGTCATTTCTATTTTAACTTTAGTTTCCTTTAAGATAACTTGTAATTGGATGTCTCCACTATACTCATAATCTATCTTTTATTGGAACCCACCAGGAATCATGAAATTGTCAATTAAACCTGACATTTTATACAGGTATCATCTTCTGTTCCCCTCTAGATAAAAGAATTGCATTTTAAAGCGATAGGAAAACCTACTGTACTGCGTTTATTTGTCCGAGAATTGTAATTTCTTAGATTTATGGAAATGTGTCTGGCTGCCCTGGGGTCACTTGACATAAGAAGAATATAAATATATTGATCCAACTTCACCGACCCACATTTAGAAAGACATTGAGGATTTGGAACATGTAACACTGTTTAACCGCCATTACAATAAAGGAAGATAAATAGAAAGCAGGCTCAGTTTTATACCAATTTATTTAGCTAATACTTTTTCCATATTAATGGTTGCAAACTGTGTGGCTCCATTCATTAATAACTTCAAGTCCTGCGCAGAACACAGAGATGGAACGTCCTGCAGCAATAATGTAATTCACTTATATTCTAATGGCATTGAATTTAAAGATAATTTTATTAAAGGGTCACTATACTCACTGAAACAACTTTACATATCTGAAACAACAATTTGAGAGAAATAAAATGGTGGTACTCACATATTTATCTGTGCTTGCTTTGTCATTAAATTATTAATGTTTAGTGAGTGCTCCTAATTGCCCCCCACCCTCCCTTACTCACTGCCTTCTTGTAGTGTCTACGACATTTATAAGTTCTGCACAGCCTCACCATGGACACTGCTTGCTTACACAACCTCCCCCTCCCTCCCCCCTGCCTTCTTTCCTCTGATTCTAATAATTGTTGCAGAAAGTGTGCTGGCAGGCAGCTAAAGATCCTAATAAGGTCCTAGTAAGTAGTAAGGTCATTAATGGGTTACATATTACAATCTCTGCTCCTGGAGTGACAGGCTATCCCTGTAAATGTGTGATTAAAATGATGATGTCTCAGGATCTACAGCCCAGATTTAAAATCTGAAAAAAGTTTTAAAGCAGCAGGATCTTGTACCCTTTAATACTTTAGTTCTGGTTGTAATTTCCAGTTTGTTTGGTGATATTACTTGTATCAAAACAGCTTAATTTCAGATGCCAAAGATATTGTCTGAATATATTTAAAGGAGAACTAATGCTGTCCATTCACGCTTGAGTGTTAAGTCTAATATCTAAATTAGAGTGGTCATTTTACCTACTAAAGTTCTTGGGAATTTAAGGATGTAAGATTTCTAGATAATGGCCATTGTCACGAACCCTCCGGGCCGCGACGCCAATCTACCTATCAGCTAACGGAAAACACATTCAAGCAACCGGCAGGTGGATGGAACAGAACGGACCCGATGGGGTTAGTGAACAAACAATATATTACACAATTAATATTACTTAATATCTAATACTAGCTGCCACCACATTCAGATTAAACAGCGGAATGACCTGTTACTATATCTATGGGGTTATCTGCACCCCTACGTTTAAAAACCTGTTAGAAAATTGGTTATTCTCCCCTAATATTCTATACACAGTTATACAGTATATATATACCTAAACAATACTTCTCTATAGTTGCATAACTTCGAGACACAGATTCGTTTGGGATATACTCTGAATAGGACGATAGCCTATAATGATTTTATATCATGTATAAAAGTTGACAAAAATAGTTCTAAAAAATTAAAGAAAAAACTAAATAAATTCACTGAACATAAAAAATGGTAACACACAGGTGAGGGTGGGAAATGGATAAAAGAATGAAACAAAGATAATTGGCGTCTGAAAGTCCATGAGCTTATTAATTCAGATATAGGAAAAGTCCAAATAATATTTCCTGGTGTAAGCCAATATGGTCCGTCCTGTTGGCTAGATGTTATTGAAGATCTTGTGACGAACTCCTGAGGAGACCATGTCCCCAATTTATCCCTTTTCCTGAAGCTGGGAGCGGTCTGGTCTGCAGAGGGGTGGGTTTGGTTCTGCCCCGAAGGTTGTTCCTATTTTTGGAGGGAATTTTAAATCTCCAATACCCCTCTAGTCCATAATCCGTGTACGTACATGTCACATTCAAAATAATAGCATGATTGTCCGTAACTAATTTTACACAACAGAAAAGACCAAATAGACATATCTTGGAGATCGTAGGCTAAGAAGGATAATATCCCAAGTTTGGTTGGGCTATGATATTATGTCAGGGATCTATAAATGCTGAATTAATTCCCGTATAAACTGAGGGTATTTACGAAAATATTAAATAATTCTACATCCTGAATTATGAAGAAATATGAATGGCCTTTGAAGTGCCAGTTGGGTAAGCTCAATCTCAACTAGCAGCCCACATGCTGTGCTCCAGCCACGATGTCTGGCTTTTGGCTGCTGAGGCAATGAGGTAAACACCTATGGCCTCTTTGAAGACCAGACCCCATGCAATCATAAACAAACAACACATGGAGCTGCTATAGCAGAAGAGAAACTTCTACAAATTTGTCATATTTAACCCTATGATTACCCATGACAGTGAAACAATGTGGGGCTGCCATACTGCTGACCAGGTCACTAAAGGGAGATAATTTAAAAATTAGGAGTGCAATTTCAGACATTGTCTATGGGGTTTTACATTGCACTCTGTTCGTCACACCATCCATCTTGTCAAAGTCCTTTCCATCTTGTAATTCCTTGTAGCTTATTCATTTCCCCAACTGTCCCAGTGTGGCCAAACCAAACCGGTCTAAATGGTCTGACCCTGCCTCCTGGAACAGTGGCACCATGCCCATGAGGCAGTCTGAAAAATGTGCTCGGAATGCCAGCACACTGCTGATTTATTCCAATGGCAATGTGCTCTGTGTCTCAGGAGCACATGGGAGGGAGGGTTTCCTGGTTTTGGCAGGGTAGACAAAATGTTTTGGGGGTGGACAAGCCCTTTGAGTCGATTGGGCTGTTAAGATACTTACAGGTTTTTGAGACAGTTGGATTGATCCTTTACAATACTATTAACAACCATACTCACATGTTGGATAATCAGTAAGGAATCAAACATTAAAAATGGAACAATGTTTTCCTTGTGCTAATCAACAAATTGATAAAACATGAAAACAAACTGAATATAAACTGAGCCAAATATGACTAGCTTACAAGGTTACCATGTATGCCTTCACTTATCTGTATGCGATAACTTATCAATGTGCTTCTGTTTGTACTGTACATTGTTTCACATTTTCTTCCATACGTGATCTCATGTGCTACCATAGTTACTGGCAATTTCAAACTTCATGCACTGGTGTAAAGCACCCACTGGCATAAACAGTGTACTTCTCTGGGCAATCAGAACACACAGATCACATAGATTAAAGAACATATTCCATGGGACTGGGTACACTAAATGATTTTATACCTGTTTCCCCTTGAGAAATGAACACCTTCATTTCTAGCAAATGGACTAGGAACAGACTGCAAATAGAATGTTTTGTTTGTCATGTCCTATAAAGTCAGCAGTTAGTGTAATAACTCACTTTGTACTTTTCATTTACTTGTCAATCAGAATCCTGATAATGCTAAACTTTACAAATTTAAACATTACATTGGAAACAAAGTTATGTAACCCAAAATAAAAAATTCAGGGAACTTTAGTTCCATTGAAATGTAAGTGGTGTCTCGTTGCTTCTCTGCTATTTTTTGGGCTATGGAAACATTAAATTTGATTGTTCTGTTCTATAAATAATCACATTCAGGATACAGACACATTTCTATTTACTCACTGCAATGGTTCAGCACAGCAGGGTTAAAGGGACTGTCCTCCCCTCTTTCCAAAAACTGAATAATGTAGATAACCCCCCAAAACCTAACTTCGTTTTAGTCACAATTTACAAATCAGCTCCCACACAGAGATATTATACTTACATGCTCCTTCTCGCTCCACCGCCGCGGCTCGGTTTTGGGGGGTTATCTACATTATATCAGTTTTTGGAAAGAGGGGTGGACAGTCCCTTTAACTACTATGTATCATTGCTAGTCACAACAGTGTGAAACATGGTCCACTCCAGTTCTGTCTGTCACCTACCTAATAATTCCATCAGTTCCTCATATGTATTATCCAAAAGGCTACTCTCCTGCCACTGGCAGAACATCTCCCTTATTCACTGGATTAGTCGCATCGACCACAAAACTCTGAGTGATTGCTGTTATTGCTCCCATGCGTGTGTATGACAAAGTACACAAATTCAGTCATAAAGAAAATTCACAAAAATAAGACAGTAAGTATAGATGGTCTGAATCAAAATTACTGCTGTCCCCTGCAGGCCAAATTTCCACCTAAGGGAGAGGTCTCACTAAATTCATTGTGTTGTCCATGTGCCTGGTGAAAGACATGCTAATTTCTATGTGTGTCTGCGTATTCTGGTCTGATTGCGTTGGTGTGCATTTTTTAGAAAATCACAGAAAACATTGGGAGAAAACCCAAAAAATAAAACTGTGTGTGTCCGCTTTTTTGGCATTCATCATAGACTATTATTAAAGTGTGATTCTGACACACACAGACCAAAAGTTGTGCACGCATGCAGATGGCCGAATAGATTCGGAACGCAAATTATAAAGTGGAAACTGATTCTCGCGATTTCCATTATATTTTAAAATACATCGTGATTACAAAACGCATGCAAAAGGAAAATACCTTGCAACGCACATAGTGGGACCTAACTCTAAATTGTTTGTTATTTCATCACCCAAGGCTCGACCAATGAAACCTACAAGCAAAGAAAAATAATCAATGCACATTGCTATGCCCATATAATATATTTACTGCAAACTTGCAAACATTCTGAACATTATGAACATATACAGTAGCAGGTTCTCTCAATTCCTCCCAGCCATTGGCTTTTTAAAATGAGGGAGGAGGCGATCCATCCAGTGCTTTATATTAAAGGCATAGGACCTCCAATTAAAGGCTGTGTTTGGGGGGTGCAATTGCCACATTGGTATCTGTTGGCACCATGCTGTGCGAACAGTTCACACGGACCTGACCGATCTCCATACGCGGTATGGGGATCAATCAGGCGTGTGCCCATACACCGCATGATCGGACAGCTCCTTCTACTTAAAGTAAAAGGAGCCGCTACAGACAGATTTTCCGTTATTCCCAATCGTCGGTCGGGGACCACCCCTACACACTGACGATAATAAGTACATTCCATTGTTCCCTGGCGGGATTTACCCATTATTGGTTAGTGTTTGGCCACCTTTGGCTAAATTACAATTACATTTAATGAAAGTGCTACTGATCTGGTCAAACATTTATACAAACAAAGAAAATATAATCAATGCACATCCCATACAATATCATATTATCTGCACCCTGGCATACATGATCAGATGAATGAAAAGCCTTCCAACCACTTGAGTGCAAAACAACACTTGTGTTGCAGTAAATATAATGTGAGGCATCCCCTTTACAATATTTTTATAGAATTGTCTTGGTCACTGCTGGGTGCTCAGCAATCAAAATCTGCGGACCCCCAAAATATCCTTGTACATCAAGTGGCTCTCTACTGTGTGTATACCACGTCAAGGTAACCCCAATCTAGAAGGTCCTAACTTTTACCATTTTTACTTTAATTATGATTAGCAAAATTTGCATTTCTCATACTTGCACACTGGATCAATATAGCATGTATGATGTAATATTTTCCAAAGCCTACAACTAACTAAAAATGACTGTACAAAGTGAGATTGTCTAAACCAGAGGTGACACAGAAAGCTGAGTGTACGGGGTGCGCACTGGAGACCACATGCTTCAAATAGGTCCTGGCTAGCGAACAGATCCTTAAGGATATCCAGGCGTGTGTAACCCAACTCTCTGATTACAGGATTCAGAGTAACCAGCGTGCTGGGTCCAATCCGTGGTAGGTGAGCATACACCCCCCCCAATGTATTGTAATATATAATAACATTGAGAGTATTTTTACATCTTAAATAATGTTACATTGGTAGTGAGTAACATATCAATGTTTCAAATGTGAACAAAAAGGAGACAGAGGTGGTACTTGGTTGATTCTTAAAAACTTGCAATATACTGTATCTGGTACAAAGGAATTGGACTTAGCTTATATTGCTTTCTTGATCGTTTACACATGGGGATACTTTCCATTGAGTATTTTTAGTGTATTTACAATTTTTTCACTGAGAGATAAGTAGGAGGAGGGGAGCGTTATTTTAAGATTTTAAATGGCTGGCCAGCTTGTGATACTATTAATGTTGTTTTTAGAATAACTGCTAATTATGTCAATTAATGAATACCATTTTGGTGATAATATACCCTTTGGCAATTTTCCCTTGGGGGAGCTTTCTTTCGTTGTTATTCAATATAACAGGCTCTCTCAAACCCAGCCTTGTTATTCTACAGCATATATTCATACCTACACCAAGAGCTGCTATGCAGGATCCAGGGAAAGTCCTGCTAACCAAATCATGATTGTTAACGTGACTTTTCAGGTTAGACTTCTGTCTTTCAGTTTTCTAACTATTGCTGCTGTGACGGTTTTGAAGAAAAGAAAAAAATAAGTAGATCTCGTTCTGAAATCAGGAGATGCTATTTCCAAAGGGGAGAAAATGAATCACAGATAGGTGATACAGTATGTTGCTCGATAGCTGATCCCGTGTGCTGGCGTGTGGTGATATCGAGATACAGCAGGGGCTTGGGAAGCTGAGTTTGTAACAATGAAAAGACCCTATACATGTCACTCTTCTCATTATATTCGACTCAGGCTGCAAATTCACTGCACCTCCAATCAACCTTAGCAAAACCATTAGGGGAAAGGGATGAGAGCGGAGTAGTGTATTCACTTTGTTGGCAGAATGATGTTTAACACTTGGTGCACTGAACATATTATAAAAGGCAAAAATAAACCCTGCTAAATACAGATACTGATACCATGAACAGATCTATTACAAAATAATAATATCGAGAATGGTTGTTTTGCTTGTAATCCAACCTGTTCTGACATCTGCCATGATTAATCTTCAATGGGTAAATCAGTGAATGAGATTAGAAAAGGAGGTAATAATCATGTAAGAGGGGCTGTGTCATCTCTCGTTTGGTTAAACACTAATGTGTGGATTAAAGCGTCATACTGTAAAATAACATGTAGAAGCTACCCCTACTGCCTTAACCTTAACATTTACTTTTATAATGGTCCTAACCTGGGGGTTATATTTAGTTTATCAATATAAGACTTTATGGTATACACAGAAACACCACAAACTAGGGAGACCAGCGTCCCATATAAAGACCCTCCAAAACTGTCACAACTACACCGATGGTCTAAAAATTTTCTTTATTGATAAAACACAAAATCCCCACACAAACCACCAGCCTTAATACCTTATCACATAAAATACCTATTAAAAGCAACGTGCACAGAAATAAATGGTCACCCTAGCCAAAACACCGGGAGCGTGGGACCTTCACATATAAGTTATGGAAAACCACAGTATTCCAGGTTCCCACAATAAAACTTTCCCCCTAACATACGCAGTGCCAGATACTTCAGAGAGAGACATATATGAATAGAATGAGTGGTTCAATAGGCAATATTAAAGGGGAACTGGGGTCTCCAAACAGTTAGGCTTAAAGAAAGGCCAGCTTCCTACCTTTAAAACGAGCCATCAACCCCCTCTCTACGTGCTCCACAGCCCAAGATATAAAGAAATGACTGACCAGATAGTTAATGGGTGTGAGGCTGACATGTGACATTCCTAAGGCTTCTCCTGCACAGTGCCGCCGGCGAGTCATCTCACGCCCGCTCGGCGGAGGCCCGGCGGAAGCGGTCCTGACGTACCAAGGAAGTAACTCTACTGAGAACAGACAGATGCAAACTAACGATAGAGTTTTCTGTAGGGGGGGGTGTCTGAGTAACCACGGCACCGTGAGTGGAAAGGGCCTAGGACTGCGAGTGGGTGGGTAGGCACCACGAGTGGGTGGGGCTTAGGCACCCGCAAGGGGGCGGGGGCTAGGCACTCGTGAGTGGGTGGAGCTTAGGCACCCGCGGTGGGCAGGGCCACATGGGGCTGTAAGATAATGGGCCATGGGGGGCTGCGAACTGGAGGAGCATTGGGTCCATGAGTGGGAGGGCCAGGGGGGCTGCAAAAGGGGAGGAGGAGACACAGGACAGATTGACTGACAGTTTCAGAGCAGGAAGTGCAGGGGACCTGCTGATGTCTGCTGCCAACACACACACAAAATGGATAATCTTCAAAACTATGCAAAATAAACAATGGAAATAATGTCAGGGGAGAATTCCTACCAATACCTCAATTACCTAAAGTCATTTTGGAACACAGTTCCCCTTTTAATAGCCAGTACTGTAATCAATAATGAAAGTCACCATAACTACATGTAGTACGTTGGTAGTTGTCAGTCACGCCTAAGTGTAAAGAGTTGCAGCCATCAGTCACAGACATTATGGTGAAATCATGGTCAATGACTTACTGATGAAAACTGTCATGCCTCCCCTGAAGCTGTGTGAGTTCTCTAAGAGCCATTGAACTTGCAGAGAGAGATAAGGAACCGTAGGATCTGCACTGGCGGAGAAAATTAAGAATAAGGAGACAGAACAGAAACCACGAGGGATGGGTAAGTGATAACAATCTGGGTGTATGGGGGGGAGGGGGAGAGTGCTGGTAGTAGTGGATTTTAGTGCTAGGGGTGGACGTGTGCCCTTTAAAGCACAATGTTTTATAGCAGAAGGTACAGGGAATCACTGCCTCTACACTTTGAGGCATTATTTCTTATTTTTTGTTTTTTTTTTTGCAGGCAAACAATTACATAGAATAATAATTCAACTGTGTTTTGTCATTTAATCTGTTTGCAGGTCATTTTAGATCAGTAAATGCCATAAACTTGGAGTAATGAAAAGCACAGAACTATGCAGAGTAAAAGAGAGAAACATATTTAATATAAATTTATTTATGCATAAAAAAATATTGTCCTTATCATAGGCCGAATCTATGCAAGAATATATTAGGCTACCTCTAAATAATGGGTACAAGCAAACCCTAGGCAGCAGGGAAAGTACAGGAAGTAGACAAGTTCTCCTCTCTGTCACGGGATAATCTACCGAACAGTCCATGAATCCGTGCTATCATCCAGTGACAGGAAGGGAAACTGAGCTGTCAAGGGAGACATAGGACATGAACAAAGCCGCTAATGGCATCTCCATCTACACATTTTTTCCTGCAGGTACAGCTGCTCAAATCTTGCACAGAAATTGATTTCACAGATTAGAAATACTGTTTTGTACTGTACTTCATGTTGAACATTAATTAATACAAGCACCATAGTAGTTTTACACTAACACAATTTATGTATTTGTTTCACAATCTGCCTACTTGGTCTATTTGGTTCTGGACAAGCTCTTAGACATAAACCAAGTACTCTCAGGGGCATAGCTAGAAATCACTGGGCCCCATAGACAAAAATATTAGATGGGGCCCAGGCCGGCGGGCCCCCTCGGGCCGGGCCCCATAGCAAACCGCTATGGTTGCTATGTAGATCCCTATACCAACTGAGTCCTCTTGTCATTATAAAAATCTGATTATCATATAAAGGTAATTATGGCAGCAAAAATAGCCATGGCTCAAAGAGACCATTATTAGGAAAACTGGTTGGACAAGGAATGGCCACCGGCAACAATGAGATTCATCAGTACACTGGATTTCCTACATGTGTTAAGGTCTACCAATTGCTCAGATGACATGCGGGTAGAAATCTACATAGCAGTTAGATCTGATTGGTTGTTTATAACCAGTATTTTAATAATACCTACCATAATCTCTACAGCTTACCAAGGAGAATTCTTAAATTCTTACTATTATATAAAACAATATTAGAATCAATAAATGTCACATAGCAAAAATTACAACTTTTTGTTTTTTTTTTTTTTTAACGTAGTTGCAGTATTAAAATTGTTAACTAGTAAAGGAATAAAATAATAAATATCAAATTATGAATTTCCAAAATTAGCTACATTTTTGTACCAGAAAAACATTTCATTAATAAGGAACAGTAAAAAAGGTTTATTATTTCAAAATGATTCTTATGGATAACTAAGCCTCAGAACAACACATTTCAGAAGACAGAGCACTGAGTTATAAAAGCAGTAATCAGTTTGTCTCACCTTCATTTTGATGTGGATGTTGGGAAATTTATTTCTAAACATGGAGTTTGTGTTTTATTTCCCAAAATCCCAGTATCACACAGTGTGTGGTAACTGACTTGTGCTCAGTCCAAAGATTGAGGATGGTTTTGATCCACTAATCGCGCGCACCTTTACTAAGATACTCATGATCAGCTGTTTTTAAAATCTAAACAGGAGGCAGATATCTAGGAGACAGATCTATAGTTACAACTCTGCTTACGACTGCACAAATAAATAGCAAGTTAAAGCAGTCAATGCCGTAACATCTGATTCAATCTAGCCCAGCACTGGGGAGGGAGTTGTGACAAAGGGCTTCCATTGAAGTTGGCCATTCATTACCGTGCCAGAAGAGTTAAATGGGCATTCCACATTAGCAAATGATTGCGCCATAGGCAGAGGTCCCAGTCCAAAACATGTGTTCCTCACCCCTTTCTCTGAAAAGACCTAGCACTTGGCACAGCGTGACAGAGTCCCAAACCTGTACCTGCTAAGCATATTTATTAAAAAAATTCTCTTTTTGATTTTGGCCCTTATGGATTGAGTTTGACACCCCTGCTCTAGCCAATCCTTTTTCAGGACAATGATGCAGGAGAGCAGGTGACTGAGGTAGGGTGTGGCCAGTCATTGTACATACACAGTTATTGATCAGTTTTTAAGGGGTTACATTTACTTAAAGGAATAGTTCACTCAAAAGTGAATTATTCCTTAAGTATTAATTGAAGACCTGCCTATTGCCTTTAATCTTCAATCAATAACCAGGAGCGACAGACAAGAAAAAGTAGTAACTACCTTTTCACGCGATCAACTGCAGCAGCAATGACAGGTCCCGAGTAACTATAGCGTGCAGCACGATAACGCACGGTATAGTTACTCTAAACAGGAAAGCGGTCGGGAATTTCACTGCTGCAGAGGACAATGAGTTTAGGTAAGTTCTTCTATCTTGGCCACGCTCCTGGTGAATTGATTGACGAATGGGAGGTAAGGCATAGCTCCTTAACCTCCCGGTCTTCATCGACTAATTAAAGGAATAGTCACTTTTTGAGTAAACTATTCCTTTAATGCAAATTATGTAGTAGGGATATTTTTAGATTATGGAGTGTAGAAATGTAGGTTTTTTCCCTTAAAATTAACCAAAAAAGAGATTAATAGTCTTTCTTTTGCCCCATTAGGATTTGTTTCATGACTATTGAATAGGAGCTTCAACTACATTACATGTCCTCGTTTTAGTAAATATGGTTTTGGATTTATGTCTTCGTATATCTTGGCTTTCTGATTGACATGTTTGAATCTAATTGAATGTCTCATTATACTTGTAGTGAACAAGCAATATTGTTATTACTGCAGTGGTTGACATGGTTATTTTTGTCCATATTGACAAATAGAAAATGAATACTAATAATTAACAAAATGTCATCAATGCCTAGAGGCACTTACCTGTCATATATACAGAGGAAAACGACGTAGTGTTACATCCCTACACAGAACTCAAACACGAACAGAAAATAAATTAAGAGAGAGCGACTATCAGCATTTATTACATTTCACTCTGCATGCTTAATCTTTACAGCACTATGAAATCTATAGACTTCCCCATATGGACTGCATTCTTTATGGAACATGAGGTTTGCAGGTCTAACTGCATTTTCTACTTCAACGTCCTATTTGGAAGTCTAAAAAAAAATTGAAGAGGGATTAGTAAAATGCCTGTTGGAAGATATGTTTCAAATTTCAATGAACAGTGCAAATCTGGGCTACAGATGGATTAAAATAGCCCATTCAGTTTACTGGATTATTATGCTTCTCTAATTAATAACGTCAAGATGTATTAAGGGTGATCTATACTCAAAAAATAGATATTAAATTAAATTAAAAACAGCAAGGATTCCACTGTTTCAAAATTTCAGATTTTTTGTTTAAATCTGTGCTAGATCCTGAGAATATCATCATTTTAATCACAGCATTTAGAGGGAAAGAACTGTCACTCCCAGAAGCAGAGATTGTAAATATGTGACCCTATTAATGACCTTCTTATTGGATATTTAGCTGTCTGCCAGCACACTTCTGCAACAATTAAGAGAATCCCAGCATGTGAAAAGAAGGCAGGGGAGGAAGGGGGAGGTAGATCTGTAAGCACAGCACTTGTCCATGGTGGGAGGCTGTTGCAGACTTAATGTGTTGCAGACACTACAAGAAGGAAGTGAGTAAGGGGGTGTGGGCAATTAGGAACACTCACTAAACATTAATAATTTAATGACAAGCAAGCACAGATAAGTATGTGAGTACCACCATTTTACAAATTGTAGTTCAGATAATGTAAGTTGTTTCAGTGAGTATAGTGACCCTTTAAAACAGAAAAAACTCAAACTCCGTATTTCTCATTCTTTATTAGCAGCCAGGAAATCATAAAATAAAGTTTAGTGTGCTTGCTTCATAAAAAAAAAAAACATTTAATAAGCATACCAAATAAATGTAAATATGGAGTGGGCAAAACAAAGGAAGAAACAGGTAAAATGTCCAAGGGGTCCAGTGCGAAAGCAGTTATGTCTTACCCTTTCAAAATATATCACAGGAACAGAACAGGAAAAAGAATTTCAACTTAACCACAAGCGTGATCCACAGCTGGTGACAGGTCCCGACTGTTTCGCTTTTAAATAGAACTATAGCGAGCGATGAGCAATAATGCACTCTTTAATTAGTTAAAAGCCAGAAACAGTCTGGACTTCAGTAGAGCCAGCGGTGGGTCGCTGAGGCAGGTTAATGTGAATGCTAGTTCCGGCTCCTGTTACATTAAGTGAAAAACAGGAGGCAGACATTAACCTTACCTCTATTCTTCAATTAATACAAAAATGCAATGTGTCAACTTTCTGTGTGAGCTATTCCTTTAATGATGCCTATTTAACACAGGCTAAGCTGTGCTATTTCCAAAATGTTTTGCGGAAACAGAGCAGCCACCAATAAAATTAGTCTAAAACTCATGCCAACCCAGATGTAATACACTGGGGTTTTAGCGTTTTACACTAATTGTCTGGTTAGCAGCAAAAAACCATGGCCCATAATGCCATTTCAGAGGGACCAAATGAAATAATCACCTGATGAAGAATCACACAGTAAGACTTAATAATGTATTTCTATAGCAAAGCTCTCTATCCTCCTTAATAATTTAGTGCCATTCTTTGAACCCTCTTCAGTTGTATTACTGAATTTTTGGATACTGGATTGCAATGCATATTCAAGAAGGGCCTTTGGTAGATGGAAATAAGAGATGTAAGAAGTGTAATGTTTACACGCCACAGAGCCAGTAAAATTAAGGGACACAAATATACATTTAAAGGGTATGTGTCACCCTCTTTTTCAATTTTTACATACGTAGAGCAGCGTCCCCCACCCCCAACCGGTATATTTGTATACCAAAAAACATTTCATCTCTTTTACTACAGCACCTCGTTCCTTCGCTGTACTGGGTCCGGCTCTCCATGCCCGCGGAACTGTAAGCAGGGGGCCGGACCGGCAGCCACGGCTGTGTGGCTGAGAGGCAGCAATCACAGCCGTGGCTGCCATCAGCGAGGACAGCGCTGGAACGAGGTGCTGTAAGTAACGAAGGGAAGCAATTGTTGATAAGAAATGAAGCGGGTTGGGGGTGGGTGGGACCTGCCCTGCAGTATGTTAAAGAATTTTATGATGGCTAGAAGATAATCAAGAGAGGCATCGGGGGAGGGAGGAGGAAGGGGAAGGGGGGGAAAGGGTCCTCCAATGGTCAAGTCTGCTATACCTCCCAGAGGCAAACACAGAGCAGAGGACTGGGGCAGGAGACCGATCCTCCCCTACAGTTTCTGGACTTTATTCATGGACTACACAAGAAACCACAAGGAGCAGGATCTAAGGTAAGGTTTTTTTAATGTACAGTGGGCAGTGGGTAGTGGGGAATTTTGTTTGGGGGGTGGGACATGCCTGTAAAGGACCTGTGGTGTATTCAATTAGATCAACTGGACTTGAAGTTTAGTTCGATGAAGACATATCTGTGTATGCAATTTTTAGATCAACTGGACATGAAATGTAGTTCTTGAAGACGTTTTCGCTAGTCATCCGTGGTCTCCCCCACAGACAACTGCCTCAACGTATGGCCCAGCACAGAAGAGCCAATTCCTCGGTCAGGATCTCAGCCGTGTATCTGCTCTTAAGGATAAGGACATACCTTTGAGATTGTAATGTTAACATATATGGCTGAAGGAACGTGACTGGGTTCCAAGAGAGGTGTTAAGGAGGCCCATTGAGTGAAAATAAAGAAACCAAGCCTAAAAGAGGGGGGGGGGGGGTTCGACACCAAACTGGTCTGCCAGTACAATGCTGTTTTAACACCTTACTCTGGGCGTTCCATTAAACACCTCTAGCCGACTATCTAATCACACCCGTTACCACCTGGCTGTGATATGCTAATTGGGATTTTCCAGGGTACATCAATGTGCCACAGATTCTGTACAAGTCATTCTGAATTGAGGAAGCCAGTCGGTGATGACTAGCGAAACGTTCTCAAGAACTACATTTCAGTCAGTGATCTAATGAAGTACCAACAGAATACCATGGACCTGGATGAATGAGAACCTTCACAAGCATAGTTCTTGAAGACGTTTCGCTAGTCATCCGACTGGCTTTCCAATTCAGAATGACTTGTACAAGAATCTGTGTGCAATATGACCGTGAAAAACCCAATTAGCATATCACAGCCAGGTGTTAAGGGCAGATGATTCAAATCATTTGTGGGGGCTTTTGTCAAGCCTTAACACTTGGCGGTGTGTATAGCTAATTGTGATTTCTAGGGAACTAAAAGCCACAGATTATTGTACAAGTCATCTGAATGAGAACGCCAGTCGGGTGGACTAGCGGAACGTCTTTAAGAACTAAATTCAAGTCCCGTTGATCTAATTTGAATACAATAGATATTACATGACATGGATGAAATGAACTTCACAAGGATTTTAAGGACCATATTAATACATCAGGTGATGCACAGATAGAGAGAAAGGGAGTCCCAATTACAATATGCACCAAGATCCATTTGATCTAATTCATCTCTGCAACAATCATTTCAGATCTATTTACGATACCGGCAAAAGACTTGCACATCTTATGAGGTTTTCAATGCTTCACAATACCCACTTGTATCTCATAATAACCCAGATTAAACAGAAATGGCCCCAATTAAAGAATCCTTTGGTACACCATTTAAAAGGTATCACAAAGACATTGTCCCAATAGACAGAGCAGCAGTTCATAAGATACAATAAGCTGTGTCTAACCTCTCCGCTTTGCTGTGGCTGTAAGTACAGCTTGCATAACTCAGTCTCGGGGTTACTGGAGTCTGAGTGCACACAGTAGACTTCACTTGCTCTAGTGCATTGAAGATCAAAACAAGGAAGCGCAGCCTTGGCCCCAAGAAGCTTACAGCCAATCATATTACAGCACAGAGACCCACCTCACAGAACATGTTATGGCTTACGGTAAATAAACAATAATGAGGTGCACTCGGTCAACTGTGGGTGCAGGACGCTCGTGGGTTCTTCCCTTTGGGAAGCCGATAGCTTGCAGGAAAAAAAGGCAATTGAGGGTCGCAGCTCCAAGAAATTAGAAAAAGTTATTTGTGATCCACAATCCAACGTTTTGGGGGAATACCCCTTCTTCACCTGAAGAAGGGTGATCCCCCGAAATGTGGGACGTGTGATGGTGATCACAAAGAAATGTTTCTAATTTCTGGGAGTGCGCCCTCAATTACCTTTTTTCCATGCCTATGGCTTACGGTTATCCTGCCATGAGGATTATAATGTGAAATTACAAAAAAAAATCACGCCCGCCATCCATCAGATTATACACATCCAATGTTCTTTGCACTTTGCCCAATAACATAGGTCAGTTTAATACATCACTTATAGAAAAGGGACACTCACTACTGTGCAGTAACTGATCAGCTTTTTGCTCCTCTTAAAAAGTTGTTCTTTAACCCTTCTCCACTCATATACTATGCTCACCTTGGCAGAGATAGGCTGTGAAACATCCCTTTACGTTGATAATTGTTTTTTTACCCCAACCGAGGTCATTTCCAGACATTATAAATCACGAACGCATGAAAAAAGACGCATACAGAGCCAACAACTCTGTATTGAATGCCAAATTAATCTTGGCCATTAAGTTTTTTTTTAACAGACCTCGAGAAGAAACAAATGAAGACTGACTCAATGCATTGGACTGGTGTACCATGCCGCTAGAAGTAACTTGCATCCTTAGCAACAGTGAGCAGGAACAGCAGCCGGGAACCTCGACTAGGGGAACTGTCACAAACCCCGGAGGGGACCTATTATCAGCCAGGCCCTTGATGGTGCTACCAAAAATGTTTTCTGGGCAAATGTGAACATGGTCTTGCGGCGGGCGATGGATGTAAATAAGATCACAGGTGGTGTCCCCCATTGTGCAATGAACTATGAACGTCGGGCATTGCCATCCCGATGCGATAGAATAAGGTCATCACACTGCACGAAATTCACTGCAGTCACCACAGACTTTGTGTGTGAAATGTGTGGTGGGGAATCTAATATTACACAAACTGGATATGCTTTACACACTTGTAAATCAGCTGAACTGGCATTGTCACCTTACAAATTAATACAGTATTAAAGAGAAGGAAAGTACAGTACACACTTCAATAATGAAATAGGGAAATACATATATAAAACGAATGTGGGAATGAGGTGCTGAGACCATATATATGCAAACCAGTGAATGATAGTGTGAAACTGGCCAGTGATAATATATTAATAGTGCATATGGCAAAATAGTGCCATAGTAGTTGAACTAGTGACAATAGTATTAGACTAAGGCCAATAATAGTGTGAAACAGTGACAATAAGTGTGAACTGTGATTGTACGTGGAATAAGTGCCAGAATAATGTGCCATGCACAAGCAATTTCAAGATTTATAGCATTTCATCTCAATGAAAAAATGGATTACTGAGTTGTGTCCGAGAAACCTCTTTGCCTATTCTAGAAAGTAGGCCCCAGGGCACACATTGAAAATTAGGGATGGCCAAGAAACTCGAACTCGAACCAGAGTCGAGCCGGAACATGTCGAGTTTCGAACGGACCCGGACTTCTACAAACTATCTCGACGGGACTTTCGATATTTCCCGGACTTTCGATGATTTATCGAATGTTTCGAATGTTCGAATGCGAGTAAAATGACATGGAATTCTAGGCGCGAACATGTATCTGCGAGTAAAGCCCCATTAAGCCTATAATAAGCGTTATCGATTATCTGCAAAGTAAAAGTCCATGTTCCTCGAACGTTCGAACGGAATGGACGCGAGGGGAAAGTAGCGCGCGTGAGAGTAAAAGTCGGATTTTCGAAAAGTCGTGGATTATGGGAACATGGCTCCCCTAGACCGTTTCCAGGTCCACACAGCCATTTACATTAGTTCCATTAATATTTGTTAGTGTATTTGACCGAACTGTTTGCGAACATTTGCTCTCCATAGAATCGCTTTTAAAATGGGTCCGTTCAAGAGGGTTGACCTATCTCTAATGAAAATCTCCAGAAGAATTTTTGCAGTTTATATTCCTCTCGTTATTTTCATGACTTGTTTGTTTATTGGGGTTGTTGTATTTTTCTTCTATGGAAATTAGCTGCTGTCAGATAGTAAAGATCTAGATCAATCGACAGCTGGCCTTAAATATTAATCTCGGTTACGTTGATCTGTTTTGAAAGGCAGGTGTCATCCCAATACTGAATTTGACACAGACGATTAATGTATATGTGCACGCTTACACAATGTGTGGTCATTTAGCCTAGTAGGGACAAAACACTAAAGGTGCCCATACAGTCTTAAGATGTACTTACAGAGCGAGGCTCAAACCGATTGTCCGTCGATCCTGCCGGAACTGCTGTCTCCGATCTTACATTTGAACACGACTGCGATCAGGCCCAAAGATGACGGGATTGTTGCCGAGTTCGCAGTGGGTGTGCGGGGTTCAGAAGTGAAGATCGGGAGACGCAAGGAGCGGTTTCCTGGGTCCATGCCACGATGAATCAGTCGCGGTTGAAGCGCGGTTGGGGTCGTCGGGGAGTAAGTAAAATTTATAGAGTATGGGCACCTTACAGGGAGAGTTCAATGAAAAGTTCGAATGATAAAAATGGGTGCTAATTTGCCATAACCAATCAAATGTGTAGCTTTCAAATGTTAAATAAGATGTCTGATGGTGTGGTGGCAAGGGCGGTGGAAAATTAGCAACCAGCTTTTAAATGATAAGAATCGTTATTGTATATCCCTGTAATGTTGGCTTTCGTGAGGCAGTTTGGACTCAAAACAGGGCAAGGAGGGCCACAGGATCTGAAAATAGAGTCATACTTACCGGGTGAAGGTGCTCTGGGTTCGCGAAAATTAGTGTAATATCTTCGTTGTTCCTTTGGTAATTGATATGGTGGTTAAGGGAGAAAACGCGAGATAAATTCCGCTCCCTCTCTACTGAGTGACGGTTATGAAGTCATAAATATGACAATACAATAGTTGTAAGGATATTTATTATTGCTGGCCGATTATTGGGTGTCGCCACGTGGGTTGAGGTTTAGGGTATTGGATTTACATAGTAAAATGAGGTTGAATAAAAGATATGTGGTCCATTGTCCAAGAGCTACAGATTTTTTCACCTCCACTGTTTTCGTACCGTACCTAACGGTTGAGTCGCAGGAGGGAAATGTAAAAAAACAGCTTAAAAATGTGGAGAAGACTCGAGACAATTTCCGTATCGTTGGGGGTGTCTGCCTAGGGGGTTTTTGCCACCTGAAACGAACTTTGAATGTCTGTTTCTCCTGCACTCTTATATAGAGAGATTGCTGTGGGGCTGTTTCTGCTGAAATGGTTAACCAGCTTAAACAGTGTTGCTGTGATAAATCAAGCAAGGTAAATTGAAACGGCGAGTGCACAAACAGATTAGGGCTTTTTCTTTAGTGGGACGATTACTGTGTGCACAATGTTTTCGGGGTTTGCCCCGTTCTTCAGAATCTGAAGAAGGAGGAGGGAGGGTGGTTGGGATGACCCAGAAAGAAAATTGTGCAATACAGAGTGATTCATAAACGATTCTATATCGTTATAAATGTGGCTAATTTGCCCCCAGAGGCGACGATCCGATATTTTAAGGCAGTGGGTGAAGCTACCATTGTGTTGGTAGTGGGCAAAATAACACAATTTTAACGATAAGAAACTTTTATATGAAAACCCTGAAGTTGTCAAAATAAAAAGCACCTAAATCAAGTGGTGTGGCCTCTCCACCACTTACTTTGTGAATCTTTGAGGCTAGCCCTTAACAAAAAAGGATGCGGCGCAACAAAACGGGCATTGCAGATTGATGGGTTAGAGACAGATACAGAGATTGATGGGTTACAGAGATAAATTAGACAGACAGATACAGAGATTAGATAGACAGACAGCTACAGAGATTGATGGGTTACAGAGAGAGATTAGACAGCCAGATACAGAGATTGATGGGTTACAGAGAAAGATTAGACAGACAGACAGATACAGAGATTGATGCGTTACAGAGAGAGATTAGACAGACAGACAGATACAGAGATTGATGGGCAGCCTATTCACAGATATCTGCCAGCCTATTCACAGATATCTACCAGGCTATTCACAGATATCTGACAGGCAATCTTGTCTGTTTGTCTTCTATATCTGTCTATATATCAAATATTTATCTATCTAATATCTACCTCTCCCTCTCTCTCACTCTTGCGACTGTGACTACAGCCACATTTCTTATTTTTTTGCTATTCTGTATTGGACAGTGCAGAATTCACATCAAATAAATTATCCTCATATCCAAAACTTGTTTTAAATGTTATTTGGGCGGATTTACTGGGAGGCGTTTTGCACATTTTTTGGCGCAAACTAACTCAATATCTCCTTCGTTTGGTATCACAAAAGACAACCATGCAGCCAGCGCAAGGAGTTCAATACTTTAGGTATTAGTAACTGCCAACATGTTTTCATCCTGCAAAGAAGTCACATAGACCTGCAACAAATGAGGATCCAACCGCCCCAGTCAGTATCCAGTATCTGCCTGCTGCATAAATGCCTCACCTGGTGGACTATCATATTAAATCAATCACATGGCGCTTTAATCACATAGCTTGTTTCTTTTGTCTGAATAAGTGTTATTGATTGTTACGTTTAATTTGATGATGCACATGGCAATCTGCAATCAATTATAGAAACCATAATTAGCCTTCTCAGTCAAAGGACATGCTGAGAACCATGTTGAAGGCTTCAACAAAAATGTATAGTGCAAAGAGGTAAAATTGTGTATGTTTGGCTTGATTTTGAGGTTTATTAAACTGTATTACACAACCCGCAGAACTAGTATTAGCACATGATTACAGAGGCCCGGCCATGTCAGTCAGTAATAACTTGACATCTATTGTGGGGGAGAATTCACTGAACGTGTGCTTACTGTTTATCTGTCACCCTCTATGTGAGAAACCTGTAGAATTAAAACAATGCTCTTTTCAATATTGCTGATTTTTAGAGGTGAAAAATACAGCTATTAATTAAAGAACTAATGCAAGGTCATTTCTATTTTAACTTTAGTTTTCCTTTAAGATAACTTGTAATTGGATGTCTCCACTATACTCATAATCTATCATTTTATTGGAACCCACCAGGAATCATGAAATTGTCAATTAAACCTGACATTTTATACAGCGTATCATCTTCTGTTCCCCTCTAGATAAAAGAATTGCATTTTAAAGCGATAGGAAAACCTACTGTACTGCGTTTACTGTGTCCGAGAATTGTAATTTCTTAGATTTATGGAAATGTGTCTGGCTGCCCTGGGGTCACTTTGACATAAGAAGAATATAAAATATATTGATCCAACTTCACCGCACCACATTTAGAAAGACATTGAGGATTTGGAACATGTAACACTGTTTAACCGCCATTACAATAAAGGAAGATAAATAGAAAGCAGGCTCAGTTTTATACCAATTTATTTAGCTAATACTTTTTCCACTATTAATGGTTGCAAACTGTGTGGCTCCATTCATTAATAACTTCAAGTCCTGCGCAGAACACAGAGATGGAACGTCCTGCAGCAATAATGTAATTCACTTATATTCTAATGGCATTGAATTTAAAGATAATTTTAATTAAAGGGTCACTATACTCACTGAAACAACTTTACATTATCTGAAACAACAATTTGAGAGAAATAAAATGGTGGTACTCACATATTTATCTGTGCTTGCTTTGTCATTAAATTATTAATGTTTAGTGAGTGCTCCTAATTGCCCCCCACCCTCCCTTACTCACTGCCTTCTTGTAGTGTCTACGACATTTATAAGTTCTGCACAGCCTCACCATGGACACTGCTCTGCTTACACATCTCCCCCTCCCTCCCCCCTGCCTTCTTTCCTCTGATTCTAATAATTGTTGCAGAAAGTGTGCTGGCAGGCAGCTAAAGATCCTAATAAGGTCCTAGTAAGTAGTAAGGTCATTAATGGGTTACATATTACAATCTCTGCTCCTGGAGTGACAGGTCTATCCCTGTAAATGCTGTGATTAAAATGATGATGTCTCAGGATCTACAGCCCAGATTTAAAATCTGAAAAAAGTTTTAAAGCAGCAGGATCTTGTACCCTTTAATACTTTAGTTCTGGTTGTAATTTCCAGTTTGTTTGGTGATATTACTTGTATCAAAACAGCTTAATTTCAGATGCCAAAGATATTGTCTGAATATATTTAAAGGAGAACTAATGCTGTCCATTCACGCTTGAGTGTTAAGTCTAATATCTAAATTAGAGTGGTCATTTTACCTACTAAAGTTCTTGGGAATTTAAGGATGTAAGATTTCTAGATAATGGCCATTGTCACGAACCCTCCGGGCCGCGACGCCAATCTACCTATCAGCTAACGGAAAACACAATTCAAGCAACCGGCAGGTGGATGGAACAGAACGGACCCGATGGGGTTAGTGAACAAACAATATATTACACAATTAATATTACTTAATATCTATATACTAGCTGCCACCACATTCAGATTAAACAGCGGAATGACCTGTTACCTATATCTATGGGGTTATCTGCACCCCTACGTTTAAAAACCTGTTAGAAAATTGGTTATTCTCCCCTAATATTCTATACACAGTTATACAGTATATATATACCTAAACAATACTTCTCTATAGTAGCATAACTTCGAAGACACAGATTCGTTTTGGGATATACTCTGAATAGGACGATAGCCTATAAATGATTTTATATCATGTATTAAAAGTTGACAAAAATAGTGCATAAAAAATATAAAGAAAAACTAAATAAATTCACTGAACATAAAAATGGTAACACACAGGTGAGGGTGGGAAATGGATAAAAGAATGAATACAAAGATAATTGGCGTCTGAAAAGTCCATGAGCTTATTAATTCAGATATAGGAAAAGTCCAAATAATATTTCCTGGTGTAAGCCAATATGGTCCGTCCTGTTGGCTAGATGTTATTGAAGATCTTGTGACGAACTCCTGAGCTGAGACCATGCTCCCAATTTATCCCTTTTCCTGAAGCTGGGAGCGGTCTGGTCTGCAGAGGGGTGGGTTTGGTTCTGCCCCCGAAGGTTGGTTCCTATTTTTGGAGGGAATTTTAAATCTCCAATACCCCTCTAGTCCATAATCCGTGTACTGTACATGTCACATTCAAAATAATAGCATGATTGTCCGTAACTAATTTTACACAACAGAATAAGACCAAATATGACATATCTTGGAGATCGTAGGCCTAAGAAGGATAATATCCCAAGTTTGGTTCGGGCTATGATATTATGTCAGGTATCTATAAATGCTGAATTAATTCCCGTATAAACTGAGGGTATTTACGAAAATATTAAATAATTCTACATCCTGAATTATGAAGAAATATGAATGGCCTTTGAAGTGCCAGTTGGGTATAGCTCAATTCTCAACTAGCAGCCCACATGCTGTGCTCCAGCCACGATGTCTGGCTTTTGGCTGCTGAGGCAATGAGGTTTAACACCTATGGCCTCTTTGAAGACCAGACCCCATGCAATCATAAACAAACAACACATGGAGCTAGCTATGGGAAAGAGAAACTTCTACAAATTTGTCATATTTAACCCTATGATTACCCATGACAGTGAAACAATGTGGGGCTGCCATACTGCCTGACCAGGTCACTAAAGGGAGATAATTTAAAAATTAGGAGTGCAATTTCAGACATTGTCTATGGGGTTTTACATTGCACTCCTGTTCGTCACAGCCATCCATCTTCGTCAAAGTCCTTTCCATCTTGTAATTCCTTGTAGCTTATTCATTTCCCCAACTGTCCCAGTGTGGCCAAACCAAACCCGGTCTAAATGGTCTGACCCTGCCTCCTGGAACCAGTGGCACCATGCCCATGAGGCAGTCTGAAAAATGTGCTCGGAATGCCAGCACCACTGCTGATTTATTCCAATGGCAATGTGCTCTTGTGCTCAGGAGCACATGGGAGGGAGGGTTTCCTGGTTTTGGCAGGGTAGACAAAAATGTTTTGGGGGGTGGACAAGCCCTTTGAGTCGATTGGGCTGTTAAGATATCTTACAGGTTTTTGAGACAGTTGGATTGATTCCTTTACAATACTATTAACAACCATACTCACATGTTGGATAATCAGTAAGGAATCAAACATTAAAAATGGAACAATGTTTTCCTTGTGCTAATCAAACAAATTGATAAAACATGAAAAACAACTGAATATAAACTGAGCCAAATATGACTAGCTTACAAGGTTACCATGTATGCCTTCACTTATCTGTATGCGATAACTTATCAATGTGCTTCCTGTTTGTACTGTACATTGTTTCACATTTTCTTCCATATCGTGATCTCAATGTGCTACCATAGTTACTGGCAATTTCAAACTTCATGCACTGGTGTAAAGCACCCACTGGCATAAACAGTGTACTCTCTGGGCAAATCAGAACACACAGATCACATAGATTAAAGAACATATTCCATGGGACTGGGATCACTAAATGATTTTATACCTGTTTCCCCTTGAGAAATGAACACCTTCATTTCTAGCAAATGGACTAGGCAACAGACTGCAAATAGAATGTTTTGTTTGTCATGTCCTATAAAGTTCAGCAGTTAGTGTAATAACTCACTTTGTACTTTTCATTTACTTGTCAATCAGAATCCTGATAATGCTAAACTTTACAAATTTAAACATTACATTGGAAACAAAGTTATGTAACCCAAAATAAAAAATTCAGGGAACTTTAGTTCCATTGAAATGTAAGTGGTGTCTCGTTGCTTCTCTTGCTATTTTTTGGGCTATGGAAACATTAAATTTGATTGTTCTGTTCTATAAATAATCACATTCAGGATACAGACACATTTCTATTTACTCACTGCAATGGTTCAGCACAGCAGGGTTTAAAGGGACTGTCCTCCCCTCTTTCCAAAAACTGATATAATGTAGATAACCCCCCAAAACCTTAACTTCGTTTTAGTCACAATTTACAAATCAGCTCCCACACAGAGATATTATACTTACATGCTCCTTCTCGCTCCACCGCCGCGGCTCGGTTTTGGGGGGTTATCTACATTATATCAGTTTTTGGAAAGAGGGGTGGACAGTCCCTTTAACTTACTATGTATCTTATTGCTAGTCACAACAGTGTGAAACATGGTCCACTCCAGTTCTGTCTGTCACCTACCTAATAATTTCCATCAGTTCCTGCATATGTATATATCCAAAATGGCTACTCTCCTGCACCTGGCAGAACATCTCCCTTATTCACTGGATTAGTCGCATCGACCCACAAAACTCTGGATGATTGCTGTTATTGCTCCCATGCGTGTGTATGACAAAGTATCACAAAATTCAGTCATAAAAGAAAATTCACAAAAATAAGACAGTAAGTATAGATGGTCTGAATCAAAATTACTGCTGTCCCCTGCAGGCCAAATTTCCACCTAAGGGAGAGGTCTCACTAAATGCATTGTGTTGTCCATGTGCCTGGTGAAAGACATGCTAATTTCTATGTGTGTCTGCGTATTCTGGTCTGATTGCGTTGGTGTGCATTTTTTAGAAAATCACAGAAAACATTGGAGAAAACCCAAAAAATAAAACTGTGTGTGTCCGCTTTTTTTGGCATTCTCATAGACTATTATTAAAGTGTGATTCTGACACACACAGACCAAAAGTTGTGCACGCATGCAGATGGGCCGAATAGATTCGGAACGCAAATTATAAAGTGGAAACTGATTCTCGCGATTTCCATTATATTTTAAAATACATCGTGATTCACAAAACGCATGCAAAATGGAAAATACCTTGCAACGCACATAGTGGGACCTAACTCTAAATTGTTTGTTATTTCATCACCCAAGGCTCGACCAATGATAACCTACAAGCAAAGAAAAATAATCAATGCACATTGCTATGCCCCATATAATATATTTACTGCAAACTTGCAAACATTCTGAACATTATGAACATATACAGTAGCAGGTTCTCTCAATTCCTCCCAGCCCATTGGCTTTTTAAAATGAGGGAGGAGGCGATCCATCCAGTGCTTTATATTAAAGGCATAGGACCTCCAATTAAAGGCCTGTGTTTGGGGGGTGCAATTGCCACATTGGTATCTGTTGGCACCCATGCTGTGCGAACAGTACACACGGACCTGACCGATCTCCATACGCGGTATGGGGATCAATCAGGCGTGTGCCCATACACCGCATGATCGGATCAGCTCCTTCTACTTAAAGTAAAAGGAGCCGCTACAGACAGAAATTTTCCGTTATTCCCAATCGATCGGTCGGGGACCACCCCTACACACTGACGATAATAAGTACATTCCATTGTTCCCTGGCGGGATTTACCCATTATTGGTTATGTGTTTGGCCACCTTTAGGCTAAATTACAATTACATTTAATGAAAGTGCTACTGATCTGGTCAAACATTTATACAAACAAAGAAAATATAATCAATGCACATTCCCATACAATATCATATTATCTGCACCCTGGCATACATGATCAGATGAATGAAAAGCCTTCCAACCACTTGAGTGCAATAAACAACACTTGTGTTGCAGTAAATATAGTGTGAGGCATCCCCTTCTTTACAATATTTTTATAGAATTGTCTTGGTCACTGCTGGGTGCGCAGCAATCAAAATCTGCGGACCCCCAAAATATCCCTTGTACATCAAGTGGCTCTCTACTGTGTGTATACCACGTCAAGGTAACCCCAATCTAGAAGGTCCTAACTTTTACCATTTTTACTTTAATTATGATTAGCAAAATTTGCATTTCTCATACTTGCACACTGGATCAATATAGCATGTATTGATGTAATATTTTCCAAATAGCCTACTAACTAACTAAAAATTACTGTACAAAGTGAGATTGTCTAAACCAGAGGTGACACAGAAAGCTGAGTGTACGGGGTGTCGCACTGGAGAGACCACATGCTTCAAATAGGTCCTGGCTAGCGAACAGATCCTTAAGGATATCCAGGCGTGTGTAACCCACACTCTCTGATTACAGGATTCAGAGTAACCAGCGTGCTGGGGTCCAATCCGGGTAGGTGAGCATACACCCCCCCCAATGTATTGTAATATATAATAACATTGAGAGTATTTTTTACATCTTTAAATAATGTTACATTGGAGTAACATATCAATGTTTCAAATGTGAACAAAAAGAGACAGAGGTGAGTACTTGGTTGATTCTTAAAAACTTGCAATATACTGTATCTGGTACAAAGGAATATGGACTTCAGCTATATATTGCTTTCTTGATCAGTTTACACATGGGGATACTATTCCATTGAGTATTTTTATGTGTATTTACAATTTTTTCACTGAGAGCATAAGTAAGGAGGAGGGGAGCGTTATTTTAAGATTTTAAATGGCTGGCCAGCTTGTGATACTATTAATGTTGTTTTTAGAATAACTGCTAATTATGTCAATTAATGAATACCATTTTGGTGATAATATACCCTTTGGCAATTTTCCCTTGGGGGAGCTTTCTTTCGTGTATTATTCAATATAACAGGCTCTCTCAAACCCAAGCCTTGTTATTCTACAGCATATATTCATACCTATCACCAAGAGCTGCTATGCAGGAATCCAGGGAAAGTCCTGCTAACCAAATCATGATTGGTTAACGTGACTTTTCAGGTTAGACTTCTGTCTTTCAGTTTTCTAACTATTGCTGCTGTGACGGTTTTGAAGAAAAGAAATAAATAAGTCAGATCTCGTTCTGAAATCAGGAGATGCTATTTCCAAAGGGGAGAAAATGAATCACAGATAGGTGATACAGTATGTTTGCTCGATAGCTGATCCCTGTGTGCTGGCGGTGTGATATCGAGATACAGCAGGCGGCTTGGGAAAGCTGAGTTTGTAACAATGAAAAAGACCCTATCACATGTCACTCTTCTCATTATCATTCGACTCAGGCTGCAAATTCACTGCACCTCCAATCAACCTTAGCAAAACCATTAGGGGAAAGGGATGAGAGCGGAGTAGTGTATTCACTTTGTTGGCAGAAATGATGTTTAACACTTTGGTGCACTGAACATATTATAAAAGGCAAAAATAAACCCTGCTAAATACAGATACTGATACCATGAACAGATCTATTACAAAATAATAATATCGAGAATGAGTTTGTTTTGCTGTAATCCAACCTGTTCTGACATCTGCCATGATTAATCTTCAATGGGTAAATCAGTGAATGAGATTAGAAAAGGAGGTAATAATCATGTAAGAGGGGCTGTGTCATCTCTCTGTTTGGTTAAACACTAATGGTTTGGATTAAAACGTCATACTGTAAAATAACATGTAGAAGCTACCCCTACTGCCTTAACCTTAACATTTACTTTTAAATAGGTCCTTAACCTGGGGGTTATATTTTAGTTTATCAATATAAGACTTTATGGTATACACAGAAACACGCACAAACTAGGGAGACCAGCGTCCCATATAAAGACCCCTCCAAAACTGTCACAACTACTCGATGGTCTAAAAATTTTCTTTATTTGAAAAACACAAAATCCCCACACAAACCACCAGCCTTAATACCTTATCACATAAAATACCTATTAAAAGCAACTGTGCACAGAATAAATGGTCACCCTAGCCAAAACACGGGAGCGTGGTGGACCTCACATATAAGTTATGGGAAAACCACAGTATTCCAGGTTCCCACAATAAAAACTGTTCCCCCTAACATACGCAGTGCTCAGATACTTCAGAGAGAGACATATATATGAATAGAATGAGTGGTTCAATAGGCAAATTAAAGGGGAACTGTGGTCTCCAAACAGTTAGGCTTAAATGAAAGGCCAGCTTCCTACCTTTAAAACGAGCCATCAACCCCCTCTCTACGTGCTCCACAGCCCAAGATATAAAGAAATGACTGACCAGATAGTTAATGGGTGTGAGGCTGACATGTGACATTCCTAAGGCTTCTCCTGCACAGTGCCGCCGGCGAGTACATCCTCAGACTCCCTCGGTGTGTGTGAGAGAGACAGGAAGTCCCTCCTCCTCTCTGCTGTGTAAAGTCCTGACAGAGAAGGTAAAGGAACCTACAGACCTTCTCTTTCACTGTGTGAAAACAGCCTTTTCAGGCAGAGTTCTTACTCTGCCTGAAAAGGCTGTTTCCACAGAGTTTTCTGTAGGGGGGGGTGTCTGAGTAACCACGGCACCCGTGAGTGGACAGGGCTTAGGCACCTGCGAGTGGGTGGGGTTTAGGCACCCACGAGTGGGTGAGGCTTAGGCACCCGCAAGTGGGCGGGGGCTAGGCACTCGTGAGTGGGTGGAGCTTAGGCACCCGCGAGTGGGCAGGGCCACATGGGGCTGTAAGATAATGGGCCATGGGGGGCCTGCAACTGGAGGGACCATTGGGTCCATGAGTGGGAGGGACCAGGGGGGCTGCAAAGGGGAGGAGGAGACACAGGACAGATTGACTGACAGTTTCAGAGCAGGAAGTGCAGGGGACCTGCTGATGCTGCTGCCATATCACACACAAAAATGTAAATATCTTCAAAACTATGCAAAATAAACAATGGAAATAATTGTCAGGGGAGCAATTCCTACCAATTTACCTCAATTTACCTAAAGTCATTTTTGGAACACAGTTCCCCTTTAATAGCCAGTACTGTAATCAATACTGAAAGTCACCATAACTACATGTAGTACTTTGGTAGTTGTCAGTAAAGCCGTAAAGCAGTTGCAGCCATCAGTCACAGACATTATGGTGAAATCATGGTCAATGACTTACTGATGAAAACTGTCATGCCTCCCCTGAAGCTGTGTGAGTTCTCTAAGAGCTCATTGAACTTGCAGAGGAGACAAGGAACCGTAGGATCTGCACTGGCGGAGAAAATTAAGAATAAGGAGCAACAGAAACCACGAGGGAGGTAAGTATAACAATCTGGGTGTATGGGAAGGTGGGGAAGTGCTGGTAGAAGTGATTTTAGTGCTAGGGGTGGACGTGCCCTTTAAAGCACAATGTTTTATAGCAGAAGGTACAGGGAATCACTGCCTCTACACTTTGAGGCATTATTTCTTATTTTTTGTTTTTTGTTCTTTGCAGGCAAACAATTACATGCATATAATTCCACGTTGTTGTCATTTAATCTGTTTGCAGGTCATTTTAGATCAGTAAATGCCATTAAACTTGGATAATGAAAAGCACAGAACTATGCAGAATAAAGAAAACATATTTTAATATAAATTTATTTATGCATAAAAAAATATTGTCCTTATCATAGGCCGAATCTATGCAAGATATATTAGGCTACCTCTAAATAATGGGTACAAGCAAACCCTAGGCAGCAGGAAGTACAGGAAGTAGACAAGTTCTCCTCTCTGTCACTGGATAATCTACCGAACAGTCCATTGAATCCGTGCATCATCCAGTGACAGGGAAGGGAACTGAGCTGTCAAGGGAGACATAGGACTGAACAAAGTCCGCTAATGGCATCATCCATCTACACATTTTTTTCCTGCAGGTACAGCTGCTCAAATCTTTGCACAGAAATTGATTTCACAGATTAGAAATACTGTTTTGTACTGTACTGTTCATTTGAACATTAATTAATACAAGCACCATACAGTAGTTTTACACTAACACAATTTATGCATTTGTTTCACAATTCTGCTCCTTATGGTCTATTTGGTTCTGGACAAGCTCTTAGACATAAACCAAGTACTCTCAGGGGCATAGCTAGAAATCACTGGGCCCCATAGCAAAATATTAGATGGGGCCCAGGCCAGGCGGGCCCCCTCGGGTCCGGGCCCCATAGCAACCGCTATGGTTGCTATGTAGATCCCTATACCACTGAGTCCTCTTGTCATTATAAAAATCTGATTATCATATAAAGGTAATTATGGCAGCAAAAATAGCCCATGGCTCAAAGAGACCTATTATTAGGAAACTGGTTGGACAAGGAATGGCCACCGGCAACAATGAGATTCATCAGTACACTGGATTTCCTACATGTGTTAAGGCTCATCCAATTGCCTCAGATGACATGCGGTAGAAATCTACTAGCAGTTAGATCTGATTGGTTGTTATAACCAGTATTTTAATAATACCTACCACTAATCTCTACAGCTTACCAAGGAGAATTCTTAAATTCTTACTATTATATAAAACAATTAATTAGAATCAATAAATGTCACATAGCCAAAATTTACAACTTTTTGTTGTTTTTTTTTTTTAAACGTAGTTGCAGTATTAAAATTGTTAACTAGTAAAGGAATAAAATAATAAATATCAAATTATGAATTCTCAAATTTAGCTACATTTTTGTACCAGAAAACATTTCATTAATAAGGAACAGTAAAAAAGGTTATTATATTTCAAAATGATTCTTAATGGATAACTAAAGCCTCAGAACAACACACTTTCAGAAGACAGAGCACCTGAGTTATAAAAGCAGTAATCAGTGTCTCACCTCTCATTTTGATGTGGATGTTGGGAAATTTATCTTTCTAAACATGGAGTTTGTGTTTTATTTCCCAAAATCCCAGTATCACACAGTGTGGTAACTGACCCTTGTGCTCAGTCCAAAGATTGAGGATGGTTTTGATCCACTAATCGCGCGCACCTTTACTAAGATACTCATGATCAGCTGTTTAAAATCTTAACAGGAGGCAGATATCTAGGAGACAGATCTATAGTTACAACTCTGCTTACGACTGCACAAATAAATAGCAATGTAAAAGCAGTCAATGCCGTAACATCTGATCTCATATCTAGCCCAGCACTGGGGAGGGAGTTGTGACAAAGGGCCTTCCATTGAAGTTGGCCATTCCATTACCGTGCCAGAAGAGTTAAATGGGCATTCCACATTAGCAAATGATTGCGCCATAGGCAGAGGTCCCAGTCCAAAACAGTGTTCCTCACACCCTTTCTCTGAAAAGACCTAGCACTTGGCACAAGCGTGACAGAGTCCCAAACCTGTACCTGCTAAGCATCTTTATTAAAAAAATTCTCTCTTTTTGATTTTGGCCCCTTATGTGATTGAGTTTGACACCCCTGCTCTAGCCAATCCTTTTACAGGACAAATGATGCAGGAGAGCAGGTGACTGAGGTAAGGGGTGTGGCCAGTCATTGTACATACACAGTTATTTGATCCAGTTTTTAAGTGGGTTACATTTACTTTAAAGGAATAGTTCACTCAAAAAGTGAATTATTCCTTTAATGTATTAATTGAAGACCGTGCCTATTGCCTTTAATTCTTCAATCAATTTAACCAGGAGCGACAGACAAAGAAAGAAGTAACTTACCTTTCACGCGATCAACTGCAGCAGCAATGACAGGTCCCGAGTAACTATAGCGTGCATGCACGATAACGCACGGTATAGTTACTCTAAACAGGAAGCGGTCGGGAATTTCCACTGCTGCAGAGGACAATCGAGTGTTAGGTAAGTTTCTTCTATCTTTGGCCATCGCTCCTGGTGAATTGATTGACGAATGGGAGGTAAGGCATAGCTCCTTAACCTCCCGGTCTTCAATCGATACATTAAAGGAATAGTTCACTTTTTGAGTAAACTATTCCTTTAATGCAAATTATTGTAGTAGGGATATTTTTAGATTATGGAGTGTAGAAATGTAGGTTTATTTCCCCTTTAAAATTAACCAAAAAGAGATTAATAGTCTTTTCTTTTGCCCCATTAGGATTTGTTTCATGACTATGAATAGGAGCTTCAATCTACATTACTGTCCTCGTTTTAGTAAATATGGTTTTGGATTTATGTCTTCTTATATCTTGGCTTTCTGATTGACATGTTTGAATCTATTGAACTGTCTCATTATACTTTGTAGTGAACAAGCAATATTGTTATTACTGCAGTGGTTGACATGGTTTATTTTTGTTCCATATTGACAAATAGAAAATGAATAATAATAATTAACAATAATGTCATCAATGCCTAAGATGCACTTACCTGTCATATATACAGAGGAAAACGACGTAGTGTTACATCCCTACACAGAACTCAAACACGAACAGAAAATAAATTAAGAGAGAGAGACTATCAGCATTTGATTACATTTCACTCTGCATGCTTAATCTTACAGCACTAATGAAATCTATAGACTTTCCCCATATGGACTGCATTCTTTATGGAACATGAGGTTTGCAGGTCTAAATTGCATTTTCTACTTCAACGTTCCTATTTGGAAGTCTAAAAAAAAATTGAAGAGGGATTAGTAAAATGCCTGTTGGAAGATATGTTTCAAATTTCAATGAACAGTGCAAATCTGGGCTACAGATGGATTAAATAGCCCATTCAGTTTTACTGGATTATTATGCTTCTCTAATTAATAACGTCAAATGTATTAAAGGGTATCTATACTCTAAAAAATAGAATTAAATTAAATTAAAATACAGCAAGATTCCACTGTTTCAAAACTTTTTCAGATTTTAAATCTGTGCTGTAGATCCTGAGAAATCATCATTTTAATCACAGCATTTAGAGGGAAAGAACTGTCACTCCAGAAGCAGAGATTGTAATATGTGACCCATTAATGACCTCTTATTAGGATATTTAGCTGTCTGCCAGCACACTTTCTGCAACAATTAAGAGAATCCGCAGTGAAAAGAAGGCAGGGGAAGGGGGAGGTAGATCTGTAAGCACAGCATTGTCCATGGTGAGGCTGTGCAGAACTTATATGTGTTGCAGACACTACAAGAAGGCAGTGAGTAAGGGAGGGTGTGGGCAATTAGGAACACTCACTAAACATTAATAATTTAATGACAAAGCAAGCACAGATAAGTATGTGAGTACCACCATTTTACAAATTGTAGTTCCAGATAATGTAAAGTTGTTTCAGTGAGTATAGTGACCCTTTAAAACAGATAAAACTCAAACTTCCGTATTTCTCATTCTTATTAGCAGCCAGGAAATCAATAAAATAAAGTTTAGTTTGCTTGCTTCATAAAAAAAAAAAACATTTAATAAGCATACCAAATAAATGTAAATATTTAGGGGCAAACAAAAGCAGAACAGGTAAAATGTCCAAGGGTCCAGTGCAGAAAGCAGTTATGTCTTACCCCTTCTTAAAATAATCACAGGAACAGAACCAGGAATAAAGAATTTCAACTTAACCACAAGCGTGATCCACAGCTGCTGACAGGTCCCGACTGTTTCCTGCTTTAAATAAACTATAGCGAGCATGAGCACTAATGCACTCTTTAATTTAGTTAAAGCCAGAAACAGTCTGGACCTGTCAGAAGAGCCAGCGGTGGGTCGCATGCGCAGGTAAGTTGAACTGCTTAGTTCCCGGCTCCTGTTACATTAATTGAAAAACAGGAGGCAAGACATTACCCCTTTACCTCTCATTCTTCAATTAATACAAAAATGCAATAGTTCACTTTCTGTGTGAGCTATTCCTTTAATGCTGCCTATTTAACACAGGCTAAGCTGTGCTATTTCCAAAATGTTTTGGAAACAGAGCAGCCACCATAAAAATTAGTCTAAAACTCATGCCAACCATATAATACACTGGGTAGCGTTTTACACTAATTTGTCTGGTTAGCAGCCAAAAAACCATGGCCCCCATAATGCCATTTTCAGAGATGACCAAATGAAATAATCACCTGATGAAGAATCACACAGTAAGACTTAATAATGTATTTCTATAGCAAAGCTCATCTATCCTCCTTAATAATTTAGTTGCCATTCTTTGAACCCTCTTCAGTTTATTACTGGAATTTTTGGATACTGGATTCTGCAATGCATATTCAAGATAGGGCCTTTGGTAGATGTAAAAAGAAAGAATTGTAATGTTTTACCCGCCACAGAGCCCAGTAAAATTAATGGGACACAATATACATTTAAAGGGTATGTCCACCCTCTTTTTCAATTTTTAACATACTGTAGAGCAGGTCCCCCCACCCCCAACCGCTATATTTTTATACCAAAAAACATTTCCCTTCTTTACTTACAGCACCTCGTTCCTTCGCTGTACTGGTCCGGCTCCCCTGCCCGCCGGAACTGTAAGCAGGGGGCCGGACCGGCAGCCACGGCTGTGATTGGCTGAGAGGCAGCCAATCACAGCCGCGGCTGCCATCAGCGAGGACAGCGGGGAACGAGGTGCTGTAAGTAACGAAGGGAAGCATTGTTTGGTATAAGAATGAAGCGGGTGGGGGTGGGGGGACCTGCCCTGCAGTATTGTTAAAGAATTTATGATGGCTAGAAATAATCAAGAGAGGCATCGGGAGGGAGGGAGGAAGGGGGGGAAGGGTCTTCAATGGTCAAGTCTCTATACCTCCCGAGGCAACACAGAGAGGACCTTGAGGGCAGGAAGACAGCTCCTACCCTACAGTTTCCTGGACTTTATCATGGACTACACAAGAACCACAAGGAGCAGGATGTAAGGTAAGGTTTTTATTTAATTGTACAGTGGGGCCAGTAGTGGGGACATTTTTAGTTTGGGGGGTGGACATGCCCTTTAAAGGGACCTGTGTTGTATTCAATTAGATCAACTGGACTTGAAGTTTAGTTCTTGAAGACATATCTGTTGTATTCAATTAGATCAACTGGACATGAAATGTAGTTCTTGAAGAGGTTCGCTAGTCATCCGATGGCTTTCTAATCAAATGAAGTACAAGAATCTGTGGCAATGATGTACCCTGGAAATCCCAATTAGCATATCACAGCAGGTGTTAAGGGTGTGATTAGATAGTTGCTAAGAGGTGGTATAGGAACGCCCAGAGTAGGTTGTTAACACAGCATTGTACATGGCAGACAGTTGGTGTCGAACCCCCCCACCTCTATTTAGGCTTGGTTTCTATTTCACATAAATGGCCTCTTAACACCTCTCTGAACCAGTCACGGTCCTTCGCCAGTATGTTAACATTACAATCTTCAAAGGTATGTCCTTTATCCTTAGATGCAGATACACGGCTGTCTGACCCGAGGAATTGGCTCTTCTGTGCTGGGCCATACTTGATGCAGTTGCTGTTGGTTTCGCTAGTCATCCGACGGGTTTCTCAATTCAGAATGACTTGTACAAGAATCTGTGGCAATTATGTACCCTGGAAAATCCCAATTAGCATATCACAGCCAGGTGTTAAGGGCAGATGATTTCAAATCATTTTGGGGCTTTTGTCAAGCCCTTAACACTTGGCTGTGATATGCTAATTGTGATTTTCTAGGGAACATAATTGCCACAGATTATTGTACAAGTCATTCTGAATTGAGAAAGCCAGTCGGGTGACTAGCGGAACGTCTTTAAGAACTAAATTTCAAGTCCAGTTGATCTATTTGAATACAATAGATATTACATGACATGGATGAATGAGAACCTTCACAAGCATTTTAAGGGACCATATTAATACATCAGTTGATGCACAGATAGAGAAGAAGGGAGTCCCAATTTACAATCATGCACCAAGATTCCATTTGATCCTAATTCATCTCTGCAACAATCTATTTAGATCTACCGGCAAAAGACTTGCACATCTTATGAGGTTTTCAATGCTTCACAATACCCACTTGTATCTCACTAATAACCAGATTAAACAGAATTGGCCCCAATAAAGAATCCTTTGGTACACCATTTAAAAGTCATCACAAAACATTGTCCCAATAGACAGAGCAGCACGTTCATAAAGATACAATAAGCTGTGTCTAACCTCTCCCTTTGCTGTGGCTGTAAGTACAGCTTGCATAACTCATGTCTCTGGGTTTACTGGGAGTCTGAGTGCACACAGTAGACTTCACTTGCTCTTTAGTGCACTGAAGATCAAAACAAGGAAGCTGCAGCCTTGGCCCCAAGAAGCTTACAGCCAATCATATTACAGCACAGAGACCCACCTCACAGAACATGTTATGGCTACGGTAAATAAACAATAATGGAGGTGCACTCGTCCAACTGTGGGGTGCAGAGCCTCGTGGGTTCTTCCCTTGGAACCGATAGCTTCGCAGAAAAAAGGCAATTGAGGGTCGCACTCCAAGTTAGAACATTATTGTGATCCACACATCACAGTCACAACGTTTTGGGGGAATACCCCCTTCTTCACCTGAAGAAGGGGGTATTCCCCCGAAATGTTTTGTGACTGTGTGTGGGATCACAATAAAATTGTTCTAATTTCTTGGAGTGCGACCCTCAATTACCTTTTTCTGCTATGGCTTACGGTATCCTGCCATAGATTTATATATGTGAAATTACAAAAAAAAATCACGCCACTCCTCAGATTATCACACAATCCAATGTTTCTTTGCATCTTTGCTCCAATAACATAGTTGTCAGTTTATACATCACTTATAGAAAAGGGACACTACACTTACTGTGCAGTAACTGACAGCTTTTTTGTCTCCTGCTTTAACCCTTCTCCACTCATTAACATATGCTCACCTTTGGCAGAGATAGGCTGTGAACACATTCCCTTTTATGTTATAATTTTTTTTTATCCCAATCCAGAGGCATTTCTCCAGACATAAATAGAACTGATAAAATAAGACACTACAGACACTATACTCTGTATTGAATTGCCAATACTTCTTGCCATTTAAGTTTTTTTTAACAGATACTAGAGCAAAAACACAATGTAAGGATCTGTACCTCAATGACATGTTATGGAAGAACCTTGTACATCCTATTACTGCATACAGTGACAGACATCATCCAGGAACCTCACTAGATCACAGATACCCAATATCAGCCAAGTCCCTTGATGTCTACCAGAAAATTGTTTTTCCTGGCAAAGTGAACACTTCTGCGTGCTTGATTGATTTAAACTGACAGGTGTGCTCCCTTGTGCAATAACTATTGACTGTGTGCATTGCATCCCGATCACTAGCAAAGGTCATCACACTGACAAAGTCACTGCAGTCACCACAGACTTTTGTGTGAAATGTGTGCGTGGGGAATCTAATATTTACACAAACTGGATTGCTTTACACAACTGTACATCAGCTGAACTGGCATTGCACCTTACACATGTAATACAGTTAAAAGAAAAATCTACATTACACACTCAAAATGAAAAGGAAATACCATATATAAAACTGAATGTGGGAACTGGTGCCAACCATAATGCAAACCAGTGCCAATGATAGTGTGAACTGGCCCCAGTGATAATATTAAATAGTGCCAATGCAAAATAGTGCCAATAGTAGTGTGAACTAGTGCCAATAATAGTATGAACTAATGCCAATAATAGTGTGAACTAGTGACAATAAGTGTGAACTAGTGATTGTACGTATGAATAAGTGCCAGTAATAATGTGCCATGCACAAGCAATTTCAAGATTATAGCATTTCATCTCAATGAAAAATGCTTACTGACTGTTGTTACCGATGAACCTCTTTAGCCTATTCTAGAAATAGGGCCCAGGGCACACATATGAAAATTAGGGATGGCATAGAACTCGAACTCGAACCCGAGTTCGAGCCGAAATGTTCGAGTTCGAACGGACCCGGACTTCTCAAACTATCTCGGACACGGACTTTCGATATTTCCCGGACTTTCGATGATTTATCGAATGTTCGAATGTTCGAACGTCGAATCGCGAGTAAAATGTACATGGTATCTAGGCGCGAACATCGTATCTGCGAGTAAAGTCCCCATTACAGCCTATAAGCGAGTATCGAATCTGCAAGTAAAATGTCCATGTTACTCGAACGTTCGAACGCGAAAGCTCGAAAGTAGCGCGCGTGAGAGTAAAATCGATTTTACGAAAGTCCTGGATATTGGAACATGCTCCCAGACCAATCCCAGGTCCCACAGCCATTTACATTAAGTTACCATTAATATTTTAGTTGTATTTGACTCGAACTTTTCGAACTATTTGCCTCCCATAGACTTTAATGGGTCCGTTTCAATAGTTCGACCATCTCTAATGAAAATCTCCAGAATGTTTGTGCAGTTTATATTCCTCTCCGTATCTCATTGACTTGTTTTTTTTCATTGGGTGTTTGTTGTATTTTTTCTTCTATGAAAATGATGCTGCTGTTAGATATAAATGATCCTATGACAATCGAATGGCCTAATATATTTAATCCTGTTTAGTTATCCTTTTTGAAAGGCAGTTGTCAGCCCAATACTGAATTTTACACAGACGATTAATGTCTATAGTGCACGCTTACAATGTGTGGCATTTTAGCAGTATCTGACAAACACTAAAGGTGCCCATACATCTATAAGATTTACTTACCCCCGACCGAGCGCTCAACCGATGTTCCTTCGATTCCTGCCAGAACTGCTTTCCCGATCTTACATTTGACCGACATGCATCGCAAAATGAATGGGTTTTGCGATCGCATGTCGGCGAATGTAAGATCGGGAGAAGCGGTTCCGGCAGCATCGATGAAATCGCGTGGAAGCGCTCGGTCGGGTAAGTAAAATCTTATAGATGTATGGGCACCTTTACAGGGAGATTCAATAAAAGTTCTTAATGTTAAAAATGGTGCTAATTTTGCCATAACCAATCAAATGTTAGCTTTCAAATGTTAAATAAGATCTGATTGGTTGGGGCAAAATTAGCACCATTTTAAAATGATAAGAACTTTTATTGTATATCCCTGTAAATGTTGCTTTCTGAGGCAGTTTTTGACTCAAAACAGCAAGAGGGCCACAGACTGAAATAAGATCATACTTACCGGGTTAATGTTGCTTCCTTCGAAATATTTTAAATATTCTTTCTGTTTCCTTTTTAATTGATATGGTGGTTAAGGGAGAAAAAGCAATTAAATTTCCCTTCCCTTCTCTACTGTATGTACAGTATAATCATAAATATACACATACAATATGTAAGATATTTATTATTGCTGGCCATATATTGTCCCAGTCGTAGGTTGATTTAGGTATTGATTTACATAGTAAATGAGGTTGAATAAAGATATGTGTCCATCAAGTCCAATGTTTTCACCCTCCCTTTTATACCCTACCTAACGGTTGATCCAGAGGAAGATAAAAAAACAGCTAAAATGTGGAGAAAAAATTCCTTCCTGACAGGGGTGTCCCTAGGGTTTTTGCCACCTGAAACAACTTTTGAATGCCTGTTTCTCCTTGCACTCTTATATAAGAGACTGCTGTGGGGCTGTTTCTCTGAAATGTTAACCACTAAACAGTGTCTGGATAATCTCAAAGTAAATGGCGAAGTGCACACACTTGATTTAGGTGCTTTTTTATGTGACATACTGTGTGCACAATTTTTCGGGGTTTCCCCCTTCTTCAAGAATCTGAAGAAGGAGGAAACCCAGAAAAGTTGTGCACATACAGAGAGATTCAATAAAAGTTCTTATCGTTAAAAATGGTGCTAATTTTGCCCCAACCGATCCGATATTTTTTAACATTTGAAAGCTAACATCTGATTGGTTGGGGCAAAATTAACACAATTTTAACGATAAGAACTTTTATTGAATAACCCTGATAGTATGTCACAATAAAAAGCACCTAAATCAAGTGTGTGTGCCTCTCCACCACTTACTTTGGAACTTTTGAATGCTACCCTTCAACAAAAGGATGCGGCGCAACAAAAAGGGCATGGCTTTATGTGTGAGCGTGGGTTTGTAAGTGGGTGTGGCAATGTTAATAATTTTGTATTTGAAAACTGTTATCTATACAGTTCTCTATTCAAACACACAAAAACACATGTTGGTGCAACTGTTACATTACAAATATCTACTGTAGAATAAAAGATGTTGGCCAAAAGATTTGTAAGCCCTGCTACCACGTCAAGGTAGACTCTTTCAGCAGGGCCCTAACTAACCTAACTAACCTAACCTAACCTAACCAACTCTGAAGCTAACTTAACCATATGAAATTCCTTTTAAGAATGTCCAACACATCTTTTTGTTTGGTAGAAATATCTCATTAAATTTATAGTCTACATTATATCTGTTATTAAGATAAATTGTGGAGGGCTTTTTGCTCCTTTTGGCCCACCTCTCCCTAAACTATATAGCCCTGTCTATTGTATGCCCAAGTCCTACCCCATAGAGCCATGAATCTATTTCTTGCACTGACGAGATCTCACAAGATTGAAGCATGTCATGTCTGCAGGTCAGATGATTGACTCTATACAATAGGCTATATTGCATATTATTAAGCCAGTGGTTCTGGACACATGCATTAGCAAAGGGACATAAAGGATAATTTTGCATATCTACGCCCCTTACTTTAGGGAACTTGAGAGTAAGAAATTACTTCTTGTTTCTTAGATTTTGTGGGCAATGCTATTCATATAGCATGAGACTGCAAGATACCTTCTGTTATAAGAAGGTGTTTCTCCATTTTTATGCTCTGTGGAAGACTTTTTGCTATTTTTAGCCCCTAAGCTATATAGCTGCCTTGTCTAAGATAAATTCAATAAGAGTCATTTAATTAAATCTTTTGGTCAAAACCTTTCAATACTAAAACTAAAGTAAAAAGAGATTGATCCCACTTGAAGTTTCTAAACAATAAAAACTAATCTTACTATAGTTCATTACTTTCTCAATGCAACTGTAAATTTGAGCCTCTACCAATCCCATTGATTTCGTCTTATACAGACTGTATCCTCAGCTGTGTTGATTGGAGATTGCAGCTTTCCTTTTTGGTTTGAAGACACGGCAGTTAGAAACACGCAAGCGGCCGGTCAGACCAGACTACAACCACATGCGGGTGGCCAATTAGACGGTGGTTCAGTTCCGACCTGGTGGATCAACGAACGCTGACCTGACTACAACCACACACAGGCGTCCGGTCAAACCAGACTACAACCACACACAGGCGGCCAGTAAGACCGGACTACAACCACACGCCGATGTCCGGTCAGTCGGTGGTTCTGTTCAGACATGGTGGATCAAGGAATGCCGACCTGACCGGACTACAACCACACACGGGCATCTATTAATGTGAGTGTGATAGTAAATGTGAGTGTCTGTTAATGTGAGTAAAGGTTCTTACACACGTGTGATCGTGTGTAATTGGCCTGAGTGTGGGTACTCCTAGCAGAGATCCGCTAGGTTGGTCGGGCAATGATCCCCGACCAAATGTCCCTTTTGGCCGATAAAGTGCCTACACAAGGGGCCAATTATCGGCCGAAATGTTCGTTCGTACACATCGTGCATTGCGGGTCGGGATCAGCGATCGCACGTGTGTACGAACCTTAAGTCTGTAAATGTAAGTGTCTAGAAATGTGAGTCTCTGTATTTGTTAGAGTATCTCTGTGTACTGTAAGTGAGTGTCTGTACATGTTGCATCAACAGACACCGACCCAACTGCAAAAGACAGGACTACAACCACACGTACACAAAAATCTGTACTGTTTGTACCCAGCTTTACTTGATCTTTTGAATCTGGGAATTGTTTTAGACAATTAGGTGCAGATAAGGTGATGCATGGTCTTTGTTCAACTTTGTCTTCTTCTATATAGTTTGTCAACTGTGCATTATGGAAATCAGGTTCCAGGTTGAAATGTTTCTAAGTTAGAGATTGATTTAGTGTTATGGGAATGTTATTCTAGTCCGATGTAGTTATTAAATCTGTGGTATCGCTTACGCCATTTTTCTAGTTTACCTGATTTTACAGCTTCCTTTTGTTGCTCCAATCAGGAGTCCCATGTGGTGTGTCTTTCTATTTGCCGTAATGCTGCACAATCCCCTTCAAGATAGATCTGGTATGAGTGTTCCGAACCAGAGGTGTATACAACCACACGCATGTGTCCGGGCCGACTGAACTACAACCACACGCATGCAGTCGGTCAGACTGGAATGTCCGTTTGTCGCGTACGTGAACGTGCTTGGGGGGCTTGGGTCAGTGCCAAGATTGTACGTGTGTATTTTTTAGCATTGTTTATATTTTTATAGAGGAGGGTAGTACAATCATAGTTATAGAGTCCTTGTTTTAGGCCATATGTACAGTATGTGTTTATTTACGATGGCTGTTCTTTCAATTACTTTGAGTGTCCTTATTAAATAGCTCTTGTGTAATAAGTGGCTTGTTCGTATTATATCAAAGGCTATTTTTTTGCCGTTTGCATTTTTAACCTTTATTGCATGTCCATTTATGGTGTGTCTTATGATTAACAAATTAACAAGTGTCTTTCACATCGTACAGTTAAGCAATGTACTTAGGGTTACTCATGATTTTGTGATTAATGTCAAACTTTTGGACATTTGTAGCTGTGCACAAAGGATCGCATCCCTATCCTTTGAAATGAGAAGTCACGCTATGATGGGTCTGGGCCTGCCCCCGGGCAGTGGTGGAGCCAGGATACATGTGCCCTCTCCACTGCAAAGATTGCACTAAGGTTTTTTACCTAAAACACTTTCCGTAGCCATTGTTCAATGAAATTCTCCACTTGCGATATTTCTGTCCTCTCAGGGAACTCCATCAAACGTAGGATTTTGTGCCTCGATCTGTCCTCCAGATCCTCTGCTCTATCTTTATACTGTTGCATCTCGTTTCAGACAGGCAATATAATCTGGTATTAGTGGTATTGTATCCACCAATCTCAGCCATGTTTCAGCTTCCCCAACTCTCTGTCAAAACTTCTGCAGGTCCTGTTACTGTAGGTCCACGGCCACACGGACCTATTCTATAAGGAGAGTAAAAGTGCATCTTGATTCTCGTATAGCAATAGGCTAGTAGGCAATTGTGGCAATTTAAGGTCGGTCTCAGGTTCAGATGAGTCCACGGGGGCTTGTAACTTCAGTACTTCAGTGGCTGGGGTATGTTCCCTCTGTGCAGCCACGTCGTCTTCTGTACCCGGCTCACATTGTCTTGAAAATTTGCTGAGATGCTCTACTGCCAAGTATTCTAATTTCCCCTTTTATCTTTGTCCTTGTTTAGCCCATCATTAGTGATATTTCTTAGTTTTGAATTGCAGATAATTGCCTGGATAACCTGATTGTAATAGAGAAATGGGGAATTTAATAAAATATAATAATAAAATACATTTGGTGTGGACAAAAGAACATAAAAGACCAGAGAGATGGAGAGATTGTATTATTATGTGGATTGCTGAGGTATTGCTACCTTTCCATCTTCGCTCCATTTATATGAAATGTTTATATATGGATATGAAAATTTCAGGTGAAAGAGCAATAACTGGTCCATAGTCCTTCAACACACCATATTAAGTTTCACTGTGGGAAACTTACTATATATACCAATCACTTCTGGAAAAATACTGTATATACCAATCACTGTGGGAAACTTACTGTATATACCAATCACTGTGGGAAACTTACTGTATATACCAATCACTGCTGGAAAAATACTGTTAATACCAATCACTGTGGAAAACTTACTGTTTATAGTTTTTACAGTAAGTTTCCCATGGTGATTGGTATATATAGTAATATATGTATATACAGTACTAGCAAAAGTGTGCCCGTTGGTGCACAGTGGAAATTATGTGTGTATGTTTTGCTATTTGGAATTACAGTGCTCACAGGAACCATCAGGAAACATCCAGGGGGCAATAATAAAATAAGTCTGAAGGTCCTAAAAAAAACCCCAAATAATCGCATCATATTAAATGAACAAACTCACACTTATATCCTCCCTTACCTATACTACCTGCCAGCTAGAATATAGAGGGTCTATGTGGAATAAACCTGCAGGTCTGAGAACTGACCCAGGCAACCTAAACAGCACCTTTGGGCAATCAAAAGCAGCCCATACATATATCCGATTTTACTTTCCAGACCGAGTGCTCCCGCGACATTAGAACAATCCTGCAAGAACCGCCTGTCTGTGGCATAGAAGAATGGGAAAGATGGTTCTGGCAAGATCAAACTAATATTGCATGAGCGATTGGTTGGATAAGTAAAATCGGATATATTTATAGCCACCTTAAATCCTATACAGTATCCTGATTAACATGCAAGGCTCATATTTATTAGTATTTACCACAACAAGTTTAACAAACCAATGGGGTTAGGACTTGGGAGCACAGGATACTGATTGAATGTACATGTTAGGGAGAGGTGTGGATAGAGGAGCTAAAAGCTCCACACAGAGTATAAAATTAAATAGAGCCTTATAACAGAAGGTACCTCATAGAATCCTGTTATTATAATAGCATTGCCTTAATAATCTAACATATAAACACATTTTTCTCACTTAAAGAAATGGGTGGGGACATGCAAAGTATCTTATTTATTGCCTGTGGCAAAGGCATGTGTCTAGATATAATACAGCCTAATGGTATAGAGCAGGTGACCTTTTATGTGTTTGAAAACCAAAATTCCCAGCATTCTCTTTCTGCAGTAAGTTTTTTCTTAATATCATGTAGCTAAGGCATCTGTCTAGATCTAATACAGCTTAAGCTTGTGACCTTTCACTACAAATCCCAGCATTCTCTGTTTTGGAGTTAGTGTCTTCTTAATGAACTTTTCATATGTTTAAAACTACAACTCCCAGCATTCCCTAACTGCACAGAATTCTGGAAAACTTAGTTTTCATACATCCTGGAATAAAGGCCATGGTTTAGCGCTTCTTACCCAAGGGTTTGAACATGCAAGTGATTCATCTGCCCTTCCCTTACATCCATAGCTATTAGACTATTGGATTAGGGAAGCATTATATGGGTCGATTGGTTGGCATAACGTTAATGCCCGCTTTGTGGCGGCAGCGCGAGTACCAGAAGAGGCACTCGTGCGGCCGTTTCAAAGTAATTTACCAGAGGTTGCGTGCCACTTTACACGTAAATATTAAACACCAACTAATAGCTGGCGATAAATACTTATTTGCGAGTGAGATTCACCCAAAATCGCATAGCCTCTGGTAAATCCCGTACGGGAGATTTGCCCAGAGAGCGTGTGCCTCTGGGTGAATCTCCCTGTTAAGAGTCATAAACTTTATCATATTTGCACTCACTTCTAAATACCACCTACCTGGCAGTTATAATCTATAAAGTCTAAAGCTTTGTGCACTAATGCGATCGCCGGTGCCGACGCATGACGTGTGCGAACGGCCGTTTCGGATTATATTTGTGCCGTGTATCGACAGAACGGCCATTTTAGCCAATAAAGTGCCCATACATGGCACATTTGTCGGACGTTCGTAGACATCATGCGTCACGGGTTGGCACCCGCGATCGCATTTGTGTACGAACCTTAAGGCTGGGTAAACACCAGTAACGAACCAATAGTGCCACGGATTAGTTGGCTGGAAATATGTGATGGTGTGGGGCGGCCAGCCGCGAGTTTGGTCGTCCGTATCAGACAAATGGGTCAGTTAGTAAATCACGGCCAATCATGCAGTTCCCTATGGGACCACATGATCAGTCTGTCACATGCACTGCTGGCTGCAGCCACTGTTACTGTGACCAACAGTCATCTGTCCTGGCAGGGCTCTCACACAAAGCAGATGCTCAGTTGGGATACATGTATTATATGTATCCAGACAAAATGGTATTAACCTGCAGATCTGAACACAGATCCAGGCAATCCTGCCACAATTTACAATTCAATCTGAAAAGCTCCATTGGACATCCTGAGACCCTATACAGGATCCAGAATAACATGCTAGGTTCATACTTATTGGTAATTACCACAGCAAGTTCCAGATTTACAGTCAATATGGGGTTAGGAAACACAGGATTCTGATTAGCTGGACAAGTTATGGAGAGGTTTGGATAAAGGAGCTAAAAGCTCCCCACAGGGTATAAAATGAAGCAGTTCTTATAACTGAAGGTACCTGATAGCCTCATGTTTAACCCTTTCAGTGCCACAGATCGTATATTCACGATCTGTGCATGAAAGGCTTAAACTGCCACAGATCGTGAATATACGATCTGTGGCTTCCCCTTTAAAAAAATAAAATTGCCCCAAGCTAGGGGCAATCGGGGGGCAGCATTCAACTGCCCCCCTAGCCCCCTCGATCCAAATCCGAGGGGGGGATCGGGAGATAGCAGCCCTTTTCTGAAGAGCCGGCAATAGGCTGCCGGGAGCAAGAGGAAGGAGGAAGTCCTGCGATAAGGGAGACCCCGGCGACATCACAGGATTTCCTTCTTCACCAGGGTCTTCCCATAGGCTTCCCCCTAGATGCCCCTGGTGGTGTAGTGGAGGTACTGCACTGCAATCTCCATTCAGAACACAGTGCAGTACCTGGTATATATAGTAAAGCTGTCAGTGAGACAGTTTTACTATACTTTTTGTGAATGGAACTCAAAGTTCCATTCACAAATAGATTTTTTCTACTGGGGTCAGAGATCAAAATTTGGTGATCACTTCTGATCACCAAATTATTAATCTTTGCCAATAAATGAAAAATCACTTCCTGGAAAATGATTTCCTGGAAGTGATTTTTCCGATCAGATTTCGAATTGGAAAACGGGCATTTATGCCCATATTCCAAGTTCGTTATCATTCCCTAAGATGATCTGATGATTATCTTTGGGAATGATAAAAAAAAAAAAGGGGAAATGCACACAAAAAAATTCTTAAAGTGATACACAAACCCTTTTTTTTTTTACACTAAAGCCATAAATTAGCAAAAAACTTTGTCTTCTCCAAGCTTCCCAATGTCCCTGGTGATATCGGTAAAGTAAACGCAGATACTTATTTGTGCGATTTCAAGGGAAACTAAGCCAATTTTTAAGGAAATTTTGCAGAGGTACCAAAAAAAGTAAATTTTTAGGATCAGTAAAGTGTGCAAAAACTTGTGTGACTCTCCGTACTAAAAGGTTTTCACTAAAATACCACTAAAAGGGGGAGAGTGTGCGTGTGGGGGGTGAGTTGTGGCGTTTTTTAATTTTTTTCTTATAACTGCACTTCTACATGCGTCCCATTTGAGCTAGTTGGTGGCCTCGTCTCTATTTGCACCCACGCAAATGGCACACCGTTTGATTCAGGACATGTGGGAGATTGCTATTTAGTGGATTTTTTTGCTTGTCAAGTGGGTTTAGGTAGTATTTCAACCTTTGAATCATCTTATTTTATTTTCACAAAATCTTCTAAAAGCACGGAGTACTATGGATGACAGCGTCTGGAATTCTTCATGTATGCATGAAATCATGGCACTGGTATGTAGCTGAAGGTGTGTAAATTCCAAAAATATATAGTTTGTGGGGGGTATTTCCAAGTTTAGGGCTGTTTCCTTTGAAAAAGGATAGGCTGTTCAAAAAACAGAGCACTTTGATTTTTTCTTGTAATTACACTTGTGCATGCGTCCCATTTGAGCTAGTTGATGGCCACGTCTCTGTTTGCACCCACACATATAGCATACCGTTTGATGCAGGATATGTGGGAGATTGACATTTAGTGGGTTTTTTTGCTTGTCAAGTGGGTTTAGGTAGGATTTCAACCCTTGAATCATCTTATTTTATTTTTCACAAAACCTCCTAAAAACACGGAGTTCTTTGGATCACTGGGTCTGGAATTCCTTATGTATGTATGAAAGCATGGCACCGTAATGTAGCTGAAGGTGTGTAGATTCCCAAAATATATAGTTTGTGGGGGAAATTTCCAAGTTTCGGGACTGTTTCCTTAGAAAAAGGGTAGGCTGTTCAAATTACAGAGCACTTTGATTTTTTCTTGTAATTGCATTTGTGCATTCGTCCAATTGAGCTAGTTGGTGGCCACTGTCTGTGTGCATTCACACATATGGCTACCGTTTGATTCAGGACATGTGGAAGATTGAATTTAGTGGGGGGGTTTATTTGTGGGGGGTATTTCCAAGTTTTGGGGCTGTTTGAAATTACAGAGCACTTTGATTTTCTTTCTTGTAATTGCACTTATGCATGCTTCCCATTTGAGTTAGTTGGTGGCCATGTCTCTGTGTGCAACCACACATATGGCATACCATTTGATTTAGGACATTTGGGAGATTGATATTTGGTAACTTTTTTTTCCATTACTTGGGGTTTTGGCAGGGTTTTTTAACTTTGAAACTGTTGTTTCTTTATTTTTTTCTCAGAAAATATGCTAAAAGTGCAAAATTCTACGAAGATCTGCGCGCATCTGGTATGAATGAAAAAATGGCACCGTTGCTTAGCTGAAGGTATGTAGACTCTGAGAATATATATTTTTGAGGGGTATTTTTGAGTTAGAGGGGTGTTTAGATTGTAAAATCTTAAAAGTTGCTGTTATTGGGCCACTACACATTGGCTCACTTTGTGACTAGTGGCTTTCATGTCCGTGTGTGTAACCACGCATATGGCATACCGTTTGATTCAGGGCATTTGGAAGATTGATAATTGACAAGTTTTTTTTACATGACATGGAAATTTGCCATGATTTTTAACTTTGAATTGTATTTTTATAAAAATTTTCCTGAAAATCTGGTAAAAAAGTGAAATTTTACAAGAAACTGCACCCACACCATTGGTGGTATGCATAAAGGAATCACACCATTGTGTAGCTGAAGGTCTGTAGATTCCAATAATATATATATAGTTTTGGGGGGTATTTCTAACATAGAGGGGTTTTTAGTCTGACAAATCTGAAAAGTTGCTGTAATTGGGCCATTGATCATTGGCTCATTTTGTGGCTAGTTGATTCGACGTCTGCGTGTGTAACCATACATAGGGCATACCGTTTGATTCAGGACATTTGGGAGATTGATATTTGGTAACTTTTTTTTACATTACTTGGGATTTTGGCATGATTTCTACCTTTGAGAGTGTTTTTTTTCTAATTTTTTTAGAAAATCTGCTTAAACTGCAAACTTCTACGAAGAACTGTGCCCACACCATTGATGGTATAAATGAACAAACTACAGAATTACGTAGATAAAGGTGTGTAGCTTCGAGAAATATATGGTTTGTGGGGGTTGTTTTGTGGAAAAAACTGCAGACTGTTCAAAATCGGAGTTGGCTAAATATTTTTGCTGTCTCTGAGCCATCGTGCATTGTCTCACTTTGTGGCCTTTCGCTTCCAAGTCCGCGTGTGTAACCACACATATGGCATACTGTTTGATTCAGGACATTTGGGAGATTGATATTTAGTAAAGTTTTTTTACATTCCATGAGGTTTTGGCATGATTTCTACCTTTTGAAGTTGTTTTTTGTTAATTTTTTCAGACAAATGCAAACTTCTACGAAGAACTGCGCCCCCACCATTGATGGTATGAATGAACAAACTACAGCGTTACATAGCTAAAGGTGTGTAGATTTCAGGAATATATAGTTTGTGTGGGGTATTTCTGAGTAACGGGGGTGTTTTGTGGAAAAAAACTGCAGAATGTTCAAATTCGGAGTTGGCTTAATATTTTAGCTTATTGTGAGCCATCGTGCATTGTCTCACTTCGTGGCTATTCGCTTCCACGTCTGCGTGTGTAACCACACATATGGCATACCGTTTGATTCAGGACATTTGGGAGATTGATATTTGGTAACTTTTTTTTACATTCCATGGGGTTTTGGCATGATTTCTACCTTTTTGAATGTTGTTTGATGTTTTTTTTGAAAATCTGGTAAAAGTGCAAATTTCTACGAAGAACTGCGCCCACACCATTGATGGTATGAATGAACGAACTACAGCGTTACATAGCTGAAGGTGTGTAGATTTCAGGAATATTTAGTTTGTGTGGGGTATTTCTGAGTTAGGGGGTGTTTTGTGGAAAAACTACAGACTGTTCAAATACAAAACTGGCTAATTTTTTTTTGCTGCTACTGACATTTGGCACTGGTCACGCTCTGGGTTAGTTGGTAGCCATGTCTCTGGGTATACCCATGAATGTGGCATACTGTTTTATTCGGGAGGGGTTAGGCTTTCATATTTGAGATGCGTTTGAACTTTCCTCCACAGGTTTTAGCTGAAATTTGCATTTGATTTTGTCTCTGATTTTACAGTTGAGGAAAAAAAAGGAAAATGTGAGAAAATAACTTACAATTGGACGAAGAGCTGCGCCCGAAACTTACCTCACTCGTAAAATCCTGCGGGTGTGTAGTTTCTAAAAATATCTCACTTGTGGGGATATTTTAGTTAATTTGGTAGATATTCTATTTTAACTGTCAGTAGAGGTTATACATTTTAATTTGGTGTAATATTCTTGAAGGTGCAGTTTTAGTTTGGGGGGGGTCTCCTGTACAGGAAAAGTCGGGTACCTACATATATCTGGTATCGTTGTACTCGGGAGTATCAGAGCTTTTAGAAACAGTAAGATTTTGTGCGTAACCTTAAGATAACTATAAATAAAAATGGGAAAAATCCATGAAAATTTGCTAGTTTTTCATTTTTTTTACATATTTTACCAGTAAAATTTCCAGAAAAGTTCCAAAATTCTGTTAACGTGTTAAAGTAGACTTTGTGCTGAAAAAAACAATGTATAATATTCCTGATTTACTGCAAGGTTTCCTACTGTAAAATTAGTCTAAAGCTATTAAGGGCAAAATCCTGAAAATTCTTCTGGCACTTAACGCAAAAAAAATGAAAATCTGCTGGCACTGAAAGGGTTAAAGGGCAAGTCTAGCCCTAAAATGAAAACTTACATACAGGTAACTCACCCCCCAAAACCCTCAACGGTAATAGTTTGAAATCTGAAATATATAAGTCTAACCTGAAATCCTGCACAATGTCCTGTTTCCCCTGTTTCTGCTTCCTGGTTCTTCCAGTTATCAACTGTCAGTTATGGATTTGCCAGTTGACATCAAAGCCAATGACTGAATATTAATCCCCTATCTGCCTCTTCTGATCATGCCCAGGCTCAGCACCTGCTCAGTACAGGTTTCTAAATTACTCAGTTTCCATGAGGCATCCAGAAGCATAGCAGGCATACAGTAATGAATTCATAGGACAAAGTATGATATATCAACATATTTTAAAGAGGCCATTCTTTCTAAAAGATGTTCTTATGAGGGTGGAGTTGTCCTTTAATATATTAATATTGGGGTAAAAACTGCCCATTTCTCTAAGAATGCTGGGTAGTTTCAGAGACATGTAAAGTCATTTAATCATAAACAGACACTTCCTGTCTAGCAAACAGAAACTGGATTGTCTCATTACTTTCTATGGAGAGGGGAGGGGGAGTAAATGTGAGAGTCTGAAGAATGTTCTAATTGGCTAAGACTGTCACATGTTTTAGAAACAGCACATAACTCGGTGTAATACAGGAACTTCCTTACACTTCCTGTCTCTTCATGGACAGTGCCTAAGAGAATTTTTTGATTTGCTAACAGTGAAAGATCAGAACCTCTCATTGGATGTTAGTAAAATTCCACTTCCTTTTAGTGTCTACATGGAGACCCTGTAGAAATCCTGGAGGTGTGTCTTAACCTATCATTTTGAGTTTCCCATTCAAACCTAGGGGTGTCCAGTAAAGTAAGTTTAGTTTATTAATTGTATATAAATTGTTTTGTTATTCAGTAGTAGGTAGTAGTCCTATACTTTGTATGGTGTTATTTCTTATGGTGATTTTAATTAAATAGTGCTAATTACACACATACATATGGACCTTCCTATGTGTAATAATGCTATATACCCCCACCTAGTTAGTTGCTCCTAAAAACTCAATGCAATCTCCGTAAAAATATAAATTTATTTATATAATATATATATATGGGATAAGGGATAAGTCCAGTAGTGATTAGTATATACATTAAGTTCCCCACAGTGATTGGTATATACAGTAATTTTCTAGCAGTGATTGGCATTTACAGTAAGTTTCCCACAGTGCTATATACAGTAGTGGTATATGCAGTAAGTTCCCACAGTGATTGGTATATACAGTAAGTTCCAACAGTGATTAGCATATGCAGTAATTTTCCTACAGTGATTTGTATATAAGTTTCCACAGTGATTGGTATAAACAGTAAGTTTCCCACAGTGATTTGTATATAAGTTTCCCACAGTGATTGGTATATAGTATTTGAAGTTGAATAAAGACATACGTCCATCTAGTTCAACCCACTCAGCCATACCCACACTTCCTGCCTAACTTTTGATCCAGAGGAAGGCAAAAAAAAACGTACCAGAATTATGGAGTGGGAAAAAATTCTTTCCTGACTCCAAGTGGCAATCAGAAAAATCATTGGATCACCTCTACTTTATATCAATACCAGCAACCTGCAACATTCCTTGCTTTCAGAAACTTCAGCTTTCTTTTGAAACTATCCAATGAACCTGCCATCACAACTTCCAATGGAAGACAGTTCCATAGTTTTACCGTTCTCTCAGTCAAAAACCCTTTCCGAACTTTAAGACTAAATTTATTTTCTTCAAATCTTAAGGGATGTACGCGTGTCCTCTGATATGTTATTTTGGTGAACAATGCCCCAGATCAGATAGTTTAATGTATGGCCCATTACACAGTATACACAGTAATCATATCCCTACACAAGCGCTTTTTCTCTTTTGTGCATAATTGTAACTTATCCAATCTGTGTTCATATTCAGGCTTCCCCATTCCCTTAATTAATTTAGTTGCCTTTCTCTGATTTCAAAGATGTTCTATTTGTATACAGGATTCTAAAATTGCACTGCATATTCCAAATGTGGCCTTACCAATTCTTTGTAAAGAGGGAGAATAACATTTTTCTCTCTTTAATCCATGCCTCTCTTTATACAAGACAATCAGGGAGATTCAATAAAAGTTCTTATCGTTTAAAATGGTGCTAATTTTGCCCCAACCAATCAGATTTTATTTAACATTTGAAAGCTTACATCTGATTGGTTGGGGAAAAATTAGCACCATTTTAAACGATTAGAACGTTTATTGAATAACACTGAATGTCTTGCTGGCTTGCTGCCCGGCACTGCTTGCTACCTTTAAGTTTGTTATCCATCAAAACTCCAAGATCCTTTTCCAACTGGGATTCATTTAACACAGAGCCATTTATAGTATAAGCAGTACAAGGATTTTTAAGTCCAGAATGCATCACCAACATTGAATCTCATCTGCCACTTAGCAGCCCAATGTGACAATCAGACAATCTATCTAGATCCATCTGTAACAACTGCACACCCTCTGAAGTTTTAACGGTCGACAAAGTTCTGTCGTCAGCAAACAGAGACCTTGCTGAAAATACCGACCAAGTCATTAATAAACATTAAATAGAAGTAGCCCCAACACGGAACCCTGCAGCACCCAACTTAGGACTTCAGTCCATATTGATGAAGCCCCATTAACAACTACTCTCTGCGTCAACCAACATTTTATCCATGTACAAATGTGCCAACCCAGCCCAACAGACCTTAGCTTATACATTATTTGCCTATGGGGGACTGAATCAAAAGCAGATACAGAGATTGATGGTTTACAGAGAGAGATTAGACAGACAGATACAAAGATTGATGGGTTAGAGACAGATACAGAGATTGGAGGGGTTTACAGAGAGAAAGAAGACAGGACAGATTACAGGAGATTAGAAAGACAGGACAGTACAAGAGATTGATGGGTTACAGAGAGAGATTAGACAGACAGCAGATACAGAGATGATGGGTTACAGAGAAGAGTTAGAAAGACAGACAGATACAGAGATTGATGGTTACAGAGAGAGATTAGACAGACAGACAGATACGAGATTGATGGGTTACAGAGAGAGATTAGACAGACAGACAGTACAGAGATTGATGGGTTACAGAGAGAGGTTAGACAGGACAGGGGATATTACAGAGATTGGTTACACGAGGGATTTGAGGGGTTTACCAGAGAGAGATTAGATAGACAGACAGCTACAGAGATTGATGGGTTACAGAGAGAGATTAGACAGCCAGATACAGAGATTGATGGGTTACAGAGAAAGATTAGACAGACAGACAGATACAGAGATTGATGCGTTACAGAGAGAGATTAGACAGACAGACAAATACAGAGATTGATGGGTTACAGAGAGAGATTAGACAGACAGACAGATACAGAGATTGATGGGTTACAGAGAGAGATTAGACAGACAGACAGATACAGAGATTGATGGGTTACAGAGAGAGATTAGACAGACAGACAGATACAGAGATTGATGGGTTACAGAGAGAGATTAGACAGACAGATAAAGAGAATGATGGGTTACAGAGAGAGATTAGACAGATATTTAGATAAAGATAGAATGATAGATACAGGAAAATATAGATTGGATTGAACTGGTAAACAGACACTTGAAATGAACCTTCCCCATCAGATTTAGATGTTTCACCTTTACACTGCCCAGTTACCATACACACTGCGTTACTTTTATGAAGCCTGCCAGACTGACCCCTCTTCTTTCCCCAGGCAGCACCACCTTAGGACAGCTTTAGAAAAGCAACCTCCTCCCCCCGTTCCCGCCCAACCAGGGAATTTTCTCTGCTGCTCTGCACAGGAAGGCAGCCTATCTTGAGATAAGCCAACCAAACTATGCAGCCACATCACCCAGCAAATCACAAAGTAGGATCTGCATTGAGGGGCAGCACAAACAGCCAATCAGATCCCCCAATAAACCCAGCCTATCCAGGAGCATGCAGCATGGCCCTGGCCCCGCCACTTAGTACAGGTAATGGAGACAGCATCAAGCAGCAGCTGTACTGTGCCCTATGAATTACATTCAGTCCAGTACAATGACAGAAATCCGTTACACAATGATATGTGCACATTGGTCAGTACAGTTACTTGGTGGTTTCCCTATAAACCTTAAAGGGCAAGTCCAGCCCCAAAATGAAAACTTACACAGGTAAGTCACCCCCAAACCCCTAAATGGTAATAGTTTGAAATGTGAAATATATAAGTCTAACCTGAAATCCTGCACAATGTCCTGTTTCCCCTGTTTCTGCTTCCTGGTTCTTCCAGTTATCAACTGTCAGTTATGGATTTGCCAGTTGACATCACAGCCAATGACTGAATGTTAATCCCCTATCTGCCTCTTCTGAGCATGCTCAGGCTCAGTACAGGCTCAGTACAGGTTTCTAAATGGCACAGTTTCCACAAGGCATCCAGAAGCATAGCAGGCCTACAGTAATGAATTCATAGGACAAACTATGATATATCAACATATTTTAAAGAGGCCGTTCTTTCTAAGAGATGCCCTTATGAGGGTGGAGTTGCCCTTTAACTGATCCCTCTGCTGGCCATTGATATCCCCACAATCAGGGCCATTTTATTATCATGGTTTGTGGGGAAAGTGTTTGTTGTTTTGGTGATATGGACATGTTCCCCAGACCATTACCCTGGTGCCACAGCCATTTACAGTAAGTCACCATTGCTATTTTAACTGTATATCTGGTCTATTCAGCTAGATCAACTTGAAGAAGTTTGACTAGTCATCCGACTGGTTTCTCAATTCAGAAAGACTTGTACAAGAATTTGTTGGCAATTATGTACCCTGGAAAGTCACAATTAGCATATAACAGCCAGGTGTTAGGGACCTTCTGATGCAAGGTGTGGATGCATTGTGGCTAAGACATGTCATCGAAACTGCCCAGGGTAAGGTGTCAAAACAGCATTGTACATGACAGAGAGTTGGTGTAGAACTCACCACCTCCGATGCAAACAAAAAAGGCTAGTACCATGCAGCATACATCTGAATTCCACAGTAAAAGGCATCAGAGTTAAACAGATATGCAAAAAGCTCAAACACAGCTCCTAAACAAACGAGTACAACAGACATATTTAACAGTTGATGCTTTAAAGGGCATCTCCACCCTGCAGGAAAACCTTTCATATAATTTATTGTAGGGCATCCCTGTCCACCCCCAACCGCCATGTCAGATGTTTAAAAAAGGATTCAGAACGCTACTTACAGCCCCTCAGACCTGTGGCATATTGATCTGGCCTCCTGCTTGCCGAACTAGCAAACAGGGGCCAGACTGACAGCTGTGGCTGTGATTGGCTGAGAGGCAGCCAATCACAGATGCGGCTGCAGTCAATGGAGAGTTCTGCAGGAAAGAAGGTCTGTAAATAGAGTTCTTCTTTTTAACCAAACAAGCACAGCTTTCTCAGCACTGTAAGGGCAAGCAAAGGCAATGGAACAAGTTCTCTATACTGCCATCCCAGAACACCCCCAAAGAAGACAAACTACCTTGGAGACAAAAGAAGGGAGTTGTCCATTTATCAAACAAGGAGGAATGGGTGCGAAACTTGTTGCCATGGGATCACACAAGGAGCCAATTGCTTGGGTAAGGACTCAGACGTGTACCTGCATCTTAAGGAATAAGGACATATCTGGAATGAAGATTTTAATGTGATCTTGGTGAAGGAACAGGACTTACTCTGAGCAGTTTCGATTACAACTCTTAGCCACAGTGCAATCACACCTTGCGTCAGAAGCACCCTAACACCTGGCTGTGATATGCTAATTGGGTTTTTCCAGGGTACTTAATTGCCATTACGTCATTCTGAATTGAGAAAGAGAGTCGGAAGACTAGCGAAACGTCTTCAAAAACTAAACTATAGAACTTTAGAAATTTTACTTTAGGAAGTTCGGCCATCTCTAATCCACCGTGGTTTTCTGGGAGGAGGCTATATCTATCATACGACAAATAAGAAAATGGTAGTGTATTGTAGTGTAGTGTAGTGTAGTGTAGTGTATTGTAGGGTAGTATAGTGTAGTATAGTCACTATTCCATGAAAACACAGTAAAACTCTCTATAGCGTCAATGCTTAACTAAGATTTTCCACCCGGTTATTTTTTATGGTACTTCTCAAAACTAAGTTGAGGAGCTTTCCAATGCCCAGTTGTATTCAATTGGTGCCTGTTCCACTTAATATGGCAAAAGTGCATTTTGCACAGCAATCATTGTAATAACAGCCAGTAAACACAGCAGGTTAGATGCACAGAGAGGCCAAGAATTAAAAGACGGTTATACTCACCTCTCCCTTGCTCTCTTTCTTCCTCCCATTCGTAATACCCTGGGTAAGGACCTAAAAGCTAAGTGCTCACCCCCTGGGCACTTCACCTAACAGTAGCTGAACTTCAGTAAGCTGAACTTAGAAAACTCTGCAAAGAAGCGTTAATTTCCCATTGTCTACATCGCAGACTGTCACTGACAGTCCCAGTGGGGAGGAATGGAATGTAGCGCAGAGGGTAACTTTGAGTAAATATATCAGCTGTTAGGTAAAGTCCCATGGGTGAGGACTCAGCAATTTACAGTAGGACCTTGCCCTGGATGTTATGCAGCTATGGAACAGGGAAAAGGTGAGTTTAATTGCCCTTTAATTTCTTTTCATACACAGCTGCCAATAAAGCAGAATAGTGTTTTTTGCTCATAGATAATGACAGTGTCATGTTCACCTCTCAAATCAAACCCCCCTCCCCCCCAATTTAAAACCAAAATAGTTCTTCTTTACCTTTCGTTTGTCTCTTAAAAGCTTGCGAACCAGGAAGCAGTACTAAGGGTAATGGAATGTCTGACAGCATTTGGGGTTTGTCTTACATCTCTCGGATTTATAACTTTTGGAGTTTCGAGGTTTCGAAGGTGATTTACATATATACAATGTTTTTATTTAAGGGGTGAAATTGCCCTTTAAACGCCTTTGTTGGTTTGTTTTCTACTGTATAAGATGAGCATCTGTACAGACACTCTTTTCAGTAATGTAATGCAATTTATTAGAAATCCTGAGCTCCCTTCATCCCTCTGTTATTCTGTGAACCCTTCACTTTGTAATATTGCTTTATTATGAAGGATTGTTACTTCTGTCCTCACATAACTAATCAGGAACATGTCAAAATGCCTGAAATTTGTTGTTGTGCTTATTTTTTTTTCACTACCTGCAAAAAGCCTGCAAAACAACAGATTAAAAGCGTTAGTCCATGAAGATCAGCTCAAAGGGAAATCTAAATGGTTTGGTAATCTTCACAGAGGAATGGTCTCCCTGCACCATATGTAACCATACAACATGTATAGTAGATCATGGCCAGTACACACAGTAACCTTTCCCCTGCTATCGACTGTCTAGCTAAGTAAATAAGCGTACACCTTGCTTAGAATTAGGTAAAATGTTACTTTTAAGATCATCATTTATTACTTTAGTGAAAATAAAATCTTTGATGTTTTAAATTATTGTTTGATAATTCTTCACCAGCCACCAGGACAAGTAATCACATTCAACATTCCCTGGCAGCATGCTGGGAATTGTAGTTTGCTAACATCTTTTGGACATCCCTGACTTTCACTTTTAGAATTTCAAGCAAACATATTATACAGCAGTAACCTTGAACCTTGGCAGATGTTTGGAAACTACAACTCCCAGCATGCCATGTTCGCAGAGTTGTAGTTTCTAAAGATCTGGAGCGTCAAGGTTCGATGTCACTGTTATACTGTGATCCTGCCTTGGACATGCACAGTCAGACATCTCTGTTGTTTTGCAATAAAATCAGCTGTTCCAAAACATAAAACAAACATCTATTACAGTTTAATGAAGGTGGGATGTGAGATGAATATTCATAATTAGGTTGGTCTGAACAACAGTGTGTGTAAAGATTATTCTACTGCCCCTACTGTCCACAATGAGCGCTGTACTAAACGGCAGATGGAGATATTTCCAAAGTGCAGATCAGATCTGCCAGTTCAGCACATCATGGATTGTCTGAACAATGTACAAGGGCTGGCACCCAGAGCCTAAAAAACTGCCAGGGATTTTCCTCTTTCTTTCTCGTAGTACTGAATAATGCTGTTATGTGCCCCGCTGATTTAGTAGGCCAAAGCAAGTGATTGAACAGAATACAATGCAAAGTTGCTATCTATAAAACAAATATTGGAACAACAATTGTACAATATTTTGGATGTAGGCCCCAAAACCTACAAATCGTTATAATCACACAGTTTAATACCTCTAATAGAAGGAGATATTTTGCCTGACCTCTCCTCACTCTTCTTTTGAGGCTCTTCCAGGTGCACACTATGGCCATGGCCATGATGGGTGACTTCACTGCCAATGATTTCAGCATATTTTCGGGGCTTTCTTTGCTGACAAAAGCTCAGTTAGCCTGCGTGCAAGCTGTTGTGGTGCCCTGTATCTGTGGGATGGTATAAAGTCAGACCCCACTGGCTCTGGTCCCCGGTTCAATTAGCCAAACATTGACCTACGTGCTTTGTTACAGACAGTCTCAGGGTTATTCAATAAAAGTTGTTATCGTTAAAAACGGTGCTAATTTTGCCCCAACCAATCAGATGTTAGCTTTCAAATGTTAAAGGACAATTATACTCACCTTTTCCCCGATCTACTGCAGCATAGTACCCAGGGTGAGGACCTAAAATCGCTAAGTCCTAACCCTGGGTACTTTCCCTAACTCCTGCACTACTTACCGCAAATCTGCTTCGCCGATCCACACTGTTCCACCTCTCTTCTACTGTCAGTGACAGTCGCGAGGCAGCCAATTGGAAGACACGCCTCCTTGCAGAGCGTATCTTCCTATTGGCTGCCTCGCGATCTGTCACTGAAGCAGGAAGAGCGAAGGAATGGAGCGATCGGCGAAGCAGATTTGCGGTAAATAGTGCAGGAGTTAGGGAAAGTACCCAGGGTGAGGACTTAGCGATTTTAGGTCCTCACCCTGGGTACTATGCAGCTATGGAGGAAGAGGAGCGAGGGTGAGGTGAGTATAGTTGTCCTTTAATATCTGATTGGCTGGGGCAAAATTAGCACCATTTTAAACAGTAAGAACTTTTATTGAATAACCCTGAATATCTGAATACTACAGACTAAAACATGATTAGAAAGCTTTCCCATGTAGTGTACCATTTGACAGTTTACTTGTTGTATTCAATCCCCTAATGCTGTGTACGCAAGTTCACCAATACGTACACAGCACTGTATTTCTTAAAAAGAACCAGTTAAAGTTGCATATTTGAGACAGATGGCTTTCATTTAGGAGCATGTGGTTTCTGGTGGGTGCTGTTTATAGGAAACTTCAGGGAGGCGACTTGAAGCATTTTCAAGCTTCTTACAGATTTTCCACACTTGAGCTTTTCTTTATTTTAACTGCGTTTTCAGTGAATATGTGGCTATGTCCATTAGCAAGCATTTCTTTCCCCTTTTAGAAATTGTGTTTAAACCACATTAAAAACAGGAATAAGCTAGAATGCCCAAATCATATAATAATCATAATAATGCAACAAATTAAATGCCACTTCAATCCCTACATACTTAATCCTCCAAGTATATATACTTTATGTAGATAAATGGGATTATTTAACCCCTGCAGAGGTGGAGTGGAACAGGGTTTATGATTAAACTGTACATTCAAAATCTGTTTGAACTTGTTTTTGTAGGAAATAAGAGGCAACGTGTTACTTAACCTTCAATTATTTAACGGTTCCAAAATCTATTTTGGCTTTTTCTTTTTAAGTAACAATCTTTTGGGTTTTATTTTTCATTTGGATATCCATAGAGATTTAGAGATTTTTGTTATTATATTGGGCTTCGCTAAAGCCTGTAGACTAAATTGGTTCATTTTTAAACTATAGATACTTCAAGGGATACCATACCTAACTATGCTCTCTAGCTCCTTCCCCAGTCAGTGTCACTGAATCTCCTCCCATCTTTGATATAGTCAGGCATATGTTAATCAAGGGGAGGGCAAACTGGGGGAGGAAAGAAAGTCTCTATGTTATTCACAATTTTCCTTTAAAAACAACTAAAATACAATACAATTGTATGAAGGAAATGTGCCCAAATCATTGGATGTCCATCAGACTAGATTAGTATGGTGTGAAGACTGAATGATAGTTTATAAGCAGCATAGTGGAATCTGATGATAATAAAATATTCCTAGATTGGCTAAATTAGGCTCCCCCAACATGTGTGTTTTATGTGTTCTTAAAAACAATCCAATACAAAATCTGAAATAGTGCACTTCAAATGTAAGGCTGGGTACACACAAAGGGACTATTTGTCCTGACTGAGTGCTCGCTACGAGCGAGCGCTCGGCCAGGACAAATGTCTGTCGGTTGTGGCAATAGTGGCGGCAGCCATCAGTTCATGCGATTGATCGTGCGGTCCCATAGGGAACCACACGATTGATTGTTATTTACCAACGTCAAGGTAAGGACTAGGTAAAAAAAATGTGATTTACCAACGTGTCTGTTCGTCTATTCTTCAAATTTGAAAGTCAAGCCCCTACTATGTCATGAGCCCTACATGTTATATAAGTTATAGCTTTTAAAGATGTAAAATTGCTAGAAACTGCTCCTTCTACTTATCTGATAATTCTGCAGATGGAAATGTATTCTGGCTACAGACACATGGAATTCAAGAATTGCATCACTAGCCATGGAAACCTATAGGAAACATTAAAAGAAAGCCACCTGTTACTGTGGGTAGAAATTATAGAGTCCAATTTAAAGTCCTGGAAAAGATAAATCCTTGGGTAACAGATACCTAAACCAAAAAAGCATGTGGCCACACAGTCAGTGGTAACTACTGTCCCCGTGGGGCCCGGATGGTAGTAGGGCCCACCATATGCCAAAGATCTCTTCTGCCATCAGCCGTTTTTAAACAGCTGATCATGCTTATGAATGAAATATAAGCCCGATCAGCTGTTTAAAAGACCGGACCCAAACTTCCGGAACTGAACCAGAAGTTGGGGTTCAGTCTTTTAAACAGCTGATTGCGCATCTGTTTTATTCATACGCACAATCAGCTGTTTACAAATGGCTGATTGCAATAAAGATCTTGGAGGGAGAAGGGGGTCAGGGGCCCAGCCTCCAATCTCCCGCGCGGGGGGGGGGGGGCTGCAGGTATGCCTCTGCACCCAGTGTAAGATTGGATTGTTGGGTTTTCTAAAACCAGGGGCCCACCTTGAGGAGTTTTGGTGCCAACCTAACATTTTTATATCTCTATTATCACTTATTTACATATCTATCTTACTCCTACTAACTCCTATTGTTATTAAATTGCATTTCTTATTATCCCTTTGGTTCTGTATTTCAAATTAAACAGTTTACTCGGGCTGTGAGCTTCCCCTGTAACCCTGTAGGCCAGTCCAACACTGTGGCCAGGGAAATGGTTTTACTAGTTTCTGGGGAACCTGGGAAATAGAGTAGAAACAGTATAAGGAATAATATTAATTTATGTAACTGTCATGTCTTGAAAGTTGTAAAAAAAAGCACATCGAATCCTCGCTATATAGGCAATCAACTGAATTTATGTTATTACTATTTTTTACTTCTCCTTTAGGTATTAAATATGTGTATTTCATTTATAATAAAGCGATCATTCCAGGCCTTTTAGTTCTGCATATTGTCACTGGTCCTTTCTTTGATTAGTGTTATAAAACCCCTTATTTTGGGATCCTTCCCAGACACCCCAAAATACAAATTTTCAAAAAGCTGAACTCATCAATCATATTTTCTCATTCGTACAGAGAGTTTGTGTTTGTAACCACTCATTAAACTATACATATTAACAATTGTTTTTATTTATGGAAGGTGTATCATATTCTGACTGTGTATAATTAATGTTGGCTGTCTAAGCTTTATCTAATCCTTTCTACCGCAGTTCGCATGGGCCTTATCCTGTGTTACTAATTGGATTTTATAGAAATACGGATGGCAGGAAAAGATAAACAGGCCTCTCTTGGTCTGACCAATCGCTTTATTGCTACAACACACTCAGGGTGATACAATATGTGCAAATTAATATGCTCAAAAAATAATCTTTAGCAATTGTAATTAATTGTGTTGATATAGAACGTTTAAGGGGTAACTCGCCCCTTCTTCAGGTGTCACACCCAGAGGGAGGGGAAAGTTACCACTGAAACATTGTGCTAAAAAGTTTGTTTTTGAGTGGGGCTAAATAGCACCTCATTATTTCTGAGTACTTTTGCTATTTGTGATGATACAATATGAGCCAGGTAAGTGTTGTAGTCTTGTGGTTTTGGTGAGTCCTCATGGTTTGCATGAATAGGGTGTGTGCGGTTGGGATGCCGCTTTAAGCAAATGAATATGATAGGATGGAAATCAGAATGCAATAGAAAATCCCTTTGCTCCCATAACAAAATGCAAATGCACTTCAGTGGAAGATTTTACTGTTCTGTGTACTGTAAGTAAACTCTCGCTCCAACCTAGAATTGCTGAAAAGCAGAAACATTTTTTTTAGTTAATTAAAAAGTAAATTAGGGGACATTACTTCAGAGGGGTTAAATTGAGATCCACTTAATGTACAGCCCAGGCAGCTCTGACACTACACTCAGCCATGACAATTATACCGTTATAACATTCAACCAGATGTTAGCCACTGCGTCAACACGTGTTAGCCACCGTCAGTATAAATGATGATGTATCATTTCAATATCATTTACATTTACTAATCTGATACTCAAAATGTAAATTTTCATTGATAAAGGGATAAACAAAGGCTAATCCATTTATTCCTTTGCCCCAACCTAGCCTGGCTCAATAACCAAACCAAAGGGTTTGCTAAGTGAGGTCTGACATTGACTTGGGAGACATTGTACTTCCCTAAGGTGTTTTACCTTCAGCAGCCAATAACTTTGCTGACTTGACATATTACATGTAATTTATACAGAACATAAATGCAGCAGAGGATCATTTCCTTCCAGACCATTATTCATATTGCACTAGCAACACATCTAATTACCACTATCACCCAGACACTGCCATTCTCACTGCCATTTAAGGGCATATTTCATCATTTTATATGGTGATTTACAACACAACAATGCAAAAGATAAGAGGGTTGACACTTGCTGAGGATTTCTTGCTGGGGGCTGTCACAGTGCCATGGCCAATGGCTGCCATACATAGATCAGAAACAGATTCATAGTGTATTTCCAGTCTTAAAAAAATACAGGGAGATTCAATAAAAGTTCTTATCATTAAAAATGGTGTTCATTTTGCCCCAACCAATCAGATGTTATGTTGCAAATGTTAAATAAGATCTGATTGGTTGGGGCAAAATTAGCACCATTTATTGAATCTCCCTGTTAGTGTTTATTAGAATGCATGTGACGTTTCGGTGTGTATCACCTTCCTTTAGACAATACAATTCAAATACTTGCACAGTGCACTTGTTTGAATTGTATTGTCTGAAGAAGGTTTTACATATACCGAAACGTCACATGTGTGATCAACTGAACAACTACACACACCCACAAACGCACTTGTGCAAAAACATAAAACAACAGAAGCAAATGCCAACACAAACATGCTCAAGGCACCCACATTCACATATATATATATATAATATATTAAAAGAAGTAGCACAGACCTACTTTTTAGTTTATGTATAGTACGGTAGCACCCGGGCATTTGCTAAAGGCACAGAGTGCGAAGGATCACTTCTCCTAGTATATATATATAATGTATATTAAACCAAAAATAAAAAGGTTCCGAGCACTCCTTCTTCACCACATGGTTTTTTATAATGTATATTATATATATGTATGTTATTTATTTTAATACAATTTTACCATCCCAAATGTAAATTAAAGGTTACAATCGTAACCAAATTGTGTAAAAAGAGATGCAAAGACCATAACATAATTGTATTTGATGGAAAGAGTGGGAAGCAATCTGTATTTTAATTTGCTTATGCAGTGTGACAAAATAAAAAAGAAAGAAAAAATCAATATCTCTGCTAAATGTAGCTTTGCCTTAGTATATCCTCAGCCTGACAGACCATGTGACTGTGAATCAGACTGTACCATCATTGAAGGAATAATCCTCTCTGGGAAAACGATGCCCCCTCCTTGTCTCAGCTGGAGTTGCAGGGAGGGTAGAAGGAGGGAAGGGAGGGGGATACTCACTTGTGCTGTAGGTTTGTCCTGTTACTATCTCTGTTGCCTTTCATTTAGCCAATCTCATAAGTGTGACGTGTAGAAGGCTGGTTCCACATCACATCCCACACACCCACAGTAGGCTGGAGTGTACAGCCTCGCAATGCAAGTAGATCCCAGTCTGCTAAAGAGAAAGAGGATTTCACTCTGCACCTGCCACAGACCTTTCCCTTCTGCCTCTCACCTTCATTTTATTCCTCTCCCCCTCCTCCTGGCTATTCCCCTCAGCCCTCCCCCTGCCTTACTGTCCCTTATAAAGTATCCCAAGGCTTGACATGAACCAAGGAGGCATATGATCGCCCAGAAGACAAGCACACCCTCCTCCTTTCATCTGATCGCTGTGCTCTCTCCATTCCAGCGATGGCAAGGCTGGCTGTGTTATGTGCAGCATCCAGCAGAGCTGATGTGTGACTGCTCTCATTCTCTCCATAAGGATCACTGGGTGCAGGACATGAGAACCAGATCAGACCGATGCAGAAGGGAGCAGTCTTGCTGCTTGATCAAGGGACCCTCAGCTGAGTGAGGATGGGAAGCAGATCAGTGTCCAGGGGATTCTACTTTCCGTTACAAGACCCATAGCTTCCCTCTTGCTCATTGCTTTTCTATACATTGATTTATTTCATTCCAACAGTATATTTATATTTTTAATGTCCCTCCTTTTTTCTGATGTCTTGATGAAATGCATCCTGCAGGTAGAGACTGTGATTCATAGACTGTATTCAATTAAGACTACTTTGAATTAGCACATTGATCTGTCACTGTCACTTTAAATTTGCATTGCACAGGTCTGTGTGTTCGGTGTTGGGGGACTTTCACACAGAAATCTTGGGAAAATGAAGATGATCCTGGTTCGCAAGTTCAGGGTGCTGATCCTGATGGTGTTCCTGGTGGCTTGCACATTGCACATCATGATAGATTTACTGCCAAAGCTGGAGAGGAGATCTGTAAGGAGCGATGGGGACCTGGGAGGATGTGCCTGTTCCCAGAACCTTAAAGAGGAGTCCCAGCAAGGATGGGGAAAGGTTGTTAGAGCCAAGAATGCAGCTGAATCTGGCTGGCCTAACAAGCACACCCTGAGGATCTTACAGGACTTCAGCAGTGATCCTGGCTCCAACCTCTCCTCTCATTCCCTGGAGAAACTCACTGGATCATTGGACAAAAATGAATCCTTTAAAAAGTTGGAACAGCATCAGCTCCCCAAAGATATTACTAACAAACAGCTGATCCAGGAGAGGAGACTAAACCAACCCCATCCTGGCACTGGGTACTCAAGGCTGGTCACCCTCTTCCAACACCCACTGTATAAAGTTGCAATCCCTCAGTTAACCGAGGATGATGTTTTATTTAATGTCAACAGTGATATAAGATTTAACCCCAAAGCTGCTGAAAACCAGGACTGGTATGTATTGGCATTAAAAATGAACTTGATCTTTTTCATTTTTTGCTTATGATATCGTGTTGTTAAGTAAGTTTTGTGTATCATTTATTGTATCGTACTGTACAATGCCAGGCAGGATTGTAAACATGCATTGGCAAACTTCAACTCTAAACCTTGTAGTGAAGCTAGAAGTAGGAGTTAACTTAAAATGCTGCTTCACCTATTTTGCATGTTTGTAAAGCTTTGCATTCTGCTTAAACACACACATGGTGTGCACATATACCATAGATCCATAGATCTGTTTGTATAGCTTGTTTTGTTATGGGGGAGTGCTAAACTTTGGAACCTATACAATATGATGTAACCGTTTCTATAAACCAGATGGTGTGTGTATGGGGAGGGGTAGACCTGCAATGCTTGAAACAGCGTTTTGATCAGCTATAGTCAGATTAGTACACACAAAAACATAAACACTGTGTATTGGATATGTACATATCTGTTTAAATCAGTTAGGTTTGTATAAAAGTTAGTTAAGTTTATATATGTCTACATGTGTCATTTCACATGTATATATATATACAGGGAGTGGATTATTCTCAGTGTTCCAGTATAACAGAGAATGAATGATAATAATTATATTTAAAAAAAAAAAAAAGACACAGGGTTTCATGCAATACAACAGCTCCCTCTTTCTAGCTAGGTGACATTGTGTTGCCTATAACAGCTGCATTGTACTTGCCTTATGGAGGGACTAGATAATTACAGGATTAAAGACCTAATTAGAGCGGTAAACATATCCAGAATGCAGAGGATCTTTATTCAACAAAAGCTCTTCAAACCTGCAAATATCGGGTGTAATGGAGATCACTGTGATTTATGTGTCTGGTTGGATAAAGAAACCAGCCCTGTCATCGAAAAACTCAAGGCAAAATATACTGGTTTAACAAAGATTATTTAATATTCTGTATTAGCTTAACTGTCAGGATGGTCTCTATGAAATAACTGCTAGGATTTCAATGAATAAAACAAAACACAGTGAAGATAATTTATTTGGGATAAAACACAATTATAAGGCTGACTCCAATTCATAGTACAGCACCGATGAGATTATAAGACTTTTGCCATTAGCTCAAATGGGCCAGCAAAAATTCAGAATAGCTTCATGTTTATTTGTGGTGTTCAGAAATGTGAGTTGGAGTTAAAGTTCTTCCATTAAAGGGATGATTCCAGTTTAAAAAAGATTAGTTTAAATATCATCCTTTTAAACGGGCCATTATCCAGCATTGCTTTGTTTTGTGATATATAAAATAAGAAATAAATTGGGGGGTTGGATAATCATTTCTTATTTACAGAGGTTATACTGTAAGTCTGGTTGCCTGAGGCACAGTCGGATAATGTCATTTGTCAACAATCACATGGTACTGATTTAATCATAAGTCATCATACACAAATATTAATATGTCTTTAGAATAATATTGTGTCCCATGTTTTAAAATGCCTACTGTAAATATACTGACACAGATTAACTAAATAATATATATGGAAATAAAATGTAAATGTAATGAATGTATAATTTGCAGACTACAACTCCCAACATTCTCAGATAATTAAAGGAAAGTTAGTTCTCTCAGGGGAGGGCCTTTATCTATTCTAGACAAGTCATTCTGCAATGTTTTCCCCCAAGTGTTTGTCTTTATTATTGATAACCTGTAAATAATGTGTTCATAGATCACAATGGGGTTTGTGCCTTTAGTACTAAACCCCATAAATACATGTGAAGGTTCTCATTCATTCATAGACAGAACTCGCTGACCCACTTATATCTTAAATTGACAATCTTTTTGTTTTATTTTCTCCCCCCCCAGGCAAAATGTTGTCAATGAGGGTAATGAAGAAGAAGCCTATTTGCCCACAGGAGAATCCCATACAGATTCTTATCCAAACTGGTTAAAGTTTCATATTGGCATAAATCGGTACGAGTTGTATTCCAGGCAGAATCCTGCAATAGAGGCTTTAATTCATGATCTGAGTGCTCAGAAAATAACCAGTGTGGGTAAGTTTGGACAATGTTTCAATGTAATACAGATATACAGTGTAATAAGTGAATGTAATGGTTTAAGGCCAATATATGGTTTAATTATTCTTAGTTGGACTCATTAACATTTTTACTTGTGTGCTAGAAATGTCAAAGTGAGAGCCAATTAAAAATATCTGTTAGCTAAAATACTCTGTTCTAGTGTCAGATATGTGGACATTTTGTCATTTTAGTTTACCAGATCCTGTACGTTTAGCTATGTGATTTCTATCAAACAGATTCAAATCCACCTTGCACTGGTATCTGTGGAGGTATGGAAAACTCTGTCCTGATCTATCTATGAAATGCAGTGTACTCATACATGGCACCATGGGCAGAGAGACTTGCTAGGGTAAATATTACAGTAATGTCTGAAATCCCTGTTTAGCAATGTGATCTGTTAGCAATTAAAGGGCAATTATTCTGTGATAAAATCCATGCAACCTCCCCCTCCCCTTAAAGGTACCCAGGGTGAGGACATAAACCACTTGGGTTTTCTCTGTATCCCTAGATCCTCTCTGTAGAAACTGAGTTACATACTGTACATTAAAGAGGAGGGGGAGGTTAAAAATAATTACTCATTAATAAATTGGCACTAGAGGAGATTGAAATTATTTATTGAAATGAAACAGGAATACGTGAGGATATTAACAGAGCTCTACAGGATTTATACATTTGCATCTAGGGGTAGTAGGTCTTTATATAAAGGACACATGTCCTCAGCTATCTGTAGAAACGAAGCATTGCTGCACTTTGATTTGCCAAGATCTCTGAGAATTAGAGGGAGTTTAGCAGCAGAATGCCAGCCTTGTAAGTGCTTAGTTCATAACATTTAATGGCCTTTTTAATATATAGACCTTCTTGTTTGCAATGATTTGTAAGAATTTCAGGTATGATTGTGGCAGTGTATGACTAAAACAATAAAATGTGCAGAATGTACATACAAATAACCTTATCCGAATGTGTCCGCCTATTTAGATGTGTTTGTTTTGTTCACTTTAGCTGCATTTTATAGAATTTTCTGATTGGATAAGCTGTCTGTGCATTTCCCCCCTTCCATGCATGCTTTTAGACCTGGGGCTCAGCACTGATTAACTTTCCTGTCAATAGCCATGTTGGACTTCTGCCCTGTGCTCCCAGGCGCCCAGTCTGAAACAGACATAAAGTCTTACAGTGCATTGTGGTCAAGGCAAAGTAAAATCTAACACTTTAAAGAAAATGTAGATTAAATCTGCCAGAGCCCCGTGGCGTTCAAAGTGTTAACTGCTCATTCCTTTTGCTCAAGGAACTCAAACCCATAGAGATGAAATATTGTATTTCTATGATATTAATTAACAGAGGGGAATACAAGAATTATATAAGATATTAATGTTTGTGGCCGTGCCTATAAAGTTGGTAGAATAGTAATATTCCTGCTACGGTGAACTTGATTTTCCTTAAATTAGAATTTAGCTATTATAAGAAAGAGAGGGAAAACATGTAATTTCACAGGTTTGGTGGCTAGAAAGCTGCTATTTCTTTAGTGACTTTATTTATAGCTGGTTCCTTGAGAAAACTGTTAGAAAGTGGAACCTGGTTAAAAAATGGTCTTTCTTTTCAGAAAAAAAAAGTGTCCATTTACATCCAGCCTTGCCCCACAGAGCTTACAATCTAAGCTCCCTATTACACACAATCTATGAGCATGTCATGTGGGAGATACCCCACACAAGCACAGGGAGAACATGCTTTCCCCTTGCATGTTAAGATAATTTGACTTAACACTGCAAGATATCGCTGCAAACCACTGATCCACCAAGTCTGAACATCAAATCAATAAACCAATGATCTAATTCTAGATACCGGTAGATTTGTCTTCTAGTGACTATTGTATGTACAGTTTGGTAGGTGTCACTATAACATGTGCTTTATGGCTAACACAGTTTGATCTGAGGATTGGTGTATTCCATAGAACTTTAACAGCATTTTGACCCCTGCAAAGCCCCATATTGTCTAGGTCTGTCCTGGTTAAAGATTCTTTGCAAGTGTGCTTAATCTCTTAATAAAGCCCCATTATTTTAGTTAGGCAGGGAATAGTAAAAATCAAACCTTGCTGGAGAAAGTTCTATGCGCTACTTTTTATAGTCCTTAGAACAAGGTATTCATGGCTGATGAACTGGGAGGGTTGACTAGTGCTTTAGATATTGTGTCCAGACTATAGACAAGTACTGTCACCAAATCCTAATTCTAAATACAAGACCAAGGCTTACTTTCCAGGTGAATGTACATTGCTGTACAATTGGCAGTAGGTGCATTAAATGTTTCTAAACAAGTCCTTTATTTTATTTTTAAAACAATGAACAGTATGGAACATAATAATTTAGAGATTATTTTTAATAGTCGTGTCGATATGTAAGTTGCAGTCACTCGTATAAACAGATTTACAGGAAATAATAAAATTGATCTCCGTGTAACTTGTCTGTCACAAGTTAAGATTATGAACAAGGGTTTACCTGGTGTTATATCTAGGGAGAATTTAGAGATTTATTTATGTAAGGAAATATCAATATCTCTTTGGTTGTTTTATCTGCGGGAGGAAGATAAAGAAGCTGATTCCCCCTCTGGTCCGTCCCCCCTCCTGCTGTCTCAGTGATTGCTCCCTCTGTAGTTATGACTCTGATTACCATTAAAAATGGTAACTAACTTCTTATCAACTGCAATTACTAATGTAAACAGTGACTTGGAAAATAATGAAACCCAATTCTTCATAACTTTACAGTCATAGATGTGGATTTGTCAAAAAAACATCTGCTGCACATTACCTATTTCTTAAGTGCGCACATTTAGCAGTTCCATGGTTAAATTTTTTTTTTTACATTTCTTTTATCCTAACGTGAAAGCTTCTCTCCCCAGAACAGTGTGAGATTCTTCTATATTAAGTTGCATTTAGTACATGTAACTAATAGAATCTGTAATTAAGAAGGCTTCCATGTTGTAGCCAGTACAACTTACTGCCCATATAGGCTTCAAAGAGCCTCACTTCTGTTTCTAGCAAAAGAAAACATCTCTATAATGTACCTATGATTGTTTTTGTGTCACTGGTGGTGCAACATATAAATGCCATGTTTTTAAGAACACACAGCCAAAGTCACAGGTTCAAGTCCCCTGGCTTACTTATGAAACAATACAAACAAGTCTACTGTCTTGAGTTTATTGCCTTTTACCCCATTATGTTTTTATACAAATGTAAAGTTTTTACATGTAACCCCCCCATTAGGTACATAGCAAAAGATAAACAGGTTTTTATGAGGTTGCAGGTTTGATTCCCCAGACTTACTTTTATTTTATACTGAAATTTTAATATTTCATTTCTTATATACATGCTAGCTAAGAAATAAACTGCAAAGATTGCTTTTCTTTTTTGTCTGAAATGCAAAGGAATTTATCATTGTTAGATACAGAAGAATTTATAAAATGTTTACATAAAAACTGCACTGAAATCAATGGAAGGAATAATCTCTGAGCTGTAACATGATTGGCTGTCAGCTTCCAGGAAGCAAGGCTGCAGCTTCCTGAGAAGTGTACTGCATGCACTTTGCTGGGTGTGCCCAGCTAAGGTGGATTATGGGAGATGGCCCCTAGTATCAACAGGTTAATATCATAAATTACCCAGCAGCCACAGCAAAGGGAAAGGTAAGAAACAGCATTTGGTATCTTTGTGAATGTGCTCTTTCTATTGCGGCAATGTTGTCTAGAGAGTTTAGTTCTCCTTTAAATGGAGATACTGTTGAATCTTTGGAAATATTCTGTCTGGCGAATGTCTGAGAGATGTTTAGTGCAAATTGCATTACTTTAAATACTTCAAGCAAGCATTCAGTGATTCTTTACATTAGTTTAACCATAGTTGCCAAATAAAACTATATGAGGAAGCCTGGTAGAAGCAGTTTTCTTTGCATTGGAGCTCCTCACATAAATGATATTGGGAGGTAGGAATTACAAATCCAACCTTCTTGCCCTAGGTATTTTTCATTTTAATTGTTTTTTTTTTATTTTTATAAATGATATGCACTTTAAGTATTGCCTGCTCTAGTAGGATTTGATTGTATACTTGGCCATCAAAGCAAACAAATGGTAGCAGCCATAAAGGTCAATACAGGTGCCATTGTATGAAGCTATATACAGTTTTTGTATTTCACAAGGCATTACTAGAAAATAAGTTGTGCATTTTCCAAGTGAAGGCCTAATGGTTAAAGGAGTCAGTTTATTTCCTAACCTTGTAGAAGCCATAAATTTCTACTCATAATTTCCTTTATTCCTTTCACAGCCGAGTCCCGGCAATGTTTATATCTATGTCTGGGCAGTTAACATATATCGACACAAGTGCTGTCAAGGAAAAACAGTCATATTTGAATTTACCTTCTTGCTAGTTATTGTATGTGTCTACTGCCAACTGTTAATGATGCTGATTGAATAAACCAGGCATTTAACTCTGATGTTACCCAGCAGGCAAACACTCGCATTTCTAGAAATGTTCCTCCTGTGCATTGCAAGACTTCTAGACTAAACCCAACGAGGGGACATGGACAACATAGTAGACAGCTAATGTTTTGTAACTAAAGGCTAAAATTAAAAACTAGAATACAGGATACAATAACATAATAGCATAGTTATTGAAGTTGAATAAACACATACATACTATGTCCATCCAGTTCAACCTTTTTATTGTACATATGATGCATGTCTAAAGCCCTGTACACACTCTCGATTCTGACCACAAAACCCCAAGGAACGAGCCAGCGATTAACGTCCATTTTGGTTGAAAATCGCATGTGTATGGCTGCTCAGTCATTTTTTCCCCTAGTATCTATACCTCTATTGTATGTAGGGGTATCTGCATCTGTTTGCTACAACTGAAGGGGCCCAACAGTTCCCATTGTACAATCCTAATATCGAATGATCAGTATTGGTTGGATGAAAATTTTCTAGCTTGTCTGGACTAATTGGTTGAACCCAATTCTGCTTAACATTACCCATTATAAAAAGTGGTAAAAGTGCTTATTGCCCTAAGGAGGCAGTGAAGAGGTTAATTAAACTTTCTGGGTTATGTTTTTTCAGTGTTAGCTGCTCTAGATTCTCAGTAAAAGATAATAATAAATATACAGAAAACACACAATTTTAAGAGAAGGTCCAGTAGGTTTTTAATATTATTAAAACCATTTCATTATTTTTATTTTAAAATAACCAGTCATAACCGATCAGTTCATATTATTTTTTATCTCAGTAAGATTTTTTTGGGGGGGTACAGGTATGGTATCAGCAGGCTGGTCAGGGAGAGACAACAAGCCCCATAGCCGTCAGGCCTTCACCCAGGTCTTGTTTCTAAAGGATGACGGTTCTTGAGGTTAAATGTGTGAGACATGTGGAATTTAACCATTTTGCTTTTTCTATTGAAGAATGATAAAAAAAAGTCAGTAGGTGATTCCAATTATTATTACTTAAAAAAAAACCATTCTGGTTATTTTCTAGGGCTTTCGTCTTGTTACTATACATTTCCAACCCTGTTTTCATTTCAGTTTGGCCATTATTGTCTCAATGACACATAGAGCTTTTACCATCATTTAAGAAAGTAACCCAGCAGTAAATCGTCAGCTAGAATCATTAAATCAAATAAATAGTATTCCTGTTTATGTAGGCCACATGTCTTTTTATCTTAGTTTATGGAAAGCAGCCACTAAAGCTAAGAACACACAGATTTAAAGCAGATGACACAGATTCTACTGGAAGCTGCCTGTCATTGGCTATAAAAAAACCCTACACACATAACCAATGCTCTCCCTATACTTCATATATGGAGACCATTCGAGAGGCCACTGTCCACTCCCTGTACGTAAGTTCATTCAAGATATTGGCCATTTTTCTAAAACACTTGGCCAGGGTTGATTTGATTTAAATCAAACTGATTAAATCATGATTTAAAAAATCTTTTTTTAAAGACTGAAAACCTCTGTTTATACTCGAGTATATATGGTAATGTTATAACATTTTTGCTGTGAAGAAGAGGCATGTGATCTCTGCCAAATTCAGTTTTGAGAACTGCAAAAGTAAACCAAGCATCTGTGATAATATCTTGTAGGCAGAGAAACTGCCCAATAATCTTAGAAAAACCTCTGGAAGACCATGACATTGTGAATGGATTAATGGAATTTATTTATCAAAAAATTTAACAAATACAGCCTTATTCTACATAATTAAAAAATCTTTAGTTCATGATGGAATAACCTTTGGATGGTAATATATTTTCTTATATAATCTGATTTAATTCCAAAAAAAATGTGATTTAAATCAAAAAAATCCGATTTTTGATTATTATTTTTTTTTTTAAAAAAATCATTGATTTTTATCCACCCTGTATTTGGCCTACAGGATCGTCCTTTATCGGTACTGTGTGTAGAAAGCTTAAGTACTATAGCACATAAACTGATGTAGCTTGCCGTGTAGTGAACCACTTGGTTATTGGAGTAGATCAGGGATAAGCAACTAGTAGGCAAGTAAAACTCCAAACATTTCTTGACTGCAGAGTGTTTGTAGGGAAATAGTGGGAGTTACAGTATAGTTATCAAACATCTGGAGACCTACTGGTGCCTATACCTGAGGTAGACTATCAAGTCTCTATTTCATCCATTATAATCTAGTCATAAGAACTATAGGTGTCCTGACTTACCCCATCACATTTAACTACTTTAATATTTGTTGCCCACAGCAGGGCAGGGTACTTGCATGTTTCTTAAAGGGCATCTATACCGAAAAATAAGTTATTTTAAATTGACCATAACTAGAAACTATAATTCTTCCCAACCACCACTGTATAATTTTTTTGTTGATCTGCCCCCTATTTCCTTAGATATCCAATCTAAAACTTCTTATATTTCAGCTGTCAATCAAGTTCTTTGCTCTCAAAAACTATTCTTCTGTGAGCAGTTTTACTGTAGCTGGAATGGTGACAGAGTTTTGACAGTTGGAATGCTGTATGCTGTGTGCAGGCTTGACAGTTGGTTTGTGGGGAAAATGTTAGGTTGGATGGAAATGGGAGTGGTTAAAAGAGGGAGGGAGATATCGCTCCTAAACAAAATGTGTGCTGGATTGAAGGCATGCAGCAACACACACAAATTAGAGTAAGTGCTACTTACATGTATTCTATTATAGATTTAGATGAGGCAAAGTAATTTTTTCAGTATAGTGTCCCTTTAACTTCTGGTTCCACATTGTGATCAGAGCCCTTCCTTACTTGATAATGGAGATGAAGTAAAGAACTTGATAAGGGAAACCTCTTCCTATTTCCACCTTTTTCCAGATGTTATGTGCAATCAACATACCAGGTCATAATAAAAAAAAAAATTCTGAATGCTACATTATTGTTTGTCTTATTTTCCTGTTACTGTTTCTTTTGTTACTGAGGCGAGAGGCCACTATGTTTACATGCTGCTTGAAATATTCCATAGGTGATTGCATCTGGGTAAAACCAGAACCTTAATTTATGGCTATTTCTGCAAGAACATGACTGGACATCATGCTATGGATTATAGGTTATTTTACAAACTGACTTGGAGTGTGAACAATACTATTAAATTCCATCAGGAACATTCAATATGTTTGATGCTTGTTACTTACCTTTGCCCGAACCTGCGATACAATACCAGACGTAAAAGAGTTTACATCTGGCTTTGTATCATGAGATTGCTTAAAGGTAAGAAGTTCCGTTTGTGCCGGATTAAAGACCTCATACAGAACCCCATGCAGAATGGTGCTGTATCCTAAAATTGGTTTTAAACACACGTTTTACATGGATTTGATCTCTATTGAATCTCCCCATATGTGTCCTGCATTTTTCAAAATAGTCTGTTCAAAAAAACACACTAAATGGACCTTAAACAAGCCCTTCAATTTCCTCTTGATTTAGTCCCCAGGTAAAGAGGAGACATTAGCATTGAATTTGTGTTAACAGTGGCGTAACTAGGAATCACTTGGCTCCTGGGGCCCCCTGCGGTTGCTCCCCCTTCTCCCCTGTAGTTACGCCCCTGTGTGTTAAAAAATGTATCGCATTTCATGTTTCCAATAACTAGAGATGAGCAAACTTCATAAAGTTCAGCCTGTTTTTGAACTTTTGAACTTCAGAGAAAGTTTGAAAGTTTGAAAATGGACCCATTAAAGTCAATAGGAGAGTGATAGTTAAATTAACAATGGTAACTTACTGTAAATGTATAAGGCACCTGGGAAAAGGTCTGGGGAACATGTCACCATAACCAACACCTGTTTACACACTTCTTACTTCACGATAGGAGAATTGCCGGGTTTGCACAAGCTACATTGCACAAGCTACATTCAAGGGTTACGGGAATTTGAGGGTTACCGAACGATACTTTCAAGGGTAACCGAAAACGAACCATACATTTGAGGGTTACTGAAAACGAACTATACATTTTAGGGTTAGCGAACGGCCTGTAAATTTTCTAATTATCGGATTTACGATAATTATCGAAAATAGAGACACAAGTTTGAAAAAACAAACTAGTTCGAACAGTTTGGGTTCGTCCGAACTCATAAAGTTTGGCTCGAACTCGGGTTTGAGTTTGGTTTTGTGTCCATCAGTACTAATAACACGTTTCTTTACTAATATCTGAGGAGAGTGGTTAACTTCTATTCATCCATGTGTTCAATGACATCCTTTTGTGGAATAGCTGTGTATTATTTCTGTTACACATTTTAAGAATATGTTTAAAGGGCATGTCCACCCCCAAAACTATAATCCCCCCAACTACTGGCCCCACCATGTAGTGTAGTTTATCCGTAACTCCACATCCAGCTCCATAGGGTTCTCCTGTAGACCCCCCCCAAAGTCCAAAAAACTGCCCACCAGGAGGCTAGCAGAGTCCATATAGGACTCTGCCTGCTACCTGGCCTCCGGTAGATATTTGCCATGCGTACTGCAGCCCTTCTCCCCCCTCCCTCTCCCTCCCTCTCCCTCCCGTTCTACTATCCCTCCCCCTAGCATAAATCCCCCTTAATAGTTGTTCCCCCATGTCTCCCAGCCCCAACCGCATATTTTTTATTTTCAAAAAGCTCCCCAAACTCTACTTACCTTCCGCTTTCCTTCGCTGCACTGAAAGACCGGCAGCCGCGTCCGTGATTGGCTGCCGCTCAGCCAATCACAGACGCGACTGCCGGTCCCGCCCTCTGCTTGCATTCTCGCAAGCGAGGGGCCGGCAGTGCGGCGGAGGAATGAGGGGAGGTAAGTAAGAGTTTGGGGGGCTTTCTGAAAAAAAATTTACGCGGTTGGGGCTGGGAGACATGGGGGAACAGCATATTAAAATTATTTTTAAGGGTGGACATACCCTTTAAATGGATGTGTACAATAAACATCTATCTATTATCTATCTATCTATCTATCTTCTATCTATCTATCTATCTATCTATCTATCTATCTATCTATCTATCTATTTCTATTTCTCTCTATCTCTCTCTCTATCTGTTCTGTACTATCTATCTATTCTATCTATCTATCGATCTCTATATCTATCTATCCGTCTATCTATATATCTATTTCTTGTACCTGTGTCTTATAAATCAATGTATCTATCTGTCTATTTATCTATCATTATCTACTATCTATCATCTTATCTATCTATCTATCTATCTATCTCTATCTATTATCTATCTATCCGTCTATCTAATATCTATTTCTCTGTGTCTGTCTGTCTGTCTCTCTCTCTATATCAATGTATCTATCTGTCTATCTATCTTTCTATCTATTATCTATCTATCCATCTGTCTATCTATCTATCTATCTACAGTATCTATCTAGTATCTATCCATCAGTCTATCTATAAATCTATCTTTATCTGTCTGTCTGTCTCTTAATGTATCTATCTATCTATACATCTGTCTATTTATCTATCTTTCTCTCTGTGTCTGTCTCTGTTTCTTAATGTATCTATCTATCTGTATCTATCTATCTATCTATCTATCTATCTATCTATCTACAGCATCCATCTAAAAAAGTCAGTTGGTGTTTTATTAATTATGTCATTAACATTTTTAGCCAGTAATAAGAACCCTAGTAAACAGATTGTGGTATTAAAGTTTAAATTCCAGCACTAGATTTATGCTGTTAATTAATGACATTGAATGGAAGGCGGTGCCATACTTAAAATAACCAACTCTGTTGCTCTCAGCATGTATTTTCCGATTGTGATGGAGGAAGTACTTTTTTGTCTTTTAAGCATTCATTATTATTTTTTCCAATACAAATATGCCAATAAAAGTCTTTGAGCCAATAGCATAACAGTATTTTTCTGCCTTTATACACTTTCTATTAATGGAATTTTTCAAATGATTAATAAACCTGCCAATACACTAAATATATGAAAAACAGAAAATTTAGGATATGCTTGCAAGCCTACCAGACAGAAGTCACCGTGCTTTAGGGTATGTCATTTCTCCATCAGCCTCCTCTGTTCCACTCAATTTACCTGCTCCATAAAACAGAAGCCTGAACCACTGTTAGAATCCATAAGTCAAAACAATCTGACAAATGGTAATTCCCATGTGGATGTTCATATTGATCAAATAGCTACAGAGAATTGAATCAAGTGAAAAAGCAGGAGCCTGTATATGCGCCACATGATAGTTATGGAATACACATTTCCCAAGTATGTTCGAGGTAGGATGATTTCCTTGTAATGGTTTTTAACTGGAAGAAATGAGTAGAATCCTTTGGAGCCCTGTGTAATTTAGGAATATGGTATTATTTCATAAAAAACACCTCTCCATTGTGTTTGATAGTGTAAAACTAAATGTGACATGTGAACATTCTACATTTATGGACTACAAATAAATGGATTTGATTTCGGAAATGTTTAATTGCAAACAATGAACACAGGCTATATTTTCTGTTAGATCCAGCAACATATTAATGGACATTGTGTACTAACAAAGGCAGTGAGTCCTTTCAATGTGATTATATTTTTTTATTTAATAATAGAGTAATCCACAACAATATTTACAGATTAAACCCTGTATTGATACCAAATTGATCAGTAAGGTCAGGATTGCACGTGTGCATACATTAGGTCTGCATGATGGATAGGGAAAGGTTGTTTCTAATCTTACCTTAAAGGGCATGTTCACCCCCCAAACAAAATTTTAACCCTAGACTTAAGACCCCCCCCCAACCCCATCAGCACAATATTTACTTTTCTTTTCCCCCAGCGCTCCTAACATCAGATATCTAATATCAGGATTTTGCTATCATCGTATTTCATTGGCTGTGACTATGCAACACAGCCTTGACTGACAGCTACAACCTGGAAGACAGGTTAGTGTGACGAAGTACCCCCGGACTTCAAGGTAAGATATCTGATGTTAGGATCCCCGGTAAGTATTCCACAAATGGAAATGAGGGGGTATTAAGCCTGGCATTAATATTTTGTTTGGAGGGAAAACATGCTCTTAACTCTACCCCATGATGCTTGTGAAGGTTCTCATTCATCCAGGTCATGGTATATCTGTTGTATTCAATTAGATCAACTGGATTAGATCAACTGAAAATAAAGAAACCAAGCCTAAATAGAGGTGGGGGGGTTCGACACCAACTGTCTGCCATGTACAATGCTGTTTTAACACCTTACTCTGGGCGTTCCTATAACACCTCTTAGCCACTATCCAATCACACCCTTAACACCTGGCTGGGATATGCTAATTGGGATTTTCCAGGGTACATAATTGCCACAGATTCTTGTACAAGTCATTCTGAATTGAGAAAGCCAGTCGGATGACTAGCAAAACGTCTTCAAGAACTACATTTCAAGTCCAGTTGATCTAATTGAATACAACAGATCTACCCCATGATATGTTTTACATGTAAATATTAATTAAGAAGTACTGCACATGTGAAGTGCAATTTCTTAATTAAAGGCAAAAACAATTAACTGTAGCACTGACCAGCATGGTAGGATTGCCATCGGTTTTGTCCAAGGTCTGTATTAAAACACAAGGAATGCACAGTTCCTAAACTATATCCAAAACTTTGAAAAATATCTTCTCATTGATTTCCTTTATGAGAAATGGAGGGCGTTATTCTGCCTAAGAACTAGAGGAATGATAAACAGCTATCAATGAATGATCAAGGGGATCTTTTATTTTTTAGTAAGACAACAAAAGAGTTTTTGGTTCAGTCATATTTAAGGATGTTGGAGGAAATAGGTTGTGTCGTCTTGCAGGAGAATAGAATAAAACCAAGGAAGCCTTGTTGTATGCCTGGATTATTCTGTGTTCTTACATGATTTAATGTGAACCCATTAAGATGAATACAGTAGACACTGTGGATATAAACTACAACATTATAAATAAGGTGAAGGATCTGACATTGCTCTTAAATAGTGACATAATAAGTAGAGGGTTATTTCAGGCTTAGAAGACTTTTTTTTTTAAATGAATAAAAAAAATCAGGCACATGCAGTGCAATGTGAGATAATGTGTGGGTTATGTTTTATATTCAAGGCTAATATACTCTTCTTTCTATTAAAGGAAAAATAAAGATTAACATTATGAAGTATATTCCATGTTACCATAGTTATCTTATAACTAATGTGATTGTGGCTGATGCTCCTCCTCTTCTTCCCATGCATCTTTGCTCTTGTTTGCACTTCCTTAGGTGCCATTGTGAGTAGCCCCAAAATTTAAAGATGACTGCAGAGGAGCATGGGGAAAGGGGAATAGAAGCAGCATTGGGTTAATGTTAAGATATGCATTGGAGTTTCTAAATATAAGTGTTCATTTCACCTTTAATTGTGAGTCACCTGAATTGAATTTATAATAAGATCTAAAGAATTTCTAAGCAGATGCTACAAACTTTTCAGGCCTTATTTGAGTTTAGAACATTATTATTAGGGTTATTCAATAAACGTTTTTATTGTTAAAAATGGTGCTTATTTTGCCCCAACCAATCAGATGTTAGCTTTCAAATGTTAAATAATATCTGATTGGTTGGGGCAAAATTAGCACCATTTCAAATGATAAGAAATTTTATTGGATCTCCCTGTATAAGTCCATTCTAAAATAGAAAACATTCTATTTTATATCCACCCCAACCTAAAATGTGTATTTAAAGGGCATGTCCACCCCCCAAAAACATATATCCCCCCAAACTACTGGCCCCACCATGTAGTGTAGTTTAATCCTTACCTCACATCCCAACTCCATCTGGTTCTCCTGTAGTCCCCCCCCCCAAAGTTCCAAAAACTGCCCACCAGGAGGCTAGCAGGTCCATATAGGACACTGCCTGCTACCTGGCCTCCCGGAAGATCCTGCCATGCGTGCTGCAGCCCTTCTACCCCTCCCTCCCCCTCCTCTCCCTCCCGTTTACTATCCCTCCCCCTAGCATTAAACCCCCTTAATATCATGCTCCCCCATGTCCCCCAGCCCCAACCGCATGTTTGTTTTTAGTTAAAAAGCTCCCCAAACTCTTACTTACCTCTCCGCTTTCCTCCGCTGCACTGAATGACCGGCAGCCGCGTCCGTGATTGGCTGCCGCTCAGCCAATCACAGACGCGACTGCCGGTCCCGCCCCTCTGCTTGCATTCTCGCAAGCAGAGGGCCGGCAGTGCGGCGGAGGATCGAGGGGAGGTAAGTAAGAGTTTGGGGGGCTTTTTAAAAAAACAAAACATGCGGTTGGGGCTGGGGGACATGGGGGAGCATGATATTAAATTTTTATTTTAGGGGTGGACATAGCCTTTAAGCAGCATTTATCCCCCTCCAAAGAAAAAAATACACAAACCTCAATATTTTCAAACCTCTTACCTTAACCAGTGGACCAGTGATTCTGCTCCTGGCGCTGGCTCTTGGTTCTTTTGGTAGCAGCAGTCAGTCATGGCTGTGATGGATGACATTACAGACTGCACCTTCTGTGCATGTGCATGCTCATAAAAAGCTTGTAGCAAAGGCTTAGGGAAGCTGCTTAGGTAACAAATGATCAGTCCGGGAGTCGAAATGGCTTTTGATATTTTTTTTTATATTGTGAAATGTTGGGCAGGTGGTATACATCTCAGGCTAGCATTGTTTACATGGCCTGGTAAATGGTAAGCATAACACACTTAAAAGGAGATTAATAATCTGAGTAGTGATTGTAAAATGTTCTTTAGCATTCAGCTCGGTGAGATTCTCAGAACCACCACACCTGATTTATCTGTATTATCCAGGATGTACCCCTTTCTTATTCCTCCTCAGTTGCCTGCTTAATAATGTCTAGTATTTACCTATTTATAACAATGATGGTTAATCTGCCATTTTCACCCAGTTTCCCACCTTCCTCTGTGAATGCCTATATATCATCATCATCCTAGACCTAGGAATACACATTTATATTGCCCCTAAATATATGTAAATACTATGATTCCATCATCCAGTAATAAAGGTCTCTTTCTAAATCAATAAACCAACACAATCAGTCTCTGTTCATTCCTCTTATCTCTTTAAACCTTATAGCTTGGAGGCTGCGGTGTAATAACTTAGTGGGTCATTTTTATATTGTACTTCTCAGATTATAGGAACCAGTTCCATAACCTTTTGATAGACCATATGCACCAGCATAGACTCAATTGGATCTCCTGGCGTTCCTACATTTACTTTCAAAACTTGTGCTACATTAACTTGCTGCGACTGGTTTTCAGCAGGTTTTGCCAGTGATGTGGAAACTGCATTGCTATAAATCTCTTTTGCCTATAGTTTTTCCTTTTATGCTGTTAGCTTGGCTCCCCTTTCAGCCTGAAGCTTTTAAATACTTTTGCAAAGGAAGCTGATGCGAAAAATCCAGATTGCAGTTGTTATAAAACAGCATGCTGTAACCATCAGAAAAGAATCTGTCTGGGACACCACACTGGCTGACATGTGCTGTTCCCTTTACAATTTACATTTGCATTTGTTTATATAAAGTAAAAACACAAATCTTTCGTAATATTGTTTTTTTTAATAGATATTAGCATACATTATGGTCAACCTGGTGGGGGATTTATACTCTTGCCCACCATGAGGTGGTGTGAGCCTCAGGTAGCAAATCCTGCAGATGTCTATGAATGCATGCTCCAGTGTAAGGGAATGAATGCTCATTAGGAGTGGTGGGTAGTGGGGAGGGTGAGTATTGCTTCTAAATCCATATTTGGCTACAGCTAAAAACATTTGTATGTTCTCCCTGTGTTCCATGTGGAATCCCTCTAAATCTACACCGTCATAAAGACTTCATTATAAGTTGTGTGTGATAGGGTATTTCAGGCTTCCATTATGGGGAGATACTCCTGTTCTAGGCACAATTACTTTTTGGCTGGCCTGGCACTTTTGCTCAAGAGAGTATTAATCAAGTATAGACCAAGTTTTTTTGGCTTGAAAATGATACCAAACACAGGAGATCCAGTTAAGAGGTCCAGTCAGATCTCCCATGGTTCCCTCCATTTGCTTTGCCTTCTGCTGTTTGTACTTCTACCTCTCCTGCCCTCTACTGTTCTGCACCAGATGGCACACTTGCTTGAGCTCAATATTTTGGCAGTATACTTACATTAAAAGCCAGGCTCCATTACTCTCTATCCTTGTCAGTACTGTATATATATTTGGCATGGGAAAAATAATAATTTAAATAGCGCAAATACTGCATATAAGTCATTATCATAAAATGCAAAAAGAAACAGATAAGAAGAACTCCGCTATAACATGGAACAACAAGTTCCATGGCACTCAGCTACCAATAGACCATTAATAATTTTATTAGTGTGGGAAAAGGAACCATATTCCGTGTTATCCCACACAAGAAAGTGTATTCACACTACCAATCCAAAGATCCACACTACTTTATTATTAAAACACACATAACATATTACATTAAATACATATATAGAACATAGTGAGTATATAAATAACGTATGCAGCAAATCCTAAAATACCACATAAAAAGGTAGGTGGGGCTCGGAGATAAATATATAAGGATGGCAAGGTGCATGTATAGAAAGATAAAATTCCAAGTTTCCAGAGAAATGTGAATCAGGCTGTAATATATTCAGTAAATGGGCGTACAGTCTAAGGGTTGTAGTTACGATATATATATATATATATATATATATATATATATATATCAAGGGTGCGTCCACCCCTTGAAAAAAGATGTAACTCAGTACATGTGTGTGAGGAGATATATATATATATATATATGTAAAAGAACGATCTCACCCATGTCTCGGCGCCTCCATTTCTTAGGACATGTAATCAGGCAGTAGGTGTGTACTTGGCGATCCAGTAGTAATCCTAAAGTGCCGCTAGTCACGCTCCTTCAAAGTTCCTTGCTCGGTCCGCACTGCTGGGGTCCAAGTCCCAAACTTAGCTCACAAACAGCCGCCAAGTACACTGAATACATCCAAATAGAACATGCAGCTATACTCCGTCCTCTCAGTGCTACCACGGATTTATTATTATTACTATTTACTCCGCATAGCACCCACCGTAATTGGTGTATACCAGTACCTAATCTACAAGAGGTGGCATAGAAGTCACCATCTATTTAATATAAGTCATTATCCCATGCATAGCAGTGACAAGATGTAACTGAAAGTTAGGAAAGTTACCATAGTTAATTCATCTTTTCCTGGTTTCTCAGGTTAAGAAATCAGTACAATGGCTTATATTTGGATGGTACTATATTCCAGTATATACGGTATGTGAAAACAATGTCTGTATAGCAGATGTTCCTGCTGAGAGTTAATATTACACTTGATGAGTAAACCTGGTGAAACAGTAAAATCATTTACATCTAAAGGTGGCTACACACGTTCCAATTCTTCCTCCTGACCGACCGTTTAAGACTTTTGACCGGTCGTCCAGGAGGAAGGACTGTCGGAAAGCAGCCGCTTCTGACAGTAACCACAACCGAGCGTGCAGACCCATAGAGGGCCGCACAATCAGCCGTGGTTTTCCGACTTGTCCGATCGTTCGTCTCCTCTCCAATTCTTTGCCCAATCCATCATGCCACTTTCCTCACATTCTCCTAAGTTAGGCCAGAGGATCTCTGACATACCTGCTCTAGGCCTAAAGCCACAATTCACAATCCTGGATCACTATGTGGCCAACAGAAACAATCACTACTGCTGCTCTCACAACAGGAACGGGGGATTTTCTGCTTATTTCCACCACCATCACTAATAGTTATTTTAAGAGACAATTATTGAGTATCTGAATGTAGGTTAACACCATTTTTATGGTGTTTATTTCTTTATATGTATGTCCATGCAAAGGAAAGTGAGCAATCCCAAAAAACGCATATCTCCATATCGTTCTATTACTGTGAACTTTAAAAAACGGGAATCAAAACTCTACTCTCCAAATGTTTGCCCTAGTAAAGGCTGATAGTTCTGCAGGCTGAGTTTGGTACCTTTGTCCTAGACAGTGCCACCATATGGCCCCAATAATATCTACCCCTTTTTGTTTTCCTGCAGCAAATTCTTGCTTGGAAAGAGACTGGGAGAAATGTCCCCACCTTATGTCACCCTTTGGAGTAGATCATCCTGCCCAAAATCATTCTGCCCAAAACACAGATGTATGTAAAGGCATGAAATAGGCATCTCACATTAATATTTTCTTTTTTTCAAGCAAAAGCTCTCGGAAACCTTTATTCCTGTTAATTAAAATCTAAGATTACACCAACTGTACTTTTGCTTCAGCAACCTTATACTTTTAAAGTGGCTGGCACATTCGGGAGCTTGATAATGTCTGACAACTAAATGACTTCTTAAGTAGTTAAATGATTATTGGATAACTTCATAAATGTTCCTAAATTAATTGAGTTCAACTTAGATTAGCCATTTCCACTGTTTCATTGACATGCTGAAAGAGCTCAATGTAACATGCAAAAGATATTTGCAATAGGAAACATTAATATAGAGGTTTCTGTATACCTAGGCACAGCGATTAGTCTGTACTAGAAGACTAATATCAATGCAATATCTCATGCTAAGGAGAAAACTAAGTTCAAAACCCATGCTAACAAATTTAATATCGGGTTAGCAGGGTTTTGTACTCATTTTGCATTGCCTGCACCGTTTGCAAAGACTTTTGGTGAAGCAGTAATTTTAGCAATGATTAATGTGATTATTTTTTTACACCAAAATGAAAACCTTTTTAATTGTGGCTTTAAAGCCGTGAAAAAGATCGCAACTTAACACTCGCATTAACACAATTCAATAAAAGTGGTTTCTACATTACGGGATCAAGTGCAGGTCAGTTGCAATAATGAAATTTCTTGCATCTCCCCAATAGAAGTGATTGCTGCTCTGGTTTGGCACACTCTTTTGTTACTACTGCTTACAGGTTTGTTATTACTGGTTACAAGTAAATAAAAGTCCCTATTATGGACATTCTCTCTGGTTATACAGCTGTAAAACTGAGCAAACAAGATTGTCAGCATTCATGGAAGGTGACATAAAGAGGATAATCTTTTCTAACAGTTGGATTTCTTTTCAGAGATCCTTTAAATATTTGAACTGAAGGAGCCAATAATCAGATCAGTGTGGTGAATGGTTGTTAATAACACTGCAGAAGATCTGGAATGGAAGCGGTTTTAATGCTTTTCTAAAGTTTTGTCTTTTTTTTTTCCAGGAAAGTGTGAATTGCGGTTCACAATGAACTGCTTTAAACTTACTAAGTAATAGGTATAAATCCCGGTTTCCTAAGTGAACCTGATTCTGCATTGTAGAAATTTTCGAAGCTTGAAAATGACATTCGAAAGTTAAAAAATTTCCTTTGAAAATTCCTCTTCAAAAATTGAAAATGCTATAGAAAATTCAAAAAATTCCGATTTAATTGGATTTTTGGAACTTAGCATAGGTTTCACCGCTATATTGCCAGTTTCTTTCCTCTCCAGCAAGCAATAGTACGGTGTTCCCTGGACTGATTTAAATAGACTAAGCCATAAACAATTTAATAAATAAGCTTTAGGAGAAGGGTCTGTCTCTCAGTTATTCCTCCCCTTGTCCATTAGCCATGTGCTTATACCAGTGAACTGAAATCTCTGTTGTAGCTCCTTAGTCTAAAGCTGTTTGCACATGTTTTCCTGAGTTGAATTTGAACGCTGAAACTGTAACTTAATTGTTTTTCATTTTAAACAAGGGTTATCAAGTCTGTGGTTAATACAAGCAGTAGGGCTATTACATACAGGTCACACAAGCAGTAGGGCTATTACACACAAGGCACACAAGTAGTAGGGCTATTAAACACAAGGCACACAAGTAGTAGGGCTATTACACACTGGGCACACAAGCAGTAGGGCTATTACACACAAGGCACACAAGCAGTAGGGCTATTACACACAAGGCACACAAGTAGTAGGGCTATTACACACAAGGCACACAAGTAGTAGGGCTATTACACACAAGGCACACAAGCAGTAGGGCTATTACACATAAGCTGGATTTGGACTGATATTCGCATTAATAGATTTAGGGAAAGTAATGTGACATGGTTGGTATTAGCCATGATTTACTGTGCCAGCAAGTTTAATAACTGTTTTGTGAACTGACGGCCTGCTGTTTGTGGGACTAACTGGCTGGATTATTCTACCAAAATATTGTGTAATATATCGATTATTTTTTTCTGCTTCGAATGCATTTGGAGCCATGCACAAATAATTGGTAGGCAGATCAGTTTAATGTCCTTAAATAGCACATACACTGCACTGTAAGATTCTTCTGCTTAGTGCCTGCTTTGTACCCTAAGGCTCTTCAAACCCTTTACATCGTCCACTGGGGGAATCACTGCTGTAGGAAAGAATTGATGCTTAATAGTTATAGTGGCTCAGAAATCGCCTGCGCTCACAGAAAATGCTCTCAGGGGTCTGTATATACCGTTGTATTAAACTATTTTTCTCCAAGGGGAATTTTGCAGGGTTGAAAGCGCGTTTGAAAATTAAATTGAGGCTCGGAGAAAGTTCTCTTTAGACAAGTCTGTTACCTTCTGTAGATTTATCAGATAAATGTTATAATGTTAGTTAATATTGTATAATTAGAATAACTTCTTCCATTTATCATTCTACAATAACAGAATGACATGTTGTTTTTTAGTTGGCTCAGGGCTGAAAAAGCCCAGGTAGCTAATTTAACTAGCCAATAATATCTGATGACTAATTTTACTAAAAAACTAGCGGGGAGATCCAGTACCCCACTAAATGAGATTACGTCAGTTATGCATCGCGGGATCGGGCTAAGGAAAGGAGCATGACCTTAACGCACCTAAACCTTTACCGTTAAATTTTGCGCTACGAGGTAGCGCAAACCTTAACGGCAGAGGTTTTGGATCGTTAGCACAGCGCTGTTTCCAAAAACATTGGAAACGGTGCTGTGCTCTAAATTCCGTCTAAAACTTTCGGGTTAACGTGGGTTTTAGACGAAAAAGGGCTATATTGTATCTCCCTGTAGATTAGCAAAAGGACATTCTAAGCACGTGTCCAGGAAACGACTGTACTGCTCTCTACAAACATGGGGAGGGAGATTAAAAATAATTGGTTCATATGTATAACCTATCAGCTTCTGTTAAAACGTGATTGGCTTTTTGAAGTAATTAAATGCATTTTTAGGAAAACAGAATATTTCACCTTTCAAGTTAGAGATTAATGTAGAGATGGACTCGAACTCGAACCCAAGTTCGAGCCGAACTATTCTATTTCGAAAGAATTCGGACTTCTCGAACTATCCCGGAACCGGTTTTTCGATATTTTCGGACTTTCAATAAATATCGAATGTTCAACCGTTCGAATGTGCAAGTAAAATGCCTATTATACCTATACGCCAGCATCGAATCCATGAGTAAAGGGTCCATTAAAACCTTTACGCGAGCATCGAATCCGCGGGTAAAATGTCCATGGTATCTAGGCGCTCACACGACCATCGAATCAGCGAGTAAAGTGTCCATTAAAAACTATACGCGAGCATCAAATCCGCGAGAAAATTTTCTATGGTATCTAGGCGCGAACATCGAATCTACGAGTAAAGTGTCCATTAAAGCCTATACGCGAGCATCAAATCCGCGAGTAAAATGTACATGGTACCTAGGCGCGAACATCGAATCTATGAGTAAAGTGTCCATTAAAGCCTATACGCGAGCATCGAATCCGCGAGTAAAATGTACATGGTACATAGACGCGAATGAGCTTGAAAATAGCACAAGTGAGAGTAAAATTGATTTTCCGAATGTCCTGGATTCGAACATGTTCCCCAGACCATTTCCCAGGTCCCACAGCCATTTACATTAAGTTACCATTGATATTTTAATTGTATTTCATTAGAACTTTTCGAACTATTTGACTCCCATTGACTTTAATGGGTCCGTTTTCGAACTTTCCATATAGTTCGAAAGTTCGTCCATCTCTAGATTAATGCAGTAGGTTCAGTAGCAGGTTTGTTGGAAATCCATGAAATCTGGTGTAAAATTATACTAGAACCTCACTACTGTTGATAGTATTTATATTATTTGCTTGGTGCTATATTTGCATTTTATAAAATAATTCTGTAATTTGCATTTTATAAAATAATTCTGTATATGTAATAAGCCAATATATTTTGATCATTGCCCCCATACGGATGTGTAGGAAGTTGAGACTCTTGGGTAGGTCATTGTTCTGTCGCCCTATGGGTCATTCATTAAGGAAATCGGTGGACTGGGACATCTTAAAATAAGCAGGTTCACAGCCAGCTGTCTGCATACAGAACTAACACATCCAGATTACCTTTTTTTAACAAGATATCTTTAATGGTTTTCGTTTTTTAATTATTTTCTCTTTCCTTTAGGGAAATTCTGGCAGAGCAATAGAAAGCATAGGTCAATAAAAGCAAAAACCACATGAGATCGAGCACTAATGAACCAGTATCAGTAGGATGCTTACATAACAATTTCATTAACGAAAAAAGTAATTGTCCTATCAATTTAAAAGTATTATATATGGAGGACAGGTAGGTATCGAAGAGACTCAAGTCAATCTGGTGTCAATAATAAGTGGGTGGAGATAATATTCTAGAAGCCAGTAGAAACAGATTCAGAACAATTAGATTTAAATTAGAATCTATTTTACCAAAGCAAAGTTGTCAATCGTGCTGACCAAGGGTTTAAAGGACAACTAAAGCCTCAGAACAAAAGTGAATTAGAAGGCAGATCTCCTTGTTATAAAAGCAGTAATCAGTGTCTCACCTCACTTTAATATGGTTGTTAGGAAACGCCGATAAAGTGTCCATTAAAAACTATACGCGAGCATCAAATCCGCGAGAAAATTTTCTATGGTATCTAGGCGCGAACATCGAATCTACGAGTAAAGTGTCCATTAAGCCTATACGCGAGCATCAAATCCGCGGAGTAATGTACATGTAGTCCTAGGCGCGAACACGAATCTATGAGTAAAGTGTCCATTAAAGCCTATACGCGAGCATCGAATCCGCGAGTAAAATGTACATGGTACATAGACGCGAAGAGCTTGAAAATAGCACAAGTGAGAGTAAAATTGATTTTCCGAATGTCCTGGATATTGAACATGTTCCCCAGACCATTTCCAGGTCCCACAGCCATTTACATTAAGTTACCATTGATATTTTATTGTATTTCATTAGAACTTTTCGAACTATTTGACTCCCATTGACTTTAATGGGTCCATTTCGAACTTTCCATATAGTTCGAAAGTTCGTCCATCTCTAGATTAATGCAGTAGGTTCAGTAGCAGGTGTTGTTGGAAATCCATGAAATCTGGTGTAAAATTATACTGAACCTCACTACTGTTGATAGTATTTATATTTTTGGCTGGTGCTATTTTGCATTTTATAAAATAATTCTGTATATGTAATAAGCCATATATTTTGATCATTGCCCCCATACGGATGTGTAGGAAGTTGAGACTCTTGGGTAGGTCATTGTTCTGTCGCCCTATGGGTCATTCATTAAGGAAATCGGTGGACTGGGACATCTTAAAATAAGCAGGTTCACGACACCAGCTGTCTGCATACAGAACTAACCATCCAGATTACCTTTTTTAACAAGATATCTTTAATGGTTTTCGTTTTTTAATTTTTCTCTTTCCTTTAGGGAAATTCTGGCAGAGCAATAGAAAGCATAGGTCAATAAAGCAAAAACCACATGAGATCGAGCACTAATGAACCAGTAATAGTAGAGAGCTTACATAACAATTTCATTACGAAAAAAGTATTGTCCTATCAATTTAAAAGTATTATATGGAGGACAAGAGGTATCGAAAGAACTCAGTCAATCTGGTGTCAATAATAAGTGGGTGGAGATATATTCTAGAAGCCAGTAGAAACAGATTCAGAACAATTAGATTTAAATTAGAATCTATTTTACCAAAGCAAAGTTTCACATCTGGACCAGGGTTTAAAGGACAACAAAAAGCCTCAGACAAAAGTGAATTAGAAGGCAGATCTCCTTGTTATAAGACACAAGGCACACAAGTAGTAGGGCTATTACACACAAGGCACACAAGCAGTAGGGCTATTACACACAAGGCACACAAGTAGTAGGGCTATTAAACACAAGGCACACAAGTAGTAGGGCTATTACACAGCAGTAATCAGTGTCTCACCTCACTTTAATATGGTTGTTAGGAAACATAACTTTCTAACATGAGGTTTGTGTCTTATGTCTTATGGTGATCACTGACCATTATGTTCTTAAGACATGCTCATTCCTAGCATACTGCAGGAAATAGTCCAATATATAGAAAAGAAGCTGCACACCCCAGGCACTAGCATGTGCCACTGGTTGATTTCCTGGGGGGGCTATGATGGGGGGGGGCTATTGTGGGGGGGCTGGCCTAGGGATGGCTGGAGGGTGGGGGGGGGCTCGGGGGATATGGCTGGCTATGGCTGGCTAGGGCGGCTATTAGACACAAGGCACACAAACAGTAGGGCTATTACACACAAGGCACACAAGCAGTAGGGCTATTACACATAAGCTGGATTTGGACTGATATTCGCATTAATAGATTAGGGAAAGTAATGTGACATGGTTGGTATTAGCCATGATTTACTGTGCCAGCAAGTTTAATAACTGTTTTGTAACTGACGGCCTGCTGTTTGTGGGACTAACTGGCTGGATTATTCTACAAAAATATTGTGTAAGTATATCGATATTTTTTTCATGCTTCGAATGATTTGGAGCCATGCACAAATAATTGTAGGAGATCAGTTAATGTCCTTAAATAGCACATACATGCACTGAAGATTCTTCTGCTTAGTGCCTGCTTTGTACCCTAAGGCTCTTCAAACCCTTTACATCGTCCACTGGGGGAATCACTGCTGTAGGAAAGAATTGATGCTTAATAGTTATAGTGGCTCAGACATCGCCTGCGCTCACAGAAAATGCTCTCAGGGGTCTGTATATTACCGTTGTATTAAACTATTTTTCTCCAAGGAGGAATTTTGCAGGGTTGAAAGCGCGTTGTAAAATTAAATTGAGGCTCGGAGAAAGTTCTCTTTAGACAAGTCTGTTACCTTCTGTAGATTTATCAGATAAATGTTATAATGTTAGTTAATATTGTATAATTAGAATTAACTTCTTCCATTTATCATTCTACAATAACAGAATGACATGTTGTTTTTTAGTTGGCTCAGGGCTGAAAACGCCCAGGTAGCTAATTTAACTAGCCAATAATATCTGATGACTAATTTTACTAAAAACTAGCGGGGAGATCCAGTACCCCCACTAAATGAGATTACGTCAGTTATTGCATCGCGGGATCGGGCTAAGGAAAGGAGCATGACCTTAACGCACCTAAACCTTTACCGTTAAATTTTGCGCTACGAGGTAGCGCAAACCTTAACGGCAGAGGTTTAGGATCGTTAGCACAGCGCTGTTTCCAAAAACATTTGGAAACGGTGCTGTGCTCTAAATTCCGTCTAAAACTTTCGGGTTAACGTGGGTTTTAGACGAAAAAGGGCTATATTGTATCTCCCTGTAGATTAGCAAAAGGACATTCTAAGCACGTGTCCAGGAAACGACTGTACTGCTCTCTACAAACATGGGGAGGGAGATTAAAAATAATTGGTTCATATGTTAACCTATCAGCTTCGTTAAAACGTGATTGGCTTTTTGAAGTAATTAAATGCATTTTTAGGAAAACAGAATATTTCACCTTTCAAGTTAGAGATTAATGTAGAGATGGACTCGAACTCGAACCCAAGTTCGAGCCGAACTATTCTATTTCGAAAGAATTCGGACTTCTTACTATCCGGAACCGGTTTTTCATATTTTCGGACTTTCATAAATATCGAATGTTCAACCGTTGAATGTGCAAGTAAAATGCCTATTATACCTATACGCCAGCATCGAATCCATGAGTAAAGGGTCCATTAAAACCTTTACGCGAGCACGAATCCGCGGGTAAAATGTCCATGGTATCTAGGCGCTCACACGACCATCGAATCGCGAGTAAAGTGTCCATTAAAAACTATACGCGAGCATCAAATCCGCGAGAAAATTTTCTATGGTATCTAGGCGCGAACATGAATCTACGAGTAAAGTGTCCATTAAAGCCTATACGCGAGCATCAAACCGCGAGAGTAAAATGTACATGGTACCTAGGCGCGAAACATCGAATCTATGAGTAAAGTGTCCATTAAAGCTATACGCGAGCATCGAATCCGCGAGTAAAATGTACATGGTACATAGACGCGAACGAGCTTGAAAAAGCACAAGTGAGAGTAAAATTGATTTTCCGAATGTCCTGGATTGAACATGTTCCCCAGACCATTTCCAGGTCCCACAGCCATTACATTAAGTTACCATGATATTTTAATTGTATTTCATTAGAACTTTTCGAAATATTTGACTCCCATTGACTTTAATGGGTCCTTTTCGAACTTCCAATAGTTCGAAAGTTCGTCCATCTCTAGATTAATGCAGTAGGTTCAGTAGCAGTTGTTGGGAAATCCATGAAATCTGGTGTAAAATTATACTAGAACCTCACTACTGTTGAGAGTATTTTTTATTATTTGCTGGTGCTATATTTGCATTTTATAAAATAATTCTGTATATGTAATAAGCCAATATATTTTGATCATTGCCCCCATACGGATGTGTAGGAAGTTGAGACTCTTGGGTAGGTCATTGTTCTGTCGCCCTATGGGTCATTCATTAAGGAAATCGGTGGACTGGGACATCTTAAAATAAGCAGGTTCAAGACAGCCAGCTGTCTGCATACAGAACTAACACATCCAGATTACCTTTTTTAACAAGATATTTAATGGTTTTCGTTTTTTAATTATTTTCTCTTTCCTTTAGGGAAATTCTGGCAGAGCAATAGAAAGCATAGGTCAATAAAAGCAAAAACCACATGAGATCGAGCACTAATGAACCAGTAATTAAAGTAGAGAGGCTTACATAACAATTTCATTAACGAAAAAAGTCATTGTCCTATCAATTTAAAGTATTATAATGGAGGACAGGAAGGTATCGAGAGAGACTAAGTCAATCTGGTGTCAATAATAAGTGGGTGGAGATATATTCTAGAAGCCAGTAGAAACAGATTCAGAACAATTAGATTTAAATTAGAATCTATTTTACCAAAGCAAAGTTGTCAATCTGCTGACCAAGGTTTAAAGGACAACAAAAAGCCTCAGAACAAAAGGAATTAGAAGGCAGATCTCCTTGTTATAAGAGCAGTAATCAGTGTCTCACCTCATTTAATATGGTTGTTAGGAAACATAACTTTCTAACATGAGGTTTGTCTTATGTCTTGTATGTGTGATCACTGACCATTATGTTCTTAGACATGCTCATTCCTACATACTGCAGGAAATAGTCCAATATATAGAAAAGAAGCTGCACACCCCAGGCACTAGCATGTGCCACTGGTTGATTTCCTGGTGGTGCTGTCACCTGAATGTTCTGCCACGTCCTTAGTGAAGTAAATTAAAAGAATAATAACCGCACCCAGCCAATCAGTGAAAAGTCCTTAACCCATTTATTAAAAGTGTAACAAACAAAAATTTTGTTTGTTACACTTTCAGTAAATGGGTTAAGGACCTTTTCACTGATTGGCTGGGTGCGGTTATTATTCTTTTAATATACTGCAGGAACTTGTTACAGCTGGTACAGTTGGTCACACCCACTAGTAGCCTCTAGCCAATCCTTTTAGAGGACATAATAGACAAGGGAGCATGTGACTTAGATCTGGGGTGTGGCCAGTCACTGTACATATACACAGTTATTTCATCCAATTCTTCAAGTGGTAACCTTTACTTTAATGCTATTTACTGTATTGCTATTTTACAGTTTATTGGTGTTTTTAGAGGGTATAAGTTCAGATTTTGGAGTGTAAAAATTTGTGTTTAGTTGTCCTTTAAGTTATAATACATATTCTCATATAGTCAGCTTTGTTCAGCTGAAACACATTTGGGTTTGGTAAGCTGTGAGTATTAATTGCAGATAAAACAGCATGGTATGTATCTTTTGTTTGCTAAATACCACCTGTAGATGTATTTAGTGATTGCAGAGAAATATGTTAAGGCAACATATTAAGGCAATGTTTGGGAAACCTTACATCTCCAAACACTGCTGCCTCAATATATTCTGTCATTGCCATTTCTGGGTTGGAAAATACCAGTAACCAGGCAGTATTTAGGATGTCCAAGTTGAATATCTGTTAAATCTAGGGATATTCATTTCATGATCTTTTTGTGCATGGATAAAAGTCACATTACATCGATCAAGGTAAAATAAACTTTGGATGTACTACATCTGCTCCAAAATCAGAAGAAATTAACCCCCCTTGCAATTTATGCAAGTTGAATGGTCTCCCTTATGTTTGTGTTACTTGATATAAATTGTATTAATTGAGATTTTGGAATCTTTTTAATAACTAAAAAAGTCCTTAGAGAAAACTGCAGTTAGTGTTGCAGACAGGACCATGCTTAGCTGAATGTATGCTCTGTGGGACATTAATTATTAGCAGAATGGACAAATTGTTAGCAACCTTTTTCCAGAAACACATTTTAAACAGCAGCACACATTACATAAGAGCAATATCGCCCATGGCCACACTTTGAAGACCATTCCCATCTCAAAACCTGTGTAAATCTCTTCATGAAATACCTGCATTCCAAAAGCATCATCTACGTCACTTTCATATATCTACTGTATTTAATTATATTGATCTGTAAAACTGATCAAGTTTAAACCAAGGTACCGTACTTTGCCTGTTTGTTCCAACCCAGGTTCATATTTTATTTTCTCAGTCTACACTGCCCAGGTCCCATGTATCTTGTGACAACTGCATGGAAACAGGAGTAAATGGGATATTAGAAACATCAGAAATGCCCTGATCCCCTCCTGAAATAACCTTTCTCAGGAAGGAAGGCTTGCACTAGTGCCAGTGGCACCTTCATGGGTCATACACCCAGAGTAACTGCACAAACTCACTCTGTGTGCACCAGCCCTGCTTCCATTCCAGATAACAAAGCAGCAAAAAAAAAACCACACACACACACAGATCTCAATCAGGAGATTGAATGGAGTTCCCTTGCTTTTTAATGTGCTTAAAATATGTGCACATAAAACAAACCTCTTACATGGCACAAAGCAAGAAGAAAGATCTAGTAGCACAACATCATTGTGAAAAATTGAAGCTGTTTTGTTGATATTTTGTTTTACTTCATTCACTTGGGAAATAGCATAGAAGTTCATAAAAAAAATAAAGGTATTGGAAACTTTCCTGCTCAAAAGATGGATTCCATTTCTCTATTAAAATGCTGTTGCTCGTTTATCACACTGATTTATTAACACCATGCAGTATAAAAGAGAAGTTCAGACTAAAACACATATTTCCTGATTAATTGCACAGAAACTGGCCAAGCCTGATGTACGGCAGGCCAGCTCTTTGCTTGTCCTACTCCTTTCCATTCCTGTCTACTCTTTCGTTTTTAATAACCCGCATGGATTTTATATCCATAGGATATACACAAGAGCAGCTTTGTCCTATTTCCTGCATAGGATGTTGTCATGCGAGATTATATAGCTTATTGGACATAGCCAGGGTAAATTAGCAAATAAGTACATAATGTAAACTTGTAACAGCAGGTGTAACACAGGTAAATATTGGATAAAAGGTAAATATTGGGAAAAATACTCTGAAACCAAGCATACAAGAACCAATATATCCCAAACCTCCTATTACCTCCAGATGTTTGTTGTACTGGCACCTTGTGCCTTCAGTTGCCCGAGGGCTGTAAAATGGATGCCCTTGAATAATAAACCAAACCAGTTTTTCCACAGATGATTGATAATGTGGATTTTCACTTTTACCAATGAGGAAAAACCATTGATAGACAGCTCCAGAGAATACCTGGCTGACTCATTTTTTCTTAGTTTGTCCTTGGCAGCCTTTATTGTAATTTCAGCTCTGGTTTTCGCTATTCGATAGCCTGAGGGCAGGGATGTCAATTTTACAGCCTTCCAACTGTTGTGAAGAAGACTCCCAGCATCGTCAAAGACATTTCAACATATTTCTAGGAAAATGCATGGCATTATTGTTCTGTTCAGCACCATGCAGAGTAGTCAGCACTGCTGTGCACTCCAGTGTACTCTTGATATCACTTTTAACATCTGCTGCGGCCATCTTATTATCAAGCATGCTTGAAAATTGCTTTGATCTAGAGTTGAATACAAATCACAACTCTTGACGTTTTTTAATTTTTTGTTTAATACTTTAAATAATTTAATAGGGTTGGAATTTTTTCCTGAAATAGTGTACGTATACTTTTTTATTCTATGCAATTAATGCTGGCCAAAATTATGTTCTAGCAATCAGAACTACCCAATCAAAACTCACCTGTATCACCGCGCAACCATCTACACTGCATGGACAACCCAGTTTGAATTTGTTCTGTAACTTTTCTAATCAAATCAGTAAACAGATAATTTTCACTGTAATTTGTCTAATAGCCATGACACTAGTGTATACCAGAGAGAAATTATTGCATAATAATATTAGCCAGTTGGCACATTGCTTAGTGTAGCCTTTTTATTGGTATTACATGTCATCTTTATCCTGCATACACTAACTATAATCCCCCTGAAATTCTAAACCGGAAATTGTTTTAGAAACATTCATTGTGACCACTTTGGAAGGACCTACAGAGTGTCCTTTTCAAGTACAAAAAAACTCCTTGTAGATGGTAGTACATGTGTGCTATCTAGTGTTTAGAATTTAAGGGTTGTTACTGTTCTCTATGGGGTATCCCTAATCTTAAAGTGATACACCACCCTGCACCATCTAAGTTAGGCAGATTTTTTGATTGGTCTGATCCTCTTCTGGTTGATAGACTGCCCGATATCACCCGGTAGTCTATCAAACATGTATAGATTAGTATTTCAGATTTAATGAACTAATGTGTGTGTCTCTTTTTAAATATCATGTAAAAGGTTCAAACTAATATACCAAAGTGTATGCACCTTTCAAAAAAAGCTGACAGAATACTCTATGCAGCATGTGCATTTCTATTTAAATCTCATTTGTATGTGTACCTGTGCACACAAGGAAAATGTCTTTATCTTTTTTCCTTCTTTCTCTCTTTCTCCATTGTGGGTTAATAGAATCAATATTTTGACACTTTCATTAATATAAAAATACACATTTGCCTTCAAGGTCTGTATATGCAGATCAGGAAAATATGTAGGAGATGTTTTCCTCTTATTTTATTATTATTATTATTATTATTATTGTGGATGCTTGTGAAGGTTCTCATTCATCCAGGTCATGGTATATCTGTTGTATTCAATTGGATCAACTGGACTTGAAATGTAGTTCTTGAAGACGTTTCGCTAGTCATCCGAATGGCTTTCTCAATTCAGAATGACTTGTACAAGAATTGTGGCAAATTACCCTGGAAAATCCCAATTAGCATATCACAGCCAAGTGTTAAGGGCGTGATTGGATAGTGGCTAAGAGGTGTTATAGGAACGCCCAGAGTAAGGGTTAGAGCTAAAGATACTGCAAAAGGCTCAAACACAGCTCCTAAGTGAACGGGTACGACGACCCATTTTACAGTCGATGCTTTAATGCACAACATTAGTCAACTAGAACAGAACCTGGCCTCACAAGCTACCTGTGTCCATCTGGGAAAGAGTGACGGAGTTCACCAAACAAGCACAGCTTTCTCAGCACTGTAAGGGCAAACAAAGGCAACAGAACAAGTTCTCTATCTGTCATCCCAGAACAGCCCCAAAGGAAAACAACTACCCGGATACAAAAAGAGGGAAGTGTCACTTCATCAAACAAGGAGGAATGGGTGAGAAACTTGTCTAACAGGACCCTGACCCAGCCATAAATAAGGAGTCCTTGCTAAGGGCTTGAATTTTGCCATCACCCCTAAAGCCATCCCTGTGGTGGATATTATAGAGCCACAGAAGCCTCTATCCACAATAATAAGGTATCACAGAGTGAGGCAGAACAACTTCGCCTTAAGGTATCTGCAGCCTTAGCCAGTGCTAAAACTCCTTCATCTAAACTGACTACACAGGAAAGAAGAGCCTTAACATCCCTCAAGAAAGATTCCAGTATCACCATTCTACGGCAGATAAAGGAAGATGCACAGTGGTACTCAACACCTCAGACTACCATGATAAGGTGACCATGCTCCTGGCCGATAACAACACATATGAGGTTTAACAAGGGATCCCACCAGCTGTTACAAGAAAAGAGTCATAGACTTACTACAACAGCTTCAAAAGGATAAAGCCATTGACCGAGCAATGTATCATCGCCTCACCCTGGTGAGGCACATCCATGCATATATGGACTCCCAAAGATACATAAGGAAGGGGCCCCACGAAGACCTATAGTCAGCAGCATCAACTCTGTAACATACAAGGTGGCAAAATATCTAGCTAACATCTAGGACCTTTGGTGGGAAGTTCTAAGCATCACATCCAGAACTCTCAGGAGTTCACCAACAAGATTGAAGATATAGTACTCGGTGTTAGAAGAAACTATGGTGTCCTATGATGTGACATCTCTCTTCACTGTATACCCACCAAGGAGGCTGTTGACATGGTGAGAAAAAGGCTGGCCAAGACAGCACTCTTACCAGCAGAACTGATCTCAAACCAGAACAGGGTGTTCCTTGTTGGACTGTGGTCTGAATACCACCTATTTCAAATACAGGGATAAGTTCTATAAGCAAAAACATGGATGTGCTATGGGATCTCCAGTTTCACCCATTGTGGCCAACCTTTACATGGAGGAGGTAGAAACACAGGCGCTTAATACCTTTAAGGGCATAACACCCAGCCAATGGTTCAGATATGTTGATGACACCTGGGTTAAAATCCACCAGAAGGAAGTACAAGCTTTCACAAAACACATTAATGCGGTAGACCAAAACATTAAATTCACAAGGGAAGAGGTACAAAAAACAACAAACTTGCTTTCTTGGATTGCTTGGTAGAAGTTAAGGAAAATGGTAAACTGGAAGTAGAGGTTTACAGAAAACCAACACACACAGATCAGTATTTGATGTTTGACTCCCACCACCCTTTAGATCACAAGCTGGGTGTCATCAGAACCCTGCAACACAGAGCCGAGAACATCCCCACTAGCACAGAGGCGAAGGCTAAAGAAATGAAACATCTCAGAGGAGCCTTAAACTTGTGGATATCCAGACTGGGCCTTTGTCAAAAGAAGGAAAGAAAAGAACACAAATACCAACAGTGAAGGGGAAAAGCAAGACAGGAGGAAGAACATGGTCATCCCATATGTAGCAGGGGTCTCCGAGAAATTAAGAAGAATTTTCAAAAAAAATCGTCTCTGTCTGCTTTAAACAGAACAACACACTGAGGCAGCAATTGGTACATCCAAAAGACCCAATACCAAAACACAAGAAAAGCGACATCATATATGCAGTGCAGTGCAGTGAAGAATGCTCTGATTTGTATGTGGGGGGAGACCAAACAGCAACTGCATCAACGTATGGCCCAGCACAGAAGAGCCAATTCCTCGGGTCAGGACTCAGCCGTTGTACCTGCATCTTAAGGATAAAGGACATACCTTTGAAGATTGTAATGTTAAAATATTGGCGAAGGAACTTGACTGGTTCAAGAGAGGGTGTAAGGAGGCCATTTATGTGAAAATAAAGAAACCAAGCTAAATAGAGGTGGGGGGGTTCGACACCAACTGTCTGCCATGTACAATGCTGTTTTAACACCTTACTCTGGGCGTCCTATAACACCTCTTAGCCACTATCCAATCACACCCTTAACACCTGGCTGTGATATGCTAATTGGGATTTTCCAGGGTACATAATTGCCACAGATACTTGTACAAGTCATTCTGAATTGAGAAAGCCAGTCGGATGACTAGCGAAACGTCTTCAAGAACTACATTTCAAGTCCAGTTGATCCAATTGAATACAACAGATATTATTGTGGATTTATATAGCGCCACATCTTCCATAGCGCTTTACAATTACATGTTTACATTCACATCAGGCCCTGCCCCGAAGAGCTTACAATCTATGCACGGGGAGAACATACAAACTCCTTGCAGATGAGTCCAAGGGTGGAATCGAACTCAGGACCTCAGTGCTGCAAGGCATCAGTGCTAACCACTGAGCCACCGTGCTGCCCATAATCATGTTAACCATGCTTTTGCCATTTGAAGAAACCAAAGTGGAGTGGAGTGTTATATGTACCTTGACAATGCATAGTTGCGTTGTGTTCAGGACCATGGAAAGCAGCCACCCCTGTTGCCAAAAGACTTGGACCCCTGTATATTGTAAATGTACAGAAACCATGAGCACATGTATAAAGATGGAAACTCCCAGAGTAAACACAAAGACAGCTGATATGTCATTAAAGAAATGAAACTATTCCAATGCATTTAATCATTTTGAAAAACTTTGGACAAAGAGCCTCGAAATCCCTGTATGTGTAATATATACAGTATTCTGGGAAATAGCAATGTATATCCTACTGTATATACTTTTGTTGTGCTTAGATTTTAAAGTATTGCCCATTCTGTATGGTCTATATAGTGCATTGTGCAAGTCCACATAGAGAATAACAGAATGTAAAGTCACCAAGAAGTTCCATGATCATATAGAAGCATGAGCCCACAGGCAAGGTTCTTATACTGTAAACCAGTAATGGAACCTTAAAGTGAATTATTTTTGTTTTTTAAGAAGTAACCATTAGCCATTGGCCATGACATCATTGTCACTGCCTTGGCTGACGGACATTACCCAAGAGCAGCAGGAAGAAGGATAGAGCTGTGGTGAGGGATGAGGCTTTGTAAGTGTCTTTAGAAGTATTGTATTAAAAGGTAAAATAATGAAATTTAGCTTTGGGGGGAATCTGGTTATGAATATAAAGTCTTGTCTTGAGGGTGAAGGGTACACAGGGTCTACATAGGATGTTTCCTCCAGTTGTATATGACTATTGCTTGGTTTCCTACTGTTAGTTCTATATAGTAAAACTTAATGATGAATATTTGAAGAAAAAAAAACAATATTTTAATGAGGGACAGTGCTTTAGAAAGCCTTATGGGTAATTTTCTCTAAATATTGCATTGTGCACGTGTAACCAGTCCTACTGCAAGATCCAAACCATTTTCTGCTAAAATTGTCTATACCATGTGTTCAGCATAAAAAACTGTGTAATTATATTTTAAAGCCATCCAATCTTCTGTAATGATAGTTTTCTGAGAATAAACAGCACTTTTCAAGTAAATCACAATCAGCTGGTGGGTGTCAGAAGGTTAGAGTCGATAGAAGATGTTGTACATTGAAAGTAGAACATGCTTTTCATGTATAGTACAGATTGTACATTTCCGCACTTTGTGTGTGTGAAAATATGACATTAATACACCCCAGTAATGAACTATCTAGCAAAATACGAATAGCCTTTGTCATGCATATAATGGCTGTTATATTGAAGATCATTGTCTCAGATCCACAGCGAATCGCAGGTCATAAAAAATTTGTGTGTGTTTTGCTTTAATTGTGTTGATTTGATCATTTGACTTGTTTAAACTTAATAAGGAACAGTAAGATGGAACCAGTTTCTTTACCAGAATATTTTGTAAATAAACACATGCAAATGCAAAATATTCTGCATTAGATTAGCACTATCTAATAATAGTAATATTTTTTTTTCTTTTCAGCAATGAAGTCTGGAGGAACACAGCTCAAACTAATCATGACTTTCCAGAATTATGGACAAGCCTTGTTTAAACCAATGAAGTAAGTAAAAGTTTCTTAATCCAAACCATTGTTTGGATCTATTCTGTAATTTGTAAATGTGCAAATCTATAGTACAGGAAGCTGATCTGTCTATTGGAAGGCTAATAATAACTAATTCCAAGCAAGAAGTTATTATAAAATTACAAGTCATGTAGATGACAGTTTTCACTTTTGTATTAGAAATTGTATTGTATTAGATATTTGGCAAAAGTTATTCTGATTAATATGAAGGGAGTGTGTAATTATTTTACACACTCATTTTTTAAAGTATTTCAAAAATGTTACATTCTTGCATTTTGTGCTTTGTTCATGTAAGTGACCTTCTAGATCCCTAGCAAGGGGGTTATTTTTAGAAGCCATTACTATTTGAATTTAGAAGACCTGCATATTCTAATGTACACTTAGAGGACACCAGATTGGAGCCATCCTACTTTTATCTCTAGATTCCCAGTTATTCTCATTAAACTACTGTAAGATGTTACAATCCCATAGCAATGTGAGAACTATGCTAAAGAGATATTTTTCCATATTCTAACCAGGCGATGGAATAAGTAAAGGATTGCTATGCTTATCTTTCTGTGATGTACTAATCACTTTACATCTGTTAATACATCACGAGAGTGTGGAAATTAAGCATAGCATTAGCTGTGACTACCCTGCACCTTCATTTTGTATGGTAAGTTTTTCACTTAATAGTAGTACAAAATTTAACTAAAAAATGTTGCATAGGGTGTGCCACACTGTTTACAATAATGTGGATGTTAGATAAGGTAGCGTGGGCTTTGCATTGATGTGGATGACAGCGCCCAGTATTGCATCATCCTCTAAGTATCTATCACCTTAGCTTTTCAGCTTGTACTGATATATTTATCCTTCATGTTTACTAACTTCAGAATAGTCATTACAGAGTTAATACACCATGAGTGCGTAGGTGTTTATGAATGAAGGTTATTGACGATGACCTTTTAGAAAAGGTTTTTTTTATCCAACACAGTTCCTAGAACTATGATGTTAATACTTTAAGCAATTTTGTTATTATAGCATATGACAAGCATTTGATAACAAAGGGATTTGGAAGAATACATTGTATTGTACTTGTAAAATACAATTGGTGACTCATTTTTACCATTTGCCAGTAGCTCCTTGTAAACTATGCCATATATTAAACATTTGCATGCTTATCCCCATCATTTATGATGTAATGCCTACATAGCAATGTCATTGGGTGGATTCCAATTGCAATGTTTTTGATAAGACTGGAGTTCCCTAAAACTGTTTAAGGTGAAATTTAAGCTATAACAACAATTTTTATCCCAGAAATGTCTGGTTAAACTATTTATATGTTTTTCTCATAACTAGAAGACACACCTTAGTAAAGCCAGTAAAATATTTGACTAGAAAAAGTAGCTCAGGTGGAGAAGAGTGATGATTCTCTCTTTTGAAACAAACCTGGTTTCGATTTGCGGGATCTGCCAAAAGTTTCTAAATTTTTGAAACTCTGAACTTATCATCGAAAAATCAATGTTAGATCATCTAAAATTTAAAAAAAAATTAGAAACAATCCGATTTTATTGGGTTTGAAAAGAATTTTCACAACTTTAATAAGTTCTGCGGAACCGATGTCGGAACGAAACTTGCCAGTTTTGTTTATCTGTTGTGATGACCCCCTACTTTCCCTGGCTGGAGTACAATGGGCAATCAGAGTACAATGAGCAACCAGAACCTGTGTTAAATAGGGGACACAACGTCTTTGCAGGGCTTGTTTAGTAAGAGATTTAACTAGCTTCACATTGGTGTATCTTATAAAAGGCAAGGGATACATACTTCTAATCAACACTTCTGAGGTATAAATTGAGACATAAATTAGTAAACTTAGTTTTAGCCTGCGTTTTTCCATTAATTAAAAACCTTTTATGCTATATATTAAAATTTGCTTACATATAATGACTTCATGCTTTAATCATTCAGTAAGTGGAAAATCTGTGGAAAAAAACAGTCAGTTGAGGAAATAGTGATAGCAACATCCAGTTTATGAAGCATTTCACAACATTGTGGGTGGCACAGTTTTGAGTTACATTCTCACAACCAGCTAATAAAATAACATTGATTCATGCTTGATTTATAAGCATTGTTTTAGCAAGTACTAAAAATGGCCTAAATCACCCCCCTGTTTGATTCTGTTTACTTTTTTTGCCTGCTGACAGGTCAAGGTACTTCTGTTCTCAGGAGTGCTGGTAGCCCAGAGGTTAATTAACTATGCAGGAATCATTTCCAATCAGAAGCCTCACCCTCACTCCTATACCTGTCAAGTGTCCTTTGTGATTTGCTAGTTTCCAGGCTATGCTGAGTTCTGAAGGACCTGGAGAACATTCCAGCTGTCCAGCACAACTCGGGATTGATTAAATAAGCTCCCCTGTTTATTATTTTTGGTTTCTGGCATAGATCTCATTCAGTTTGATCTAGAGTTGCTGTTCTACTATAGCTGAAGAACCAAAGGATGTTTTCAATGAATCCCACAGCACAGTGGTTTATTTATTTTTAATTTATAAAACCTAATCCTTAGAGACAATCATTGGACAGCTGAAATTGCTGTGACAACATTTACATTAGAAACAGTGCTAAGTTGGATTATTTCGTCTATAAAATATCTAATATTGTTAAAAATCACATTTTTAGAAGAAGCTTCCAAATCCTTTGTCTCTATGTGGTAATTATGTAAAATGATGGTCCAGTAATGTTCTCTTTAAACTGTGCTCTTGTGTGTGCACACAAACAGAGCATACACAAAATCTGGAATATGGGTAATGTGGTATGTAGTATGCAAAATCTGGGACATTGGCCTTTTTTAATATTGAGGAAGCAGAACATTTATAACCTCTGGCAGGATACTATGTTGTATTAAATAGTTTCAAGTGTTTGAATATCCTAGGAATGATAGTATTCCATTGTGTCATCCACCTATTTTTGTGCTTCCAGACAAAGTTGTACAGTATGTGTCTAATTGCTGAGAATCAGAATTTTAACTTAGAAAAGTTAACTGTCCTTTCTGGTGTAGTTGATTTTGTTATTTGATCAAATCACATTGAGTTTATCTATATAGACAGATCTATAGTTTATCTATATAGACAAATCTGAATGTTAAAATATTGAACTGCGTATATGCTGTATCACCTCTTAACAAAAATTGTTGTAAAAAAGTGTAGAGAAACCCTTGTCCATCTTTATTGTATACAGCTTGGGCAAGTTCATTGCATGGCTGTCACAAGGGCCTGAAACTAATATACTGTTGGTCCTCTGTGGCCCAATACAACAAAAACATTTGATGAGTTCAGTGACTGAATGCACAGAATTAATATTGCATTGTTACCCCAATGCAAGGTGAAGCTCTGTCATGTTCAACCTCTGTTAACCTTGATGGTTGCTTAGTGCCACTAGGTGTTTTGTCCAAGATCTTTATCTGCTGACACGAGAAAGGATTGCACAGTAACACTCATCATATAACTAATGACACGCTAAGGTCTTTTCAGGGACTGTGAAAGTAGATATTGGGGGGGAAAGCCCTTAGCACAAAATGAACTAATCATTTTTGAAATGTGCATCCCAAGGTCAAACTATTTCATCTGCTTACTTTAGTAAATGATTACAGAAGGCACTGTACAATTAGCTGGGAAATCATTTTCGTTTTCTATTAATAGTATTGTTTTCCTTGAGTTAAGGATATTATCTAATACGCCGTCCTAGGTCAGATTCTAGATTTGGTTAGAGTAGTAGATAGCATGGAGTTATAGTATTTTAGCATTGTACATGCATTGAAAATAGGGTGTCCACTGGTTCTTATTCATGTTGTTTAAAAACATTTTAAAATAAAACTCTATAATCTTTATGTATTTCTGCAGCACAAACTACAATAACAACTTGTGAGTTAATTTGGCAGACTTTAGCCCCTTTCATTTGTTGCTAAGAAACACGTTTAACAAGATGTGCTGTAAGTTTTGGATAAATATTAAATGAAAAGGAATTTCAAACACAATATAGCGCACCATAATGCAAGGGCATATGCCAGAACGTATGTATTACACAACAGAACAACATGAGTTTTATTTTAAGATACATTTCATGCTGCTTCTGAAGTATGTGTTTGGGCTGAATGGTACATTAGGAACAGTGCCAAATTCAAAGCACAAAAAACAACATTTACTTGTCTTAGGCACTTTCTCCAAACTTTTTCTTCAATATGCATCTAAAAATGAAAAAATAGAATATGATATAATGCACCCCAACATGTTAAAGGTGTAAAAGTAATGCACAAAAAATGTATTAAATTCTAAAAATGTTTGGTTCTTGCTTTCCTTTATGTCAATAGATATTATTTATAAAAAGATAAAAACCCACACGGAAGCTTCAGTGTAAAATGGGTTAAATAATCATATCTCTTTATAGATTGGGCTGCAGTTATGATCCTACATAATTTGAGTATTTATGAATGTCAAATTGGTCAAAATGTTGGGTTGTTGCAGCAGTTCTACTTGCCAATGCTTTACTGCTGATTCATTGATGCGATTGACATTATGGCCTTAATGTTAGTAACAAAAGTATCGGCCCAGGGGGTTGATGGAGGTGGTTGCAGTAATGTTGGGAGGTTAGAATGTAGTGTATGGCCAGCGTTAGGCAGAAACTCCTTATTTAATGCCACTACTCTTAGTAGAGATTTCATAATGAGGTTTTCAAAAATCTGCAGATGTGATGGAATTCTTGGAAATTCCGAAAGTTGGAACTGATCGAAAATAACAAAACTGGAATATTGAATTCAGAAATCACATCAACAGTTACAAATTATAGTCTATAGACTATAGTCACTTTTTGTAAAAAAATTTAAAAGAAACATCCAAATCTAGTCATTTTGCTGTGAACAGCAAACAAAAGTTATTGATGTGTCACTAGCCCTTTAACAAGCTATTTAAAAATGCTGTTAAACCTTTCTGGAACACAAGAACTTCTGCTGGTGTTTTATGGACTTTTTCTATTCATTAAATGCCATTAATCTGTATGAAAGGAACAATACATATATTATATTTGTTACATTCTCTGTTTATTTTATAAGCTAAAAGTTATTAAGGTCAAACAATTAATCAGAGGGCATCTGTTATAATGGTGTATTTAAGCTGGTATTTTTAATTATCAAAGAATTCTAAATTGTTGACTTACGTCAATTAATTCTATGATGATATTAAATATTGGTTCATTGTTGCACCTGTACCATTAATGGAGCAACTTTTCCTCTACCAACTAGTTGTAACTGTGCTTTGACATCCCACTGAAAGGTTCTGTAGTATATAGGTCATTATACCCCAGAGATGAAACAGTCTAGAATAGAAGACTAAAAAGGCAGCTTCATATACAAGTCTGCTTGAATTACACTCCTGTTGTGAATTTTACTTTACTTGTCCTGTATTGCTGATTTATTGCTAGAGGCATTTGACTGGATCGCCACTGTTCCATTCGGAATTTCCACCAGCTTCATTTTTAGACTTTATTTAAATCATTAACTTGTAGTGCCTTTGCTGCCCCTTCAATAACAACTGCAGGCATCCCTGTCTGTCTCTAGAGAAGAAATGTAGGACAAAAATACCTTTAGACTTCTAGATTGACAGATTCTCTCTGAGATCAAGTACTCATCTACTTTAGAAATAGGTCACCACTAAAGCTGGGAGAAGAACTAATCAATTATACAGGTCAAAACGTTAACTGGGAGCAGTGGGCAGCACCAAATCAAAGCTCTCTAGAGTTGGCAAAATTAAACCCTAGGTAAGTTATAATATAAGGGGAAACTAGAAGTTTGGGTATTTTATTGTATAGATATTTAAAGGATAACTATCATGTGTATAAAGTTTGTTTTTTTTAAATACCATTAAAAAATAAAAGTACATGGGACAGGGATATAGGATTGGTAATTCCTAACTCCCAATAATGTTTCTGTGAGGAGCACTAGCCCAAAGAAAGCTGATTCTGCCTGTCCTCCTCCTGGCTTCAGCACAATCGTTAATACAGGAATGGTCCAGGACTAACCTGGAAAATGAAAACTTTACGTGCTGTAGCTCCTAAACGAAACAATATTGTGAGGTAGGAATAATTAACCCAACCTCCCTGCTCCAGGTACCGTACTTTCAATTTTTAATAGTTAATTTTTAGAGTATAGTTATCCTTTAAGCCTACAGTCTACCAAACCCATGTGCAAAATTCTACAGAATTAGTTGTACATTTTGTGATATCCCAGAAGCATGTCATATTATAATACAGTATGTAATACCCATGGTTCACTCTATAACATGACAGATCTGAGCAGAACATTAATTGGTTTGCTCATTTTACCACATCAGTGAGATCGAATAAAGTCAAATATTGCCTTTTTAATAATTTCAAGTATTTCTGTCGAGTAATGCCGTTTGCTTATTTCCTCTTTGGAAAGCTCTGCTATAAAATATCACCATTCGGCATTTGGAAAACATCATTTGAAGAGCTGCTTGGCTATACTCTTCATATTTCTTTTTTAAAGCACAGACACCGCTGGCTTATATTTAGCTGATTCTTGGCTTTCAAATGATTGATGATTTCAGACAATTCCAGAAAAGAACACATTGAGAAAAAGGACTAGAATAGTTTTGATGAAGTTGGATCGTATTTAAAATAATAAGTTATGGAATCATTTTCAGATCATTTAAAATGTCGAGCAAATAATTTAAGTTTAATCATATAAAACTTAACTACAATGGACCAGTGACCCACCAGAAAAGGTGGTCCGGGTATCAGGAGACTTGTCCTGGAAGGGATGATTTCTCCGAGACTACAGAATGAAATTGGCAAGTTTAACAGGATGAGTGTTAACTATATACTATAGTGCTATTAAGTTTAAAAATTAAAATAAAAGGTTTACTCTTGGCATCAGAACTATCTTTAATACAGATTAGACATTGCCTGGCAGATGAAAACTGGAGGTGCTGGGAACCAATATAGGAAGGTACAAATATTCAATCCTACCTCTCTATGCCAGGTACTTTCCATTTCTAAAAAGCACATTTTTAAAGTGCAGTTGTCCTTAAAAAGATTTTATATAATTGATTGGGCTTGTAGACTTTTTTTATTTTTAATTTAAAGGGTATCTCCACTAGAAATATTTTTTTTGCCATTCAGTTTTATTGAAGAATGGGAGGTAAAGGAGCTGTGTCTTTCCTCCCGTTCTTCAATAAAACCTGCAGGTGCCGGGAGAGAAGGTAAGGTACCAAATCGATTGCTCCTCCACCGAGTAAAAAAAATATTTCCAGTGGAAATACCCTTTAAGGCATGATAATATAACCAATCTCTGCTAATTGGTTTAAAGGACTAATATACTCACCTCAGCCCCAATCAATTTCTGCCCTTTGAAACTACCTAACTACCTGAACTGCTAGGTCCTCACTCTTGGGTTCAGTTTCTAACTCCTGCAATTACCTGTAGAAGTTGCGATCACTGGTGCACTGTTGTTCACCTCCTCCCTCAGTACGGCAAGCTGATTAGGGGAAGGTGGGGAACAGAAGCAGTGGTGGGAAGCAGCAGTTAGAAGCTAAAAGAAAAAAGGTATCCAAACACTTACTACATGGGAGCAAACCAATCCATCCAACCGCGGTGCTCAAACACTTCCAACGCTGCTTCGGCAGGCAGGTAATCAGAGAGAATCCATGGTAGATAGAAGTAGGCAGCTCACGGAGGTAAAATCCATTAAAAACATCACAAATCCGGTCAAACACAATATAGCACACTTCTAGAGGGTAGAGAGACGGTTCCTCCACCCTCTAGAAGAGTGCTATATAGTGGTTGACCGGATTTGTGATGTTTTTAATAGATGAAATAAAATAAGTTGATTTTACCTCCGTGAGCTGCCTACTTCTTTCTACCATGAGTTAGAAGCTAAACCCAGGGGTGAGGACTTAGTGGTTTGCCTGTGCTGTTAATTTACTACAACCAAACGGATGTTATCTTTTTACTGGTCTACTACAGTTAGAAAACATTTTATAACATCAGATTGGTTGGTGCAAATGGACAGCACAGGCAAAATGTTGCATGTAATAAGCCCCTATGTGTCATTATGTTTCCAGCTTTAATAAAACATCTCTTTGATTATTGAAACCATTTTCAGAGACTCAAAGGGAAATCTAAACGCTCAGCCTGGAAACTGGAGCTATTTCAAAACTGAATAAAGCCAAATGTGGATTTTTACAATGTTGAATCAAAACATCAGTGGGTTTCTTATCTCAAGTAGTAAGGCAATCTACAGTGCTTTGCATAGACGCCAATGTGCTAAACCTCTAATAGCATTAATGTACTTCTACTCCTTCAATAGTTACTTAATTTAGAACATTTCTGGAAATTTCCAACAGTCTGTTAATCTGTGACTAATTTAAAAAAAAAATAATGTGTAGTAGGAAAAAGGTTATATTTAACAATGAGTGGGCAAGCCATGGTCTCCCTCCTGACTGCTTAACCATAATAATGTGGCTATTACTGCTTATGGGTAGGAGATGACTTCATATTATCAGTGTTTGCTGTTTCATTGACCTGACAATCTTTTTTAAAGGTACGAATGGGCATTAAAATAAATCCAACCCCTAGCTAATCATTTCATGTTTTTTTTAGTGGCATTTAGATTCACACAGTTAATAGAGAACTAAAGTCTGAAAATAAATCTATTTCAGGTAGTGGAATTCCCTGTCTAATGGTGATTAAAACCGTTATGTTTTCACACATTGTTAATTGCTAATAGGTGAAAGTTTATGGGGGGGGTTGCTGACTTTTTATAAAAATCTGGACATTTTATTTATCCACCACCAGCGAATGTTTTAAATAGTTATTTTCTGGGGAAAAAAGTGTAACCTTGTATCAGAACCTGTGTCCAGGAACAAAATATCCACAGATGTTTACCTGTATGATAAAAAGTGTAGTCCCCAAACAAGTTAAAGGGCATGTCCACTCCCAAAACTAAAATGTAACCAACTACTGGCCCCACTGTGTAGTGTATAAAAATCCTTACCTTACATCCCAGCTCCATATGGTTCTCCTGTAATGCCACCCAAAGTTAAAAAAACTGACCACCAGTTTCCTGGCCTTCAGGGAAATTGTTTCCGCCTCTGAGCTGTCCTCTCAGAGGTTTTTGGCTTGCTCAGAGCAGCCCTTCACTCCCTCCCCCTCTCCCGTTTTGTTCTCCCTCCCCCCCTCCCGTTTTGTTCTCCCTCCCCCTAGTGTAAATCCCCTTTCCCACATATTAGGGATAGTTCTCCCAGCCCCAACTGCTGTAAAATATTTATAAGAAAGTCCCCCGATCTTTACTTACCTTCCCTCTCTCGTTCTGAACTGCCGGCAGCCGCGTCTGTGGATCAGCCAATCACAGACGCGGCTGTCGGTCCGGCCCCCTGCTTGCAGTTCCGTGCAAGCAGAAGGCCGGGCATTGCGGCGGAGGTGAGAGGGAAGGTAAGTAACGATTGGGGCACTTTCTTAAAAATATAATATAGCGGTTGGGGCAGGGGGAACTAGCCCTACAACATATGAACATTTTTCAAAAGGGGTGGACATGCCCATTAAGTTTAATAAAATGGTGGTGGCTTATCTTCAAAACAAGCCCTGGTTCACTTCTTTAAGTGCGAACAGTCAGAAGCTACAGTACTAAATAAATGATGTTTTTTTTACTTTGAGTTATGACATCATCCATCCCATGTGTACTACTCCTGTAAATGCGGTGCATTACTACTGAAACAGACAGGACGACTAATTGCATACTACACATCATCAGTTCCAAGACCCACATAGAAACAGAACCATAAAAATCCTAAATCTGCTATAGTCTTATATCTATGATTAAGGCATGCAAATAGTGTTTTAGGCTTTTGTTTCTCAGTTCAATTATGGTGTGGGAACTAATTAAATGTAGTCTTGCTTTACATCAAACTGGAATTCCTCCAGGACAGTAGCCAAGCAAGAAGTAGCATTAACCTTTAAAACATTAATAAAAGTTCTTGTAGTTAAAAATGGTGCTAATTTTGCCCCACCCAATCAGATATTATTTAATATTTGAAAGCTAACATCTGATTAGTTGGGGCAAAATTTACACCATTTTTAACTACAAGAACTTTTATTGAAAAACCCTGTATATCTTCTGACTCCCAAGGCAAGAAAACAGCTCACAAATGTTTGTTACTTTTGCTTATTGGGTTTTACACAGATGGATTCCTGATGCAAAATATTTCGCTGTCGCAACCTATGTGCACTCGTTTCCACAATGTATTAACCACGTTAATACATTGCGAAAACGCTAGCAGTAAGTTGCGACATTTTGCGCATATTTTAAAGACACCATTGAAGAGGCGTTAATTGTTGCGCAAAAAACCACATGGTGCAGACAGTACAAAACCTTCGCTAACACTTTAGTACATAGGTTAGTGTGATTTTAGCGGGATATTGCATCTCCCTGTAAATGTATTGTGATCACTTTCAGTGCAGACCAAATCTGTCCATTATCCTCGTTACTGCTAGTTTTAAAGACATGACACCATTTAATGCATTATTACTAATTTAAAGCATTATTACGAATTAATGCATTATTACTCATAGAAACTTACTGATGTTAAAAGAAATATTGGATGGCTAGTTTCAGTTATTTGTAAGAGAAATACCAGTGAAAAAACAATGGAGCTCAGAAGTGGTTTATTCCACAAAACGTGTCAAGCAGTGACCCACGCTGTGATGTTGTTCCCTGTGTCATGTGAGTTTCAATAAAGGCAATTTCTTTAATCACTACAAGCTGCCTACCTGTTGTCCTGTCCATCTTTGGTTGTTATTAATTTCAGTTATTGCATTATATTACGGTATAGCAATATTAAGCATTCCTTTCTGTGCTGATAAACATTTACACTGCAATGCTCCAAAGCATTATGGATATTCACATTTTGACTGTACATTATTTTGTAAGCCTAGGTCTTCGTTGAGGTGTACTGCTCTTTAGACAGTAGGAAGTCTATGCAGCATTTCGTTTTTGCAGTTTGATAACTGTGTTTGAATGTCTCTTTTGTTTTAATAAGGTTAAATCTAACCAGTGTTTTGTAAAGAGGGAGAATAATATTTTTCTACTTTGAATCTATTCCTCTCTTTATAAAAGACAATATCTTGCTAGCTTTAGCTGTGGCTGTCTGGCACTGCTTGCTACAGCTGTCTTGCTAAGTCTGTTATCTACCAGAACCTCCAAATCTTTTCCTTCTCTGACCTTCCTATCCCTTGTTTTTTTTAGCTCTGGGGCAGGGCACAGCATCAGTAAAGAATTGTCAATCACCCAGCCCCTCTACCTGGCACACTACATGTAGAAACTATCCATTCTATAAAAGTAAAGCTTATTTCTCTGTCACTGTATGGCTAATTGATTCGGAATTAAGATCAGGAAAGGTAATAAACATTTAGGGTTATTCAATAAAAGTTCTTATCGTTTAAAATGGTGCTAATTTTGCCCCAACCAATCAGATGTTAGCTTTCAAATGTTACATAAGTTCTGATTGGTTGGGGCAAAATTAGCACCATTTCTGTGCAGATAAACCCAATCCTGCAGTTAGCATCTGTCTGTGCTACTGAAGTCCCAATGTAGCACTGTATCTAAAGAAAAGCCCCCCCCCCTCCCACACACACACACACACACACACCTTCAAACTCCTACAGCTAAAAGAAAATCTTACTTGATTCAAGCAGTGATTACAGCTGCCAGTGCTTCTTACCTTTCCATAGCAAAGCAGTTTTATTTTCACTATAACACAAAATCACTGGGTGGATGCTATTGGCTGTAGTGAGGCACAGGTCATCTCCACTGCACATCCTCCACACTCTATCTGTGCCTCAGTTTTGGGAGGGGGTGGATACATAGAGAGGAGACATGCATACTAGGAGTGAGCTGAACAGAACATGAGGAGATCTAGTGACAGGGAGTACAGAGCAAAAAGGGATAAAGCTAATGGCAGCACTAAAAATATAAAAAAGATAAAGGCAAGTCATTTTTTTCAGTTTAGTGTCCCTTTAAATAAAGGTGGATTTCAAGATAATAAGAGAGAGACATTTCTAATATTTTCTTCCTGAGCAGCAACAAATAGTTTCCCTTTATTTAAACTAAAACGTTGCCTCCCCAGTCGGTTTAGACAGTCACTAATTATTCTAGATTTATAGATTTCTGCTTCGCAGTCAGTTTGATGACAGATTAGATTATCTGTTAAAATATGGTTTTACTCGTTTTTAAAGGAAATCCCACACCCATGCTATTAAGCTGCTGAACATTTTAATGTTTTATATTTAGTACATGTAGTGAGTTAGGAAAACACCTCTTTACAATTAATACACATACATAGCTGCTTTTAAATAAATCCAGTTTTATACTTAATTCTTAATGCAGTTTCTTTCCTCATTGTAATATATAGTGCTGTGACTTTAAGACTGAGCCAGCCTCTAGTCACAGGTTATGAGTTGATACATTGTTGTGCTTAGTGCTGTAAGTGTTGGACTCCATTTTGTTTATTGTGCTCTCTTGCTGTTTAGAAGTTCTATGTTAATACTTCAGTAAAGCCTGTTCTTCAGAAGTTCTATGTTAATACTTCAGTAAAGCCTGTTCTTCAGAATACAGTTCCTGTGTTTTCTTGTAACCTGGTTCACCAATTACCCACAAGCTCCAGTAATACAGTCAAAAGACAAGACACTACTAGCTTTGTCCTGGTGGGAGAGGGGACATGGGTGGGACCATCAGCATCTGGGACACCTAAGCCACAGCCTGATCCCACCCAAGCCCCAACCATTCTGGGACATGTCTTGCTGGTCCAGGATGGTGGAACAGTCCCTGGAAATATGGGATTTCAAGTTGAAATCAGGACAGCCCAAGGCCTGCAGTTTGATTTGCAAGTCTCTTAATGCATGCAGAAATTTTGATTTCTTACCAAAAAATACGAATGGTGTAGGCAATTCCACTAATTTAATGCTAGTCTATAATTTGTGTATCATTAACAGCTGCAGCCTAACCCAATAAGAATATTTAGCACCATGCACATAAATAGGTCTGCTGGATGACTAATAGAAATAGATTTTGATATTAAAACGCACATGGGAATATACTATCGGTCATGGGAGCTCCCCCTACAGAGACTTAATATAATGATATCAACCATGTTAATTACTGATTTGTGCTGCTTATCCCAGGCCACAAGAAGCTGCCCCAAAGAGCTTGCAATCAAAATACCCTCTCACAGTTAACAGTAAGTCTTTATGATTGTAGGGGGGCTGGATTACCTGGAGGAAACCTACAAAAGCACAGGTGTATTTGAACTGAGGACTTTAGTGCTGCAAGACATCAATTTGGGTCACAATGCTGACAATTATTGGTGACAATATTTGGGGAATTTATTGTTAGACTTTAAAGGGAATGTCCACCCAAAAATAAGTGAGGCTGGCTAGCCTGATTACCCCCCAAAAATTTACTTGCCTTGTTTAGCCTTACTTGACCCGACACTGAGATATACTTACTCTTACTTTAGCTGATCCCTCGCCTCATGCTTTCTGTTTTGAGATAGTTATGAGCATGCAGGGGCAGAGCGTGCTCATAACCAGCTCTTCCAGGAATGGACAGTTAGCCATTGGTTGTGAAGACACCATCGCGGCCATGACTGACAGTATATACCCTAAAGAAGACAGGAGGAGGAACTTCCGGAGGGGGATTGACTGAAGTAAAAGTAAATATATCAGGCACCCCTAGGCACATGCCTACTGTGCCTAATGGTAAATCTCGGGCCTGGTCGTGACATCACCTACTTCCAAGAATGCATTGCAAAAATAGGAATTTGGGCCATCTTGGCTTTGGCAAAAATATTCTGGCGTGGACATGCCCTTTAAAACTGCAAGGTGTTTAATTTTTGGATTCACTGCAAATAAAAAAGCTGGCTCCAATTCAGGCAAGTAACCAGTTTGGATCTTCTAAAATCACACATTATTTAGTCCAACCTTTAAAAACACAGTCAACAGAGCTTTAGCTGGGGAACAGTGAATGGATGTCTGACGCATTTCGGGTTCAAAAACCCTTAATCATAGTCTATATGTATGGTGCCTGGCATCGTAATTAGGCCAATCACATCGCCTAAATTTAGTTATCGGAATGAGCAAAATTTTCCCCAGTCGATATTATCGGCCGCAATTGCCCGATAATATTAATCCGTTTATGCCCACCATAAGGCCATATATGGATTGTGTTTTATGATCTTGCTTTGGTGATCAGGCTAGAAAACAGCTCCCTGAGTTTGTAGTTAGAATTCCACAACAGCAGGAATAGTTGTCTGGACTTAAATATTTATGTAACACAATTAAAATAGCCAATTGACATGGTTTGATCCGTTACCATGAAGCACTATCATTTAAGCGACCAGCAGCAAGAATGGTGTTGGAATAGATCGATGGGCAATCATGCAACAAAATGTGTAGGCAGATCATAAAGCTTTTATTACAGTGCACTTCAAGCATAAGCACAGTAGTTTATTTTACTATTGTTTCATTTTATAACCCTTTTAATTGTCATCAAGTTAGTAAGCCGAATATAAATGAGGAAGCTGAGGGTTTAATTAGATTTTTTTAAAGGTTTGGAAACGACTCCTTTCTTCTTATAAATGAAGTCCATGCTGTGACGTATTTATAACCTGTACATATTATGGCAATAACCTGTGATTTCCTCCTACTTCAATAAACAAGAAACCTTAACTGAAAACAAATATGCGGAATAATCAGAATATGTTTAGAAAATTATCGAAAATAGCCTCGAAAACTATTTTTTGGATCGTATTTTCGAAAATTTAACTTTCGGGGCTATTTTCAAAAACTCGGAAATGGTCTCCTATCTTATTTTCAATAATTTTCTAACGTTCAAGGCTATTTTAGAAAATTATCAAAAATAGCCCTGTACTTTCGAAAATTATTCAAAAATTTGTTCCGGTTTCAGATTGGATTTTCAGGATCCGGGAATCCAAAAACGGAACCAAACTAATGAGTATCAGCCATCTGTAGTATTTTTAAGTAACCCTCATTTTACAAATAAAATACACATTTCTTTAACATTATAAAATGAACTGTTCTTGTATAGATTGCCTGATTCACTAAAATAGATGAGCAGAAGTTAAAAATTAGGATTTCTAATTATAGTTAGCAGTGATATTATCTGAATGGAGATACCAAAATGTGTCATATTTCTGAGATATGTTCATGTCCTATTGACTCACACTGCCTCTTACAATTCCTGTTATCTCTGTGTGATCTAGTCTTAATGAAATCATGTTACACCCTCTCCCAACAACTGCACAACTGTACTTTAACATGATAAGCAAAACTTACAGTATATGTCCTACAAGTACTGCTGCTCATTTATCTGTTCAGACATTTTAAAACACTAAACTTCATATTTTCAGGGGTACAATAATTGTGAGGAAATATAATAATAAATAGACCAGTTTACTTTTACTTTTGTAGCTCACACTTAATTTCTATAATTAACTGTGAGCACAAGAGAAAATATTCTGTAAAGCAACCAGAATAGGTGGTAAGAATTTGCGAAGTCCTCCTACAGCATATCCTATCTTAATTGCACTCACACCTAATTGTGGTCCACTGTCCTTGCACTACTATTTTTCCTTTTCTGTTCATTAAAATTTTCAGTGACCAAAACCATTGACTTTCAATGACCAAAAGCAATTTTCCAAAGCATTGTCTTCCTATTTGCACAACTAATAGTGCCCATCATGGTCTCAGTGCTTGGGTTGATTTAGTTGCTCAGATCTGAGCATGTTTGGCCCACCCAACAGCCAATCAGTAGAAATTACTGTTAGGAACAAGTGAGCATCCCAGAAAGAAGAAGGACCATTACAGAACCTGAAATGTCAACTGACTACAGCAAATTATAGTAAAGGGTATGAAATTAATTGATTTTTTTTTTTTTAAATCCTACAATGTGTAGAAACCAAGGTTTGTGTAATATAGATAAAAACTTGAATAATAATTATTCTTGTGAAGGTTCTCATTCATCCAGGTCATGGTATATCTGTTTTATTCAATTAGATCAACTGGACTTGAAGTTTAGTTCTTGAAGACGTTTCGCTAGTCATCCGACTGGCTTTCTCAATTCAGAATGACTTGTACAAGAATCTTTGGCAATTATGTACCCTGGAAGATCCCAATTAGCATATCACAGCCAAGTGTTAAGGGCGTGATTGGATAGTGGCTAAGAGGTGTTATAGGGGGACTACAGGAGAACCTTATGGAGCTGGGATGTGAGGTAAGGATTTAACTACACTACACAATGGGGCCAGTAGTGGGGGGGATTATAGTTTTGGGGGTGGACATGCCCTTTAAGGGCGTGATTGGATAGTGGCTAAGAGGTGTTATAGGAACGCCCCTTGCATTAACATGCCAAACTTCTCCCGGAGCAGGTAGGAGGCGAGTCCTATATGGACTCTCGCTATCCTCCTGGTGGGCATTTTTTTGGGCTTTGTGGGGGGACTACAGAGAACCTATGGAGCTGGATGTGATGGTAGTATTAAACTTCACTACATAGAGTGGGGCAGTAGTGGTGGGGGGAGGTTAGTTTTGGGGGTGGACATGCCCTTTAAGTTTATTTAGACATTATTTCCCTTTAAATTAAACATATTTGAATTGTCATAAACATCCTACTTGTGATTTTCTCTTGATATTTTAATGATTGAAAATAATTTCCAATTCCTGAATGCGTACTTAGCTCTGTTTTTATTCCTGACCTTATTTGTTCCAGCTAATGTCGTCTTTTGGGGAAATGTTAGCGTATTAATTGTATAACAAGGATTTCAGCTTTCTAGCATGAACACACTTGACCTTGGTAGAGTCTTTACAATAACTTTCAACTACAATATAATTTAAAATGCAACTTTTTTTCATTTAAAATGCAGAAGGATATTCTAAAAATAATACATTAAAGAATTTCAAGGTTCCTGATCTTCGGCTAAGCTACCACGTATGTAAAATATAAAGGATCAATGAAACACTTGAACTGCCATTGACTGTAAGATAAAGAATTGAAGCTGCCCATACATGTGAAATACAGCACATTCCTATTCATCACAGTGATCTGTGACCGACTGCAGGGCTTTTACTACAGTATTATCAGTTCATTTTTGTACACAGGAGAGGGGTGTATTTGGAACTGTGGGGAAAAGCCTATTTAATTGTTAAAATGCTTTTACTGAAGCCAGATTAAGGGAGGGTTTATATACGTATACTATTTAAAATAAGGTGATTTCTGAAAATTACAGTCAACCTTTAAAGGGCAATTACCCTCACCCACATCCTTCTTCCCCTTACCAGCGTGAGGAACTAAGCTGCTAGGTCCTTATTCCTAGGCACAGTCTGGCTCAGCTGTTATACTTACATTCATTTCCTCACTGTCTAGGCTAACTCCACCCTCTGTCTGCCAGTGAGTGACAAGACCCACTGGGAAGATGCATATGTTTTAAATGGAAAAAATGCAGTTTTACCTGTGTGCGACCTTAAGGCTACTGCTTTTGCAGTTATAATATCATTGCATCATGAAATGAATTTGCTTGTGCCAGCTGTGTGGGTGACTTTTGCAATGCAGCAGCTCCTTATAAAATCACACAAACTTGTTGTAAATTGGTCAGCTTTAGAATGGCCGGTTAGCGGATCCTAACCCGGATCCGCAGCGGATTTATGTCCCGTGGCGAACGGCGGACTTTTCCGATTTTCCGCCTTCCGAACTTCCGAACCGCGGATTTCTTGTTATTTTTCGAAAATACGAGAAATCTCGTAATTTCGAAAATTTTCGAATTACGAGGATTTCTGTATTTTCGAAAATACATATTTTCGAAAATTTTCAAAATTACGAGTATCCTCGTATTTTCAAGGTTTTTAAATTTTAATGGGTCCGCTCGTCCGCCGCGGATTTTCGAATTTTCGCGGTTTATAAAAACCCAAGTTTAAAATGTATGGAATCACCAATAAATTTTCAGGGTTATTCAATAAAAGTTCTTATCGTTAAAAATGGTGATAATTTGCCCCAACCAATCAGATGTTAGCTTTCAAATGTTAAATAAGATCTGATTGGTTGGGGCAAAATTAGCACCATTTTAAACAATAGGACTTTTATTGAATCTCCCTGTTTATATTTTATGTTTCGGAGAAAGAATCCAAAACTTTTGATGAAAACCTACTAAGAAACATCAATGCCATCACCCATCATTAGATAATAACAGAGGATCAGGATCCATTGTGGTAAAGAGTCAAAAGGAAATAGCTGAACCATATTTACATTCAGGACTATTGTTACGTTTTACATTTAAAATTAACTTCCCTCAGTGCCTGTGATCCAAGTTACTATAAAGGTTGTGCTGCCTCCCCTAGCAATGGGACTAGCAATAGAATAGGCTCCTGACCAATGATCTCTATCAGACAATGTTTAATGAAGAATACATAATATTCAAATGGATATGTGTCACCCGCATTATCAATAATTCCAAGGAGATATTTAGATGAAGAACGTAATGCCTTTATAGAATATGAGCTAGATCATAAGATAGAGTATTACAATGGTTGAAAATAGGATCCCGTTTATGTGGGAGGTTAATGTCCCAGGAGCCTATAAAGTCTAAGGTAAGGTAAACCAGCATGGTCGATGGATTTTTCCTTTCTATCACTCCAAGGCTAATGAAATAATATTAGTTTGGAATAATTGTCAATATAAAGTACAACCCACTAAGACAGACATAAAACAATTCAATAGTAGAATTGTGTTTCCCTGTATATGAACCAAAGATACAGTACATAGTGCACACCAGTCTTGAAGAAAAGTGTTTCCTTATACAGTTATATAACTCCGGATACACCCCCGCCCCCCATGCACACCACGTACACACATACATGCCAAATGGAATCTCCTCCTGCAGAGCTTAGTGAAGCAATCAAAACCACTGTTATGTATCTGTTTGACACACATTGGGAGGAACTGTTCTTCTCAGTGTATGATTTTCTAACCTTTGTGATCAAATGGAGGAACAGTGTGTGAGAAAAGCCCCTGAGATCCAGGAATTAAAGAATTAAAAAGAGAAAAAAATATAATAGATTTCACAGACAAAGACAAAAGTTAAAGATCTCGGTCTTCAAGAAAAAAGAATTGTCTATGGCCAACACATTCTCAATTCAATTAGGTTGATAAAATGAACTTATAACAGCACAGCTGCATTTAATGAAGATAAATGGAACAGCAATGTCACCTTATGTGGGGCAGAGATTCTGCAGCCTGGACTGACACAAAGTGAAGAAATGGCAGGTTTTTCGGGAATGATCAATCTAAGAGGCCATCTGTATCGATGAGAAAGAAGGAAGTAAATTATTTCATACCGGTGTGGAAGTTGCAGCAGAGATTGGATAAATGCTAAAGACATTTTACCTTTTTGTAAGAGAACCATAGCTTAGTGGATATTGTATTGGCTGATCCATTCTATATGTATATTATATACATGAATCTCATCTTAATTACACACAAGACACATATAGTCTCTAAGTAATAGTCAGAGTAGCATGTGGGTTTTGTTTTGCCAGTGGGTACACCGGAACAAACTAGATTTTGACAAAATGTAGTGAAGCTCGAAACTTAATTCAAAATATTGACACTAAACCGTTTTTGTTTTTGATTTTTGTCATTCTTGAACAAAATGTTATTGGTGGTTTTGACTAAAACATTTGAACTTGATAACTAGAGATGGACCAGACCGAGATCGAACGAACCTGGATCTCCGAGACATGCAAACTTGCAGATTTCCGGATTTTCCAAAACCGTGTTCAAAAATTTCTTTTTTTTAAAGATTCCTGAATTTTCATGTCCCACAATCCACCAATTCACCAGCAGCTCTTTTTACCACTGCCAACCCTCCAGGGTATAAAAGGCAGCTAGACAGGTGCTATTTTGTCAGTGTGTTAAGTGAATTTAGTGGAGACCATGTGTGTGTGAATACGTGTGGTGGACTACACTTGTTGCTAGTCCTATGTGAAAACTTCTGTGTGTCTGTGTAGCAATCGGTGATACCTTTTTAGAGCATGTGTCTTGTGTGGTATCATTTTTGTATTTACGAGTGTTAAAGCATCTTTTTAATGATTTCATTTTGGCTTTAGTTACCCTTTAAATAGCAATGATATAGAATATGAATATATAGAAGATAGAATAATAATGTAATAACCAGTGAACAAGCCAGTAGAGTTCATGACTAGAGATGGACTAAAACAAACAAATTACGCAATTTGTAAAAGTTCTACGGCCCTGAACTATTCCAGATTTTGAACTTCCGAACTTTCAATGATTAGCAAATTTTCGATAATTATTTCATCAACTTTAGTGCACCAGGGGGCCCGGACGGTAGTAGGGCCCGCCACAAGCCCAAATTTGCGTATCGAGCCTTTTTTAAAGAGCTGTACCAAATCCCTGCAGTATCAAGCCTTTTTAAAGAGCTGATCGTGCGTATGAAGAAAACATACGCGTGATCAGCTCTTTAAAATCAGACCCGAACTTCCGGAACTGAACCGGAAGATCGGTCTGGTTTTAAAACGCTGATTGCGCGTATGTTTTCTTCATACGCACGATCACGCTCTTTAAAAAGGCTTGATACTGCAGGGATTTGGTATCAGCTCTTTAAAAAGTCTTGATACTGCAGGGATCTTGGAATGTCTGCAGAGGAGGGAGTCAGGGGCCAGCCCCCAAACTCGCAGGGCCTTCAGATACGCCCTGAAAGGGAGCGTTCACCTACCCCTCCATTAGCAAGCTCCCCATCAGCAGCCTTTCAGCATGTTGCCGCAGTCCTTAAAAACTTATACACTGCAAACAAAGGGCTTCAAGATGGAGGGCTTTAAAACTCCCTTTATTTGTAAATGGGTAAAAGCACACCCATAACAGCACAGTCCGCTGCACAGTGGAAATGGAGAGGGTAGGGTAGAGGGTGAGGCACCACTTTAGGCACCAGGTTTAGTGACAGTGAAACGCCCAATATACACAAGAGGGGTATCATATTAACAATGCCCTTATATACACAAACTGAATTCAAATAATTAGCATATTAACAATGAGATACACATTTTAATTATAAAAACATCAACATATAACATTTCCATTACCAGTTCCTCTTTACGCAATAGAAGACAATAACATCGGACCATGTATGGGCACATGAACAATCATTCTTTATAAAGATATATGGAACAATCATTCCCTCCTTTTTAAAAGCCAAAGGCTGGGGGAAGTGAGAAAGCCTGTTATATTGATCCAGTGTACAACTATGAGAAATGCAACTTTGCTAATGGTAATGAAGTAAAAAAGTTAGAAGTTATTACCTTCAGAACTGGGTTACCTTGACGTGGTTGGGAGGCTTTTCATTCAGGTGATCACTCGGTAAGCAGATAACTGATTTGTCACCACCATACACATTATCAGGTAACTGATATGTACACTATCATACCATAATCAGGTAACTGATATGTAACAGCACCATACACATTAATCAGGTAACTGATATGTACACCACCATATACATTAATCAGGTAACCGATATGTACACCACCATACACATTAATCAGGTAACCGATATGTACACCACCATACACATTAATCAGGTAACCGATATGTACACCACCATACATTAATCAGGTAAACGATATGTACACCACAATACACATTAATCAGGTAACTGATATGTACCCACCATACACATTCATCGTACCCGATATATAACACCACCATCACATTATCAGGTAACCGATATGTACACCACCATACACATTAATCAGGTACGATATTCAACACCATACACATTAACAGTACATATTAACCCTATACACATTATCAGTAACCGATATGTACACTACCATACACATTATCAGGTAACCGATATGTACACCACCATACACATTAATCAGGTAACGATATGTACACACACATACACATTAATCATGATAACGCGATGTACACCACCAACACATTAGAATCAGGTAAACTAATGTACACACCATAACATTATCAGGTAACTGATGTACACCACCATACCATTAATCAGGTACGATATGTACCCACCATACACATTAATCAGTTAACCGATATGTACACCACCATACACATTAACAGGTAAAACGTATGTACGAAACACACATACCATTAATCAGTAACGATATGTAACACCACCATACACATTAATCAGGTAACGATATATACACCACCATACACATTAATCAGGTAACCGATAGTACACCACCAACACATTAATCAGGTAACGTATGTACACCCACCATACACATTAATCAGGTACCGATATGTACACCACCATACACATTAATCAGGTAACCGATATGTACCACCATACACATTAATCAGGTAACCGTATGTACACCACCATACACATTAATCAGGTAACGATATGTACCCACACATCCAAACATTATCAGGTAACCGATAGTACAACCACCATAACACTTAATCAGGTAACTGATATGTACACTATCATACACATTAATCAGGTACCCATATGTACACCACCATACACATTAATCAGGTAACTGATATGTACACCACCATACACATTAATCAGGTAACCGATATGTACACCACCATACACATTAATCAGGTAAACGATATGTACACCACAATACACATTAATCAGTAACCGATATGTACACCACCATACACATTAATCAGGTAAACATATGTAACACCACCATACACCTTAATCAGGTAACGATAGACACCACCATACACATTAATCAGGTAACTGGATATGTACACCACCATACACATTAATCAGTAACCGTATGTACACCACCATACACATTAATCAGGTAACCGATTGTCCACCACCATACACATTAATCAGGTAACCGATATGTCAAACCAACATACACATTAACAATGTAACTGATATGTACCCCACCATACACATTAATCAGGTAACTGATATGTACCCACCATACACATTATCAGTAACCGATATGTACACCCCTACACATAATCAGGTAACCGATATGTACACCACACCACAATACACATTAATCAGGTAACTGATATGTACACCACCATACACATTAATCAGGTAAGCGATATGTACACCACCATACACATTAATCAGGTAAACGATATGTACACCACCATACACATTAATCAGGTAAACGATATGTACACCACCATACACATTAATCAGGTAACCGATATGTACACCACCATACACATTAATCAGGTAACCGATATGTACACCATCATACACATTAATCAGGTAACCCATATGTACACCACCATACACATTAATCAGGTAACGATATGTACACCATCATACACATTAATCAGGTAACCGATATGTACGCCACCGTACACATTATGCAGGTAACCGATATGTACGCCACCGTACACATTATCAGGTAACCGATATGTACACCACCATACACATTAATCAGGTAACTGATAGTACACCACGATACACATTAATCAGGTAACCCATATGTACACCACCATACACATTAATCAGGTAACCGATATGTACACCATCATACACATTAATCAGGTAACCGATATGTACGCCACCGTACACATTATGCAGGTAACCGATATGTACGCCACCGTACACATTATGCAGGTAACCGATATGTACACCACCATACACATTAATCAGGTAACTGATATGTACACCATCATACACATTAATCAGGTACCATATTGACACCACCATACACATTAATCAGGTAACTGATATGTACACCACCATACACATTAATCAGGTAACTGATATGTACACCACGATACACATTAATCAGGTAACCGATATATACACCACCATACACATTAATCAGGTAACTGATATGTACACCATCATACACATTAATCAGGTTACCGATATGTACACCACCATAAACATTATGCAGGTAACTGATATGTACACCACCATACACATTAATCAGGTAACTGATATGTACACCACGATACACATTATCAGGTAACCGATATATACACCATCATACACATTATGCTGGTAACCAATATGTACACCAGATAAACACCACCACATCAGGTAACTAATATATACATACACCACCATCCATTAATCAGGTAACTGATATATACACCACCATACACATTAATCAGGTTACCGATATGTACACCACCATAAACATTATGCAGGTAACTGATATGTACACCACCATACACTTAATCAGGTACTGATTATAACACCATACACATTAATCGGTAACTGATATGTAACATCACCATACCATCAATCAGTAACGATATGTACAACCACCATACACATTAATCAGGTAATGATATAACACTACCATACACTAATCAGGTAACTGATTTACCACCATACACATTAATCAGGTAACTGATATATACACCACCATACACATTAATCAGGTAAATGATATATACACCACCATCACATTAATCAGGTAACTGATTATACACCACCATGCACATTAATCAGGTAACTGATATGTACACCACCGGGTCTGTAGTTTGGGTATCTAAAAGGGATTAAATGTGCTTCCCATGCTGTTTATTTCAAACTCAGGCCTTTTTTTTCCCCTGCAAGCTTGTGCATTAATAAATATAAAAAATGGGATTTAAATATTTTTCTAACTCAAAAACAGAGGAGAAACCCAATTCCTTAACATTCAAAGGGAACTTAGTAAAGAACCTTCTGAAATGTCCTCTACCTATTGTCCATTTAAAGTATGTGAGGAGATCAAGCAGTAAAATAATGAACCACTGCAAATTAAAAAAAAAGAAAAAAAGGTTCACACAAACCTATTAGCAAGCGAATATTTAAATCAGCAGGAAAATTGCCCTGGCTATTAAGTAATAAAATGTTAATGAGCTCTGCACTTGCTAGTTTTCTTTAGACTTTAGATTTCCACATAATAAAATGGAAAGGGGAAGGTGGTTTAAAAATAGAACGTTGGCATACAATTGTAATTAGCAATCATTTTTTTAGGTGAACACATAAGTCACATAACCACACATCTATTTAATGGTTACTATGAATTATCATTCTTGTAGCTGATTAAGGAACACTGTAAAAAAGCCATGGGACTTTTATGATATACACAAAATCAATTTAGTATAACACACAAGAGCAATTTAATTGTATCATTTTAGAAAGAGTTGTGGCACAATATAATTTTTGGGTGGGACTTTAAACGGTTTAAAAAGTGAAAAGAGACCAAATGCCAGAGTCTACCAATATATAACTATACATTACTGTAATGGGTAGCTATGTGAAAGTCACCTTGGTTTTTATGATTCTGGCTCTGCAAATTTTCTGGGGAGCGTGAAACGAGAGGAAATTTGAGAGATTAAGAATGAATGCTTTTCATAGACAGATATGACAAATGTGACGCGACATAATGGCGCATTGATAAAATGGTTGTGCCTGAAACAACAGTGCTTATTTATTTATGGAATCTTTTCTTTCATTTTGGTGGATGAAGTTAACAGAGAAGTCAAAGATTTTCTTGCTCGTCAAACCTACCCAGCCAAATGGCTCATTTTGTGTTTTCTTTTATCCCCATAAAGTTTTACCCTACATAATAAGATCAATACAGAAATATCAGAACATTCTACCACTGTATGTGACGTTGTGTTGTCATCACTTAGAAGTTTGTTCAGTGATATCCAGTTAATGTTAAATTGACAGTTTTATAAGTACTTTTTATCAGTTAAGAATGCTATGGTAATTATTTAAGATATATTTTTTATATATAATACAACTTAACTAAAGACTAAATTAATAACAGTAATTCTGAAAGACCAATATAGATAAAAACCGAAGAACAGTGTTTTAATGGAGAAATAAAAAGTGCTTTGTGATGCTACGTGCTAAGTTTATAATGGCAAAACCAATCGTTTTGCACTTGTTTATTATTTTGCCTCCTCTTATGTGTTACCCTTTTCTGCCCACTACAAATTCCTGTGGGCTTTTGCAGGATCTGGCTAGCTGGACATATAGAGCAAAATGTAGGTGACATCACCCCAGCTGCAAGAAAGCAGTGCCAACAGGAATAGGATAGCAAAGGTAGGAGGTAGAACTTAAGCATAGAGACATTACTTATTCTGAGCAAGCACTGGTTTTGTGTAGGATACTTTAGCACCACTTTAGAACAAACATACTTTATGCCGGTTCTTAGGAAGCCTTTTATGATGCCAGCACTTGATAAAGTAACCCATTGTTCTATGAAGTGCAGCTAAATAATAGCTTAATCTAAGTGGGGTTATTGTTTAATATACTGTATTCTAACAACAATTTCTGTTTAACGCACACACTGATTCCTTTAATTTTTTTTTTTTTTTTTCATTGCATATGTACTAAATCAGTTTTTCTTTTTTAAAACATTATGATGAAATATATAAAGCAGGGATGTAAAACATGCAGCCTCCCTGGCTGCAGAAAGGAGTTATAGTTTTCCGGAGGGCCACAAGTTTGACATCCCGGTATAGGAGTAATGCTGTACAATTTTGTTCTATTGAACTTTTAAACTTAATGAAACACACATTTAATCAGTGTACAACAGTATTTGTTCTCAAATGTTCTACAAACAAAAGCTGAAGGTTCAAACCTATATTTATATATATTTTTTCCCTAAGATGCTTCTTAACTAACATACATAACACGATCCCTACCGAGGCTCTCTTAACTCCTCTGCAGCATATGGATATCGACGTAGCTAACAGCATAGCCAATGGCTGACACCATTCCTAAAGATGCTGCTCTGTCGCTGTGTGAGCTCGCAACTGCAGCAGATTAGGTTGTCGGTATGCTGGAGGGGTCTGGTTTGGTAAGTCGTTTCAGAAGCATCTTTGGAAAAGATTAATGTAAAGAAAAGCACATGGGTGTGTGTGTCATTTGGGTATAAAAGACCAGGGTGAAAATTACCTTCTTTTTTGCAAAAGAACCAGTGAACACTTTCTATAATACATGGTGAATAGGGTCAGTCTTAGCCCCTCGCACACACAGCTGGTCTATATGTTACACACCTAACTAGATTGTAATTGCTCTACGGGCAGGACCTCCTTACCTCTTGTGGCAAAGCTTTAGTACTTATATTTATATATTTATGTACTGAACTATCTATGTATTTGTTCCCCTTGTATGACTTTATTGTATATTGTTATGTACAGAGCTGCATCACCAAGTGGCGCTTTATAAATAAACTATACATACATAACTACATACGTCATACAGTATAGTTGACAATTTCACTGCATCAATGACCAACAATTCACTTCCTATAAACCATTCAGATTACTGAATTTAGTGTTTCCATTCTAAGGACGTGTTTCCATGTTACTAATACTGCAGTTTGTAGGTAAAACAAGCAGTAGAGATGGACTAGAACTCGAACCCAAGTTTGAGCCGAACTATTCGAGTTTGAACAGAATCGGACTTCTCAAACTATCCCGGACCCGGATTTTCAATATTTTCTGGACTTCCAATAATTATCGAATGTTCAAATGTTCGAGGCATGCGAATATGCGAGTAAAATGTCTATTATACCAATAAGCGAGTGAATATCCAATTATCGAATCTGCGAGTAAAATGTCTATTATACCTATATGTGAGTAAATATCGAATTATCGAATATGCAAGTAAAATGTCTATTATACCTATACGCGAGTAATTATGGAATATCGACTCCGCGAGTAAAATGTCTTTTATACCTATACGCGAGTAAATATCGAATTCTCGAATCTGCGAGTAAAATGTCCATTATACCTATACACGAGTAAATATTGAATTCTCGAATCCGCAAGTAAACTGTCTATACAATACATGGGTAAATATTAAATATCAAATCTGCGAGTAAAATGTCTGTTATACTAATACGCGAGTAAATATCAAATTCTCGAATCCGCGATTCATTCATGGGATAATTTTCGAATGCGAGAGCTCGAAAGTAGCGCGCATGAGAGTAAAATCGAGTGTTCGATAGTCCTGGATATACGAACATGTTCCCCAGACCATTTCCCAGGTCCCACAGCCATTTGCATTAAGTTTCCATTGATACTTTAATTGTATTTCATTCGAACTTTTCAAACTATTTGACTCCCATTGACTTCAATGGGTCAGTTTTAGAACTTTCCATATAGTTTGAAAATGGACCGAACTTTCGAAAGTTCGGCCATCTCTAACAAGCGGTAAGATTTATGTCCATAAGTATAAAATGTAGATCCTCAATATGCGGTAACTATAAAGTTAACTTGGAGAATTGTTATATCTGTTGTATTCAATTAGATCAACTGGACTTGAAGTTTAGTTCTTGAAGACGTTTCGCTAGTCATCCGATTGGCTTTCTCAATTCAGAATGACTTGTACAAGAATCTGTGACAATTATGTACCCTGGAAAATCCCAATTTGCATATCACAGCCAAGTGTTGCATAGTGGCTAAGAGGTGTTATAGGAACGCTCAGGGTAAGGTGTCAAAACAGCATTGTAACAGTGTAACAATTGGAGAATTGCTTGTGAAGGTTCTCATTCATCCAGGTCATGGTATATCTGTTGTATTCAATTAGATCAACGGACTTGAAATGTAGTTCTTAAGACGTTTCGCTAGTCATCCGACTGGCTTTCTCAATTCAGAATGAGAAAGCCAGTCGGATGACTAGCGAAACGTCTTCAAGAACTACATTTCAAGTCCAGTTGATCTAATTGAATACAACAGATAATTGGAGAATTGTTATTCCTGGGTCATTTCCACTAAGAATGAATCTGTGTTGGACTTAGTCCTATTTGAAATGTAGTAGTGTGTTTCCATCAGTTCATCCACCTTCCTTTAATACTGTAAGCCATATTTATAGTCTAAATATATTTTCAATTTGCTTTGGTTTATCTCAGCACTTTAATAGTGTTAAACAGTTTATTTTTGTTTGTATCAATCCTTAAATGGTTATCGCTGCTTAAATTTAACTGAAAAGAAACAGTCACTTTAAACTCACAGCAAAGCTGATTTGGAACAAGCAGTATTAATGCAATCAGTGCACTTCTAAATCCAGTTTATACGAGTCTTTCAAACATCGGGTGATTTGGTAAACTAGATTTGTAATGCTAGATCTCTAGGGTGAATTCAAAGAGCTGAGGTTCTGCTGAGGTTTAGAAAATACTTTTATATTGTTCTGATGTGGTAGAACTTTTATACCCATATAATTAAAGGGACTGTCCACCCCTCTTTTCAAAAATTCATATATTCTATATTATCCCCAAAACCTAGAGATTGTTTTAGTCAAAAGCTTTAAATCGGCTCAAGAGCCAGAGTTTTTATACTCACAAGCTCCTCACTCCACCGCCGCGTTCCGTTTCCTCAGTCTGTCTCCACTGTGGCTGCTCTGTTCTTTTTATGTTCTTGAGCAGCCACAGAGACTGCTCCGGAAATGGCAGTCAGTGATTGGCCGTGACGTCACTGTATATTACGAGGAATGCCTCAACATGAGGCACATGAAGTTTCCGGTACTGGACTGGTGTTTTTTTTTTTTTTAAGATTTGGGCATTGATACTCATTCCCCAGACCATTTCCCAGGACCATTTACATTAAGTAACCATTGCTATTTTAGGCAGAACATTAGAACATTTTAACTTCCAATGACCTTGCGGATTTTTGAATTTTCTGATTTAAGTGAGTTCGGCCACCTTAAGTGTTCACTGCTACAAGATCCATGAATATCCTTTAAAGGGCATGTCCACCCTTAAGCATTTAACGCTGGAGGAATGCCAGGCACGGAGGGATCGAGAGGGAGGAGGGAGGGGGGAAAGGGCTCCAATGCGCATGTCTCTACCCTCCCGGAGGCATCACGAGCAGAGACCTTTTGGACAGGAAGAAACTCCTATCCTCAGTTCCTGGACTTTGAAGAGACACTACAGAGAACCACAAGGAGCAGGGAAGTAAGCTAAGATTTTTTTTAATTGTACAGTGGGGCCAGTAGTTGGTGGAATTTAGTTTGGGGGGTGGACATGCCCTTTAATTATATTTATAAATATGCTTGCCTATGTCATTAGTATTATCATATTATTATATATTGACAGCATGGTAGCTCAGTGTTTAGCAGGGTTTATATATTCTCCCCCTGCTTGTGTGGGTTTCCTCTGGGCACTCCATTTTCCTCCACAATCAGAAAGACATACTGAAGGTTGTATGTGTCAAATAAAGTGCTAAGATGTAAGCTCTCGGGGCAGGGCCTATGTAAATATATACATGTAATTGAAAAGCGCTATGGAAGATGTTGTTGCCATAAAATCAATAATAATAATAATGATGCTTGCCTATGTCATTAGTTTTATCAATGCTTAGCTTATACCAGTGTACACTGAAACATGTGTATTACTGGCTGTTATGTACCTTCTACTTTAAAGGGATACATTGTGCAAAATTAACACCAAGACCTCTAAAATATGTCTCTGAGCCTATTTAAAAGATTACTATCAAAATCTGTAAGCAGTGAGACTTTTTTAGTTAATTTTTAAGCATAAACAATCAGATACTAGATGTGAACATTTTAGCTTTTTACCAGTTTTTGTTTTTATCTGTGTCATTGAATTAACATTGCACCTTACTCATTAACACCAGGAATTTTGCAGCTGTGAGTTGTCTTAAAGGAATATTGTGTGTACTGGCTGTAGACAGGTAAGGAGATTTGTCCCAGCTGACCATTCGCTACTAGGGAGCGGTCTGCTGGGACAAATCCCTGTCAGTTGCAGCAAAAGTAGCCGAGGTTGACAGTTAGCCATGACCAATCGTGCCACTCCCGCATTGATTCACCAACATACCCGATCGCCCAAGTGCAACAGCCGGCTATATGCTGATAGCGCCTCTCGCTGCATTGCTAACTGCCTTTTTTCTATTCCGGCACTTTTAACGCCAGCATATCTGGCATTTAAAGTGTTGCAAAGAATGCGCTTTCAGCATATAACATTGCTTGCGTAATAGGTCATATCAGAGAACACGTGGACATCCATAAGATTGGAAGAAAAGAAGTTTCATCTTCAGGTTAGGAAAAGTTTCTTTACAGTGAGAACGGTGAAACTGTGAAACTATCTCCAGCAAATGTGGTAACGGCAAGTTCATTGAATAGCTTTAAAAGTGGGCTTAATTACTGGTATATATACTGCAGTTCTGGTTAATCCAGGGATACTTTCTGATTGCCATTTGGAGTCAAAACGGAGTTTTTAGCTGTTTTTTTTGCCTTCCTCTGGATCAACTGTTGGTAGGGTTAAAAGGTGGGTGAAAGGGTTGGACTTGATGGACTTATGTCTTTATTCAACCTTAATTACTATGTTACTGAGGCAGAGGAAACACAGGCAGCCAGAACCTGCTACCTAAAAATTAAATTCCTATTTGCTTTTCCCGTGATATAATGGAGCGCATGTGTATAAATAAAACCCAAACACCAGTGGATGCTGGTGTGCACACAAAGGTAACAAAACAGCAAAACATCACACCCACAAAAAAAAGAACCACCTTCATTTATTACACAGTAAGGGCTCCATTCTTACACTGCAAATACAATCTACAGATCATAACACACCGGTATGCAAAAACTATAAATAAACAAGTCTCTGCAATGGAGGGGCTGAATCCCAGTTTATGATGTGCCAGTCTGGCTCTATACTGCCTGAACTAACACTGACTGCTTAGAATTCCCACTAGGGGGACCATGAATTTCTATAATCTACTTCTGTCATTTCTTCAGAAGGGTACTGTAAAATAATCTTTAGGATTATACTACATGATCCAAAAGTTGCTATTTGGAAAAGCAGTTTTCCCATATAAGCAACAAAGAAGTGCTTAGTTAAATCTGTGTAAAGGTCATAGTGTAACATATTTCATTAGAAAAGATTTCCCTGAAGGAAGATCTTTTATTTGACATTAACATTTTTAACAACTTTTAAATAAAACTATCGACTGTTCATTGAAAAAGAACTGATTGCAGAACCACACACCAGGGTGGTCGATTCCTACTGATTATCCAGCAAGTGCACATGCTTGTTAAATCATAAACAGAAATTGATCAAGAGGCTAAAAAAAACCATCAGAGTCTCATACAACTAATGGAAATGCTTCAATCAATTAACTTGTGATTGTGAAGGTTTCATTCATCATCCACTTTACCACTATCTATAATCACCACCCTTAACACCTGGCTGTGATATGCTAATTGGGATTTTCCAGGGTACATAATTGCCACAGATTCTTGTACAAGTCATTCTGAATTGAGAAGCCAGTCGATGACTAGCGAAACGTCTTCAAGAACTACATTTCAAGTCCAGTTGATCTAATTGAATACAACAGATATACTTCAATCTAACATATCAATGTTGGATTGATTCTGCAATAAATAGTGATCACTTTTATTTCATTCAGAAGAAACGATCACATGAGCTGACTGATTAAACATAAGAAATAACCGGTGGATGGCTAACTTCATTTGATTTTGAAACATTAAATCCAGCAACAGTAGGAGGAAGGTCAGTTACTGATGACTGTGTTGTAGTTTCAATGCCACTGAAGTTCCTCTCATATGAAAACTGGAAAAAAAAGCCTGCCTTATCTACTAATCTACTAATGAATACATGGAAGCAGCACATACACTGAGGTGTGTGTGTTGCTGCATGCCTTCAATCCAGTACTTGTTTTGCTCAGGCTAAGTACCCATCACACCACTAACCCATTGTTTCACAACCTTTTTCTGTGGGAACCTTTGAATAATTTTTTGTGTCTTGGGGATCCCCACCCCCTTTATAAAATAATGATTAAATATAATTATTTATATTTTTCTTTCTGAGTCACCAAATAATCAAAATGCATAATTTATTCAAATATAAATGATTTAAAAAAAAATTCACTCAAAATCACTACAGGGGGGGACCCTTACATACAAACATGGCTTGTTTTTATTTATTTCTCAGACATCAATACACCAAACACATAATCCATACAGAACATTGACAGATATATAAATATATATACATTAATAAATAGATGATTCTAGAGAAAGAGCACTCATGGGACTTGTTACAAATATCGTGATGACTTTATTGTATCAACGCATTTCGGCCTTGATGCTGGCCGTCCTCAGATACATATAAATATATAGAAAATATATCTGTATTCATTACAATAGTGGATCCATACAGATATAGAACATTAATAAATATATAGAAAATATATCTGTATTCATCACATGGTGGATCCATACAGTTATAGAACATTAATAAATATATAGAAAATATATCTGTATTCGTCACAATGGTGGATCCATACAGATATAGAACATTAATAAATATATAGAAAATAGATCTGTGTTCATTACAATGGTGGATCCATACAGATATAGAACATTATAAATATATAAAAATAGATCTGTGTTCATTACAATGGTGGATCCATACAGATTAGAACATTAATAATATATAGAAAATAGATCTGTGTTCATTACAATGGTGGATCCATACAGATAAAGAACATTAATAAATATATAGAAAATAGATCTCTGTTCATTACAATGGTGGATCCATACAGATATAGAACATTAATAAATATATAGAAAATAGATCTTTGTTCATTACAATGGTGGATCCATACAGATATAGAACATTAATAAATATATAGAAAATAGATCTGTATTCATCACAATGGTGGATCCATACAGATATAGAACATTAATAAATATATAGAAAATAGATCTGTGTTCATACAATGGTGGATCCATACAGATATAGAACATTAATAAATATATAGAAAATAGATCTGTGTTCATTACAATGGTGGATCCATACAGATATAGAACATTAATAAATATATAGAAATAGATCTGTATTCATCACAATGGTGGATCCATACAGATATAGAACATTAATAATATATAGAAAATAGATCTGTGTTCATTACAAGGGTGGATCCATACAGATATGAACATTAATAATATATAGAAAATAGATCTGTTTCATTACAATGGTAGATCCATACAGATATAGAACATTAATAATATATAGAAATAGATCTTTGTTCATTACAATGGTAGATCCATACAGATATAGAACATTAATAAATATATAGAACATATATCTGCATTCATCACAATGGTGGATCCATACAGTTTTTGTCAATTTTTGGGGACCCCGTGCAACCTCTGGGAACCCCTGGATGAGAAAACTTCACCTTTGTGGGACACAACTCTTCTGTGAAATGAAGCATTCACAATCATCACTGGAGAGTGAATTTCCCACAATGCATTTCACACATACAAATTGACACCTCCTAACAGCACACGCAGAAGAGTTAATGAAAATAAGGCACTTGCTTGCGTCATAAGCTTATTGATTATCTAAAGAAATAAGGTAAAGTTCAACAAAATAATAGTTTCTTGTAATAGGTAATTTTAAAACAATCTATTTATTTCAGTTTACATACCCTTTAAAGCAAATATTTGGTTGCAGTGGGTTAGTGGACTGGCATCCCCTATAGTTCCTAGCTGCCAAGGAAAAGAGTAATTTTTGATTGTGCAAAATGATTAAACACAGCTAGGTAGAAGATATATGTAGATGCTGAAAGCCTTCAGTCTGCCTATATGTTTAAACTAGTGACATAGCTCCAGTATGGGCCTGAGGATTACCAGTATGCATTTCTTCCCAATAAAAGGATTTTATCATCTATTGTAATTTCCCCAGGGGTATACCAATCTCTGCTCAGATGCTTTTTCTTAAAGTGTGTATTCTACTTTACATTTTGAATATGCTACAAAAAGACCAACCTTTCAAACATGTAACTACTGTAAACATAAGTGATTTTAAATATGCAGCGAAGGGCCAAGTGCACATCAAATTTATAATAAAAGACTTAAAGATTAGACTAAACTAGATTAAAGTCTTTATTACAACAATGTCATGAGCCAAATGTAAATTGTTAATCCCAATGAGCAAACAAACTTTTTTTTTAACAATAATTATTGCATGAACTATTCAATTTGCAAGTGTGTGCTGTTTTCAGAAATTATAGCCTGAAATAAATACAAAATCACAAAACTGTATTAAACATATTGTCACCTAAACTGCAATTTTACAAGTGAACCGCAAAGCTTCTTTTAATGAGATTCCTACGGTATTTTTAGTTCCGCTGTGGTGGCTGGAACATTGATTGGTCTGCATATTCTACACAGTGTGGAATATTTATCAATGTGCTGCTTTCTTAAAGGGCCATAAGTAATCACTTGATTTACAGGCAACATTTAAACTGCAGGTCACAACTGACAAGCCACGGTATTTAGAACAGTCCGCCAGTGACAAGCATTTCAATGATTAACTAGAGAAAATTGTAGCTCTTGGAATATTTAGTCATGTAAACTGCTACAAGCTTGGCAAAAAAAACGTTACCGGGCATCCGGATATTATTTTAAAACTGTTATTTTTAAAAGAAAGGTTCCAGTGTAAACACTTCTGCATTTTAATAGTAAGAAAAAAAATACTGATTCATTGAAGTTATTATTTCTAAAAGGTTCTTGCATATTGGATGGTTTAAAAAGGAAGTAGAGTGGATAATAATAATAATTATTTATCTGTTCTATTCAATTAGATCAACTGGACTTGAAGTTTAGTTCTTGAAGACGTTTCGCTAGTCATCCGACTGGCTTTCTCAATTTAGAATGACTTGTACAAGAATCTGTGGCAATTATGCACCCTGGAAAATCCCAATTAGCATATCACAGCCAAATGTTAAAGGGTATGTCCACCCTTAAAAACATTTTTTGATATATGATTCCCCCTGTCCCCCCAGCCCCAACCGCTCTATTTTTATTCTTAGAAAGTTACCCAAACTTTACTTACCTCCCCTCTTTCCCCCGCCGCGCTGCCGGCCCTCTGCTTGTGAGAAAATGCAAGCAGAGGGGCGGGACCGGATTAAGGATAAACTACACTACACAATGGGGCCAGTAGTGGGGGGGATTATAGTTTTGGGGGTGGACATGCCCTTTAAGGGCGTGATTGGATAGTGGCTAAGAGGTGTTATAGGAACGCCCAGAGTAAGAAGTCAAAACAGCATTGTACATGGCAGACAGTTGGTGTCGAACCCCCCCCCCCACCTCTATTTAGGCTTGGTTTCTTTATTTTCACATAAATGGCATAAATTTTCACATTATGTGAAAATAAAGAAACCAGGCCTAAATAGAGGTGGGGGGGGGGGGGGTTCGACCCCAACTGTCTGCCATGTACAATGCTGTTTTGACTTCTTACTCCCTGATTAATGTGTATGGTGGTGTACATATCGGTTACCTGATTAATGTATATGGTGGTGTACATATCAGTTACCTGATTAATGTGTATGGTGCTGTACATATCAGTTACCTGATTAATGTGTATGATAGTGTACATATCAGTTACCTGATTAATGTGTATGGTGGTGTACAAATCAGTTATCTGCTTACCGAGTGATCACATGAATGAAAAGCCTCCCAACCACGTCAAGGTAACCTCAGTCTGGAAGGTAATAACTTCTAACCTTTTTTACTTCAATTACCATTAGCAAACTTTTGCATTTCTCATAGTTGTGCACTGGATCAATATAACAGGCTTTCTCACTTCCCCCCAGCCCTTTGGCGTTTTAAAAGGAGGGAATGATTGTTCCATATATTCTTTATAAAGAATGATTGTTCAATGTGCCCATACATGGTCCGATGTTATTGTCTCCTTCTATTGCAGTAAAGGGAACTGGTAATGGAAATGTTATATGTTGTTGTTTTTTATAATTAAAATTTTATAATTAATATATGATGGTGTACATATCGGTTACCTGATTAATGTGTATGGTGGTGTACATATGGGTTACCTGATTAATGTGTATGATGGTGTTCATATTGGTTACCTGATTAATGTGTATGGTGGTGTACATATCGGTTACCTGATTAATGTGTATTGTGGTGTACATATCGTTTACCTGATTAATGTGTATGGTGGTGTACATATCGGTTACCTGATTAATGTGTATGGTGTGTGTTACATATCGGTTACCTGATTAATGTGTATGGTGGTGTACATATCGGTTACCTGATTAAGTGTATGGTGGTTGTACATACATGTTACCTGATTAATGTGTATGGTGGTGTACATACGGTTACCTGTATTATATGGTATGGTGTGGTAACATATCGTTACCTGATTAATGGTGATGGTGGTGATATATCGGTTACCTGATAAGGTGTATGGTGGGGTACATATCGTTTACCTGATTAGTGTGTGGTGGTGTACATATGCGGTTACCTGATAATGGTAGTGTGGTGTACATATCGGTTACCTGATTAATGTGTATGGTGGTTGTACATATCGGTTACCTGATTAATGTGTATGGTGGTGACATATCGGTTACCTGATTAATGTTGTATGGTGGTTGTACATATCGTTACCTGATTAATTTTGTGATGGTGGTGTTACATATGGTACCTGATTAATGTGTATGGTGTGTACATCATATTACCTGATTAATGTGTATGGTGGTGTACATATCGGTTATCCTGATTAATGTGTATGTGGTGTACATATCGTTACCTGATTAATGGTTATGGTGGTTGACATATCGGTTACATGATTAATGTGTATGGTGGTGTACATATCGGTTACCTGATTAATGTGTAGGTGGTGTACATATCAGTTACCTGTTAATTGGTATGGTGGTGTTATATCGGTTACCTGATTAATGTGTATGGTGTGTTGTAATTCGGTACCTGATATGTATTTGGTGTACATATCGGTTACCTGATTAATGTGTATTGTGTGTACATATCGTTTACCTGATAATGGTATGTTGGTTGTACATACGGTTACCTATTAAGTGTATGGTGGTGTACATATCGGTTACCTGATAAAGGATTGTGTTGGTGTACATATCATGTACCTGATTAATGTGTATGGTGGTGTACATATGGTTACCTGATTAATGTGTATGTGTGTACATCAGTTTACCTGATTAATGTGTATGGTGGTGTACATATCGGTACCTGATTAATGTGTTTGTGGTGTACATATCGTTTACCTGATTAATGTGTATGGTGGTGTAATATCGGTTACCTGATTAATGTGTATGGTAGTGTACATATCGGTTACCTGATTAAGTGTGTATGGTGGTGTACATATCGGTTACCTGATTAATGTGTATGGTGGTGTACATATCAGTTACCTGATTAATGTGTATGGTGGTGTATCTATTGGTTACCTGATTAATGTGTATGGTGGTGTACATATCAGTTACCTGATTAATGTGTATTGTGGTGGTTACATATCGTTTACCTGATTAATGTGCATGGTGGTGTACATATCGGTTACATGGTTAATGTGTATGGTGGTGTACATATCGGTTACCTGATAATGTGTATGGTGGTGGTAAATATCGTTACCATTAATGTATATGGTGGTGTACATATCGGTTACCTGATTAAGGTATATGGTGGTGTACTATCGGTTACCTGATTAAGTGTGTATGGTGGTGACATATCGGTTACCTGTTAATGTATATGGTGGTGTACATATCAGTTACCTAGATTAATGTGTATGGTGCTGTACATATCAGTTAACTGATTAATGTGTATGTAGGTGACATATCAGTTACCTGATTAATGTGTATGGTGGTGTACAAATCAGTTATCTGTTAAGTTAGTGATCACATGAATGAAAAGCCTCCCAACCACGTAAGGTAAACTCAGTCTGGAAGGTAATAACTTCTAACCTTTTTTACTTCAATTACCATTAGCAAACTTTGCATTTCTCATAGTTGTGCACTGGATCAATATAACAGGCTTTCTCACTTCCCCCCAGCCCTTGGCGTTTTAAAAGGAGGGAATGATTGTTCCATATTTCTTTAAAGAATGATTGTTCAATGTGCCCATACATGGTCCGATGTTATTGTCTCTATTGCAGTAAAGGGAACTGGTAATGGAAATGTTAATGTTGTTTTGTTTTTATAATTAAAATTTTATAATTAATTATGATGGTGTACATATCGGTTACCTGATTAATGTGTATGGTGGTGTACATATGGGTTACCTGATTAATGTGTTGATGTGTTCATATTGGTTACCTGATTAATGTGTATGGTGGTGTACATATCGGTTACCTGATTAATGGTATTTGTGGTGTACATATCGTTTACCTGATTAATGTGTATGGTGGTTGTACATATCGGTTACCGATTATGTGTTATGGTGGTGTACTATCGGTTACTGATAATGTGTATGGTGGTTGTGACATATCGTTACATGATAATGTGTATGGTGGTGTACATATCGGTTACCTGATTTAATGTGTATGGTGGGTGACATATCGGTTACCTGATTAATGTGTATGGTGGTGTAAAATATCAGTACCTGATTAATGTGTTGGTGGTGTATATACGGTACCTGATTAATGGGTATGGTGGTGTACATATTGTTTACCGATTAATGTGTATGGTGGGTTACATATCGGTTACCCTGAATTTGTATTGTGGTGTACTAACGTTTACCTGATTAATGTGTATGGTGGTGTACATATCGGTTACCTGATTAATGTGTATGGTGGTGCACATATCGGTTACCTGATTAATGTGTATGGTGGTGTACATATCAGTTACCTGATTAATGTGTATGGTGGTGTATATATGGGTTACCTGATTAATGTGTATGGTGGTGTACATATCAGTTACCTGATTAATGTGTATGGTGGTGTACATATCGGTTATCTGATTAATGTTTATTGGTGTACATATCGTTACCTGATATTAAGGTGATGGTGGTGTACATATCGGTTACCTGATTAATGTGTATGGTAGTGTACATATCGGTTACACTGATTAAGTGTGTATGTGTGTGTACATATCGGTTACCTGATTGATGTGTATAGTGGTGTACATATTGGTTACCTGCATAATGTGTATGATGGTGTATATATCGGTTACCTGATTAATGTGTATCGTGGTGTACATATCAGTACCTGATAATGTGTATTGTGGTGTACATATCGTTTACCTGATTAGTGTATGGTGGTGTACATATCGGTTACCTGATTAAGTGTATGGTGGTGTACATGATATCGGTTCTGATTAATGTGTATGGGTGTACATATCGGTTACCTGCTTAATAGTATATGGTGGTTGTACATATCAGTTACCTGATTAATGTGTATGGTGCTGTTACATATCAGTTACCTGATAATGTGTATGATAGTACATATCAGTTACTGAGAATGTGGTAGGTGGTGTTACAAATCAGTTATCTGCTTACCGAGTGATCACTAATGAAAAGCCTCCCAACCACGTCAAGGTAACCCCAGTCTGGAAGGTAATAACTTCTAACCTTTTTACTTCAATTACCATTAGCAAACTTTTGCATTTCCATAGTGTGCACTGGATCAATATAACAGGCTTTCTCACTTCCCCCCAGCCCTTTGGCTTTTTAAAAGGAGGGAATGATTGTTCCATATATTCTTTATAAAGAATGATTGTTCAATGTGCCCATACATGGTCCGATGTTATTGTCTCCTTCTATTGCAGTAAAGGGAACTGGTAATGGAAATGTTATATGTTGATGTTTTTTATAATTAAAATGTGTATCTCATTGTTAATATGCTAATTATTTTGAATTCAGTTTGTGTATATAAGGGCATTGTTAATATGATACCACCTCTTTGTGTATATATGGGCGTTTCACTGTCACTAAACCTGGTGCCTAAAGTGGTGCCTCACCCTCTACCCTACCCTCTCCATTTTCCACTGTGCAGCGGGACTGTGCTGTTATGTGTGTGCTTTTACCCATTTACAAATAAAGGTGAAGTTTTAAAGCCCTCCATCTTGAAGCCCTTTGTTTGCAGTGTATAAGTTTTTAAGGACTGCGGCACCATGCTGAAAGGCTGCTGATGGGGAGCTCTGCTAATGGAGGGGGTAGGTGAACGCTCCCTTTCAGGGGCGTATCTGAAGGCCCCTGCGAGTTTGGGGGCTGGGCCCCTGACTCCCTCCTCTGCAGACTTCCAAGATCCCTGCAGTATCAAGACTTTTTAAAGAGCTGATACCAAATCCCTGCAGTATCAAGCCTTTTTAAAGAGCTGATCGTGCGTATGAAGAAAACATACGCGCAATCAGCTGTTTAAAACCAGACCCGATCTTCCGGTTCAGTTCCGGAAGTTCGGGTCTGATTTTAAAGAGCTGATCACGCGTATGTTTTCTTCATACGCACGATCAGCTCTTTAAAAAGGCTTGATACTGCAGGGATTTGGTATCAGCTCTTTAAAAAGGCTCGATACTGCAGGAATTTGGGCTTGTGGCGGGCCCTACTACCGTCCGGGCCCCCTGGTGCACTAAAGTTGATGAAATAATTATCGAAAATTTGCTAATCATTGAAAGTTCGGAAGTTCAAAATCTGGAATAGTTCAGGGCCGTTAGAACTTTTACAAATTGCGTAATTTGTTTGTTTCTAGTCCATCTCTAGTCATGAACTTCCTACTGCGCTTGTTCACTGGTTATTACATTATTATTCTTATCTTCTTATATTATTCATATTCTATATCATTGCTATTTAAAGGGTAACTAAAGCCAAAAATGAAATCATTAAAAAGATGCTTTAACACTCGTAAATACAAACTGATACCCACACAGACACATGCTGCTAAAAGGTATCACCGATTGCTACACAGACACACAGAAGTTTTCACATAGGACTAGCAACAAGTGCTAGTCCACCACACTGTAATTCACACACACTGGTCTCCACTAAATTCACTTTAACACACTGACAAAATAGCACCTGTCTAGCTGCCTTTTATACCCTGGAGGTTGGCAGTGGTAAAAAGAGCTGCAATTGGTGAATTTGGGACATGAAAATTCAGGAATCTTTAAAAATAAAGACATTTTTGAACACGGTTTTGGAAAATCCGGAAATCTGCAAGTTTGCATGTCTCGGAGATCCAGGTTCGGATCTTCGTTCTGGTCCATCTCTAGTTATCACGTTCAAATTTGTTTAGTCAAAACCACCAATAACATTTTGTCAAGCAATTGACAAAATTTCAACAATCAAAAACGAGTTTTAGTGTCAATATTTTGAATTAAGTTTCGAGCTTCACTACATTTTGTCAAAATCTAGTTCTGTTCCGTGTACCCACTGGCAAAACAAAACCCATGCCTACTCCTGACTATTACTTAGAGACTATTATGTGTCTCTGTGTGTTAATTAAGATGAGATTCACTGTATATAAATATACATATAGAATGGATCAGCCAATACAATATCCACTAAGCTATGGTTCTCTTACACAAAAGGTAAAATGTCTTTAGCATTTATCCATCTCTTGCTGCAACTTCCACACCGGTATGAAATAATTTACTTCCTTCTTTCTCATCGATACAGATGGCCTCTTAGATTGATCATTCCCGAAAAACCTGCCATTTCTTTCACTTTGTGTCAGTCCAGGCTGCAGAAATCTCTGCCCCACATACGGTGACATTTGCTTGTTCCATTTATCTTCATTAAATGCAGCTGTGCTGTTATAAGTTCATTTTATCAACCTAATTGAATTGAGAATGTGTTGGCCATAGACAATTCTTTTTCTTGAAGACCGAGACTCTTTAACTTTTGTCTTTGTCTGTGAAATCTATTATATTTTTTTCTTTTTTAATTCTTTAATTCCTTGGATCTCCAGGGGCTTTTCTCACACACTGTTTCCTCCATTTGATCTACAAAGGTAGAAAATCATACACTGAGAAGAACAGTTCCTCCCAATGTGTCAAACAGATACATAACAGTGGTTTTGATTTGCTTCACTAAGCTCTGCAGGGAGATATTCCATTTGGCATGTTAGTGTGTACGTGTGTGCATGGGGGGCGGGGGTGTATCCGGGATTATATAACTGTATAAGGAAACACTTTTCTTCAAGACTGGTGTGCACTATGTACTGTATCTTTGGTTCATATACAGGGAAACACAATTCTACTATTGAATTGTTTTATGTCTGTCTTAGTGGGTTGTCACTTTATATTGACAATTATTCCAAACTAATATTATTTCATATAGCCTTGGAGTGCATAGAAAGGAAAATCCATCGACATGCTTGGTTTACCTTACCTTAGACTTTATAGGCCTCCTGGGACATTAACCTCCCACATAAACGGGATCCTATTTTCAACCATTGTAATACTCTATCTAATGATCTAGCTCTATATTCTATAAAGGCATTACGTTCTTCATCTAAATATCTCCTTGGAATATATTGATAATGCGGGTAGACACATATCCATTTGAATATTATGTATTCCTTTCATTAAACCATTGTCTGTATAGAGATCATTGGTCAGGAGCCTATTCTATTGCTAGTCCCATTGCTAGGGGAGGCAGCACAACCTTTATAGTAACTTGGATCACAGGCACTGATGGAAGTTTAATTTTAAATGTAAAACGTAACAATAGTCCTGAATGTATAATATGGTTTCAGCTATTTCCTTTTGTTACTCTTTACCACAATGGATCCTGATCCTCCTGTTTATTATCTAATGTATGGGTGATGTCATTGATGTTTCTTAGTAGGTTTCATCAAAAGTTTTGGATTCTTTCTCCGAAACATAAAATATAAACAGGGAGATTCAATAAAAGTTCCTATTGTTTAAAATGGTGCTAATTTTGCCCCAACCAATCAGATCTTATTTAACATTTGAAAGCTAACATCTGATTGGTTGGGGCAAAATTATCACCATTTTTAACGATAAGAACTTTTATTGAATAACCCTGAAAATTTATTGGTGATTCCATACATTTTAAACTTGGGTTTTTATAAACCGCGAAAATTCGAAAATCCGCGAGCGGACCCATTAAAATTTAAAAACCTTGAAAATACGAGGAATCCTCGTAATTTTGAAAATTTTCGAAAATATGTATTTTCGAAAATACAAGAAATCCTCGTAATTTCGAAAATTTTCGAAATTACGAGATTTCTCGTATTTTCGAAAATATACAAGAAATCCGCGGTTCGGAAGTTCGGAAGGCGGAAAATCCGGAAAAGTCCGCCGTTCGCCAACGGGATAAATCCGCTGCGGATCCGGGTTAGGATCCGCTAACCGGCCATTCCTAAAGCTGACCAATTTACAACAAGTTTGTGTGATTTTATTAAGGGAGCTGCTGCATTTGCAAAAGTCACCCACGCAGCTGGCACAAGCAAATTCATTTCATGATTGCAATGATATTAAACTGCAAAAGTTAGCCTTAAGGTCGCACAGCAGGTAAAACTGCAATTTTTCCATTTAAAACATATGCATCTTCCCAGTGGTCTTGTCACTCACTGGCAGACAGAGAGGTGGAGTTAGCCTAGACCAGTGAGGAAATGGAATGTTAAGTATAACAGCTGAGCCAGACTGTGCCTAGGAATAAGGACCTAGCAGCTTAGTTCCTCACGCTGGGTAAGGGGAAGGATGTGGGTGAGTGTAATTGCCCTTTAAAGGTTGACTGTAATTTTCAGACATTCACCTTATTTTAAATGATATATACTGTATATAACCCTCTCCCTTAATCTGGCTTCAGTAAAAGCATTTTCAACAATAAATAGGCTTTTCCCCACAGTTCCAAATACACCCCTCTCCTGTGTACAAAAATGAACTGCATTATACTGTAGTAAAAGCCTGCAGCAGGTCACAGATCACTGTGATGAATAGGAATGTGCTGTATTTCACATGTATGGGCCAGCTTCAATTCTTTATCTTTACAGTCAATGGCAGTTCAAGTGTTTCATTAATCCTTTATATTTTTACATACGTGTTGTAGCTCTCGCTAGAAGATCAGGAACCTTGAAATTCTTTAATGTATTATTTTTAGAATATCCTTCTGCATTTTAAATGAAAAAAAGTTGCATTTTTAAATTATATTGTAGTTGAAAGTTATTGTAAAGAACTCTACCAAGGTCAAGTGTGTTCATGCTTAGAAAGCTGAAATCCTTGTTATACAATTAATACGCTAACATTTCCCCAAAGACGACACTTTAGCTTGGAACAAAATAAGGTCAGGAATAAAGAACAGAGCTAAGTACGCATTCAGGAATTGGAAATAATATTTTCATATCATTAAAATATCAAGAGAAAATCACAAGTAGGATTTTTATGACAATTCAAATATGTTTAATTTAAAGGGAAACTAATGTCTAAAATTAACTTTAAAGGGCATGTCCACCCCCAAAACTATAATCCCCCCCACTACTGGCCCCATCATGTAGTGAAGTTTAATACTTACCTCACATCCCAGCTCCATATGGTTCTCCTGTAGTCCCCCCCCAAAGTCCCAAAAACTGCCCACCAGGAGGATAGCAGAGTCCATATAGGACTCTGCCTCCTACCTGGCTCCGGGAGAAGTTTGGCATGCGTACTGCAGCCCTTCTCCCTCTCCCTCCCTTTCCCTCCCCCTCCGGATTCCCTCCCCGTAGCATAAATCCCCTTTGATATAGTATTCCCCCTGGTCTCCCAGCCCCAACCGCTTCATTTTTATGTTTAGAAAGCGCCCCAAACTTTTACTTACCTCCCCTCTTTCCTGCACTGAATGACCAGCAGCCATGCTCAGCCAATCACAGACGCGACTGCCGGTCCCGCCCCTCTGCTTGCATTTTCTCGCAAGCAGAGGGCCGGCAGCGCGGCGGAGGAAAGAGTGGAGGTAAGTAAAAGTTTGGGGCACTTTCTAAACATAAAAATGAAGCGGTTGGGGCTGGGAGACCAGGGGGAATACTATATCAAAAAATAGTTTTAAGGGTGGACATACCCTTTAAGGAGAACTTTGGTTGTCTTGCTGGCTTGCTCCATTCTGGAGTTATGCTATCCCGAATGTCTGTGAAGGGAAAATAGAGGGCGTTGCACATACTATCTTCCTGTCTGCACCGTTCTCTCCTACAGTAAGCAGTGTGCATATGTTCCATCAAAATACAATTAAATAAACGAGAGGAAGACTCCCCTACCACCAAGCTATGACATTCAACTGCTTCTGAGCATCTTAAAGGGAAACTGTAGTGTGTACAAAGTTTTTTTAAAAATAGGTAAAATAAAAAGTACCTGAGGCAGGGAAGTAGGATTGGTGCGTTTTACCTCCCAATATCATTTCTATGAGGAGCGGCAGGACAAAGAAAACTGCTTCTGCCAGTCTTCCTGTATGCTTCAGAGCTATGTTTAATATAGAATGGCCCAGGGCCATAACCTGGCAGATGAAAATTGTATGTGCTGTACCTCCTCAACGAAACAACATTGGGAGGTGGGAATAATCAATCCTATCTCCTTGCCCTAGGTTCTTTTCATTTTTAAAAAGTTAATTTTTACAGTATAGTTGTCCTTTAAGACCAGTGATGACCACAGTTCCACTTTAAGTTCCACTCATTCAAAATTCAAGGATGACCAGAATGGCTAATACATTTTTTTATTTAGAATTTTAATGCTTACCTAAAAATTGCAATTATATATTCTAATTCTTTTCCCAGAATACTCTACTGCTTGTAACACATTTATTATTATTATTATTATTATTATTATTATTGATTTATATAGCGCCAACATATTCTTTGGCGCTTTACAATTACATAGTCCTACATTACATACAGTGTAATACATGTTATACAAAGTCATACACAGGTAATACATAATATAAGTAAACAGAGTGTGGAGTTTCTTTCAGCAATACCATGATACAATAGGAAAGAGGACCCTGCCCAAAGAGCTTACAGTCTAGAGGATATGAGGGTGAGACATAAGGTGACAGGATGACTTGAAGCTTCAGGACCATGCCAAACAAGGATAGTGGTAGCTTTAGCTATTGGATTGTTTGTTTTTTGTTTTAAAGGGCATCTATAGTGGGAAAATGAACTTTTTTTTCTTTCTTTCCATGTGTTCTATAATTCCCTACAACCCCCAGAGTGTCTTCACTTTTTTCAGATTCCCTCTCTGTCCTGAGATACACCAGTTAGAAGAATACGTGATTGCATTCCTCTACTCCTACTTGGACTGTCAATCAAATCCCTGTGACTTGATCCCCACTCCCTGCTCTGTAATAAACATAGAGATAACAGCATTAGCAGGGGGAGAGGTAGCTTTGATGTTAGATATAAGGCTGCACTTGATAGCTTTCACTGATTGATGATGGGTCACAAAGTGAGAGATCAAAAACTGTACTGTTCTTCTTCTTCCATGTCTTCAGGACAGAGCTTGCTTTCTATTGGCCACTGTGCGTGGGTGTGTTTTTCAGGATGTTGAACTTTTAACTCCTACTGCACATAAAAAGCTTGTCGGTTAGCCGGAGCTGAGACTTGGAGGAGGTAACAGAGGGGAGGGAGAAGGGGGGAATGCTGCACATAGATCTGACACCGTGGTTAAACAGAGTCAGTGACAGATATAGGATTAAGGCAGCACAGAGTACATGAATTTAACTTTGCAAAGGGGCAATGTGTTTTTTTCACTATAGATGCCCTTTAAGGTATCTTTAGCATTTCTGAAATTGAAAATATACATTTAAATAAATAAAAATCTTTTACTAATGTAACAGTTCACCCTTCTTTCAACCTTCTCAGATGAAAATTAAGCAGCTGATTTGAAAGGTACAACAGGGACGTGCAACCTTTGGCCCTACAGATCTCTGTAAGCTCCCAGTGCGGCCAATTTTGGGAGTTGTAGTTTTAAACTTTTGGAGGGCCACATCCCTGCTTTAGAATGCTTTATTTATGAAGATAAATCACTATGCCTAATGGGAAAATATGAGCCAGGTAAAATGTATTTTAGTTTAGAGTCTCTTTAATAAGGAATTAACTGAACCCATATCAATTTGTCCGTTATTAAGCAGTAACTCAATATGATGGATGAGAAAAAAAATTATTGACCAGATCTAGAAAAAAATGTTTTGCTGCTACCTAAGATTCTATAGACTTGCAAATTTACGATATAGAATATCCTAAAGATGCACAAAGAAAACCATGCTACACAATGAGAAAAATGGGTGTGTGTTTTTTTAAAAGGGTAAATGTAATAAAGGCCAAAAACTTGTATCTTACAATGTAATAGGGTATAAATAACAAAACAAATCACATCCATACATTGTGGTAACATATCTTATTTTACTGCATTAAAAAATCTATAATCATGAACAAAAGCTAGTATTTCTGGCTGAACGAATTCCCTTTTATCTACAGCGTACTTGGCTCTCTATAGAGAGATGGAAATAGCAGCTATAAGGAAAAGCTTGGCAAAAAAAAACCTTGATATACTTTGTATTAATGAAATCTCTTCATCAGACATCCAGACTCAGGAAACCTTTGGATCTCCAACTGTCATAGAACTACAGCTCTCAGCATTTGTTTGCTGTGCTGTGAGTTTTCTATTCTGTTCTATAGCAGAGGCAGGGACTATGGTAACTACGTGTATAACGCGGCTTTAGAGCAGGATTTTTAGCTTATTTAACTTAAAGGGAGGTCTTAAGAAGAAGGGATAGACAGTCGTTTGCCAAATCATTATGTCATGGCATAAACATGATCTCCCTATTAGTTACATCCTACGAAACTAACATGATGCACACCCTGGACAGCTGTGTCCATAGAACAATGATTCTTCCTTGTGAGAATAGCTTTGGTCTAAATGAGTCATGGATTAATCGAAAACATTCTGCTACTAGCTGCTGTTAAATGAAGCCATGTTGTATATGTACCACTAGCTGCTGTTAAATGAAGCCATGTTGTATATGTAAACCCCAAGAAGATGAAATGTACATCATTAAGGAGTAAACACAAAACCTTAACCCAAAAGTCAGTTTCTGCCTACGTGACCAAACAGCTGCTGAGCTATGACACAGTTGTGTGCGGTAATAAAAACCGGTGACTATTCTATGACTTTGATAAGGTGGGAAGATGGTTACTTCCTGCACCCCTAACTGCCAGGATTTAGCTGGAACTCACCCTGTAATTAACTTATAATAACACACTAGAGAAATTCTATGCAAATATCCTTCCAGTTTTCTATAAATGCAACAACCACAGGACACAGTAATATATTTAGGGCTTTAAAAAAAAAATCCCAAATTCAATTTAACTTTTTATATGCAATGCAGAGTGCTGAGGGAGAAAAGCAATGTAAGTACATTTCTGCTGCTATTTTAACAAAACCAACATAGTGGTTGGGGTGGGTTAGGATGCCCTACACTACGTTTTTCATATAGGTAAGGCACCAAGAAGCAAAGATAGTTCTGGATGAGGGGGTGGGGGCTCCCCTGCGCCTGCCTGAGTCCTTACTGAGGACAAGGAAGAAGCAGGGACCAGATGACACACAAACACCTCCTTCTCTTCAGTGTTTGGAACTTTGGACAGGCACTGCAGGAGAACCATGAAGAGCAGAGTTGTATGGTAAGGATTTTTTTAAACTACACAGTGGGGCCAGTAGTGGGTTAAATGTTTGTTTGGGGATAGACATGTCCTTTAAACAATTAGTCACCTGTAAATAAGTAAATCACCCCCCAACCCAAAACTGCAATAGTTAGAAAGCTTAAAGATAAAAGTCTAACCTGAAATGCTGCACAATGTCCTATTGCCACTGTTTCTGCTTTGTAGTTCTTCCGGTTATTAACTGTCATTCATGGATATGATAGTGGACATCAAAGCCAAAACAGATATAACTGCTAACTCATAATACCGCAAATTGAGTTTCGGGCCTAGGCACTCCTTTTTGGCAGTTTAGCCACAAACTTCAAAGGTGCTCCCTTCTCTGGTCCTCTACCATGGACCCACAGCTATAGCACAAGCATAAAAAGTCATGAGAGGGGCACTCTTCTGTGAATATACGTTTCTTTATTGGATCACATAACACATGTGTTATGTGATCCAATAAAGAAACGTATATTCACAGAAGAGTGCCCCTCTCATGACTTTTTATGCTTGTGCTATAACTCATAATACCCCTTAGTTTCCATGAGGCATCCAGGAGCCTAGCAGGCATAAGGTAATAATTCCAAAAGACAAGGTAGATATTTTAAAGAGGCCATTCTATGTAAAAGATGTCATTATGAGGGTGTAGTTGTCCTTTTAAGTATATTAAGTGTATATAAATTTCTATAGCAGAGCCAGGATGGGTACTGAAGTGTTTTGTATTTGGTCAAGACATTTCCTTTGATAGTATTGTCAGAGCCCATCATACTTCTGCTATAGCCCTTTTTTTGTATTTTAACTATTTTGTAAACTTGCATTTCCCATACAGGATGCTATATTTTGTTTATTCAGTTAACTAAACAAAGGGGCCATATTTCAAAAGTGGTAAAGGGCATCTTTTTTGCCATTTTTATTAAATGTTATTTCACCTCATTTCCACTTTTTTCCAGAAGTGTTTGATATTCATTTTATTAAATTTGTTTGTAACCTTATAATTATTATAAATATGTCCCATAGACAATTTCTTGAAACAATTCTATTTTATACATGTTTGTGAAATAAAACTATCACTCCAACCTCAGCTAGAACCTGCCACTTCATTTACGGACATAGTACAAATTAGAGAGTTGTAAGAGACGAGGCAATCATTCACAAATTAGATAAAATAGTTCAAGAGTAAATTTAGATGCTTCCGAATGTAATGAGCTGCATTAATTTAAAGATTATTACGTGTAGAAGCACCTTCCAGGAAGAGAACAAAAAAATAAAATCACCTAAAAATACATTTTGCTATCATTTAAAAACCCAGTTAAAATGATCAAGGCCTTCTCAGTAGTGTGACAAGATCAGACATCAACATCCAACAGGTTACCTCCTAATGGGCCTGGCTATATATTTAGACGTTTTTGCTAGCATTATGTTTGTGTGACAGAAGAAATGAGAAATTGGATCTAGGGGCTTCTAACATCTGGTTCTTATGCCTGATATTGTCACACATTGTTTCGTGAAAAAACATACCGTCTGCAAGGCAGCTTTAGCTGAAAACACTTCATAATTGGAGTAATGGCAACTTGGCAAGCATGCATGGGAAATCTTCAAAGAGATCTTTAACTACAATTGAAATCAATGATCTTGGCTGGAGATTACAGTGTTTCAGGTTGGTCACATCGATTATTTGTGGTTTCAACTCAATAAATCAGTTCACCAAGGAAAACAAAGAAATATTCCTTAGGATGAGAGGTTCTTTGTTGAAAACAGATACTGTAAATAAAATCACTAGATGACTCTTCTAAAATACTTCAGGTAAAGTCTCCTGTGCATGATCAAAGCAATAGATGGACAGAGAGATTAAAGTCTGCTGGCCTGGAATATCACGATGACCTGTGTGTTTTAAAAGACGTTCCATTGTGTGATAAACAAACATTTTAATATTTGACTTCGGTTACACTTAAACAAGACTATTTTGTTTATTTTTGTTATTATTTTGTTATTGTTTCATGTCAGTTTTTGTGAATTTGTTTCAAATACATTGTTTCAAGAAATATATATTTATTGGCACCAGAAAAACATCTAATCCTTACCTAGTTTTTATATTGTCTTTAAACATTTATGGGTAAATACTATTAATGCTATATCAGGAATTCTTGGTCTGAATATTAGTGCAAAACCCACTTTACTGATGTACTATGGGTTTTGCACTTATTTTGCACTACCTGTGCCATTTCCAAAAATATTGTCACAAAGCCTATTTAGTAAAGGCTGTGTTAAGCTTTGCATAACAATTTTGGGCTAATCTTAATGCCTTTACCACCGTGGTGTACAGGGCTGATGCAGAACCAAAAAACCTACATCCTACCAGATCCGGGATCCTGCAATGCAGTGAGGAGTGTATTGCGGTCAGGTAGGATGTAAGCTTTTTGGTTACACATCAGCTCCTTAGGGCCTGATGCAATTGAAATTTCAAAAGTTTGTCCAGGCTATTAACCTGCAATAACTTAAAATGATCTAACTGTAGAATCTAACATCTGATTGGCTGAAGCAAATTGATATCACAGGCAAAAGTTTGCATCATCAGCGCTTTGGCCTTTTTGTATTTAAACAAAAAAAAATAGAAAGTGTATGTGAGATGTTATTTCAAGTGGATACATTCTGTAGACATGATTTCTTGGCAGTATTATGCGAAAAAAATATTTTGGCTATACACAGAGACTGAACAAAAATAGCTAAAAGTGAGAACTATGTCCAGGACACAAAGGCAACATAAAGTTTGGCTTTAGGTTTTTTTGCATTTATTACCGTTAGTATGTTAACAGTCCAAGGTACATTATTCTGCCTCAAATATCATGTGCTTGTAGGGGCGGCTTTCAATCTCCTCTCTCCTGTAGCCAATTTAATTTGCAGCACATCAAGTTTTTAAATAGCATCTGGCATCCTCTGTGGTACAGTTCATCATAATATAGTCTGTTTGTACTCTCCTATAAGTAAAATTGTGCATGGTTTGCGGGTGTGGTCTGTGTTGAGGGGTGGGTTGAAGTGCGTCATTCTTTTTATGCCTATAGGCCCCTGATCAGATTCATCAGATTATGTGGGAATAAAGGTGATTTAGCGGATGAAGGTCGATGTGCGAGTGTGTGTTTATGTGTGGGGAACAGCCATTTCAGTATATGGGTGCTCGGTCGGCCAAAACGGTTGGTTGGGCCTCGTTAATAGAATCTTAAAGATCTGTACTGTGAGAACCCACCTTTAAGGTTCATACACACATGTGATCGTGGGTGCCGACCCGCAATGCACAATGTGTATGAACGCCCTTTTCCGGCGATAATCGTGCTGTGTATGTGCACTTTCTTGCTCGAAATGGCCGTTCGGTTGGGGATCGTTGCCAGACCGGTTGGGCAGATCTTTGAAAGAGCTGCCATTTTGGCAGAGAAAGTGCCCATACATGGGGAAGAGCTTAAACTGAAGTTTGTTTGTCCAGGTCATGATGCTCCAGCAAGTTCTGGTTAAGAGCAGACACTAAAAAAACATTGTTGTATTGTTACGTTATGTTCATTGTCTTTTTTGTTTAATGACATGGTCTTTATTTTAAAGAAGAAATCTTCTGTCTTTCTATGATAGTTAATTCCTAACTAACAACATACCTTTTTGAAATCAATAACATCTCAGAAAGCCTTTATCATAATATCAATTTTACTCAAGCCCTCCCCTTTAAATTTTACTTTATCCCCTCAACACAAGAAGATACAAAGAAGCTGATTGGAGGATTCCTCTCTCTCTTCCAAAGTAAATCAAACTAAGCATGTTTAAGCTAAACAAGCTAGAGAAGGATCAGTTATTGCAGGACTCTCTGTACTAAGATTTTAGTTGGTATCGTTGATTAGGGATTACAATTTAATCAACAGATGTAAGGGTTTTTTTTTAATTTTAAAAAAAGATTCTCCGCTAATATACCATTTGTATCAGAATCAAATATTGATTTGTTTACATAAAACAGAATCATAAAAATGAAAAGTCCCTGTGTTGAAGTTCCCAGCTAAAAGTCCTTCTGGTCTGGAGCCTCGTTGTTTGCATATTGCAGGGCAAATACATAGTGGATACTTTGCAAACATAGTAAACCCACCTTCATTGGGAATGATGCAGATTTTGGAAGACAAAAGACAGGTAGAAGTGAGTTAAATTTATATAGCAACATGCTAAGGGAATCAGCACTACAAGATATGGTGAATAGGTTAATATGGGTGAAGTGGGAAATAGATACAAATTAAACATAAAGAAGGATTGACCTTCTAAAAAGAAACATGATACTGACCCTTTATAATTAAGTGAATTCCAAGGACACATTTATGAAAACGATGACAGATATTCTGATGGGGGAATATACAGTAATAATTTGGTGAAATTAATTAGAAGATATAAACCCATTGTAGAAAACCAGTCACCCCAAGGTAAAACTCAGAAATAAGCTCATTGATGTGGAAATAGGGACCAATAACTGATGAAACATACTGAGAAGAAACAGGAAGCAGTGAATCTGGGGGAGAGCAATTGTTATAGAAACATCCTCAATATCCTAGGCTGAATGTTATTTGAAGTTATTTGGCTGCCCCTTGAGGACCTCCCATCACTCTGCACTCCATTAAATTGCCTTCACCTGACTTTGCATGTTGCATAAACATAACCAAGTATCCGATCTCATAGGAACAGAGGAAGACTTGCATGCTATTTCTGATAGAGTTTCACTGCAGACTTTGGCTGTTTTATTTTCGTTCCCCTTGTTCTTCTTTTCACTGCAGAGTGTTCTATATTTTGTTGTGGTTGGGGTCATTTTAGTCTTACAGGTGAGATTAGGACCAATCAGACACCTCCCCTTTTTGTATGAATAATCAATAAGAATATACGGTATATCTATATGAGAAATGGAGACAATAATTTCCCCCAAATGACCAAATCCATTTTCAAAATGCAGGTTGCCTGCAGACATTCATTCGTGCACCACCACCTAAATAATAAAATACATATGCTTTTCAGAAAAAAGAGCAGGATTTTTTCATCCCAATGACCTTAATCTGCAAATTCAGCATTTTGTCTGTGTATAAATAAATGCAACCAAAATACTGACTTCCTGTTTGCAGGACCCCTAGTAGAGACCGTTATGGTCTTGCCCTTGACCCAGAGCCTGGGTTGATTCAGTTGCTCAGTAGAGATCTGAGCATGTTTGACCCATTCAACAACCAATCAATACAAATTTTGTTAGGAACATTCCAAGGATGTGGTGCATCCTGGGAAGAGGAAGGACCATTAGAACCTGAAATGACAGCTCACTAATATCAACAGCAGGGAACAGCAAAGGGTATGAAATCAACTGATTTTTGAAAATGGAAGAGAATATTTAGAATACCTAAGTATGCATTACACTAACAATTTAACAAATATTGATAATTTCCGCTGAACCGTCCCTTTAAATACTCTGTCCTGGCTCTGAACAAATGCTGCCATATTTCTGCACACCAATCGCATTGACCTTTGTATGAAGAAAAATGGAAGAGGACTCATATGCGATTCAATCTGCGAGTGTTTATTGCGACATGTTTCGGGCATCAACGTGCCCTTTCTCAGAACCTTTGTGTTCTGCTTTTCTAGACTGTACAGTATATGACTTGTGCAGTGTCCAATTGGTTTCTGCTTGTACCATGATGATAGTCATGCGGAATATGTTTCAATTTGGAATGCTAATTACCTTTGCTATGTTTCCATATGCTACGATCATTTTACATAGCCAAGCAATATATTTGCAGTTTTTAAGGGGACACTATACTGAAAAAATGACTTCGCCTCAACTTAATCTATAATTGAAAACATGTTAGTAGCATTTACTCTAATTTGTGTGTGTTGCTGCATGCCTTCAATCCAGCACATATTTTGTTTAGGAGCAGTATCCCTCTCCCTCTTTTAACCACTCCTACTCCCATCCGACCTGACTTTTCCCCCCCACGAACCAACTGTAAAGTCTGCAGACAGCATACAGCATTCCAACTGTCAAAACTGTCACCATCCCAGCTACAGTTAAACTACTCAAAGAATAGTTTTTGAAAGCAAGGAAATTGATTGACAGCTGAAATATAAGAAGTTTTAGATTGGATATCTAAATAAATAGGGGGCAGATCAACAGAAAAATGATACAGTGGTGGTTGGGAAGAATTATAGTTTCCAGTTATGGTCAATTTAAAATAACCTATTTTTTGGTATAGATGCCCTTTAACATTCATGCTTCTTTAGAAGTTCCTGGGCAGCTTATCTGTAAACACCTACCCTATCTGCCAAGACATTTCTTCATAGCAGACACATTTTTGATGCATTGTGACCACCTTAGGCCCTGTTGTTATGGTGGGCCGTATTTAGTAAAGCATGGTGCAGCTTTTTATTATCCATAGTTATTATACACTACTGGGCGTTATTTTACACTACAAAAGTTATTTTATATTTTACACTAATGATCGTTACTGCGCACAGTGCAGCGGCTTTATAAATTTAGGCCAGTATTTTAAATTTTTTACTCAATGTATAATTTGGAGAGTGAACCCCCCCAATTACTCAAACACTGTGTTATTTCTACTACATCGTTGTTACATTTAATCATTTAGAGTTAACTTACACCTAATGGTATTAGTCATTAGCAACGTTTTTTTATATTTGTCTAAATAAGAGCAGAGCTTATTATTATTGTCTAGATAGTAGAGTGTTACTACATATGATACTAAAGGCTATTAATATGTCATTGTATGTTTGAAACTTCATAGCTCTTATTGTGTATTATTATTGATAATCTAGAAGCTACATAAAATAATTGTCTTCACACTTATATGGGGCAATACATTTCCACAAAGTCTGTAACGGAAAAAAACATGAATGAAAAATGTCTGTTACATATATAGGCAGCTAAAAGCAAAATAAAAATCAACTATATATTTACTTAGCTACAGAGTCCTTTTAAAAGTAAATACTAGGTACAGTTTAATGTCAGGATAGCATTTTAGCTGTTGAGGATTATGGGTACAAGAATAAATCAGCCTCATTTACTGAGAGCCTTAATTGCTGCACTGATTTAATATAACCATTGCACTTCTTTGTAAAATCCTTACAGGGATATTCAATAAAAGTTCTTATCGTCTAAAATGGTGCTAATTTTGCCCCAACCAATCAGATGTCAGCTTTCAAATGTTAAATAAGATCTGATTGGTTGGGGCAAAATTAGCACCATTTTAAACATTAAGAACTTTTATTGGATCTCCCTGTTAGTCTTTGCAAAGCTTTAACACCAGCTATGAGGTGTTCAATTCTCACAAAAACATTGGCGTCTCGAATAAAATCGGCTACAGCTGCCACATGCAATGTGAAGATATATTCCTTGCCAAGTGCCTGTCTTTTGTGCTATTAGTATTTATATTGCAAATAATCTGTCTGCCTTGACATATTTCCTTATCGTCTGGTTTATGGGGCTAATTTAGGTATGAAGGGAGTGGAGATGTTACCAAAAGTGATATAGGGCGGGTTTATGAAAAGACAATGACTGTACAAACAAAACAAATTGAAATAGTGATGATATTATAAAACGCAATATGAAGAATGGGGATTAGCTGCTGTTATTACTGTTGTACTAAATCAGCTTCCAATTGATATAGTGGTTGATTTACCATCTGTTGGTATATTGATCATTGTTTCATAAAAGATATAATGCAGAACATACAGTATGTGAGTAAACCATTGCAACTACACAGATAGATCAGAGAATTCAGTACTTGTTTTACTTATTGTATGTATTAGAGCTGGTGGCAGAATCTCCAGTGCTAGAAAGGGGGGGTTACATGGTATTAAACAATGCTCTATAGTGACCAGCTTTTATAGCTGGATTTGAAATCAATAAAGGTTTCATAGAATGTGTTACTAAGTGAAAGAAACGCTACTGTTATTCCGAGATGAGCTAACGGTATTGTTCTGTCTTCAGAGTTTAGCATTGGAGCATTACTTACTGGCAGACCACTCAGCGATGTTGTGGAACGTGACCAATATACACACCTATTATCTCCATCTTATTTACAATAATGTGCCATATGTAAACTCTGTTAACTCTAAAAATTACTTCATACACACAAAAGGGGTTAATACAATCCAGTAGAGGTATGGTTTTAATTCCAAAGCGCCAACCTGCCACACTAAGTTTCAAACCCTATATGTTCTTTGGCAAGTGAAGTGGTATTTATTAATACATATATAGAGAGATACAATAACCTTGTTTTTCTAGGAAAACCACACTACTGATGCAATACCAGGTAGCATGGGTTTAACACTCGATTTGTGGGGACTTCACAAGCACAGCTTGTCTGGTACCAATGAAAAAATGTTAGATATTGTGCCTCTATTTTGTGCAATGTCTAACATTCTTTTTTTGCAGGCGTTCAGTCCCCGCTTCTTATCCATGCATGCTCCCAAAATGCAATAACGTCTCGTAGTGACGGCTACGTTATTGAATCATGGGATCATGTGTGGGTAATTAGCGTGGCTGAACACCACTACTTACTACCAATTATTGTATCTCCCTGATAGATTTGGTTGATCCAGGGATCATTTGTGATTGCCGTTTGGAGTGAAGAAGGTATTTCCCCCCCCCCTTTTCAGCTGTACTTTTTGCCTGCCTCTGAAACAACTGATAGGTAGGGTTTATAAGTAGGATGGACTAGATGGGTGGATGTCTTTATACAACATCCAATACTATGTTACTATGTAACTGTTAGACAGACATTAGGGTTAGGGTATAAATTTTAGACTAGATGGACGTATGTCTTTATACAGCCTCCAATACTATGTTACTATGTAACTGTTAGACATTATGTGTAGGGTATAAAGGTTGGACTAGATGGACGTATTTCTTTATACAACCTCCAATACTATGTTACTATATAACTGTTAGACAGACATTAGGGTTAGGGTATAAAGGTTGGATTAGATGGACGTATGTCTTAATACAACATCCAATACTATGTTACTATGTAACTGTTAGACAGACATTATGGGTAAGGTATAAAGGTTGGACTAGATGGACGTATGTCTTTATACAACCTCCAATACTATGTTACTATGTAACTGTTATACAGACATTATGTGTAGGGTATAAAGGTTGGACTAGATGGACGTATGTCTTTATACAACCTCCAATACTATGTTACTATATAACTGTTAGACAGACATTAGGGTTAGGATATAAAGGTTGGATTAGATGGACGTATGTCTTTATACAACATCCAATACTATGTTACTATGTAACTGTTAGACATACATTAGGGATAGGGTATAAAGGTTGGACTAGATGGACGTATGTCTTTATACAACCTCTAATACTATGTTACTATGTAACTGTTAGACAGACCTGATGGGTAGGGTATAAAGGTTGGACTAGATGGAAGTATGTCTTTATACAGCTACCAATACTATGTTACTGTGTAACTGTTATACAGACATTATGGGTAGGGTATAAAGGTTGGACTAGATGGAAGTATGTCTTTATTCAGCTTCCAATACTATGTTACTGTGTTACTTGCATTAATAAACTTTACCAAATCCTGTATCCCCCTTTTTTGAGCGACCATGTTTTGTGCCCCAACTGACAAAAAAAGACAAACACAAATACATGGTGACCCCCAAGGAGTTATTTATGCATACCAAGGAAGAGAAAATCCTGCACACCACCAACTGACATGTAGGCACGTTAGTAGTCAGTAGATGCTGGGTGCTACCAGAGCCGTTGCCATCAGATATCAAATAGGAAAAATATAGCTGGGCACACCAGTCTCGAGGTGAAGCAAACAATTTATTGTGACGTTTCGGCACAGTGCAAGTGCCTTCTTTAGACAAAATTTATAAAGTGCAAAGTGCACAACAATCCTTTTATAGGGAAGAGCACAGGAACATGAGCCCTCTAGTGGTCATACATAAAGTGCATGCTATAAAGTGCTAATAAAAAGTGCTAAGTGCATATATTGATAAATACATATACATATAGATTAAATAGATTAAAAACAGAATCTTCTGTATAAAGTGCATAACAAAGAGTGCATCCAATGAAGGGTAAAAATTCATAAAGTACAAAAATATACTCAAGTTACTATAATTAACACCACATTTATGTATATATATATATATATATATATAAGATAAAGATACATTACATACATACATACATCAGTTAATCATAAGCAAGTTATCATGTCTGAAAAAGTGCTACAAGTTAATTGGTGAAGAAACAGGTAATTATCTACAGATAAAAGAAAAGGCTGTCCATTTTGATGTCCATATAAGTAGGTTGGACTAGATGGACGTATGTCTTTTTACAACATCCAATGCTACGTTACTATGTAACTGTTAGACAGACATTAGGGGTAGGGTATAAAGGTTGGACTAGATGGACGTATGTCTTTTTACAACATCCAATGCTACGTTACTATGTAACTGTTAGACAGACATTAGGGGTAGGGTATAAAGGTTGGACTAGATGGACGCTTGTCTTTATACAACCTCCAATACTATGTTACTATGTAACTATTATACAGACAGTCTAACTGACTTTGGAATTTGGAAAAATTCAAAGTCTGGGGGTATCAGCCTCGGGTGCTAAGACAAGCATTAATTGAAGCAGAAGTAGGTACCCAGAAAGTAACATGTGAGTGGGTTGTTCCCTTTGTTCAATGTTACTCTACCCAATCTGACATCATAAAGAAAAATGTAAATAAATTCTGGTCCACCGTGGAAGGTGATTATACATCATTGGCTGAGGAAACATGAAAAAAACCTCTATGTGTATATAAAAAAGCTAAATCATTATACAACTGCAATGTTTGCAATTCTATAATAACGGGCAATTCCTTCCTACATCTTCACTTGGGACAGACTTACTTTAATAAAGGATACTATAATTGCAACACTGATTTTTGTGTTTACATGCTCACATGCCTATGTTCCCTAGTATATATTGGGGAAACGATTGGTCCCTTCAAAAAAAGATTTCAACATCACAGATCAGATATCAGACTAGCTCTCAACAAACCAGAAACAGATAGGTTAAAAATGGACTTGAGGGGCAAAATTATTGATTATATCCCCCCTAATGACAGATGTGGAGACAAACAGCACTATTATGGAGAGAATCCTATTGGATTTTTCATCTCAATACAGTTAAGCCCAAAGGCCTTAATACCAACCTGGGATTCGCATGCTTTTTACCTAAGATATAATTATTTATTTCTTAATTAATGAATGGACAGCCTTTTCTTTTATCTGTGGATAATTACCTGTTTCTTTAACAGACATTCTTTAGCCCTTTTTCAGACATGATAACTTATGAATTGCTTATGATTAACTGATGTATCTTTATCTTTGATCCTTTTTTTGATAGTGGTATATCACATTGTATATATACATAAATGTGGTGTTAATTATAGTAACTTGAATATATTTTTTGTACTTTATGAATTTTTACCCTTCATTGAAAGCACTCTTTGTTATGCACTTTATGCACAAGATTCTCAGTTTTTATATTATGCACTTTATATTATGCACTTTATATATGACCACTAGAGGGCTCATGTTCCTGTGTTCCTCCCTATAAAAGGATTGTTATACACTTTGCACTTTACAAACAAGACTGGTATGTCCAGCTATATTTTTCTTATTTGATATCCAAGGAGTTATTTAGGCATGCTGAATAAGTCAGTTTGCCAAGGAAATAATAATATAATAAAGTATTATTAAGTGGATGATTTTTACTTTTTAAAACGCCTTTGATTTTCAAACAGACCTTTTAATATAATGCTTCGATAAATAACGGTAATAATTGTATAAACCAAGTAAACGTGGATTTTCTTGTACCTTACAAGATTTCTCTTGTTTGTAAGTGTGGAAAATTGAACATTGCATTCACACCTCAAGGATGCCTGTCCTCATATTTATTTTCGGGAAGATGCAGAATGCGAGCAGTGTTTATCTTGATAACATTTGCAGGAGTAAAAATGGCTTCATTGCATGTAAACTAAGCAGAACCTTTCTATGGAATAAGGAATAACCGAGACTGCCATTATAAACAGGGCTTAAAGAAATTACACAGGTGGAAAAATAAACATTTCCTCAGATAAAAGTATGTTTATTTTGATGTTTCAATGCAAAACAAGATTTGCCATTAACCAATGAATATGTCAGCAATAAATACATGAGAAAAGGATTACATTTTTGTGTAGAAGAGCAAGTCCACCCTTTAAAGCAGCCTGATGTTATGCTCCCACTCTTTCTGCTACCAGGTTTTCTGGTTAAAGGGCACTTCCAAACTTGGTGACTTGTCAATCACCTGAACCCCCACCTCTCCCATACTGGTATACTGTATTTTGCATGTTATTACCTGCATTTCTAATCAGATATTTAAGTATAGTTATAGTCCCCATTCTTGCAGAGTAAGCAGGCCCCTACCTCCATGCAGTAAATCAAGGCTGGGACAATCTGCCCGCAAAACCAACTACTATTTTTATCAGTTTATTACATGCATATGTACTGTTATATTTAATGATAAGTTCTATTTCTTTCTGGCAAGGATATCTGCCTCCTCCCTCTGCTCAATGAGCTTTTTATAAGCTTGAGCATGTGCAGAGGAGGCAGCAGGTAAAACAGCAGTCAATGTCAATCATTGGCTGTGATGTCAGTTGTCACAGGTTTGATAAACTGGCAAAACACTGAATGGTTTAAGCAATCTATCATCTTTCCAATCAGCAATAAATCATTTAGCAGTAAGTTCCCCATCTCCTGGTCTACTAATTGTGATACATATCAAGCAAGTAAACAGGCTTCCAGACACATTATATTCATCAAATAGTTATACTTAAATACAGGAAAGTGTGCTTTAAGGCTAGGTACACACGATACAATAATTTGGCATGACCGACATTTCACTGTTTCGGTTGGTCGGGCCGAATTATTGTATGGTGGCTTTTTGCCGGCTCGCTCAATCTCCGATCGTTCGTTTGTCCATCCAAATCGGCCGAACGAACGATCCGACAGACTGGAAAATCACAACCGATCATGCGGTCCTCTGTGGACCACAGGACCGGTCACCCTTAACTGTTGGACACAGCTACCTTTGCAGTCCGACACTCTGCCTCCTGGCCGACCGGTCGAAAGCCTTGAACGGTTGGCCAGGAGGAAGGATTGTATAGTGTGTACCAGCCTTAATTGACACCAGATAGTAGAAATAAACAACTGACTAAATACAAGCTTCTGTTTAACTGTGGAGCCTCCCTTAATTTCGCCCAGTAAGGGCTAGGCCACACTAGTGCGTTTTTCACACGCGTTTCGCGCTCGCGTTTTTCGCTAAAATGGAAATCGCGGGAAAGCAAAAATGCGCATGCGATTGCGCGTCCGTTCGCGTTTTGGTAACGCATGCGCTCACCATTTTTGGTGCGTTAACGCATGCGTGTCCATAACGCGAAAAGGCGAAAACGCAAGCGCAAAACGCGAGCACGAAACGCGCAAGAATCGCGCACACAATCACGTGCGATACCGCTCGCGATTTTGTGCGCGATTCCTGTGCGTTGCAGTGTGGCCTCACCCTTAGTGATTCCATTCCATTTGTTAATTAAGGACAAAGACATACAGTAAACTGAGAAACTTTGGGGGTTTCCAAATCAATGGTTTCTAATTACACATTTTGGCACATTCTGGTGTCACTAAAAATAACTTTTGAGCAAGAAGGTTATAATGCTGGGGTTTTTTTGTTTTTTTTTACAGTGATATCCAGTGTGTTAAATTGATTTAATTGGCATTCCACAAAGAGTAGCGGTCTTGGACCCCTGGAAACTAGAGATGGCTGAAACTCAACATTTCTGGAAAAACCCAGAAAATCTGAAAACGGAACAAATTTTTGGTTATTATCAAATGTTCAAGGCTATTTTCGATAATATTCGTCAGGGGCACTTCTAGGGTTTTTGCTGCCTGAGCCAAACTTTTGAATTCTGCCCTTGATTATTTTCAGGCGTGTCATGAAGTGTGCCGTCACTGTGTTAAATTGAGTGGGGCTTTCTCGGTGGCCGTGGCTAAAATTTTACAATTTTGAACAAATTCAATTAGAAATAATGTAAATTACTAGAAACAGATATTACATCCCTTTCCCAAACAACTTGTGTTGTCACTACCATATTGCTCCTTTCATGTTTTTGTTGCTCAAATCAATATAATTTATTTTATAGCCTGTGCTATACATGTTGGTTCAACTGTTACAATACATAAGAAATACCATGTATTCTGTAGTATAAAAGATTTTACCCAAAACATTTGTAAACCTGCCACCATGTCAAGGTAGGCTCTTTCAGCAGGGCCCTAACTAACCCAACTAGTCTAACCTAACCTATCGGTCAAGGAAATATTTTTCCCCCCCAATACTGCCTGTGTGCCGCCTTTCTTCTTCAGTGCTGCCTGAGACAATCAGTGGCCCTGATTTTCGGAAATAGCCACGAACATTTGATAATCCTCAAAAATATGATCGGAGACTACTTTCGAGTTTCTGATCATATTTTCGAGGATTATAGAATGTTCGAGCTATTTCTGAAAATTATCGAAAAAAGCCTTGAACATTCGATAATAATCGAAAATGCCTCGAAAGTCCCGAAATCCAGACTGATCATCCGGATTTCTGAACCGAGGGGTTTCGAGTCGGACCCAGATCCCATCTCTACCCATTAATGCTGTAATTGCGGTATAATGGCCAACAAAGATAATCCCCCTATTTTTTTATAGTTTTTAAATACATTTTACATCCACTTGAGGCCCTGTTCCAAAGAGCTTACAATCTAAATACAGCATTTAACACCTATTAGTATTATTAAGCAGAAAATCATAGAAAACCAAGGTACAGAGATAAACTATATATATATATTCCTTGTAGATGTAGCCAAGGGTGAATTTGTACCCAAAATTCACCTGCACTTTCACTTGCAACTTTCCATAATTTTATCCCCAGACACCAGCCTAGGTTACATAAACTGTATATTATGTATAACATAACTAAGGAGGTCACAGGGGGTCGTACAGCTCAATATGCACAACTGATACATCCAGTTAATTATATGTTCCACACTGCTAAGTGGCTTTATTGACTGCTGCCTTCTGTAAAGCTAATGACATACACCTGGCCTTCTGACTTATAAGGTACAGGCTGTTCTGCCAAAACAGTGCCCCCAGCTGCTAGCTAAAAAGCATAGCAATTGATTTACAGTCCACTGAACTTTTCCAAAGCCTCCCAGCATTCCTAGAAAAATTAGTGTACTACAAAATTAGAAGGAACGGCCATTTCCAAGCTCTTCCACGTTCATAAGTAAACCAGCTGTTATAGTCAGAATTTGCAGCTGTCTATATATTTCTTAATTGCAAACTAGAAGTGAATAAAGGATAAAAAAAATCAGATTGAAAAAAAAATAGCAGTTTAAGTCATCATTAAAAGGGGAATACCCTACGGTTATGTTACCATTAGCATTTACTACTCAAACATAAAAAAGCGACTGTAGCCAAAGATTTATACAAACAAAAAGAAAACTGATGATCAGTGAACATTCCATACATTCCATAACTTATTGTTTGCACTTTAGTATATTTTATACATATTTTTCACCAATGTTCCTTTAACAAAGGTATTCTTCTTTATTCTGGGCCTTCTGGGTAGCAGGCATCAGTCATGGCCATGGCACTGACATTATGGGAAGTGACTTTCCTGGGATGCTTCCTCTGTGGCTGCGCAAGCTCATAAAGCTACAGTTCAAAAGGCTTGTGAAACTTCAGGACCAAGGCCAGCAAGAAAGGACCTTAGTTTTGAGTGGGTCCTTTTTTCAAAAATACTTTCATTCTAGGGATTCATTTAAGAATAGTATATGCAAAATGGTCTGGTCCATCCTAATCGGGAAATCGGAAATAAAGGGCATGTCCAGCCTAAAATAATTTTTGCTTAGAAATGTTTACCACCGCCCAAACCTAGGTTTCACATTATTCATTAGTTCCAAAGATTCCCCTGAAGTATTCCCTTGAAGTGACTTACCGGCCCCTCGCTGCCTGGCGCCATCACCTGCTCCTGGTTAAGCTCATTTCGAGCAAAAACAGGAGCACAACTTCCTGGTAGTGCAGTCCGGCAGTAGGCGGGACATCACATTGCGCCTTTACTGACAGCTGCAACCAGGAAGTAGAGTGCCTGTCGGCTGCAGAGCAGGGGTGGGGCGCGGTTAGGTAAGACACTTCAGGGGCATCTTTAAAATTTATGGATAATATGAAACCTAGGTTTGGGGGGGGGGTGATAAACGTTTCTAAGTGAACTTTATTTTAGACTGGACATGCCCTTTAATGCAAACCAATGGTTTATAATTAGGCTTTTGATGTTTCCTTTTAGAAAATGGAATAGTTTTAAGGATATATTAAAAAAATAAAAGTAGGCATAGACCACTCGCGCGGAAAAACATTATCACACATTACCATCCACTTGCACTGCAATCAGAGCGCATGTCATCCGCAAAAAATAAATATTGTGCTTACATAAAAGTCGATCTCACCACAGTGCACGCAATATGGCCACCAACATTGAAATGCACTGCTCTGCATTTCCCACGTGCAGACGGATTGCGGGCAGAAGCACTTGAGATACGCACGCAGCGTGGCCTAGCCATAACCAGTTAAACAACACATCAATCCTTTACTAATAGGGTCCTTATTTTATATTGCCCGATTTAACCCTATAAGCGTTCCACACGTTTCCGAGTTCTTTCACCGAGAATAGTTAAATCCTGCTGTGACACAACACAGAATATGGAAAATTGACATTGGATATTGATTGCGAACAGTGTTTGCTCCAGGGTAAGTTTGAGTTGTTCTAACATTGTTGGCTGTATAACTACAGTTCAGATTACCTGTGCACATAGGGAAACACGATCCAGGCAGCAGGTGCCATCTTACCCACAGGGTTCTCCACACCCAAAAAGACCGATCTGGAAACAAAAATACGGGGAGGACGCACACTGCAAAGCCAATTTTAACTTTTATTCCACGTTTTGGGGGGACACGCCCCTTCCTCATTGTGCACGTGTGATGTTTGAATTGGAATAAAAGTTAAAATTGACTTTGCAGTGTGCGTCCTCCCTGCATCTTTGTTTCCAGGCTGTATAACTACACAGACATTGAATGGTGATGGTGCTCTGTGTATTTGCAGTAAGTTCAATCACATGTTATGAGCATGAACTAATGGAACTACTTGGATTTGTAGCTCACATGATACGTACATATGATTCATTTTGTCGTTGCAAGAGATGGGTGAAGAATTGTTAGATTTTAATGATTCTTCTATAAGCATCAATCACACAGGGATGGCCTGCAGAGAATCAAACGCAATTTGACAAGAGAAGTGATCTATTTTTACATTAGAAAAACATTTTTTTTATGTAAAAAAATATGTGAAGGAAATGAATTGTATGTTTAATTGGTTATGGGCTAATAGTCATTTTGGGGCCGCTTGCTGTTATGTCAAAGTATGGAAATATACATTCAGAAACATGGGCATTTAGGGAAACCCGTCCTTTCAATGCAATTCTATTTTTATGCAGTTTGGTCATTTTAAAGAATGCAGCTGTGGCAGTGCCCTCTTAAATCAAATGGTCCATTATGTGCTTACTTAAAAGGGCATATTCGACCCCGCCAGTAAAACTTACTACTTACTTGCTAATACAGAGCTGAGTCCTTCAAGGTAGCAGCCATCAAGTACATTGTGATAGTTGAAGTCACAGCCAATAATTGCTGAGTGATCCTTCTTTTCACATGTACAAGCTCATAAAAGAGTTTGCACAGTTCGAAGAGAAGGCAGCAACCTCTGAACCAGGAGCCGGAGAAATCAGAAATAATACCAGGCTGCAGGGACACCTTGTCAAACTTACCTAAAAGATTGCCAAATAAATCAAATAAATAAGGAATGAACCTTCGTGACATAAAGACACGCTGACTTATAACTTAATGTTTCTTTTGTCAATGCAAATGTCCAGAAAATGCAATACAGTGTACCTGTATAGATTCATGTCTCATCAGAGACTAATTAATAAATCTAAGGGTGACCTGAGGTTAAAGGAGCCGAAATGCCCTTCAATAAACATAATGTTAAAGGCCCTCCTTACAACAGAAGGTATTTACACTCACATACTGTACTATAACATACTATTGCCCACCCAATCAAAGAAATACTGTAATAACCATTCCTGGTAAACATTTGATGGTAGATATTGATCAGAAGAATACGGAAAAGCACACATTTCTCTATGTGCACAAGCAATTGAGTAGAGTATGAAAAATATTGCCCAGTATTGTACACATGAACACAATGGCTGATCGGGTTTAGGACTCTGTCCTTAGGGGAACCTTGATTCCTTTTCCAGTTATTTTTTTAACTGCACAAACGTATTTTTTATGTAATGTAACAATCACTATTTATCAGGGTAGAGAAGCAGTAAGTAGATTTTAAAGGAAATCTCTAAGCTGTGTGAGGGCCATCTGTGTTCCGCACAACAGCCAACATGTTGGAAAGTTATTGTTTTGATGTGTCGGGAAGATTTACACGTTCATGCTGAACAGTACAAGAGTCTAAGCAAAGGGAAGAAAGTTTTGTAAAATGTAGAGTTAATGATGTATACAGAGCGAGCACCCAGAGCTGCAGGCAGCTATTAGAACAGTGAGATTTGCAAGAATGTACTGTTCCTGCAGTGATTTAATGGTTGTCCCATATGCCAGTTATACAGCGGTAAGGAACAATTACAGTTTCTGCAGCTGGCTAAACTGTCAAGATTAAACTTGTGTTTTAATTCTGGGCATTTTATTAAAAACTTACAGGGAGATCCAATAAAAGTTCTTAATGTTAAAAATGGTGCTAATTTTGCCCCAACCAATCAGATATTATTTAACATTTGAAAGCTAACATCTGATTGGTTGGGGCAAAATTAGCACCATTTTTAACGATAAGAACTTTTATTGAATCTCCCAGTTATTATTGATCATTTGTTTGTTTAATGCTCTTTACCACTGCAGGGAGAATTAGATGGGTAGATAAGATGAACATGTTGAATTATCATTCTTTGTAAAAAAAAAAAAAAAAAAAAGAGATACAGTAGTGCCAAAAAGTGTTCCCGGCAAACTTAACCTTGTTGTTTTGTAACTGTAAATCTTTAACACTACAATGCAGTGTTGTTTGTCAAACTAACTTCATTTTCTTTGCACACATTCCTCAAGAGGTTGTAAAAATAACTCATATGAACACCTCTTATTTCTGGTGGCCGTACATTAGGAAACGTACCCCACGGTGTTCCAAGAACAACCTTGAACGATCATAATGCCGTCATTATTTGAAGTGGGGAGGTAGACCGTAAATAATTTGATCATAAAATAGCGAATATATCAAATATCTAATTGGTGTATGTGTTGGTGTATGGCCAGTGATACATACAGTATGAGACTACATTGTTTGAAGTGGAAAGAAATAATCTATAGTATATATACTAATAGGAGAGTGATACGATATTTACACGTGTCCTTTAGTGTAATGGGAGGTTATACAATGTAACAACTTGTAACTTTTAAAAAGAATTATTACTTTAAGCTCTCTTGCAGATGGATCTGTGAATTTATATAATAGATGTGAAGTTCACTAAATATTTATATATGACAATAAACTATCTAGAGCATGGAAGTCCTTTCTTTTGTTAAAATGCTTTTATATCTGTAAATATATTTGTACATTTATTACTTTAGGTATTTTCTTACTCCATTATCTCTATGCAATGTATTGCACTGAAGTCCCCTGGCAGTGCTATCTAAATAAAATGACACAAACATACACAGTACATCATACTGAATCATAAATCCTTTTTTTAATGGTTTTTGGATTTGTCACTTTTTTTGTCACTTTTTTGGATTTGTGTTTTACAATTTACTAAAACACAATTTTCATACTCAATATGGTCAACAGCAAATACGCTCAAAAGGGCAACTACTGTAAAGCTAAAAAACTATACACTTGATGTAAAACACAGGCTACAAAATATGTAAGAATTGCCAAATATCTTATAAAATGCTTTTGCTAATTAAATGATATGATGATCCTCTATTTAATATGTGAGTATAACTAGCTCACCGTGTTTTAAAGAAGATGCTTTTGGACAAGATTATGACATGCTATGGGGGAAAAAAATCTCACTAGCTCCACATCAGGTTTGATGTTTCCAACATTCCACACACAAAAATAGTTAATAGGAATAATGAAACACACCAGGCTGCCTGGATTTCAGCACATCCTTTATTAAATGTGTTTTGTTTAAAAGGGAAATATTGACGTGTGTGTGTTCCAAAATGCAAATAGCACATCTGCTGCAAAGCTGCAAACATTCCAACACACGCACACTGGAGCACGTTTTAAATACACAAAGGTTTGGAAAGTCTTGGCCACCCCTTTCACTGAAAAAAAAGGGATTTAAGAAAATATTCCAAGACACCCATAATGATAGATTTTATTTTTTATTTCTCTAAAGATGAGCTCTGGTCAACAATGTTCATGCTGTATGGGATATGGTAAATCAGTTCAAATAACAAGTACAGTATATACAGCATTGGTGTTTGTTTAGCCCCGTTGTAAGTTTACCTGCATTAATAACCAATAAGCCATGCATAATGTGTATTTGATTTGTGCCCAGTTTAATATGATTACATTAAATTGAAATGATGTCTCTTTAAAATGAAACACAAATCAAATAAACATTCTAGAATGATGATTAGTAATTAGTTCACATGTGCACTGCTGTGCCTAAAGCAGTCTTCAGTTTATGTCAGAGTTGATTAGTAATCAGCCTTGCAGATGGACTGGCTTTGCATGCTAGTTTGCAACGCTCCCTTAGCTTAGTTTACCTACTACATTCTGGAGCATGCACAGTGTCTTAAACATAGTCTTGAAGGAGTAGTTCACTCTAAATTTTCCTTAAATAAAACGCTAGAAATGGTCTTTCTATATTATTCTTAATTAAAGGGCATGTCTAGCCATAAAATTGTACATATAGGTGCAGCAACCAACCACCCCGCCCCTCAAATCCCATTTTTGTTTTACATACCTTCCCCAAAGATGTCCCTGAAGATACATACAAGACCTGGTCCCTGGGTGACGCCTCCTGCTTCTGTTGCCCCACAAACAGCAGCAGTAAGGCACTTCCTGTTTGCAACTAAACTAACTTTTGGCGTCACATCTTAGACTGTCCAGGAAGCAGAGCAGCAGAGTGGTGAGGGACTGGGCCTTTGGGGAAGATAAGTAAAATGAAAATGAGTGTTGGAGAGGGATGCTGCACCTATAAGCAAAATGTAATTTTATTGCTGGACATGCCCTTTAAATTTATACCGTTTATATTTTAAAATCTTTTACTACAGAAAACCCTTCCCTTTCACTATTAATTTGACTCCTCCCCTTAGAACAGGGAGATACAAAGTAGCTGACTGAAAAATATATCTTTCTTTTTCTTGGTGAATTACACTGAGCATGCCTGAAGCTCAACAAGCAATGGGAAAGGTCAGTAACTACAGGGATGGTATTACCAGCTGTTTCTGGAATGTAATTAAGGAATACTGTTTTTCCTACTTCTCCTTAAAACATAATAAGAAAGGAATTCAGATAAGAAATTTGTGTCTCCTCTGGGAGCAACTTTTTATATTTGGAAAACAGTATCAACACTGTTGAAAAACTGCAAGGCTGTTTGCTGTGGTTAGGCAAGCTGACATTCGATATTTAACAGAAGTGCAGTAACAATACCTTAGTTAATCCCATGGACAACAATCTACAGAAATACCTGTTAATGTGACATTTAGAATATAAAACATGACCCATGAACCCAAATCATGTCATAAAAGTTTACAGGGAGTGTAAAAGGTCACATGAACTTCAATGTGTAGACGTTAAGCCATTTCTAAGCCTGGAGAATGGGAGGGATATGTTTCTATAAACAAATTCTTTATAGAAAACATAATACGTATTGAAAAGGGTGTAATCTATATAATTCAGATCATACACCTCAAGCCCACAATGCTCCTGGGATATTCAACCATCGACCTGGACCGATTGCAATCAATGTTATGACTACAAATGTCAAACATTGAATTAATCAAATATTAATCCATTGTATTGCCACCATAACCCTGGGAAAAACAGTGAGCAAGATCTAACCAAGGGACGTTTACTTTAATGGGTAAAATATAGTCTATGTTTGATATACAGCTTAGACTAAAGCTTGGCTGAACCATTTTATATTATATATGAAAACTTTATACTGTAAGATTGTAAGATTTGTTTCTTCATTGCCATGGGTTGTGCTTATAAATATTAGGATCTTATAAACAGTCTCTAAATTTGCCCAAGGCAGCCAATCGCGTAGCAACTCTATGATATTCGTTAGTGGTGAAGTGATCACAGAATTCCTTTTAAATTTAACACAGAATATATAAAAAATTGGGCTGTTGTACATCCATATTAAATTGTAACTAGAGACCAAAAGTATAATACATACAAAAAACAGAATTCTAGTGCACAAACAATTCTAATTGCATATTGGCTACCTCCATAAGGTTGCTACTACAAACAGTCTGCTAAACCCTGGATAAATAAAAGCAATTTTAAGCCCAGTCACCACGTCAAGGTTGCTTTCTTTAACTGGGTCCTACCCTACTGGTACTTGCCTTATTGGCTGCATGAGCTGACAGCTTCTCCTGTGTGGCATTTATGCTTGAAGCTGACTCTCAAGTTTAAAGTACCTTGACGTGGTGACCACGTTCAATTGCAATTGCAATTAGTTCAATAGTTCAATTAGTTCAATAACTTGGCCAAATTATTTTAAGCCCAGCAACCGCTTCACGGTTTGCTTTATTCTGCTGGGTCCTAACTTTTAACCTTTTTTGCCCCCCGTCCCAAGCAACCTTACCTTCGGTCTGTGTAATTTCTGTGTTCTGCCCCTGTGTGTGCTTCCTGTGTTTCTCCCTCTAGTGGAGAGTCAATAGTAACTACAGAGACAATCTTACCATCTCTGTCTAGTGGTGACTCCATAGGAACTGCAGTGACACACACACAGGGACCACAGCATGGAAGCAGCAGTTAGGCTTTTATTATATAGGATGATTGGTCAATCAAAGAAGTGTCCTGTAACTTAACAGTTAAAGCATGTTTTTAACCATAAAACCTACTATAAAATGATCTACTGTAATTTTAAAATGAATTTAAATAAAAAACATTTGCCCAAAATTGTGGAATGCCAATTTTTAATTAAAACTGTTTAGTACAGTATTACAGAACTACAGAACTCCTTTGATTTGTTTTAGTCACTTCTGTTAATTATTTATGTCCTGTCTTTTACAAATGATATTTATTTTTCCAGTGAGGCGTATTACTTTTACTTGACATTACCTTTGCTTACACGGTTGTCTGTATTTTGAAATAAACTCGCAGGCAGAGTTTTCTTTAGGGCCATTGCTAATTTTTGTGTTTTTCTTTCTAGACAAACAAGGGAACAAGAGACGCCCCCAGACTTTTTTTACTTCTCGGACTATGAACGGCACAATGCTGAAATAGCTGCTTTTCACCTGGACAGGTAGGCATGTACACAAGAACATCTTTGCTAATACTGCCAATTATACAAGTTGAATATAATACGTATTCTGTTACTTCTAACTACATTCTTCATTCTAGAATTAGCCACATTTTGGAGAAACCATCATGGCTTCCTGATGCCTGGCAGCAACATGTAATAAACAAGACAAATGTGCTTTCGACAAGGACCTAAAATGCTAGGTTTTCACCCCTTGGTTTACATTGCATCTCCTGCACCACTATATTGAGTTTTCGAAAGCTGGCTTCCTCAGTCCCACTTCCTGGATAGTGTACAGAACCTGGCCAATAGGGACACATTTCAATAGGTCAAGCCCCGGGGCTGAAGACTGGCAGTGGGTTTAAGGAGGCCAGGGATGTAACCTTGATGCAGTGGTGTAGGAGTTACAAGGTAAACCCATAAGTGAAGAGCATTTGAGGAGGGGGTGCGGGAATTACTTAAATTATCCTGTAATACTATGGTACAATATTTGTGTAAGATTCACATGACAAGGGATACATTCAATGTAATATATACATGCATAGGGTAATTGTACTGTTTGCTAAGAATGGCTAACCTTAAGGATTAAATAACTCTTGCTTATCTACACCATATGTGTGCTAAATAATAAAATGTAATTTCTGTGGCTTCTCAGTGCTGGTAAACAGTTAAGGGGATATTTATTACACAACACACTATTGTTGATACTTCAGGTTGGATAGTTAGCCATATTTGGCACTGGTATATTTTTCTAGCAGGATTGTGTATTTATAAACCGTTTCCCAAATCTTATTCTTTAGTAAAATAAACAGTTACGTCTTGACTCTCTTATAGTGTCCTTTGCACATAAACAGGCTTCTCCAGACTAATGACTTCATCCTTTATTTGAAGGTGAACGAGACATCTGCCTAATAATTAATATAGATTTAGGATATTCCCATGAATTTGCAATGCAGAGAAGTGATTGTTCTTGCCAGAGAATCCTCTGGAAATATGCTCCGTGACAACTTAATACATAGGAGAATTCAGAACACAAGCGTTTGTTTTATGGGATTATTTATTTATGGGATAAATAAGCCTTATAGTTTCCTCAAGAAATTTCATGTTGTTTTTCATGAGTTTTTTGTATTATTACCTGTTAAAATCAGGTTATATCATGATTTGAGCAGAATATGCCAGTAAAAGCATGTTTTTGAAGCAAGCTGTTTTGCCTGTGGGTATTTCAACTTCTGTTGAAACAACCTCCTTTAGATGCTGAGACATCTTTATTAGAGTGACTCTATAGGATATTCTGGCTGGCTGTTGCTTATAATTATATTGCTTATTATATCTACAGATGAAGTCCGGTTCCCAGTCAAACCCAGTTCCGATGGAACTCTTAAATATTCAGATTTTTCAGACCGTGGATTTTTTTCCTAATGTTTGAAAAAGTATATTCAAGTATTAGCGATTTTTGGAAATTCGATTTCTGAAATTATCGAATATACATCCATAAATACATACGTGAACCCTTAATCCCAAATATAGGATAAATATCACAAGCCCTCGAATCCGAATATTTGAAAATTATCCAATATTCAATGTGGAACCTCAAAATTGGTCACGCATGGTAGTTTTGGTTATATGTACGTTTTACTTAAAACATTTCCCAGGTCCCTGAGTCATTTACACTAACTTACTATTGCTATTTACCCCTTAAATTTCAATTTCATGTTACACTGATAATATAGCTAAGTGTTGATTATAACTAAATACATAGCTAAAAAAAATTATAAGCATATAATTTACAGGATGTTTGCGGCTCTTGTGCATTCATTTATTGTATAATGCACCCCCTACTTCAAATTATAAGAATATCAGAAGTTACCAAGGAGTTTTTGCTATAGGCCATGTGACAGGGGCACCGCAAGGGTTGAAATAGCTCTGGTGCTGCTCTCCTGGCAGAGCACTCCCGAGTGCAGGAGCCATTGCTGTCTGCTTTTATAGAGGCATTGAAACTCAGAGGAAACTTCTAATATCCAAAAAATATCTAAAATATTTAAGTGCCAAAACAGGAAAAGCTTTGTTTTTAAAGTGCATGTACATCTCTTCCACATAATTTTACACTTACCTTCCCCACCAAAAACCCCAATCTCACTATATGTACTTAGCTACCTCACCCTGCACTCCCCCTCACTGGATGTTGCTGCCTAACTCTGACACAAGCTCGCAAATATACACAGGAGGTGACCTGGTCAACAGCAGTCATTTATTTGCTGTGATTCCATCCATCTTGGCCGAGATTGTCTGCTCCCAGGATGAAGATAGAAGACCAGCAAAGAAGACCAGCAAAGAAGATATCAGAGTGTGTGATTAATAATAGCAGAGTGTGTGATGAATATCTCACTTCAGGAACGTTTGGGAGGTAAGTATTGTGAGGTCAGGGTTTTCAGGGTTAGAGAAGGAAAGAATACAATTTTGTAAAGAGTTGTACAAAAGAGAATTCTGTATGTTTTGATTCTCTTCTTTTGGACACTTTCACCTTTTGATTGAAGGTAGCAGTTTTTTTCTGTCTGTCACTCTGTGTTAGCAGGGGAAGGTCCTCCTATTAGGACAGTATTCCCAGGAGAGAGTGAGGGTGGAAGGTGCCGATTTCTTTAAACATGGTACAGGGCGATCAATTTTTCATGGAAATCCCTAATATGTTCATAACTTCTACGTTAAGCCTTCTTGGAATTTTGCATTGAAGCAAAAAAAAAAAAAAGCATTCAATTTCCAGATGACCTGAATACCTTTAATTAAAAATGTTCAGTGTAAAAATAATACTTTTATTCGTAAATACAAAAGAAAACCATATGAACTTTGAGTATGGGTAAAATAGTATTTTTAATTAAATCTATTTTGTCCCTTGCACAGATAAATTCATTTCTAAAAGAGATTGAACATGGGTTATTGCCATAATATAGCAAGTAGTACAAGTAGCAGGAACATGCCAAATTCTGTTTGAGATCTCTCTTTTTTTAATGAGCTTTCTTTTCTGTCTGTAGTCATATTGCTTCTTATCAAGGGATGGCATTTCATGTGTGATTTACTGCAGAGAGTACAGATAGGATTCCAGTCAAGCAAAATCATCCTTTGTCGTGATTGTTGATTCATAGTTTTTGTTGAGTACCATGAAAACCCATGAGTTTTTAATACATTAAAGTAGAATATTGAAATAAAGAAGACAACCTAAGCCCATGAAGACAATTTAGATATGTTCAGTCTTTTTCATTAAAATGCACCTTTTCGGCTAAGGTTGTGAACTGTACCACTGAATGGGAAATTGTCAAAGACCCCATGGTATGTCTATGGTATTGTGAAAGGAAAAATGTCATTCAGGTTGAAAAAAAAAATCAATCCGTAGTATCAGAAAAAACCTAGACCTGGATCTTTGTACCAGTCCAAGAGAGGAGAAGGAAAGACTTCAGGGTAATGTCCATGTTTCCGTGGTAGCCCTTAGGTGAATGATATACTTCTATAGGGTGTTTATATCATTACACAAGATAAGTGCAAATCCAAAATAAGCACTGAGAAGTTCCTGTGTCTGTACCAACCATTCTTACAATGCCTTTCAACTTTACTTCAATAACTCAGTATTCCAGATGTGAATTAGTGCTACTGTATCATAGACAACACCATTAATATCCTAACAACACCATCTGTTTTTTTAACAGTCAAACACTTCATTGGTTTCTTGGCCTCCATTGTGTCTAGTAAAAGCTTTAAGTCATTAATCAAAATAACTGCTCTGGAATCGCCTACAAGTAACTTGTTTATTTCAGAATCAAAAATGTGTATTTACTGATTGTGATATGGAAGAGTTAAACTTTAATCCTTTTCAGTGAAATCAAATGTATCATTAATAAAAAAGAAAAGCCATGGCAAGCACGGTCACATATAGACACTAGAGCTGAGGTTTACAGTACATGTTTAAATTAAAGGAACATAATATCAAAAAAAATAACATTACCCCCATTACCTGTCCACACTTCCAGTAGCTGAAATCGCTTACATTTACAGCTGTGCTGCCCTCCTTTAGATATCACAAAGCAAATATGAGTGCTAACAACCCGCCTACTATACTGCCCAGGGCCATGGTTAACATAACACTTGTCATTGGCTGGTGGGAATGTCTGTTACAACCTCTCTCCTCCTCCTCTGCCAGTCAAACAATGAAATGTTAGGTTGCTAGCATACATAATCAAGCTGATTAAGGGTGGGTAGAGGAGTGTTTTCTTGCATGCTAGCTTTGAGTGACAGAATTGTTAAGCCCCCTTCACAGCATGGCTAATTGAAGGAGGAGAGAAGCTCGAAATCAGGGGGGAAAATGTATGGGGCGGGCTGCAAATCTTAACTCTTTTAAAAACATTTTTTTAAAATAATGCATTTAGGCAATACAGTTATCCTTTAAGCAAATCACACTAAATTCCATTAAACTCCCTAAACTATGGATAGTCAATAGTAAAGACAAACACAGGATTTGTTTTTTTAATTAATATCTACATTATATTATAGGGATGCTGGTATTCCCAGTATTCTCTACAAGTCTACAGTCCAACAGAATCTTAAGTCCTAGAGGATTACAGTATGTAAAAGAAGTGTAAACTTATTGTTCCTTAGTGCATAGGCCCTTTACAGCCTGGACATCATTTCAATTTACAATTAGAGATGGCCGAACTTCTGAAAGTTTGGTCCATTTTCGAACTTTCGAACAATATGGAAAGTTTGAAAACTGACCAATTAAAGTCAATGGGAGTCAAATAGTTTAAAAAGTTCTAATGAAATTCAATTTAAATATCAATGGTAACTTAATGTAAATGGCTGTGGGACCTGAGAAATGGTCTGAGGAACACGTTTGAAAATCTAGAACTTTCAAAAAAAAAAAAAAAGATTTTATTCTCACGTGCGGTACTTTCGAGCTCCTGCGTTTGATTTTCAATAATGAGCCCATTAACAATTCGAACATTCAATAATTATCCCATAAATGATTCGAACATTCGATAATTATCCCATAAACGATTTAAAGATCGTTTAATTTTCAAATTCGATAATTATCAAAAGTCCGAGAAAATCCGGGATAGTTCGAGAAGTCTGAGTCCAATCAAACTCGATAAGTTTGGCTCGAACTCGGGTTCGTGTTCGAGTTCTAGTCCATCTCTAGTTACAATATGTTATTTTTTAAAACTATGGTCTATAACCAACTTTTCTCCAACTTGGTCCCTGCTATACAGCTGTATGCAGTAATTTATACTTACCGGGAATATTATGAACTTCTCATTTGATAAGTTATACCATCATATGTTTTGTCTTGGGAATTTTTCCGCCAAAGAAACTGATATTGGTTTTATCACAGACTTTCGAGTCTCTATACAGATACACAGAAGGAAATAAACAAAACCATAATGTACGTGACATGAAGCAATGAAACTCTGAGCTATGGCTCTAATTTGCAAACAGCACAGCTCACCCTGTCTTTATTTAATAGCGCGTCAATGAGCCAAACAATAAGCAGATGGAGGGTCCGCTATCTAGCCTGTGAGACGCTTCATGTAAACAGGGGGCCAGATGATAATCTTGTCTGTGTAATCTGGAGTCAGACGTTGTTGGAGATGAAGATACAGGGATAATTGTCATAGTTCATCAGGTGACCTGCTAATTAGGGCACCATATGTGTCTCAGCACATTTAATCCCCTATAATGACTGCAGTTGATTGTGCAGGTGTTTGTATTAGCAATTTGTTTTTTTTTATTAGTTATATGAACAGTAGACAGCACAATAGTTCAGTGTTTTCAGTGTTACCTCAGTTAGTATTGATCTGCTTTGTATTGTAAGAATATGGTGGATTGGATCATCTAGTAAGGGTGAGTGTAACCCTTTCAGTGCCAGTTTTAAGCCACATGACAAAAAAAGGGCTTTTCGAAAACTTTGCATATCAGAAATTTCATAAAGGTAAATGCGGATTTAAATAGTGACATAGAATTTTAAAAAAAGTAAATACAAGCATAAAAATATCTGATTGTAAATTCTTAAGATACTATGGAAAAAACATACACCTCCCCAATCCCCTTAAAAGAACCCAGACTGAGCACCCCTGGGTTAATCCTTTTTCCCCTGAACCTCTTAGAAGTTTCGCTTGATACCGCAGTCAAGCCTTGGCCCTTCTCTCAATCCTGGTCCTGGCCAATCAGAAGGTGTGCTGTAAAAGAAGTGTGCCTTCCCATTGGTCCTGCACAGAAAGGGTGTGGGCACAACAGAGCAAACCCAAGAGTGGTTGAGGTCCTGGTAATTTAAATCCTCAACCTGGGTAGGGGAGATTAATTGCCTTTAATATCCCTTTTTTCTGGTTAAAACCTGATTGTTCTCTAAAAACTTTGTTAGTACAGCTTGGTATAAGCTTTTCTATAAAATATAACTGTCTGTCTAAAATTAAAATATATATATATAATAATATTCTACTTTCATTATTCTAATCTGCTTGACTTACAACAACAACAACAATCTTTTCTCATAAAGAAAAGTCCTATTATTATTAACTTCTGCATAAACATCTACTGGATGATTCTTCTCCAGTATGTCTGGCAAACTCAAAGCTTTTTTTAAACTTTCTTTTATTCAGTTTAACTGAAGAACTGGAGGTAAATGAGCTATGTCTTACCTCCCGTAAGGAGAGGAAGGAGCACTGCTGACAGTCTCCAACACATCCCCAGTCACTTTCATAAAACACAGGTTTTACTGAAGAACATTGTTCATTTACCTCCCGTTCTTGAGTTAAACTTAATAAAAGAAAGTTTAAAAAACATGTTGGACACTCCTGTAATGTCCCTACAAAGTCCCAGAAAGTTAACACAGGGAGGCTGGCTGGAGGGTAATTGTTTCCGCCTCTGAGGTGTCCTCTCAGAGGTTTGTGGCTTGCTCAGAGCAGCCCTCCCCCTCTTCCCTCCCTCCCTCCCGATCACTGTCATTTTCCCTCTGCCATTAGTGTAACATCACATTTTCTGTAGTGTAGCTCCCAGCCCCAACCGCTATAGTAGTTTGTTTAAAGACTCCCCCAATCTATACTTACATTACCTCTTTCCCCCCGCATTCTGTGCAGCCAGAAGCTGCGTCCGTGATAGGCTGCCTCTCAATCATGGACGCGGCTGCCGGTCCGGCCCCCTGCTTGCAGTTTCATGCAAGCAGAGAGCCGTGACAGATCACCGGTGGAAAAAGGTAATGTAAGTATAGATCGGGGGAGTTTTGGGACAAACTACTATAGCAATTGGGGCTGGGGGAGGGAGCCCTACAGAAAATTATCAAAAAAGGGATGGGCATGCCCTTTAGCATTTTAGGTAATGGTATGTGAACTGATTGAAGTTACGTGTACTACTAATTACGTCCACATGTCGGATAATTTTCATACAGTACGATGCAGCCGACGAATGAGCAATCACATGATATTTGTATGAAAATATACCATCAACGATCGTCGTCAAAGACCAACAACTGTCGACTATTCACATCCTTTTCCAACGATCAGCCTGGCGGATTTGTTCTGCCGATTATCATATATTTGTACATGGTCGGCAAATTATCGTTATCATTCTACGAAAAAATATAGAAATATATAAAGGGGTATGCACTGCTTTTCGGAATTGTGCGATGATACGAGCGTTATGTTACGTACGAACGTCTATATCTAACGACTATCGTGGGGACTATTGTTGCTGTGTGTACAGATGTCGTTTCAGTTATGAGGATTAACAATAAAGTTGTTGAACGTTCCTTGTCGGCATCGTACGAAAATTATCCAACGTGTGTACAAGGCTTTTGAGTCATTCATTTAGAGAGACTCTGAGAAAGACAGAGAAACTGCCCTTTTTATTATTTTTTTTCAGACACAATTTGTACATAGAAGCAGCTAAACATATTTTTTTTCTGTACTTTTTCTTAGGAGTACTAGTGCCTAAAGGGCAACAATACTAAAATGGATTTGCCTCAGCCTAATCTAAATTAATGTAGGAAAGAATTCATGAAAGCAGCCCTTACTCTATGGTGTATGTGTTGAGGCATTGTTTTGGTTTTGCTCTATACCCCTATTTCCACTCTTAACCAACTTTTCCTTCTATCTGACATGACTTTCTGTGAGGGTAAAAATGCTCAGAAATCAGTATGAACTAGCACGGAAAGCAAATTTCCCTCCATGCAATTCACACATACTAACTGACATCATTCCACTTAGCAAAACTGCACACACAGAATAGTTTATAATATATAAAGAGAGGGCAGATCAATAAAAATACAGCACAGTAAAACTTGGGAAGAATTACAGTTTGCAGTAATGGGAAAAAACAACAAAAACTTTTCAGTAAAGATGTCCTTTAAGCTTTGTACCCATGCTAGATAAATGTGGTTTGGAAGGATCGTTAGATCAATCCAATGACTTTCTAAAAAGCAATGTACCGTTAGATTGCTTGGTAGCACAATTATACAGCGGGGGTATCTGCTTGCTCTTTGGCTGCTTTGGCTGACAATGATCTAGTATATATATATATAGTATGGATACGAGATTAACTGTTCTTTAACATAACAGCAACAATAATTGATTGTAGCTTTCAATAATATTTTCTTATAGTGAAGTGACAGCAAAAAATAGTAGTGTAAGTGATAAAAGAATTTAAAGAGGAATATTTGATTGTTCTATAAACGTAGACTTAATGCACAATTCTATGTACATATTGACTAATGTTAAAGAAGTTTTAAAAGCATTTCTATAAAATTATTTCTTCTTTAGAGATAAAATACTGATAAATATTAGTCAGATACGATTCTTATCATCTTTGTATCTTTTCCAGACTTTAAATCACACATTTTTGCTTAACTGTCATGTGATCTTATCCCTGTAAGCACCATTTAGCGATCTGGCAGGACAGATCATGTGTTAATGATCTTTTATGTGTGTACAAGGCTTAACTAAAGCTTTTTGATATGTTTGTTTTAAAAGTATATAGTATTTACTGTATGACATCTAAAATACTTCTAAAAACATTGCAAACATCTAACACACTTTTGGCCTCTTCTATAGGATTCTGGACTTTCGCAGAGTTCCTCCAGTTGCTGGTAGATTGGTCAATATGACTAAAGAAATAAGGGATGTTACTCGGGACAAGAAATTATGGAGAACTTTCTTTATTTCACCAGGTAAAAGAAAAGCTTTTTTGACTATTTTATATGTATATGGTCAATGGGGACACTTTGAAAATCATCAAAGCTTCAAGGCTTTCCAATACAATTCTTTCATTTCAAAAGAGCTTAACTTTAACTTTGACTGAAAACCACAAATATACCATGACCTGGATGGATGAAAACCTTCATAAACATATTTCATTTCAAGATAATATGACTAGAATAAATGAAGTGCTAGAATGGCTTTAAGATGCGTTTTCTGTGTTTTGCTTGAAAAGCAATAGCAGCGCTTTTGCATGACTTTCAATGAAGTTGTGTGCACTTAAGATCTGCTATTGATTTATTGCATCGGAAGAGCAATAGCAATGTAGAACAATAGTGCTTCTAAGTGCAGCTTTGTCCCCTTATTTACAGATCTGTAAAATGAACAGATACAGTAGCACGCTAGCAAAAGTATCTCTGTGAAAATGTCCAATGTGTATGGTACTGTATGTTTGGCTGTGTGTAGATATGTTTTTGTGTATGTGCTTATGTTTGATCATTTTGGACTTTTGCTGCAATTTAACATTTTGATTTTGTTATTAGTGTTAATAACTTGAATGGTGATTTAGAGTCCCATCCTCCAGGTGGTCTTCAGTCCATGCAGACATCAGGGCACCCACCTCTATAGCTGACATGTGGCAATTTACATTAGGATAATCCAATTAAATAGCAAAATAGCTACAGGAATATCCCTACGACTAGAGGTATCCTCTTGAAAGCCAGATTTTTGTGGATGTCAGTTCTTAGTACAGTACCTAATGTTTTAGAATATGAATACTGTTTGCTTTATCTTTGCCCGAGGGGTTCTCACACAATTGTTCTTTGAAGCAATTTTCCTTTATACTGCCCAAGTGGCATCCTATGGTGGTTTAAGGCTATTAAACTGCAATAAGCTTTGGAAGAAGTGGCTTTCTGCAATCCCAGCCTGTCTGTATTATTAGATAAGTCATTACTCTTTGGAAATTCAAGTCTTATTGGGTGTGTATATTTTTCGATCATTGGAGTCCAGATAGGCAATTTGTGTACATGAAGATTAAATATACTCTGAAAAAAGGATCCTATTTCTGAACGTTATGGCTCTGCTATAAATAACATAATGTCAGAGCTTAATACACTTAATCCTTATAATATTGGTTACTGAGAATATTTCAGCCATTTATCATCACTTCTCAACTGGGAGAGGTAATTACTCTAGTGAGATATGTGTCTGCCTTTCTCTTCTATTCCTTTATTGTCTTTTTCAAGTACTGCTCACATGAGAACAGATAATGTTATTCCAGCACTTGAACAAAAAATAGTATATTACCTTTCACAGTTTACTAAAAATACTGGAAAATATACTGTATCTCTCACATTATTTTATAGGTAGTTGCACAGCAATCTCAAGTTAACATTAGTATGCAGCTTCGGATTTGAATGTTTGAGGCAATTATTCAAAATTTTTATGATGTACTGTAAATGTAAAGAAAGAGAATATGATTAGTAACAACTATATTCATTTTAGGAATCATCCAAAAAAAAATGTCAGTGATGCAAAAAAGGACCATACAAATAGACCATAATCAATAGTGAAATGCATGTGGGATTAAAGCATATGCTTTTAATTGCTGGTTATTATTGTGTAGTTATCTAGCTAACCTTAATTCACTGCAAGCAGGAAGGTGCATTATGCCATATTGCTGACACTTTTCTGTGTACATAAAGGCTTTGAGAGTACATGTGAGTGTAGGGACTTTCAAAACATATAGATTGAATAAACATAAATCACAAAAAAAAATGACTTAGGGATACTAAGGGACACACACAAATGTGCCTTGAAATTGGCTGTTAACTAAGACAAGCTTGGTTTTAAACGTACTTTTCAAGCCATAAACATATTTCCAGTCAAACAGTAAAGAACTAGATTTGCAATAGCTTGGAGATGGTCTAAAACTTGTCCATCAATTTATTGCATTTTTCATATGAGAAAATAAAGTAAATTTGTGAGACTGGCAACAGTTGCTGGTCCTTCATCCAATAATTCAGGAACAGTTTCTGCTGGGGGTCCTGTATTGATGAAAGAGAATTGCTCAATTTTTTTCCTTTGCTCAGCATGATGTCTTTTAAGCGTCAGTAAACATATTTTTCAGGGCAGTGTTTAAAATAACTCTAGCAACGTTGAATTTATCTCTTTTCTGTTATTTCATTTTGCTGAAAATGTCTTTGTAAACTTGACAAAAAGATGGATAACTGAATGCTTTTAGTTTTTCTCTTCATAACTGTAAGAGTTTTTTTGAAATCTGTAGAAGGGCCTCTGTGGGGTGCTTAGATTAAATGGAAGTTGGCTTCTGGCTTCAATAATACAATACCAGGTCCTTGAATACAAACCCAAAAACACTTTAAAATCACTGAATTGTTGCTAATCTGACCCCAGCAGTTCCACGCAGCACTTGATGTCATCAGTAAGTCACTTGCTTTGGACATCTTGATTTGGATTAACTACATCCTCTTTCCAGGCATTTAATAGTTCCCTTTAAGTAAATACTGTATTTGTTTTCAAGCAAACTTTCATTTTGTTGTTTTGTAACATGGAGACAACTGCAAGTTTTAATTAATATTTTCTTCTAATATAAACACAGCACCGCCCGAATTTGCTGTTGGTGCACTACATGTACAAAATGTTTTTGCCATAGATAATTAAATGGTAACTGCTGAAAATCTCCGACTTGCATGAATAACCTGTAAATGTGTTATATTTTTTTGTCATGTTTACCTTATGAGGATTGTACTGCAACACACCACTTTTCAATATAAATAAACATTTGCACAAAGCAAAGGTCAGTTTGTGGTGCAGTGTTTGTTTGTTAATTGCGGTTGATTTGTTTCCATGTAGGAGAGTTCAAGTTCTTGTAGCTCAAGAGAACTAAAGTGGGTAAAAGCCACTTATTGAATATTTTAACATGACAGGTTAAGAGCAGAACATAGATTGGTCCCATTTATGTACTTTTAATAGTGATTAAAGCAGCACTGATCCCATTTAAGTCTTCATTAAAATGAAAAAAAACAAATCTTATTCTTAAAACAGTTTTTAAAAAAACCAATACAGCCAATAAAAGAAATGGTTTTGTTGACATATATTAATATATAGTTTCATTTGCAATTCATTTTAGAATTAGAATTTATGATTTAGAGAAGATTTTTAATCAATAATAATTGAATGTACATTAGCAGCCAGAGGGGGATTGGATTCACTATGAGCCAGCTTCCACATTGACTGCTGGAAATGGGGAGGGGAGAGGTATAGTGTCGAAGTCTATTCAGAGAAATTTGCAAAGTGATCCGAGGTGCAGAATTTATGCCTTTCCTTTTGTTCACAAGTTTTTAACATAAACCTGTAATTAGAATTAAAAATCCAGATAATGCAGGTAAGACAAGTTCCATTGATCCCTGGTGCTTCTGTCCAAAAGCACGCTATATCAAAGAAGGAAACAGTGAGTTCTGGAACAAAAGCAGGCTGCAGTAAAGTTTCAGGTACTAACTAGAGATGGCTGAACTTTCTGAAAATTGATTTGTTTCCAAACTATAAAAGTTTAGTAAAAGTTCAAAAGTTCTATAGTTCAGTAACAAACGCATTATAGTTAATAGGAGAAAATAGTTTGAAAAGTTCTAGTTAATTACTGTTAAAATAGCAATGTTAACTTACTATAAATGGCTCTCGTACCTGGTAAATGATCTGGGGAACACGTCCTTATTACCTAAACTCGTTTAAACACTACCTTCCCCCACAACCGGGCAATTGTCCAGTTTCTGCATGTTACATTTGTGGGTTATTGCCAATTAGAGGTTTACCGAATTATACATTTGAGGGATACTGATATTGAACAATACATTTAAGGGTTACCTAAAGAAACTATACATTTGAAGGTTACCAAATGATACATTCAAGGGTTATCGCCAAAACAGTACATTCAAGGGTTATTAACGAAATAGTGCATTGTAGGGTTAACAAAACGAAATGGTACATTTGAGGGTTAAGGCCGAAATTGAGCGTTACACAATTTTGATTATTATCAAACTTTCAATAAATATCAAAAATACGTCAGAGAAAACTCAAACAGGTTCATAGTTTGGAAAGTTCTAAAAGATCGAATTTGTCCGAACTATGAAAGTTCAAGTCGGATTCAGGTTCTAGTTCGTTTTTAGTTCATCTCTAGTACTTACACCCTTTTTAAATAGACCACCTTTCACAGCAGCCTGTATTTGTTCTAGTTACCTTCTTTGGACAATTAGATGTGCTATTAAAACTTAATCAGTTGGGCATATCTCTATGTAACAAATGTCTATGTAACAAATGACCATTCCAAATATTGTCTGGGTTACTATTACTCTCAACTGATAAATAACTGACTGTTATATCAATTGCTAAATCGTTTGGGATCCTGGACTGGTTTAGAATTATTTGCTCTACAGCTGTAATTGTGGATTATTGGTTTTTTTCTTCCTTTTTTTTATTTGTGATAGAACCCTCACGTTCTTTCAGTATAATCACTGAACCTTTCAGTCTCAATAGGTTATGCTTGTCATACACCACTCTATAATCTTTCTAGTGTTCCTGCAACATTCTTGTGACATTGCACAAACTGCCCAGCCCAATCTTTTGCAAATTATTTTATGTGCACAATGTCAATTGAAGACCATAATCTGCCTGGGAAATGTTGCAGTAAATGTCAGAACTTGAAGTTATGATAGATTCATGTCGGATTTCACATTGAATCTGCTTAATGACAGGTCAGTGTATGGACAACATTAGGATATACAGTCCTCATCTTGGCACTAACATATACCCTCAGTTGGAGACACATTCAGGGCGATGCACTGAGAGCCACTATCAGCAACCTGGTGCAAACAGCCCAGCGATAGTAACATAGTAACATAGTAATTAAGGTTGAATAAAGACATTCGTCCATCAAGTCCAACCTATTCCCTTTTTTTTTTTTTTTAACCCTACCTAACAGTTGATCCAGAGGAAGGCAAAAAACCCCAGCTAAAAAAGGGGGGAAAAAATTCCTTCCTGACTCCAAACGGCAATCGGAAAGTATCCCTGGATTAACCAGATCTATATGCATTAATACCAGTAATTCTCAATATTTTTTAGTTTTAGAAACTTATCCAGGCCTTTTTTAAAGTTATTCAATGAACTTGCCATTACCACCTCTGCTGGAAGACAGTTCCACAGTTTCACCGTTCTCACTGTAAAGAAACCTCTCCTAACCTGAAGATGAAACTTCTTTTCTTCCAACCTTAAAGGATGTCCACGAGTCCTCTGATATGACCTATTAGTGAACAATGCACCAGAGAGTTCACTGTATGGGCCATTAATATATTTGTATAAGGTTATCCTGTCCCCACGCAAACGTCGTTTCTCCAATGTAAACAGCCCTAACTTGTCTAATCTGCTGGCATATTCAAGCCCCTCCATTCCTCTTATTTTAGTTGCCCTTCTCTGAACTGCCTCAATTTCCAAGATGTCCCTTTTGTATATGGGATTCCAAAACTGCACCGCATATTCCAAATGTGGCCTTACCAGTGCCTTGTAAAGAGGGAGAATAATATTTTTCTCTCTTGATTCCATTCCCCTCTTTATACAAGACAATATCTTGCTAGCTCTAGCTGTTGCTACCTGGCATTGTTTGCTACAGCTAAGTCTGTTATCTACCAGAACCCCCAAATCTTTTACCATTTCAGATGCACTTAACACAGAGTTATTTATGGTGTAGGTGGCACAGGGATTATTAAATCCCAAATGCATCACCTTACATTTATCAACATTGAATCTCATCTGCCATTCTGCTGCCCATTTTGATAATCTATCTAGGTCTGCTTGCAGCACTTGCACATCATTGGAAGTTTCCAAAGCTCTGCATAATTTAGTGTCATCAGCAAACACAGAGACCTTGCTCTCAATGCCCCCTTCTAAGTCATTTATAAACAGATTAAACAGAAGCGGCCCCAGTACAGAACCCTGAGGAACTCCGCTTAGAACTTTAGCCCACATAGATGTAGCTCCATTAACCACCACTCTCTGTTTGCGGTCCAATAACCAGTTCTCTATCCATGAACAAATGTTTTCTTCAAGGCCAACAGTCCTCAGTTTATACATTAGTCGCCTATGTGGCACAGTATCAAAGGCTTTTGCAAAATCCAAATATACCACATCCACAGCTGTGCCTGAATCTAACTTCTTACTCACTTCTTCATAAAAACCAATTAAATTTGTCTGGCATGATCTATTTCTCATAAATCCATGCTGACTACTACTAATAAGATGATCTCTGGAGACAAAGTCAAGGATATGATCCCTTAACAAAGTTTCCATCACCTTCCCTACCACTGATGTTAGGCTTACAGGTCTATAGTTACCAGGCTGTGAACGACTACCTTTTTTGAATATTGGTATTACATTGGCTTTTTTCCAATCCAGCGGCACATCCCCAGACAAAAGCGAATCTGAAAAGATGAGACACAGTGGTCTTGCTAGAACTGAACTAAGCTCTTTTAAAATCCTAGGATGCAATCCATCTGGTCCTGGCGCTTTATTGATATTAACTTTGTCTAATTGATTCCGTACCATATCCTCTGTTATCCAATGTGAAGACTCTTCATTTCCTCCCTGCACATTGTTACAATACCTACTGTAAGGATTCTCAACAGTAAAAACCGATGTAAAAAAACGGTTTAGCAGATTAGCCTTTTCGGCATCCTCTACAACCACCTCAGCTCCATTATTTAATGGTCCCACATTCTCAGTCCTCATTTTTTTACCATTTATATACTTAAAAAACATCTTGGGGTTGGACTTGCTTTGTTCGGCAATCCGTGTTTCATTTTCTATTTTAGCTAGTTTAATTGCTTTCTTGCACTCTTTATTACAACTTTTGTACTCCCTGTAAGCCTGTTCTGTGCCTTCTGCTTACAAAATTTTAAAAGCCCTTTTCTTTTTTTCCATTTCCCTTTTTACCTGAGCATTAAGCCATGCAGGAGTGGACCTAATTTTTTTACACTTGTTTCCTAAAGGTACCGATTTGGAAATGTTATAGTTTAATATCCCTTTAAAAGTGGTCCACATCTGCTCAGTATCTTTACCTAGAAACAGTTCCCCCCAGTCTATGAGCAGGAGCGATTCCTTTAAAAGCATAAAATTAGCTTTCCTAAAGTTAAAAGTTTTTGTTAAGCCAGTGCACTTTAGTTTTCTGCAACCTATATTAAATGACACTGTATCATGGTCACTATTCCCTAAGCTTCCCATTACCTTCATCTCCAAAATGAGCTCTGGGTTATTAGATATCACCAGATCCAACAACGCATTCTTTCTAGTAGGAACTTCTACCATCTGTGAAAGAAAATGCTCATATAGGAAATTTAAGAACTTTATACCTTTTGAAGTGCTGGCAGTTCCATTACTCCAATCTATTTCAGGGTAGTTAAAATCCCCCATAACCAGAAAATGCCCCATACCAGCAGCCTTCGCCAACTGCATATGGAGATTCATTTCCACCTCTTCCCCGGCATTTGGCGGCTTATAACACACTCCAACAATTAATTTACCTACCTTCTTGCTTCCTGTACACAGTTCCACCCATAATGTTTCTGCCGCATCGTTTGCTCCCCCATCTATTCCATGTTTTAAATTTGGCTTCAATTCCTGTTTAACATACATACATACTCCTCCTCCTTTCTTATTAACTCGGTCATGTCTAAATAAGGAGTACCCTTCAATATTTACTGTCCAGTCGTGTGAATCATTAAGCCATGATTCTGCTATACCAATTACATCATACCTTTCCTTTAACGCTATTATTTCAAGTTCGCCGGTTTTTCCAGCCAGACTCCTTGCATTTGTAAACATACATTTTAGATTATCAATTGATTTACTTCCATACATGGTCGTACATGCCTCCTTATCCTCTATGCTCCCCCCTCCTCCTTCTCCTCCCTCCGTTGTGTTACTAGCCCCCAGATCCCTAACTTCTCTATCTACCCCTGTGTAGTTAAACGTTCCCTCCCCCCATACCTAGTTTAAAATCTCCTCCAACCCCCTAGCCATCTTCTCCCCCAAAACAGTTGCACCACCACCATTGAGGTGCAATCCGTCACTACTAAAGAGCCTGTAGCCAACAGAAAAGTCAGCCCAGTTCTCTAAAAACCCAAACCCCATCTCCTTACACCACTCTCTTAGCCACGCATTTATACTCCTGAGCTCCCGTTGCCTCCCTAGCGTAGCACGTGGCTGCGGTAGTATTTCTGAAATCACTACCCTGGAGGTCCTTGCTTTTAACTTGGCCCCTAATTCTCGGAAATCATTTTTAAGGACCTCACCTCCACCTCTAACTTTGTCATTGGCACCAATGTGAACCAAGACCGCTGGGTCACTCCCAGCCCCACCCAATAATCTGTCTACACGATCCACCACATGTCGAACCCTAGCACCAGGCAGACAACACACTGTTCGGCATGCAGGGTCCTGGCGACAGATTACCCTATCTACCCTTCTAATAATAGAATCCCCTACCACTACCACCTGTCTATCCTTCCTAGCCCCCAGTTCTCCCTCCCTTGTATTGGAGATGGCCGTCCCCTGGGTGCTCAAGGGAAAGGCCCGCTCCATACATGCTGCTTCCGAGCCATCGTCCTCCACATCTTCACCTAAAATGGCAAATCTGTTGGGATCGACCAGCTGGGAAGAAGCCCCCCTATCCTTCCGTCCCCTACTTCCCCTGGTGACCCTTACAAATCTATCTTCCTTCTCCACCTTATCTGCCCCATCTCCACCCACCAGTTTACTGGCCCCTGCCAGTACCTGCATTTCCCCCAGGTTTGCCAAGTCCCGCAATGCTGCAAGTTTACCCCTTAGACTCTGTACCTCAGATTCCAAATGGGCAACCCACTCACATCTGACACATACATAGGTCCCCTGGGGCGGCTGCTCCAAGATCCCATACATGCGGCAGGATGCACATTGCGCGGCCCCAACAAAACTGTCCATACTAAACAGCAATACACAGCAGAGACACAGCAGAGAAATAGTGTTGTTCTTAAACGCTTTCTTGTTTTAAACGCTTTAGTTTTTTAACGCTGTCAATTCTCTTAAAAACAGAAAAATCTCTTAAAAACAGGAAATCGCTCAGAGCTAATCGCTCATGGGAAGGCCTTAAATGAGGTTCAAAACCAACCAGAGCCAACAGGCCTCAGCCAATTTGAACCAATTAGTTACACCCCCATCCAATCAGAGAGAGAGAGAAAAAAAAAAATATATATATGCCGATAGCGGCTCTTGAAACTTCGCTATCTGCCATTTTTCTGTTTCTGGACTTTAAATGCAAGCTATTAGCTGCCATTAAAGTGCCACAATAGAATGCAGCCGTCGCAGTGAAGGAGTTTAAGTCACACTAGCTAATATAACATCGGTTAGCGTGGCTTAAACTCCAAAACAGGAGTGATGCGCCCATTGGTGCATTGCTGTGATTGTTTACCATAGACCCATAAAGTCCTGTACATTGTTTAAAATGTTTTTTTAATGTTAAAGTAACCCTGCTCACATCCACCTACCAAACAACATTGCACTAAAACTACAAACACGTTTTTCTACAACAAGAAATTAATTATTGTGTTTTACTATGTCTTACTCGCTTACTGTTTACTTTAGGGGAAGTCAGGAGACTGCTAGAACTTTCATAAAGAGTAATAACGGTCTGTTGCTAAAAATATTGATATTGATACACAAACATGTGAAGAAAAGGTCCAGTTTGTCTACAGAAGACCTCCAGCTGCTCAATTGGATTAAGAGTAACTTTTATGCAGAACTTTTAAATTAATTTTTGAAAAGAATTTCTGATACTTTAAATGAAAGTTGACTACTTCACCTCCTCAGGGACTTATTATAAATTCCCGCTTCCTTAACAAGTTCATAGACCACCAGGTGACTCATCACTTTTCAGAGCTTTAATTGGTCTTTTTCTGCATTGAATAACTTGGAGAAGACTTATTCACTAGAGCTGTCCAAGCAGGGGGTTCTTGATTTTAGCAGACTTGTGTCTAATGGCTACAAAGCAATGATCTTGAAATGACCCTTTCCTGTCATTTCATTTACCAGTGTTTCTATATAATAGTATATCAGTTATATTTAGACATTAATGTGGAGCCCACAGACTGTATAATATATATTTGTATATAGCATGTGTTTTCAATTTTGAATTAACTTATCATATTTAGACTGCTAAACGTATAGTGCTGCAGTAAAAAAAAAACTGCTAAGTATTGCTATAGCTATCTCTATAAGTAAAGAACTGGCGTACCGTGCCTTGTTTAAAAGTCATGTGCTTGTGGGTGGGTTTTACTTTTCACTCAGGGTACAGCATTCAATTATTTATACAAAATTCCATTAGGTTTTTACAACATGGAATGAATTGGTATCTGAGTGCATCCTAAAACACCGCTTAACAGAAATAAGACACAATGACCAAATCCTGAAAGCCTTATACAAAGTCTTATTTTGGCCAAACACTAGCTCAACATTACATAGATATTCCATTTTACACATAATACCAAGAAGAGCAGCTACCCACTAAATTCCCTGGTTAGAACATTATTTGCAATTGACATTAAAGCATAATGTTGATAACAAAAAATTGCGGAAATATTGGGAGTGTGTCTCTGGCATATCGTTAGATGTGGTATAGGGGACCGCATATAGGTATGTGGTATAGGGGACCGCATAATTGATCGGAATTTACCGACACGTCCGATCGTTCATTTGTCCGATCCGGACGAACGGACAATAGAGGCCGAAAATATCTGCTGGTGTGTACCCAGCCTTAAGGCCTCATTTGGAATACGTGGTGCAGTTTTGCAGTCCTGTATACAAAAAGGACATCTTGGAAGGGTTCAGAGAAAAAATTAAAAAGGGGACTTGGGGAGCTTGAATATGAAGTAAGATTGGAAAATTACAATTATGTACATTAGAGAAAAGGCGATTGTGTTGGAATATGATTACTGTGTATAAAGACATTAATAGGCCATACAATAAACAGTTGCATTGTTCACCAATAGAACATACCAGAGGACACGCCGACATTTCTTAAGTCTGGGGGGAAAAAGTATAGTCTTCAAGTTCAGAAAGGGTTTTTCACTGTGAGAACTGGAGAACTGTCATATAATTGTATGTGGTAGACAATAGACATGTTGGTTGATGCAGACAAGACTTGATTAGTTACAATGAGAAAGACAGTTAGATGACTAATTAAAAGATGGATAGATAGATAGATAGATAGATAGATAGATAGATTTGTCAATGACCATATTAGCCAATGAAATTAATACAGTATATATAGATGGGTCCCAGTTTCTAAACGAAACTGGTTTTGATTTAGAGCTGCCAGTTTTGAAAATCTATGGATCTGATGGAATTTTCTGTATTTTAAAAGTCAAAAAATTATGGTTGGAGAATTTGAAAAATGCAGAAATGTGGTTGAAAATAAAATGAAAGGCAAAAATCATTGTGATAGAAAATTCGGAATGCTACAGATATGCCAAGACTTGGATGGATGAGAACCTTCAAAAACACATTCCATGATGTATATCCCAGGAAGAAGTACTGTTGCAGAACCTGAAATGGTAGCTCATTACTGACCACAGAAGGACACAGCAAAAAATATGAAATAAAATGATTTCAGCTGATAAAAAACCTTTTTAAAATAGGAATCTTTTTTTTAAAAATCTTTTAAAATAGGAATAATTGAATCCCTATAGTGAATACATTTGATTTTCTTTTGCTTTTTTAAAATGTAGGGCCCTCTACACAGAGCACACTATGTTTAAAAACAATATACATACTTTAGGGATACTATAGGCGTGAAAAGTGCAAGGCAGCATTGGGACCTATCAGAGGAACAGCGGGGGAGCATAAACTTGGATCCATTATCTATCTGCCCCTGTCTCCATGCTGTTTAATTGAAAAACGGGAGATACAGTACTGTAAGACATCGCTCCTTTACCTCCCGTTCTTTGATTAAACTACTGAAAAAAGGTAAGTATACATTTTGATTTGAGTTACCCTTTAAGGAGTTATATTGAAGTATCGAGTAAGAGCAATATTATCATAACATTCGGATAAATATAGACAGTATATTTTTAATTCAAAAGAGACTCTTCAGCTTTGATTAAAGCATGAAACATCATCAAGGCAACAGTATAAACACATTTTATGCCATCTCACACATTACTGTATGGACAGTGTGAGAGCTGTCTGTCCTCCTGATTGCTCTATTGTAAAGCTCCTCTTGTCTGAAAATATTTTAAAATCCTTGAGAAATAGAGAACTATAAGCGTTATTCAATAAATGTTCTTATTGTTTAAAATGGTGCTAATTTTTCCCCAACCAATCAGATGTTAGCTTTCAAATATTAAATAAGATCTGATTGGTTGGCGCACAATTAGCACCATTTTAAACGATAAGAACTTTTATTGAATCTCCCAGACATGTCTGTCTTTATTTTCTGTCTCATTATCTCCTGGAAGAACATTTGACTCCATGTTTAAAAGGTACAAGTACGGTAAATAAAAGTGGTAATTGGATTGGCTATTTAAACACTAGTTTGTTTTTATCTTATTGTAATACCATGCTTCAAACATTTCTCTTATTATTAATATTATTATTATTATTGTGGATTTATATAGTGCCAACATCTTCCGTAGCGCTTTACAATGACATGCATGCATTCACATCAGGCCCTGCCCCGAAAAGCTTACAGTCTAAGCACATTCATTTGACACATACAACCTATCAGTATGTCTTTATGATTGTGGGGGAAACCAGAGTTTCCGGAGGAAATCCACACAAGCACAGGGAGAACAAACTCCTTGCAGATGAGTCAAAGGGTGGATTCGAACTTCAGACTTCAGAGCTGCAAGGCATCAGTGCTGATGCCATTGTTTTTGCTCAGTTTTCTTTAATGGACTGGATCCTGCGAGTTAGTCTGCTCAATGAAATTCAATGTATGGCTTGATTTGGTGTATGATTTAAAGGACTAAGTATTCTGATTGTAATGTTGCGTTATATTTTTACACAGTTGGATTAGGGACAACTTAGCACAGTAGTGGCTTTAGATTTTGTTGCTTTTGGTTTAATATTTGGAAAAAAAAGGTTCATTGATATTTTATCCCATGAGCAAATACTACTAGATTATGTTTGGGTTTTTGTTACCTAAAAATTGCTTTTTTTTTAATTTAATCATTTGGCCAGGGGGCCTGATCATGCAATTTAGGGTATGATCAGGTGGCGTTTGGGAGGTTGCGAGGTATGTGGACTTTCTGTGAAAGTTTTTTGAGTGTTTCTGCAGCAGTCAGTAGTCAGTAGCCAAATTCTACATGAAGCAAATTCGCATTACGTGCGACTCTAACATCCTCTTCAGGGACTTAATATAAAAATCTATTTGCTGGCGTTAGAATTTGCAGGAAAAAAGTGCTGCAACTTCTATATTAAATATGTTGCACCGGCTGCTCAGGTATCTTTAGCGATACACGTGCAGGTGGCACAAAGATAAAATAAAAGTCACACGAACCAATATTAAATCGGTTACCGTGACTTTAACTCCTAAAATCTAGGCAGCGGCTTGGATTAAATGAGCTCTCCGCAAAGAACCTTGCAGATCATTGATTCGCAAACTTTCGTGTTCGTAATGCTGAACTCTTTTGCAAGTAACCATACAATAAGGGCTATCATGCATGTGATACTGTGTGATACTCCATGTTCAATGCGATCCAGGTAATTTCTAAGTGATTGGTACGCATGCGATCCTCACCAAAAGTTGTCAACGCATGGAAACCAATAACGGTCTGGACCACTGCACACATAGTCGGAACTGATCGGCAATATTGCATTGGCAATGCAAACTGGGAGCGTGAACGGAGCGCACTCCGACACGCATACAGTAAGTGAGTCCTAGTCCTAAGAGTATTTTAAACACTTTTGTCATATACACTGAATAGAATTAAGGTAGTGCTACATTAATCTCCACTGGTTACAATTTACTTACGTTACAATATCTAATTATAGAATAAGATGTTGCAAATATAAAAAACATGCCATTTTGTCCCTGCACAGAAATTGGGAAACGGTGCTATAACAGACTATGAAAATAAAGCCAGTAGAAATTCAGGTTCGATGATTTTTACCTGTAGCTATATTGATGAAGCTGAAAAACAAGAACAAGGATCAGCTTACCTTTGGCATTTCTCCATTCTGTTGACTTTCTGAAGAGCAAACATAGTGCCTCTTTCAAATATTTTTGATTAGTTTGAATTGAAGAAGGATTACAGTTTTGCCTCGTTGCAGAAAATAATTATATTTGCTAAGTATAATGACCTTTACAATGTATTGTGTTCTTTGTTATTAAAAAAGGTATAAAGACGTTATTGTATTTAATATAACAGCCTGACATCACAACCCCAAGGAAATTGTCCACATTGTCACTTACTTAAAGAACTATTTGTGTTTGTATTCAGTTGTTCAGAGGTATCTACTGTACCACAAAGATATTGTGCAAAGAGGTTTGACAAGCTAAAGCTGTGAAAATTCCAACTCCCATGTCCCTCAATGGAACATAACAGGCTCATTTGGATATTAAAAGCAGAGCGATCTTTCCCTATTTTAAGCATTATTCAGTGATATGTAAGGGAACTCGTCTCTTCTTCTGGGATTGGGAGCTCATTTATTCCCATATAAATCTGTAGTTGGTGATATATATTATTTGAACATCCATTTCTCAAATAAACAAAATTTGCACAGTTGCTTTCAAATGCAGTTTCTAAACCATATGTTGCTATTGGCCAAATCAAGATGTAAGAAGGCATGTTGGACATGGTTAGATGATAGGATGGGGATAATATTTCTAGGGTGTCTGATCAAAAAATCATGTGAATTTGATTCTACCTTATTGGATGTATCTACTAGAAGTAAGGTGCACATACTGTATGTGATAGTGGAACAATAATTTGCTTGTTTTACAATTTTATATATTGTTTTAAGAGGTTATGAATATTTTAATATTACAGTTACTATTAACAAGTCAGTAAGAGGTTTCCAAGATCTTAATATCAAATGTATTTTTATCTTTTGCAGCCAATAACATTTGCTTCTATGGAGAATGTTCTTATTACTGTTCAACAGAACATGCGCTTTGTGGAAAGCCAGATCAAATAGAAGGTTCTTTGGCAGCATTTCTTCCCGATTTATCCCTGGCTAAAAGAAAGACTTGGAGAAATCCATGGAGGAGATCTTACCATAAGCGCAAGAAAGCAGAGTAAGATACATTTTGTGCATCTGCTATAATTATATTGACTTTTAATATCAACAGAAGGTTCTGTAAAGAGAAGATATTTACTTTGGCTGTATTGTGCAGTGTAGGGTTGTCAATTTAAAGGGCATGTCCACCCCCAAAACTATAATCCCCCCAACTACTGGCCCCACCATGTAGTGTAGTTTAATCCTTACCTCACATCCCAGCTCCATAGGGTTCTCCTGTAGTCCCCCCCAAGTGCCAAAAACTGCCCACCAGAGGCTAGCAGGGCTCGGCCTCCTACCTTGCCTCAGGTAGATTTTTGCCATCGTACTGCAGCCCTTCTCCCCCTCCCTCCCCCTCCCTCCCCCTCCCTCCCGTTCTACTATCCCCCTCTAGCATAAAACCCCTTTAATATGTTCTTCCCCCATGTCTCCCAGCCCCAACCGCATATTTTTTATTTTCATAAAGCTCCCCAAACTCTTACTTACCTCTCCTCTTTCCTCCGCTGCACTGAATGACTGGCAGCCGCGTCCGTGATTGGCTGCCGCTCAGCCAATCACAGACGCGACTGCCGGTCCCGAGCCTCTGCTTGCATTCTTGCAAGCAGAGGGCCGGCAGCGCGGCGAAGGAAAGAGGAGAGGTAAGTAAGAGTTTGTGGGGCTTTCTGAAAATAAAAATTATGCGGTTGGGGCTGGGAGACATGGGGGAACAGCATATTAAAAGTTACATTTAAGGGTGGACATACCCTTTAAAGGGGAATTACACCCTCCCAATATCGCCTCCAATTTAAAGTACGGTACCCAGGTTAAGGCCCAAAAATTCTAAGTCCCCGCCCTTGGGTTTTCCCTGGTTAGCACACAATACTCACATAAACTTAAGATTGTGCAGCGCCTAAAACTCCTCTTGCAGAGCATCTTTTAGGCCTTAATTCTGGGTACTTCATACAGGAGGGGGTGGTTAGAGGGTTTAATTCCCATTTAGAATACACTATTTTTAACCTGGCAAACTCAATTGATAACAAAACTTAAAACCATACAGGCAGTCACTTTAAATACAGGAGTCACAAGGATTTGTGCTAAACTACAAACATGAGGCCCTATTGTCTTATGACGGGAGACAATAACATGGTCTATAAATTCTTTACAGAAAACTGCTTTTTTTTTTTTTGTAGCAAAACTACCCATGTCAGTGTACACACGGTTTTATGGGTTATATTATTAATATGTGCGATTCTTTCTAGGGAAAGGGGATATTTATTTGTTATAAAAATGTAACACTTAGAGAAACATTGGAATGGAGGAGCAAGGGAATTCTTGCCGTAGCACAAGATAAATGTTTGCTTTCACTGGCAGATTTGAGCAGCAGATAAACTCACAGAGAAGAGAAAAGCTACAATAATTCATTCCCCAAGGCTGTGAGGTGAAACAAAGCACCTACAGTCATAGAGCCCTAATCAGCATGCACCTCCATGGTGTACAAGCATTCTGTGCTCAATTTGATCTGATTTTTTTATTTTTTTTGGCCACTGCTCAAACTGGATTTTCAGGTAGAACACAAGATTATCTGTCTTTCTGTGTATTGTTGGCGTGTTTCCACCAGCATGGGGGGTGGTTAGCAGAGGGTGGGACAGCTGTCATTCTCTGCAGCACAGTAAATGGAATTTCTGGAAGTCCATTTTACACAGTTCGGGTTACCAGTATAAAAGGGACAATGGTTTTTTTTCCAAAGTGCTAATAAGATTTTGAATAAATAGTTCACAATGATTTCTTTACAAAAAATATATTGAGTACACTAGGACCTGTGATTCACACCCCTTTAACAAAGGAACTGCCACTTTTCTCTGTTAATAGACAAAAGGGAATTTGTTGTAGAGCCATTTAAATCGCTTATCACTGGACAGAAGTCAATGCTCAGGCTTATTGCGTTATTTGCCTCTGTTCCATTCATCATTTTTGGCAGCTGTGGAGATATGATTTCTGAAGACTTATCCATTCAGATCTTATTAGAGAGGTGGATGGAAGAATGCGATGGGTTGGCAGGTCTGATGTTCCATCAGATGAATTGCTCCATTACACTTTTACAGAATAATGATTCTTAACCCTGAAGCAGCTTTCTTCTTGGTTTCCCTATAATCCATTATGAGATGAGATGTTAATGTGCAAATATTGTGTACAGAATGGAAAACACAGAGACTAAATTTCAGTTTGAAGGTTATGGTTCTTCACCTAGACAGGGACCTTTGAACTGATTTTTGATTTTAAGCAATTGTTAAAAAAACAGATGTCTGCCTACAAATATCACTGGCTTAATTAGGCAGAAAGGGGAAATAACTCGGAGATCATGTGATAACAGACATATATCCATGTAACAGATACATAGACGCACTCTAAACTAAATATGACTTTGCTGATTTAATGTTTTTAATACATTTAATGGTGTTTATTTCATGTAAGGTTTTTTAATACATTTAAGGGTATTTTTTAATGTAAGGTTTTTTGGAGACATTTTTGCTGAAATCCTTTGTTAGAGTAGGAGTAGAAGGACTAATAAAACCTCATAACAACATTGAATTAGAAGGTAGATCTCCTTGTTATAAAAGTAGTAGTTTGTGTCTCACCTCTCATTTTGATATGGTTGTTGAGAAATGTAACATTCTAACATGAGGTTTGTATCTTATTTCCCAGCATTCCAGTATCACACAGTGTGGTCACTGACCATTTGGCTTTGCACATGCTCAGTCATAAGATACTGCAGGAACTTGTTATAGTTGGTCCCACCCACTAGTAGCCTCTAGCCAATCCTTTTACAGGACAGATAAGGCAAGGGAGTATGTGACTGAGGTCAGGGGTGTGGCCAGTAACTGTGCATACACATAGTTATTTTATCCAGTTCTTCAAGTGGTAACATTTACTATATTGCCATTTACTGTTTTGATATTTTACAGTGTATTGGTGTTTTTAGAGGGGATATGTTCAGATTCTGGGGTGTAAAAATTTGGGTTTAGTTCTCCTTTAAGAAGCATGCACATAGAGTATAGAGGCCTGTGTAATAAGAGGTGCGTATGTTTGCATTTGCTATTAATTCACAGCAGCCAATCAGATGTGTGCATTTTACTGTTCTACTAAAGTAAGATAACATCTGATTGGTTGCTGCAATTATATACAGCAGGATAACGTTTTGCACATTTTATCATCATATTATTAGGTCAGATATATAATCATGTTATATCCTTCCCATGTGTAAATTTGTGTTTCTAGAATGTTGTGACAATGTTGTTAATTGATACTGATACTGAAGGATTTTAGTGTCCGTCTAAAGAACTGATCTCTTAAAACTGTTAAGTTTTCTTACAGCCCAATGTTATGTTATGACACTGTTTACATATGTAGAAATGTAAAAAAATAATGTTTTTGTGTGTTTATTGCTTGTGTGTGATTTGTATTTGGTTTTAAAACTTACTTAGGATCACAAACACAGTAGCATTAAAACAGGGAATTTTCCAATTAAGCTATTTGTATGTGTCCCGAAAAACAAATGGTTCAACCAACACAGTATCCTCAAATAAATGTTTTTCCCATTGTAATTGGTTGTACACGTCCTATACAAGTCTTGCTTTGTATTTGCATAGTCCAGATTAACAGATTTATTTTACCTTTATTGAAACACATGGTATGTTTTGAAAAGGAGCCAGTTGTACAAATATTTATTTAGACTCGGTGCTTAATAGAGAATTGTTATTCATTTTAGTGCCTATTTTGACAATTAAAAAGACTTAAAGGAATGATTTGCTTAGCCCCATTAACCCAGCAGGCCATTGCAGCTGCTTTGCAATTCAGTTTTATGCTAGAGGGGTTTACAATTGTGTTATGAGACTGTGAAATCCTATTCAAATTAATGCCATTGCACACTGGTTCGGTGCTACTGTGAAATGCTAGCTGCCTGCTGATTATTGTATAAGGGAAAGGCTATTTAAATGCCTGCTATGTTTACAAGATTCTAACATGGTCATGCTTTTGGATCCCCTTCCATCTCCCTTGGCATTGTCCCGGAGTATATAAATTCTGACAATGGTGTCCTAATCGCTCATTTACTTTGCTGTGGGCTGAGAGAATATTCTAACATAGGCTAATTTAATGGAATAGTTCATTGGAAAAGTGAAATATTCCTTTAGTGCATTGATTGAAGACCAGGAGGTTAAGGAGCTAATGTCTTACCTTCCGGTCTTCAATCAAGAAATAGTTTACTTTACTTTTTTCATTGTTATTGTCATTGCTTTTTTACTCCTATCAATTATTTGTGGAATATCATAAAGGGTACATGGGCCCAGGGCCGGACTTTGGTATGGACGACCTGTGCGACCACACAGTTTGCATAACCAGGGGGGCGACAGTCGGGAGTCTTAGGTCACAAACCTGTAGGTCAAAGTTGTGCATCAGTGCCACAACCCCCCAGTTACGCTCCTGCAGATTGAATGTATGTATCAGCCCCCCCCCGAGGCAATGCCCCAACACACATAAGCCTTACCTTCTGCATGCTGTGCTGTTCTGTCTGTGCATTTAGTGCGTTACGTGTTATGTAATGATGTACGCACGATATATACAATCACGCACTGCAGAAACCAAAAGGCTGTAAGCGCAGGTGGTTGACGTGATGTGAAGCAGGCCAAGGCAAGCAGCATTCAGCAGCATATTGTGTGTGCCCAGGGGGGTGTTTTTTAGGGGTTGCTAGTTGCCAGTAACAAATCTTGCACAGGGTTCTGTTGATCCTAAGGCTGGCCCTGCGTGGGCCCCAAAATTCAAATCCACTATCACTTTTACCAAAGGATGGAAAAGAAAGATGTAACAATCTAGAACCAGATGTTTAGTGCATAATCACCCTGTTTTATTCCTAAAGCCTCTTCTGCATCCAACCACAGAATGAATTCAAATAATCAATACCATCATCAAACAATTGTGCAAGGATCAGATGAATGCATTTCTCAAAGGACTGGAAACTTTTAAGTTTTTTTTAATATTCCGGCTAAAATTTTCAGTCAGCAGCTAACGCTTTCCATCACTGACTTAAAATAACTCAATTGCAAGGGTATAATGTAATTTCCAAAAGCAGATTGGTAAATGATAGTAGCCACGTATGCATTATGGGAAGGATTCTAAGAGCATAGTCCTAGGGTTGTATTTAGTTAATGGAATCATCCATTAGGAATGACTAGTCAATCTGGAGGAATAGGATGTGAATCATTTTTGAGAGAGACCGGTAGAGGTTTATTTTGAAAAGATTAGAAGCTTTACTGCTCTATCAAAATACTGTAATCCCAGCACTGTATTACCGTAATATAGTCATAGACTAATAATGGTAAATGGATGGTTTATTAAATTGCAACATTGAATTCAGTCCAAATTCAAGAACGTGTGTTCAGATCTCATCAGGAGCTCCACATACTGTAAATCGAGAAATGTATGTAACGTGTTGATAATGTTAATACCCTGTCCTTTAATCAGACAGATAAAGTTCTCCCACCTGGAAGCATTATTATTAAAAATAAAATACTAGCCAGACAATAGAGGATTGCACGCTTTGCCGACACTAATATATCTTCCTCTGAGACTAGAAGAGATTTCCTTAGAATACATAATATTTTTGACAGATTGCCTGAAATTTTGGTCACTGTAGTCAACCTGCCAAATTTGTCAGTTTTCAGGGGCAAAATTGCACAATAAAATGCCGAAATATCCTCAGCACTGCTATAATTCCCACTAGACTCCTGGTCATGTTTACCAATCAGTAATCTGTCTGATGGCAAAATTGGCTTTTTATGTACATACAGACAATGTAAATTTGCAGTGACATCATTGCAGTGTAGGGCTAATATTTGATTTCTTATTTTAAAATAATCTAAAATACAATTGATGCTGCTCTGCTTCTAATTTACACCTTTAACTATTAACTTTACCTGCTTTTTGAAAATAGTAAAATTTTTATTATCATATATACTTGAGTATAAACCGTGGTTTTCAGGCTTTAAAAAAACCGAACCTCAGTATATACTCGGGTCAAACGCTTACCTTCTCAGGAATCTGGAGGCCACTCGATCCGCATCCTCTGCACTGCCAGCTGACGTCATTACTCAGCGCCTGTCCCACTTCCTGGTGCCAAGTAGTGACATCAGGCAGCAGAGTAGAGGATATAGAGCAAGTGGCCACTGGATTCCTGAGAAGAATTGAAGACTGCTCAGGCAAGTTAACACTGAACTGGGGGGCTCTGGGGGGGCACAGTAATCCCATACAGTAACCCCCAATTAGTTGCCACTGCAAATGTTTGTAAACTACAACTCCCAGCATGCAACTAAACTATGCTGGGAGTTGTAGTTTACAAACATCTGGAGTGCCATGGTATGGTGGTTACTGTATGGGGTACCATAGATATTGTATAGTATCTATTGTTAAAAGGATTACCTTCTGATTCTGTATTGTTTTGATGCTTTAGTTGCCCCTTAAATGGACAGCAGAATTCCCATACAGTAGTCCCAGTACAGTAATAATAAATTGTCAAAATCTCATAGGTGGAAATAACAGTTTCTGCCCAAAACATTGGTATATCACTACTTATAAAGACCAATGAAGAATGGCATGTTAAATACAGTTTACGGATCCGTGCACAATTTAAAACTAGAGATTTTCAACTAGTTTCAGGTTTTTAGATGAAAAATTGCATAAATTATACAGCTGCCTTGTCTGACAGGATATTACCACATTTATTATTTAAAGTTATTTAAAAAGATGAGTATGTCACATTTAAAAGTACATTCCAAAACGTGCCTATCCAGTGGTCTAGAGACTATAAAGATTGTATGCTACAGCCTCTGCTTCTAGAATCTTTATAACAGTTATGCAGCACGATCTGTTGTGCTAGATAATGTGTAGCATATAATAGAGGAATGTCACACCAGGGGTTTGCTGTGGAGCATGATATAAAAAATAGCTCATCATTCAGCTCTTGGGTTTTCCTGAGCTGAATAAAATTCAACACATCTCATTATCCAAGGGGTGGGAGAGGAATCTGGCTGGGTTCCTATTCAAAATACATTTATAATTTTTTTGCTCATATCAAGAGCTTAACATATAGGACATTTAATAGTCATGTTTTATTTTGGACCTTTTAATAATATTGTTTGTCTGTTTTTCTGTTTACCCAAGTGTATTTGGTAGAAATAATGGTAAGGTAAAAGGGAAAGAAAGAACATCTTTAGAACATAAACCTTGGTTTTCCAATTCTTCAGATTCATTTTTTTCTTCATTCATTTCATTCATTTCTGTTGCAGTCAATTAATGCTGCAACAACTGACATCAATGATTGACTGCTGTTTCACCTGTTGCCTACTCTGCACATGAGTATAAAAAGCTCATTGAGCAGAGGGAGGGGCAGTTACTTTTGCCAGAAAGGAATAGAACTTATCATTAAATATCTGATACAAATGTATGTTAATTAGGGTATGATCTCCACCAGAAAGTAAGTGCAAAGACAACTCTTTTGCAAAGGATAGGGGTACATTACCCACTTATCATTGCCAAGAATACAAATGAGCAATGCCTTATTTGCACAGCAGTGTTTACTGTTGCAGCAAGCAGTGGAAATGTGGCCAAAAGTTTGAAATGTGGTCTTGGTCAGGATGATACTGAAACTGGTGTTATCAGATTCCTTAATAAATGCAGCTGTAGCCACATGATTCTTATGTCATTACCCCTCTGGGTGGAAAATAGTTTTGTTACTGTGTTGAGTGTTTGTTGGTTACTACTGTAGATTTCACTAGTGAATTACACACACCCCTTCTCCACCATTTATGTCACAAACTGCTGTATTCACTGCAGAAAATGTACCTAAATGATGTTTTGTTCACTGGTCTCTTTAAGTAAGATGTATAATGTAATTCTTTCCTAGGTGGGAAGTTGATTTCGATTACTGTGAAGAAGTGAAGCAGACCCCACCCTATGACAGTGGCACTCGACTTCTCGACCTCATTGATATGACTGTGTTTGACTTCCTGATGGGTATGTTGGGCCTGGGGAGAAGCTGTTTTCCATTCCTGGCTTGTTAGAAGTACTTATACTAAATATGGAAACCTATTGAAAACATGCAGGATGAAATGCAATGTTAGTAAAAAGAGGCAACTTACCTGTCCGAGATTTCACAATACTGTAATTACTTTGCAAAATTCAGTGCTCCGCAGGGTCGAGGTAAGGTAAGGACCCCTACGGGTTTATGGCCTGATCTACAAAAACTTTTGAACTTGTAAAATGATTGCAAAACCCACACAAACACGATATTACATTAGTCTGGGTTTTACAGACACATAGTGAGTGCTTATTGAATCTGCCCTGCAGTGTACTAGAAATGTTCTTACTGTACCTCACTGATTACATTGAGATCCTAAAGGATTCAAATACTTTGCTGCTTCTAATGGTAGCCATACACGATGCTATCACCGTAGCGTATGATCATTGGCCCCCCAGCTTAACGATCAAACTTAACAATCAAATCATGCAAAAATCTAGCATAGCTTAGCACCTACCTCTAGAGTTAAGTGATATCTATTAGAGATGGGATCCGGGTCCCTCGGTTCCGAAATCCGAATGATCCATACAAATTCAATAATAGTTGAAAATTTGTTCCGTTTTTGGATCTTCGGAATTTTCCCGAGATCCGGAGAATCCGAAAACTGCCATCTCTATCGAAGATTAGAGCTATTTTCGATAATCCTCGAAAATACCCTCGAACATTCGATAATCTTAGAAAATACCCTCAAACATTCGATAATCCTCGAAAATACCCTCGAACATTCGATAATCCTCGAAAATACCCTCGAACATTTGACAATCCTCGAAAATACGATCGGAAACTCGAAAGTAGATCCCGATATCAGTAATCCGAAAAAGTTACAAAACTTAACAGTTTCGGCCATCTATCTATACAATATTTCTATTTATCTGTCTATCTATCCTGTCCTATTTAGGACAAACTTGGACCAGATTCTAGGCCAATAAAAAGTTTTCTTTTAGACTGTTGTACTAAACAGGCATTGACTTTTAAACACCTGGGAGTCCATTAGTTCAATTATTCTGGGAACCAGAAGGTTGCTGGGATATATGGATAAACTGTACAGTTCAATTGTACCATGCTCTTCAGTTGCAATCATTATAAATAGAATTATTTATCATAACACAGTAACCAATCTACACAGGGTACAGAATATCAGATTTAAATGTCTCAAATCAAATTTTAGGAATGCAGGCTCCATTATTTCAGGAAAAAATCTAATAAAATGCACTTCTGAAGGAAGCAGACCTTATTATTCATACAGTGTCTGCAGTTGAAGACGCTTTTATCTGTGTTTAGGGGAATTTATATCCCATTTTTATTTGTGCTTTGTATACAATAGACTTGTTGTCAGATGTATCATAGTCTTCATTGCTGGCTGGTGAAATGAATGAGAGTCACTGTTTGCATGGGGCTGTTGGAAAGCTTGTTCCTTAAGAGATAAAAATACATCAGAGCCTCTTCATAATAACCCAAGGACATTTCTGATCTAGTTTAAATATTGCTTCTCATTTTTTAATTCAAAGTTATAGTGACCGGGGACATGTTTCCGTTCTGAACACACTGAAGGGAAAACGATATGTAATATTACAAAGACCTACATGACCAAGCAAAGCTTTGGATGCCAGGTCCATACATTCAATATACCGTATATACTCGAGTATAAACCGAGGTTTTCAGGCTTTAAAAAAAGCCTGAAAATCTTATCTCGGTTTATACTCAAGTCAACCTGTCTCTTAACTTGTCCGGCGGCCACGCGATCCGCATCCTCAGTGTGCATCCGGATGATGTCACTACCCGGTGCCTCTCACTTTGCGGTGCAGAGTAGAGACATCATCCGGATGCGCACTGAGGATGTGGAGCGAGGAGCGAGTGGCCGCCGGACAAGGTAGGAGAATACTACGGACGCCAGGGAGGGCAATATTTACAAATAAGGGTAAAACCTTCTTTATTTGTGCATACTGTATGCACAAATAAAGGAGGATTTACCCCTATTTGCAAGTATTTGCCACTTAAGATGTTTGAAAACTACAACTCCCAGCAATAAAGCATGCTGGGAGTTGTAGTTTCCAAACATCTTAAGTGGCAAATACTACCCCCTCGGTTTATACTCGAGTCAATGTGTTTTTCCTCCTTTTTTTTACCTAAAACTAGGTACCTCGGTTTATACTCGGGACGGTTATATACGGTATTCAATATAACAGAATGTTTCGCTATTATGCAGTGTCAGCACTGTTAAAGGTTTTGTCAGCGCATTTGATAATCTCTACTTAGAATTCAAAGGGATAGGCGTTTTCTATTGCACTTCATTTACTTCCATGAACTAGGCAGTAATATAGGAAGAAGAGATTAAATAAATTGGGGAGTTTTGTTCCGACTGCAGTTTTGCAGTACATAACAAAATTTCAAAAATCTTATTTTAACCCAACTGGAATTTTTCACATTTTCAATTGCAATTGATGAGTATTTTATAATAATTTTAAAATTTTAAAATTTTGAATGCAATTTTAAAGAGAATATCCATCGCTCTGTACAAAGATCTATATCTTGTACAATACCCCCCAAAACCATGACATTGTTTTATTTAAACTCTTTAAAGGGCATGTCCACTCCCAAAACTATAATTCCCCCCACTACTAGCCCCACTATGTAATGTGTAAAAATCCTTACCTTAAATCCTGCTCCATATGGTTCTCCAGTAATCCCCCCCAAAGTCCCAAAAACTGGCCACCAGGAGGATAGCAGAGTCCATATAGCACTGCAGGCCTCCCCCTCTCCCTCTCATAAAACCCCTTTGCCATATAATAGCTTTCCTTCCCCAGCCCCAAACGCTATAAAAGATTTTACAGGAACTTCACCGATCTTTACTTACCTTTCCTCTCTCCCCCACCGTTCTGTGCAGCAGGCAGCCATGTCCGTGATTGGCTGCCTCTCAGCCAATCACAGACGCGGCTTTCGGTCCAGCCCCTTGCTTGCAGTTTCATGCAAGCAGAGGGCCTGTACAGTATGCCGCGGGAAAGGTAAGTAAAGATTGGGGGAGTTCCTGTAAAATCTTTTATAGCGTTTGGGGCTGGGGGAAGGAAATCTATTATATGGCAAAATTCTGAAAATGGGGTGGACATGCCCTTTAATTCAGGTCCCAGCCAGAGATATTATACTTACAAGCTCATTGATCCACTGCCGCTTGCGAATTTCTCACTGTCTCCACTGCGGCTGCTGTGTTCTTTTTGTGTTACCAAGCAGCCACAGTGGAGACTGCTCCGGTAATGGCAGTAAGTGATTGGGCGTGACGTCACTGCCTTACCCAGAAGTGCAGAGCAACGGCGGAGGATCGAGGAGCTTGTAAGTATAATATCTCTGGTTGTGAGCTGAATTATAGAGTTTTATCTTGTACAAGATATAGACTTTTGTACAGAGGGGTGGACATTCCCTTTAATATTAGTGCTGGGGTAAGACTAATCTCCCCTATGTGTGTTAGCTTGAAATATCTTGATCTATAGGACACACTGGGATCCAAAATATCAGATGGGTCCAATAATAGCTATTTGTGATACCATGAGACTCAAAAACTGGTATATTTACAATTTGTACCACAAAATGATCAAAAATAATTTTGTTCCATTTCTACCTATCATCCTTTCCAGCAGGAAGGCTTATTGACCCTACTTAAAATAGAGGATGGAATAAAATATGTAAATAAGCAGTGGATCACCCCAAACCTAGGAACTGCAATACGAACCCTTTCCCCAGACACTTTTCCTACTGTATACACAATGATCCTCTCACTAAAGTGACTCCCTCCTCTGCTGGATTTGCGAACTACTTGCAAGCTTTAACGAGTATCATTTAGCATTCACAATATGTTATATCACATTTTAGGTTTGTTTTGTAAACCTTAGAATTTACATAAAGACTTATCTTCTTGTACAAAGAGCCAAGCATATTCTATAGCAATTTGCAGAATATGCTAATCTGCGATCTCAATACCTAAATAAGGTGCTTCACTGCTTATTCCCACTAAACACGTTTTTGTCTGTTTCTGTCAATCTCTTATTGGATTCCACTGTTCACACTCACTGCATTCCAATCTGGTCTGTTTCCAAAAGTGCTTCAGATCATTTCTCACTGGAAACGCACACGTTTTAATTAAAAAGATATGAAAAAACGGAAAAGGAAAATGGACGTTTTTGAAAAAGAATTGAAATAGCATTTGCTCTAGTGACACCTTAATGAGAAACACACAGAAACGATGAATATTACAGTTATCTTTAGTTGTACAGTCGCTGGTCTATTTCGTACCTGGCGTTGATTAGTCATATAAAGTAAGATTGGGTTTCTTGCTTGAACAGTATAATTTTCATGTCAGTACATGATTACTGAGCTTATGAGGGAATCAGTTTTCTGCTCTGTTTAAAATATTACTATTTCCATGACATTTCTTTATCTCTCCCTCTAGGGAATATGGATCGACACCATTATGAGACCTTTGAGAAGTTTGGCAATGAAACATTTATCATTCACTTGGATAATGGAAGAGGGTAAATATTTTACATTAAACGCAATGTTAAGCTCAGTCAGTGTATCGTACAAAAACTAATTTGATGTGGTTTTCTTTAGGTTAATTATCAGTAAAATTGCTAGAATTTTTGTTTTTACTGACAAACAGAATTAATTAAAATGGCACTAAAATAATGAAACGGTTTTATAAATTAATATTTGACACAAGGAACCAAAATGGATTTAATGGGTATCTCCACCCCCAAATCCCAAATTTGCTATAGTGTAGGGGACCCCAACCCAACCCTAAACACTAGGGTTATAACTCAAAAATGTGCCCAGAAATAGACTTAGCCACCTTCATTTCTACGGCCTCTGCTTCTACTGCTACTTCTGAGAACAGAAGAGCAATAGGGGCCGGACCAGCAGCTGCATTTGTGATTGGCTCAGTCAGACACAGCTGCCGGTTAGTAGAGAAAACCAAGAGAACGAGGTGGAGTAAGTCTATTTCTGAGCTCATTTTAAAATTATAAATGTAGTGTTTAGGGTTGGGGGGATTCCCCTACATTATGTGAAGATTATTTTTTTTTAAAGTTTATTATAGCCCTGACAAGGGGGGTGGAGGGGGGTAAGCTCCACTGCACATGCCAGAGTCCTCAAGGAGGACAAGGAAGAGGCAGGCACCATATTACACACACAGAGGCTTCTACTCTTCACTTTTCTGGACTGCAGCAGGTATTGCAGAACAACTATAAGGAGCAGAGGAGAATGGTAAGAATCTTTGAACACTACAGAGTGGGGCCAGCATTGAGTGAAATTTTGAAATTTTAGTTGGGGGGGGTGAACATGCCCTTTAAACAAGGTGACTCAGTGGTTAGCACTGATGCCTTGCAGCATTGAAGTCCTGAGTTTGATTCTATCCTTGGACACATCTGCAAGGAGTTTGTATGTTCTTCCCGTACTTGCATGAGTTTCCTCCGGTCACTCTGGTTTCTCCAACAATCATGAAGACATACTGATAGGTTGTATGTGTCAAATAAATGTGATTAGATTGTAAGGTCTTTGGGGCAGGGCCTTGTGTGAATGTATGCAAGTAATTGTAAAGCGCTACAGAAGATCTTGGCACTATATAAATCCACAATAATAATAATTAGTCATTTTCTGAATTCAAGCAGGAAATGGAAGTGGCTTACCAATCTAAACTTAATGTAAGGTTTGCAGCCTTCCTAGGGTGAACCATGGAGTAAGTATCTAGCAGTTTAGGTGCTGACCCTGGGTACTATTCATAGGTGAAAGCTTGGTGGGAGGAGAGTAGGGACTGTAATTGCTCTATGCACATTTTTCTTTTCCTTTTTTAAAAAAAGAAGCCAACAATCTCTTTTTTTACATGAATAAAAACTGAAGAGGCAAATTGTAGTGCAACTTTAACATCTAAAGAGGGCACTGGGACTCCCCAGCTTATAACTTAACACCTACCATGATTTGGATGTTTGATGTCATTGGTAGACTGTAATAGATAATCCCCTAGAACAACTATCAGAGCACATGCCTTTCTCTTCTTAACCTCCATAAATTAGCAAGAATGGGGATATTGGACTTGTTCCAGAAACCATGGGTTGGGTTAACTGTAGTAAACATTAGCTAATTTGCTTATGGTTGCTTACTAGACAGGAAATCAATTCAGCAACTTCAGTAGTTTAGAGAAATGTGTTTGTAGTTTATTAAGGTTTTCATTCATCTAGGCCATGGTATATTTGTAGTTAGATTAACTGAGCTTAAAACTGAACTTTGTTTTGTGATGTAGATATACAGAGGATTGTACACATGTGAAGCTTTACCAAAAAATAATGGTGTGACTGAAAATGGAATTGCCTCAATTCTGCTAATTTAATGGAAAGAAGGTTTGCTTAATATATAACACTTTTATAATAATAAGGCAATGATCCAGGGTGCTGGGGTTCTGTATTATAATCTATTACAGTTTTCTCATGTATTAGACCTTTACTTGGAAGTGAAGTTCCCTTCCAAGTAAAGGTGATAGGTTTGAGAATAACACAGGACTCTCATTGGATCTAGCAGTCCATAACATGACCAATGACCAATAAATTAGGACAAGTAAAGATAATGGTGCTGTAAGGGTGATGGCAATTCAAGAGCAAATCATGTTACAGTTTAATGCTTGCATTTATATTTTAGGCTTTAGATTCTTTGAAGGGTTTCATGGAACTTAAGAGGTGTATCCTTAAGGAAAATGTCTCTGTTCAGAAAAGGTAAAATTCCTTTTATTAGGGTAGAAAGTCATCACTTTCATAAGATGAAGTTTCTGAGGTTGCCATAGTAATCACCATCAGCATCAGACTCCTGGGAGGCATCCATTTTGACCTTGCAAGCACTTAATAATTCAGATGCTTTTTTTAATCTTCCGCATGAAACACTAAGTTTAAAAAGGAAATCGTGTGAATTTGCAGGATGAATATATTTATATATAAATAATAAAAATCAGATAAAATAAGAGAGAGAATAAACTGTAACAAGTCCTCCACTAGAACTATGGTTATGCAAATTCTCTGAAACTGTCACATCTCATTTATTTCTGCATTGATGATTATCCTTCAAGCTAAAGCTAACCTGAAAAGTGACTGTAAAAACAACACCACTAACCTCTAATTTAGAGCTTTTCTACTGTATAAATGTGTTTATTCCAACATCACATTGCATAGCACTACAGTATCTTCACATTAAAATGCTGATGCATGAGATGCAATAGTTTGCCCAAGTTATAACCAATCAGATGTGCTATTGTAGTTAGATAACATATGATTGGTTGCTGCAGATTAATATCAAAGACAAAGGTTTGCATCTTTTATAGCATAAGCCCCTATAGCTTGGATGCTAATAAAGCAGAAGGTTATGTCCCAAATTAAATTTCTCTTGAAAGTAAAGATAGAACATTTTAGAATAAGACTTTGATGTCAATTTATTTATCCAGATGGATGGTAAAAACCAGGAATTAGTGTAAAGGGTAATCTAATTGATGAGCTCAATCTAAATTTTCACTTCACTTCTCCTTTTGTCAACCACCGAAAGCTGATGGTAGACAGATGACAGATTGCTCGATAGAGATAGGAAAATTATTATAACATATAATAGGAAAAACAGTTACCAAGCTATATTAAATCCAACTCTATCAGGTGCTATGTGATGAAACTATTAAATTATCATATGTTGTGTTACAGACAACTAACAGGGGCATTATGTTAGCCCATATATTTTTGTTGGTGTTCCTATGAACTTATTATATTATATCTGCACATCTCCAAATGTCCTCCCTTTACTGTAAATCATTTCAGTTTTGATTTTACACATCTGTTAACCCAATTGAACGGGTTTGTGCCACCCTTATTAATGCATCTTTAAACAACCAATAGAATTATCTGCAAGTTCTAAAATAAACACAAGTATTTACATTGGATGTTTCTTGCTTCACAAAAATTGGCACAAAAAAAATAGAAAATGTGAAACAGTAGAAGATGGTAATGGAAGAGGAACAATATTATTATGATTCTAAGTCCTTTGGGGCTTGGAAAAAGATGCTAACTTGCCCAACGTGTTGCCTTGCATTCATTAATAACGAACACTGTCAGACAGCAACAGCTACAGCAATCAAGATATTGTCTTGTATTCAAGAGAAAAAAAACCCATTATACTCCCTCTTTACAAGGCACTGGTAAGGTCTCATTTGGAAAATGTGGTGCAGTTTTGGAATCCCATATACAAAAGGGAAGCAGTTCAGAGAAGGGCAACCAAAATAATCAAGGGAATGAAGGGGCTTGACTATGCAGGCAGATTAGACAAGTTAGGGCTGTTTACACCGGAGAAGCAGTGATTGAGCAGGGATATGATCACTATACAAATATATTAATAGACCATAAAATAAACTCTCTGGTGCATTGTTCACCAAATACCGTATATACAGTACTCGAGTATAAGCCGAGGCATTTTACCGTTAAAATCATCCTGAAAATCTCCCCTTGGCTTAACCTCAGGTCTAGGCTGGACAAAATCACTTAGCCCTTGGATGACAAAAGCTATACCCTGTAACACACAGAGTACTCTTGATCTCAGTGGGTTAGGCAATTGTTGTCCTGAACAGGATTCTACTTTGTATTGGACTTTCTATGGGGCTGTGTATGGGACTTTCTATGGGGCTCTGTATGGGACTTTCTGTGGGGCTGTGTATGGGAATTTCTATGGGGCTGTGTATTGGACTTTCTATGGGGCTGTGTATGGGACTTTCTATGGGGCTGTGTATGGGACTGTGTATTGGACTTTCTATGGGACTGTGTATAAGGCTTTCTATGGGGCTGTGTATAAGGCTTTCAATGGGGCTGTGTATGAGGCTTACTACTCAAGTATATGCGGTAGGTAATTTGGACATACTTTAAGGTTACAAGAAACTACATTTAGGTTAGAAAAGGTTATTTCTTAGTGAGAATAGTGAGAATTGTCCTCCAGCAATAGTAATGGCAAGTTTTTTTAAATAACTTTTAGGAGGGAGCTGGATACTTTTCTAAGATTCTAAAATAATGAACATTACTGTTAATGAAAGGTAACTGTGCTATTGACTTCTGAAAATACCTCTCTACTTTTCAAACAAGCATAGGATTATGCCTATAGCTGTTGTCAATCCAAAGTCATAGGCTTGTAAATTCTTCACTGTTTCTGTGACTGGTATGTGTTATAAGCTGTGTCAAAAGCCCCACCCTCAAACAATCTTTTCTGAAGGTAGTTACAGGCTTATAATCAATATCTGTGCTTCCTAGGGAGAGAGAGAAAAATATATTTTCAGCTTTGTGGCTAGTTTTAAAAACGATAAAGAAATTTGGGGTGGGCATATGATGCAGCCAATACATGTGCATGCTTAATCCAGTGGCTAGCCAGTGCTGGTGATGTCACATCTCAATGTGAAAGCACGAAGCAACACTTTATATATTGTCTGTATAGTCTGCAGCTCGAAGCTGCATTTTAGAGTCATTTTAAAGGTATGGGTGTTTTTTCAAAGTTTGCTAATGGCACACCCCTGTGGTCCACAGGAAAGGTGGCATTTCAGATTTTAAAAAAATGTGCACATGGCCTGCAGTAGCTGTGTGTGCCTCCTAATACATGACCCCACCTCTGCCTGCCTGTCTGCCATCACATCTCCTCAGGTACAGAAAGTATTCACTGTGGGGAAGCTTGTATGTACCAATCACTGTGGGCAAACTTGTATGTACCAGTCACTGTGGGCACACTTGTATGTACTAGTCACTGTGGGCAAACTTAAAGGAGAACTAAAGTCTCCAGACAACATTGTCCCAATAGACAGAGCACAAACATACAACAAGCTGTGTCTCATCTCTCCCTTTGCCAATGGGTGGTATATATAATAACCTGAGAGTATATATAATAACCTGAGAGTACTAGGGCTCAGCTCCCTCAATCCACCTTAGCTGGGTAAACCCTCAGCTAAGTGTCTGCGTACAGGCACATGCTCTGTAGTGCTCAACAGATCAAAACAAGGAATTGGAACCTTGCTTCCTAGAAGCGGACAGCCAATCACATTATAGCACAGAGATTCTCCCTCTCTCTGACACAGAACAGTTCATATTTTCAGTCTGGGGAATAGAACCTGCAACTTGTAAATTTACTCTGTCTTGCTAGAAGCAGAGCTCTTACCTCTAGGATAACAGAGATACAGTACTATAGAGGTCACTGGTACCTGTAGAATCTGTTACTAGTAAAATAATGGAAACAAAAAATAAAGGTAAGTTTGGGGATTTGAACTTGTGACCTTCTGAACTGTGTGTTCCTGAAACTGGTGCCTTACCAGGTGTCTTACTGGATAAGCTGCATACTGGGATACATTTAAAAGGTAGATTTTGCTTGGAGCAATAATAGAAACAAAAAAATGGTAAGTCTGGGGTATTGAACTTGTGTCCTTTTGAACTGTGCATTTTTACGCCTGGCGCCTTACCCAATGCGCCAACACTGGATAAGCAGAAAAGTCCATGTACATTTGGAAGCTTTATCTTTTGCTAAGAAAAGAAAAATTAAAAAAAAATTGAATATGGAAGTCCCTGGTAAGACTTTGAAAGCTGCTTGTTACCCTGCAGTTTATTTACCAGCAACTCACACTGACTGGTAAACTGAAGAGTAACAAGCAGCTTTCAAAGTCTTTTTAGGGACTTCCATACATATTGGTGTGGCAACATCTGTATAGAAAACACTCTTTGCAAAGAGATAGTGAATACTGGGGTTAGTGAGTGTGGCTCTTTGATGACTTCATGGGCTGTGGGATGTACTGGTAACAACATGGAAGCACTCTTATTTACAGAATCTACTTCTCACATGTACTAAATGCAACTTACTATAGAAGAATCTTACAATGTTTAGGTGTTCTGGGGAGAAAAGCTCACATATTAGGTTTTTAAAAAATGTAAGTTTAGTTCTCCTTTGAATGTACCAGTCACTATGGGCAAACTTATATGTACTAGTCACTGTGGGCAAACTTGTATGTACCAATCTGTGTGGCTGGGCATGGGGCCATCTTTTATTTACCAGTCTGGGCTGGTGGCCACTTTTTTCCGTGATTTTTATGCTGCAGAAAGATACAGGGGTGGCTTTATATATTTGCTTCAGGTGACATGAGTAGGCTCATGAGTAGGCATAAATGGTTGGACATATGTCTTCAGTCAACCTCCATTACTATGTTAATATGTATGAATTTAGCAGTCACACGTTTTCCCTTATGTTTGAAGAGAGTTTTTGTTTGTAACTGACATTTTACAATATTTTGATCCCCAATACGAATGTTCATACCCATTTTAAACTAAAATGTGTTCCACAAGCAGCACCCCTTATCTCCTCCATTTTTCCAGGCTCCTCATTGGATAGAGGAGAGCCAATTAATTTGAACTGGCCTATCCCAGCATCTGCTTTACCTCTCCACTCCCTATTGGTTCCCATGCTGTATTTAAGCCTGCTTTTGTCATAGTCTCATTGCCTGTTATAGTTTTGGTTAGCAAAGCTAGTGGTCCCAGCTATTTCTTAGTAGCCCAAGTCTGGTTCTTGTAGCCTAGTCTTGTTCATTGTTATTATTCATTGTTCTTCTCATTGTTCTTTGTTTTCCTTTTATTTTGTCATTTTCTTGTTTTCCAGTCCCTGTTCAGCTCCATTGGTGTTCCTGTTTTCCAGAGTATACCCGGCCTCAGCGTCTATACCTTGCACTCTAAGACCTGGGGTAACCGTGTACATCGAGGCGCAACAAGTCTCCTGAGGATCGGGGACCTGTCTATAGGTGAAGACAGCGGCTGTAGATTGGGGTATAGGCGCTGAAGGTATACTCGGGGACTCCGGGCATCACAAGGCTACCTTATTTTTGTTTTCTGTTTTCAATTATGAAGATCTTGCAGGTTCATACAGTAATTGCCAATTTATATTGAGGTGGATTTCTTATATATTATATATTCTTCTATATAACGGTACAAATCAGGTTTGTGCCGTGTAAGCCACAAGTAAGAGAATAAAAGTAGAGTTGTGATACCATTTATTGGCTAACCGGACAACACAAATAGCAAGCTTTCAGGAGTGATGAAGGGGGTTTAGGACTCCCTAAAGCTTGCTATTTTTGTTGTCTAGTTAGCCAATAAATGGTATCACAACTCTATATTGATCTGACAAAGACTGTAAAATACATTAGAAAGGATTCATAGCTCAGCTGACATCATAAGGACTTTATTTGTTGCATTGCTGCTATTATCTGTACATCACTGGGGGTGTTATATATTTATTAACAATAAACTAAAGCTTTTACGAATGCTTTCTATCCTGCAATTGCTTTTCCTGTATATTGTGCAATTCTTTTGTTAAAATTTTTCCATCATTAAAGTGTACAAAGAGAATACTATATTACAAATGTACGCCAGATCTGAAACAGCTTAACAATAGTTCAATAGCCTCTAAGCTTTAAAATTACATTGTTAAGGTTTTTATTGGTACATGGGCAGTGTGCCAGCTCTATCGTTTGTGTTATGCCTTGAAGCACAGACACATGGGTTTGGCTACATCTACAAGTTTGTATGTCCAACTTGCACTTGATAAGGTTTCCTCTGAAAAGACCTATTGATAGGTTGTGTGTTATAGGTTCCTTAGATGTGTATAAAATTATTTCAATGCTTTCTTTTTCAGATTTGGAAAATATTCGCATGATGAACTGTCGATCTTGGTGCCACTAAATCAGTGCTGCAGGTAGGATCATTTGGGTTGATCTAAGCTTTGTGTGCTGTTTGTGTCAACATTAGTATGACTTATTTAGATGTAAATTTACATTTACTTAAATGTAAATGGTCAGTAAAATGTAAATGATGTTAAAGGAGAACTGTAGTGTTATTGCTCCACCCTCCCCTTCTGCCCATGGCATAACCAATGAGAAGGCATGTTCTGTTATAAGCACTTTTTGTGAATGGATAAATTCCAGACTGAGAGTGGGAGTTGGGTGGAGATTTACAATACAGTTGTCATTAACGCGGCCAAATACTGTGTATAGGAGAACTGTTTGTTTAAAGGGCAACTGTGGTCTCAAAACAAGTTAGGGTTAAATGAAAGCCTGCAGTATACTTTACACTGAGCCAACAATCACATCTCTGGCTGGTGCCTGTGAGAAATTACATTGGGGTGAAGGTTTAAACTTCCTGCTTCCAGCAGGTTGCGTGACATCACCTGACCTCTGCCGGCCCTTTTCCTCTGGGGGAGACTTATTGCTGGGGAAATCAGGAAGTACCTGAGGAAAAAATTGACAGTTGAGAAGGGGAGCCTATTAATGCAGACAGGCTGGTCACATGACTACAAGCTGGTCACATGGCTAAAAACAGGAAGAGTTCAACCAGGAAGTTACATTGCTGAACCTTTCCAGCAATAGCTTCTCACAAATTTTATCTAGAGGTGTGATTTAGGTTTTATTTTTAAGGTGTGATGGAAGGGTTTTTATATAATTCTTACTAGTTTGGAAGAATTTGAGACCACAGTTACCCTTTAAAGGGCATGTCCACCCCCAAAACTAGAATTTAACCCCACTGTTTAGTGTAATAAAATCCTTACCTTACATACCAGCTCCAAATGGTTCTCCTGTAATGTCCCTGTAAAGTCCCAAAAACTGACCACCAGGAGCACTGTAGGGAGGGAAATTGTTTCTGCCTCTAAGGGGCCCTCTCAGAGGTTTTTGGCTTGCTCAGAGCAGCCCTCCTCCCTCTCCCTCCCATTTTCCTCTCCCTACCCCTAGCATAAAACCCCTTTGGAGTACTGTAGGGCTTGCTCTCCCAGCCCCAACAGCTATATTAATATGTGAAGAAACTCCCCTGATCCTTACTTACCTTACCACTTTCCTCCGGCGTTCTCCACTGCCGGCAGCCAATTTGTGATTGGCTGCCTCTCAGCCAATCATGGACGCGACTGCCGGTCCGGCCCCCTGCTTGCAGTTTCATGCAAGCAGAGGGCCGGGACAGTACGGCAGAGGAAAGAGGTAAGGTAAGTAATGATAGGGGGAGTTTCTGCACATATTAATATAGCGGTTGGGGCTGAGGGAGGAAGCCTTACAGTACCCCAAAAGTTTAAAAAAGGGGTGGACATGCCCTTTAACCAAGATTAAACCTAAATGTTTCAGAACAAATCTACCAAAACATTTTAATACATTTACAGAGTGGGTCTTTTTAATGGAAGTCAATAGGCTTTTTTAATTTCAAATAAAACCGTTAAACTATGGGAATCCCAACTTTAATATAACTATTCCCACACTCACTGTGCTGTTTAAATGCACTGTACATAGAGAATCCATCACATATTAGGGGAGGAAAAAGATTATGTCGAAGGGATATTTTGATCAGGGCAATGCCCTTTAGGTAGATGCTTCATTTAAAGCTATTAGAACTCAAACATCTTTTTTATTTCTATTACATTTATTAGCTGGGGGTATTTCAGAGAAAACAAATTGCCTGTAGCCGACAACAAATGGTTTTGGAGGTTGATACATTGATATAATTCTTTTATAGGCCCATTAACCTTTAAATACAATATCTTTCAGAAAAATCAGAATGCTTCCTTCACTTAATAAAATCCGAATGACTGATAATCGATTGCATTAATGTGTTTTAGGTCTTTAAGTGCTGTTAAATGTTGGTAATGGTTACAAAATGTTGTTGAATTATTTTATCTGTAGAACTGTTTGTTAATCTTCACTTTGTCATAATCCTTTACAGAATTAAGAAATCTACATACCTAAAATTACAATTACTTGCCAAAGAAGAATACATGCTGAGTAGACTGATGGAAGAATCCTTATACATGGATAAGGTGGCTCCCGTTCTCTATCAGCCACATTTAGAAGCAATGGACAGAAGGTTAAGAATTGTTCTCAGAGCCGTCAGTGACTGCATAGAAAAAAGTAACTACGACAACGTAGTTGAAGACGATTTGGACTCTGATGTGAAAAACAAGACGACTAAGAGGTAGTGATTTAAAAACACTGCTAACTTCAACGGAGAAGAAGACAATAGTCTTGAAAAAAGACTGCCTATGCTCCGGCGTGAATTCAGTGAATTCAGATTAATGACATAATTGTTTCCACTGTAGTCAACCTGTAGAGAGACCCCAAGGATTAGGTTACTAAGAAGTCTCTATTATAAGTAGATTTTATGGATGTGATTAAAATGGTCGAAGATTCTTGGAGATGGGATTGTAAAGCATATTCTCTTTTTCTTTGTACAGATAGAAGGTCTTTATTTAAAAACAAAATGTATTTATATATGGTATATCTATTAAAGAAAAATGACGATCTACCTATCACCTTTTTTCTAACGAAAGAATAATAAAATCTTTTTGTGATGCTCATTTAAGGATAAATACTCCACACTGGCTCGGGAAATCTTCAACTCCTTGTTTGATTTTAAAAAAGGATTTATTTGCAACTACTGGTGGTTTGGTTTTTTTTTCTCAAAGGCTTAAGCAGTCCATTACCTGAAATGTACAAGGATTTGACAGGATACAATCTTCGGCAACAGTGCATAAAATTTCACTGTAATACTGACCTAGAAAAAAACATGGATAGGATGTTAATCATGTGACCGAGCAGCAAACCTTCATTTTGGACGGTCGTTGCAGGGTTTTCTGCTTTCATTTACCTGCCTGATATGTTTGTGTAAATACTGTATATACATGAACGGATACCAGTTGCCGCAGGCAGTGGTATGTCTCATTTTGCAACATTTTTGTGTTTGCAGCGTGGTAAAAGTGCAATAAAAAAGATGACAAATCTGCATCCAAATTTGTCTTTTGTCACTTAAGTGATAATTATGTGTTGTTAATATTTTATTTATCATTGGTCTCCTGGGAACAAGAGAAAAGTTTTGTATGTAAAATTTGTATGTAAAAAAAAAATTGTGCCTTTTTGGGTTCATTAGAGAAACCTATAATATCTTTATCTCCTTTAGTACGTAGGAGAAATTGACATGACAATTGAAATGGATTAGGACATTTAGCAGAAAGAAATGAGTTAGAAAGGAACTGCTACCATGGAAGATTCCACTCAGGTTTCTTTCCTTTTTCTCTGTGATCTCATTTTAGATTTTGTTTTTCCACAAAGCTGAAGCTAACATTTTCCCTTCCTTGCCAGTTCTTTTGCCTTCATAACATTTTGTGCACCTGTTAACCCCTATGATGTAAGAATATATTAAATCCGCAATATTCAAATTGTAGATGTGTCCAGGGGCACGCACTTCTAGGGTTTTTGCTGCCTGATCCAAACTTTTTATTTCCGGCCTTTCGCGTGCCGCCGCCATGTTAAAGTGCCCGTGGCTTTGTGGATGGACGTGGTTAAAGTTTTCAATTTTGAACTTCCTGTCACATAGGTTTTTAAACAGTTCCTCAGACAGTCAATTGGCAATTATGTAAATGACTAGAAACAGATATTACATCCCTTTCTCAAACAGCTTGTGTTGCCACTACCATATCACTCCTTTCAGGTTTTTGTTGCTCAAATCAACTTATTTTATAGCCTGTGCTATACATGTTGGTACAACAGTTACAGTAAATTAGAAATGCCATACTTTCTGTAGTATAAAAGATTTTGGCCAAAAGATTTGTAAGCCTTCCACCATGTCAAGGTAGACTCTTTCAGCAGGGCCCTAACTAACCTAACTAGTCTAACATAGCCTCACAAACTAACTAAAGCTTAACTAACCACTGTTGTCTGACGCCTTTCTTGTTCAGTGCAAGGGTGCCGCCTGAGACAAGTGTCTCACTCTGCCTAATGGTAGATGTGGCCCTGGATGTGTCTGGGTGGTGCAGAGAGATTCACCTACGTGCCTTAATAGATCACTCTAACAACTTTACAAGGTAGGGAACTTGCCTTTAAGACCCACCCATGTATTTAATGCAATGGTAATTAGCACTGCAATATGCACATTTCATGCGTGGTTGGGCAAAGGTGGCAATCCTTAACTTTCTCCTCTGCTCCATATGGTTCTCCTGCAGTGCCTATTTAAAGTCCAGGAAACTGAAGAGTAGGAGCCTTCCTGGGTGTAAAAAGGTATCTGCCCCTTCCCTGTCCTCCTGGAGGACACTGGCATGCACAGGGGTGCCCTCCTGGATCCCTCATCTTTGCACTTCATGTTGGGAAAATCTATTTTTTTCTGTAGTGTAGGGGACCCCTTCTCAACCCTAACCACTATGTTTAAAACTTTAAAAAGTTTAGAGAAACAGACTTACCAACCTTCGTTCCCTCAGCTTTCTCTATAGCCAGCGTCAGCGTCTGTGATTCAATGACCAATCACAGACGTGGCTGCCAGTCTGGCCCCTAATGCTACTCTGTTCCAAGAAGTAGCATTAGAGGCAAAGTCCGAGGGAAGGAATGTTGGTAAGTCTGTTTCTGTGCCCTTTTTTAAGTTTTAAACATGGCGGTTAAGGTTGGGGAGGGGGTCCCCTATACTACAGAAAAAAGTTAGAGAAACCCTTTAAATAATAATGTATGGCTACTCTGAAATCAATGCTGCTTGCATCACACTTCTATAAATGGTACAATGCAGAAATAAACACAACCTCTTGCAGAAATGCTCACAAATATGAAGGGTTAACAGGATGTTTGATAAGTACATATGCAAAGGGTTAACAGCTTCCCACATGCACAACTCTGCTTGAACAATAAATCAGCTTATCAAAGTCTCTGCTGTCTCTGATGATTGGTTAAGAGACAGTGGCAGGTGAAGAGAACTTTGGGTCAACTGTTTCTTGCAGCTTACCATAAGAGGAATGGAGATACAAACGCAAGGTAGCTAGTTAGCATGTGCAGAAGGAGTTTTGTATCTGTGACCACCAGGAAGTTGCAACACTAGAAAGCAGCAGTTGCATCATGGATTGCCAGTACTCTAAAATATTCTGTAAATATATGAAGAAGCAATAGTTGAGGTTTGTACCGTGTTAGCGATAAGTAAGAGAAGAGAAGAAGAGCTGTGATACCTTTTATTGGCTAACTAAATAAAAGAATTAAGCAAGCTTTTGGGAGTCCTAAACCCCCTTCATCAGGCTGGATGTTACCATCCATCCAATAAAAGGTATCACAGCTCTACTTCTCTTCTATAAATATATGGAAACTGATACATCATGCATCGCAGTTTGGCCCCAAGCTATCGCATGTGTGTGTGAGGCTTAAGGGTCTGAATTGAAATTTGAAAAAAGAAAGGGTTTTACCAAGTGGAAATTATAGGATCTGTGGAGCTGAAATTGGATTTTGTGTTTTGTTCTCCTTTAATGAAGGTGAGTACAAATAGGGCTGCTTCATTTCCTGTGGAGAAAACTCTGTAAAGATGACTTTTTAGTGGTAGGATTCTGACAAAAATACAGAACGAAATGTCTCCATTTTTACCTGTTTGGTGTTGGCTATTTTATTGATGTCCCAAGACCTTGTGGACTTTACACTTAATGCCTCAGGGACAACTATTGTACAGGTGCACACTACCTGTGATTTCTTTCTTTAAATCATGTGTTTCAAGCTAAGTTAGCTAAGGTAAAATCTGACTCCAGTAAAAGTCCTTCTTTTAAATGTACGAAGGTGTTTGCCTTTGTACTTTCTTCGTGGTTTCTTATGGCTCTAATGTCCTATCATCATTTTTATAACATGACTCATTTTAGGCGAAAATGTTACTTTTAACACACCAGTAGTGGAGTAAAATGTAGGATCTTTAACTGTGGTGAAGTCTCTCTAAATGGAAATACATTAGTAAAGTAGAGATACACAAAAAAGCTATTTAAGTAACGTAATGAATTCCATTTACTTCATTACTGTCCACCACTGAAAGTTAGCATTTCTCTAAGCAGGAAATTGTATAGGGTTGTATGATGGTAGAAAGTGCAAAGCCCTGGACTCTAAAACAAGCCAATGATTGAAGTGATACCAGAAGCTTTTAGTTTTTTAGCTCTTGTTGAGACTACCTGTGTTCCAACTTCCTTCCAGGCCTAATGCATTCGGTGAGACTCTCAGGACAATATGATGCTGCGTGCAAAACATCCATTTAAGAAACCTTGGGAATCATTTATGAACCAGCAGCATTACCGTTACTGACATGCATGGGTGCTGCTGAATTAACACAGTTTTTTAACAGGAGCAGACATATTTTAATATTAATGCAAAGAAAATGAACAAGTTTTTCTTTCTTTTTTTTAAATATCTGTAAAAGATTTATTCATGCTCTTTGAATGATCAAGGAAAGTATAGGCTGACAGCAAATGTAAATCTAAACTCTACTGTGCATAAATGGATAATAGCTATATAAATCACATCTTATGACTCTGCGCTGTTTAACTAGATGAGGATAAGTTTATTTTTAATCATCAGCTGCCTCTTCCAGTATATGAAATGCCTGAATTTCAGTTGTCTTGTTTTTTATTTAAAATCTGCCAAAATGAACCTCCCTGCTCAGTACCAGTCTATTGGAGTGAAATTTTTATAGCACATTCCGCACTATTTTTATAATGAACAGTAGATTTGTGGGGGGAAATGGATTTTTAATTCACTGCCAGGTCTCGGAGCAAGTGAATGACAACACTGGAGGGCCCTAGAATTTTCATGGGCTGTCACATCAATTTGTTTTGTCATAAATATGGAAGAGCTAGTTCATCATAAAAAGGCCTGTCCTGTGTTTTAGTCTCTATCAGCCAGTTAATTGGTACAGACCTAGAAAAGAGTTATATTCGCTCTGTGTAGGGAAAAAAAATCTCTGTATCGGTAGGCAGGCCTCATCATTTACCAGGTCACTGCTCAGTTGCTACAGTTTTTAATTTACCGTAGAAGTAGAGGATGAACATTAAGGGAATGAAATGATCTGACAGAAGAAAAAACCCACGGGAGATTCTATAGCACAGTCAGACCATAGTATGTCAGAGAGCAGAATTCATGGTACAGTTGGTAGCGTTTCACTGTTCTGTGGGGATTCAGAGGAAGGACTTGGTCCTAGAAGTCTATTCCTTCTTGGTAATTCTAAAGAGAAAACATTTTAAAGAAAGTTTAATGTATCTAGAGCCGATGATTGTAAGCTGCGTATGGACAAGGATATAGTGAAATACAGTATATAAAGCAATGAGTTAGCAGCTGCCTAGCCCATATCCAAATATAAATATACAGATAATTCTATGGATACTGTATGTATGTAGGTGTTGACAGATTACAGTAACATGGATCTCTCAGCCTGGATTTACAGCTAGACTGTTTCCAAAGAACAATGTGGGAGAGGGTTGTTGACAACTCATAGCCAACATCAGTACAAATTACTGGAAAGAAATGTGAAGTGGTGTATATACGACAGTTCCTTGTATAATAAAAAGGAGGTCATTGGTTTCCTATTTATGACAGGTCCTTGTATAATAAAGAGGAGGTCATTGGTTTCCAAAAGGAAATGTAAACTTTGTTAGGGTGATAACGTGATAAGTAAGTTAAGTAAAAAAGTGGGTGTGTCCATCCCAGAACAAAAATCTATACAACAACCCCAAGATCATTATAGTTACTTACCTCCCCTCTGTCCCTGAAAGATATAATAGTTACATTTCTCCATCATGCAGTGACAACAACCGCAGGGGGGTTGGGGACGACAACACATGGATGGAGGGGTCCTGGCTGCCCCCCGAAACACAGAAATTTCAACTGTCAAAATGTGCTGCTTAAATACTGTAATTTTAAAACGTTTTTTAGATTGTGAATATTTCACATCATTGGCATTGATGACACCATCACAGGTGACTGACCTCAATGCGAAAGTGAAAACCAGCACCTTAGAAATGTATTTCTATAGGATTCAAGGATCACAGGGAGGTAATTAAAGGGCATCTATAGTGGGAAAATGAACTTTTTTTTTCTTTCTTTCCATGTGTTCTATAATTACCCACAACCCCCAGAGTGTCTTCACTTTGTTCAGATTCCCTCTCTGTCCTGAGATACACCAGTTAGAAGAATATGAGATTGCATTCCTCTACTCCTACTTGAACTGTCAATCAAATCCCGGTGAGTGATCCCCCTTCCCTGCTTTGTAATAAACATAGAGATAAGAGCATTAGCAGGGGGAGAGAGGTAGCTTTCATGGTAGATATAAGGCTGCACTTGACCCCCCTTCTTAATAGCTTTCACTGATTGATGATTGGTCACAAAGAGAGAGATCGTAAACTGTACTGTTCTCCTTCTTCTTCCGTGTCTCCAGGACAGCTTGCTTTCTATTGGCCACTGTGCGTGGGTGTGTTTTTCAGGATGTTGAACTTTTAACTCCTACTGCACATGATAAGCTTGTCGGTTAGCCGGAGTTGAGACATGGAGGAGGTAACAGAGGGGAGGGGGAAGGGGGGAGTGCTGCACAGAGATCTGACACCATGGTTAAACAAAGTCACTGACATAGATAGGATTAAGGCAGCACAGAGTACATGAATTTAACTTTGCAAAGGGGCAATGTGTTTTTTTCACTATAGATGCCCTTTAATTATAATCATCTCTGGGTTTTGGGGGGCAAGGGAGGTAAGCATAGGTTTGATTTTGGTGGTGGACTTGTCCTTTAAGTATACATTGGAAAGTCTTCTGGAATACAATCCACGCTTGTATGTATGTATGTATAATTTTATTTATAAAGCGCCACATCCAGAGTATACAAACACGGGGATAAGTGCAAGCAATTATTCAGATAAAAATTACATTTAGATTTAAACTTAGTAGTCATTAATGCAGTAGTTAATAGTCAAAGATCTTGGTTTATAAACAAATCTGGGTTTGATTTGAAACTTCCTGTTTTGAAAATATGCAGATCCAATAGACTTTCCATTCGTCAAAACTCGAAAATGAACATTTCTATTAAAAAATTACAAATTTATATCGAAAATTTGAAAATTCTAGCAAAAATTAGAAAAGTTTCAATTCAATCAGATTTTTGGGACTATCATAGGTTGCACGGAGCTGCTATTAGAACGAAACTCGCCAGAAGTCACGAATTTAAAGCCAGACAGGAGCCCACAAAGCACACATAATAACCTGGGGATTGTTTTAAGTTATACAGTAAACAAGCTGCCTGGACACATACTAGTACGATTTTGCTAATTTCCCAAACATTGACTATTTTGTTGTGGCTTAGCAGATTCATCACAGGCCTGAAGACAACCACTGGAAGACCAACATTTTCCTTTAGTGCTGGCCAATCAGCAGCTTACTGTTTGTCAATACAGAGGTCTTATCTCCCTCATCCTTAAAATGAACTGTGTCAGTCTTTGGCTTACTAATGTAATGTAGACAGTAGTTAAAATATAAGCAGTTAAAATTATTGTATGTAATTATGGTTTCAAGGCAGTGGAAGTGCAAGTGGAATAGAAATATTTATGCCGGGAAGCCAAAATATAAAGAGGCAGGCAAGAGGTTTCACAAAAGCAATTGAAGTTATCTTAAGTCATCGTACACTATACTTACAAAAGCAGCTTAGCAAATATGAGAAGGATTAGCTCTCATGGATAGACTGTGATCTCCCTCCTGGGGTATGTCTGGCTTCAGCTTTATGTTGCTCACACGGATTGCATAGTCAGGATACGGACAAATAATAATAGAGTGTTTGTCTGTTAAGATGATCAATGTTGAAGTTCTAGTACAACTGTGCTTTCCAAAAGGATAAAATTGTTGTCATTAGTAGATTAACCATATTCTTGCTCTTAGGAAATGCAATGTTTAAAGAAGCAGCATATATATCTATATCCTCTGTTATTCCATAACCTTCCAAAAAGACAATAGCTGCTTTCATATTTCCCTTATTAATTATTTAAAGTGCTTACAATGTTGCCTGAATCCATTTGCTGATCTCTCATTTCCCTATGAATGAGACACAATCTGAATGTTGCCTGTAATACTGTGCTTTCCCCAGCTGGATCGTTCTATGTGAAATATAATGACTGGAAGCCTAGTAATACAGGAACAATCATCATCTCCCAGAAGGCAAATGCTTTTCCACATATTAGTGTGCACTACGGTGTGCTGATCCATGTTTGCTTTGAAAGAAAAAGATTTCTGATCAAAACAATAAAAACGCGATCGCTTGACAATTTTTTTTGCTTGACAACATTTTTTCCCCCTCTGTGTGAAATACAATTCTGTACATTTTACATCTCTCATGCCGTAAGGAAATGAAAAGCAACTAAGCCAAGTAAATTGAAAACTGCATTTATATCCCTTAGGGCTATAGGCCCCACTGGATAGTGTTTCACGCACTTCAGTTGCGATCTGTTAGTGTGCTTCTAGTGGGGCTTCGCCCATTTTATATAATGTACATAAAAGTATATGTTCACCCCTCTATCAAATTTTTTAAATGCTGTTAATTAAAGATATCTTACCTTGAAGTCTACCAGTCCTTAAGTGCACTTAATGCTTCAGGATTTATCAGAGAAAGAGCCGGGAGCTGCGGAAGAAGGGGCGAGATCAGACAGCCTATCTCCTTTTAGAGATAGTATCTAGCTATGTAGTGGACATGGCCCTTAGAATAGTAGTTGTAATGGTTCTGGTGTTCTATTGCCAGGACTTACAGGGGAGAATATTTTAATACAAGTTGGGATTAGTGATGAAGAAACCTGAATTCGATTAGGAACTGCAACATTTGGAAAAATTCAGATTTAATTGGGTTCTAATTATATTTTTGGGCGTTGCACAGAACAAAACTCAACGGTTTAGTTCATCACTAGCGGCGATAAATACAACTGATACCCAACAAAAGGTTGTAATACAGAATGTAGGGAACTGGTAACAAGTTCTAGCAGGGCTGTTTCTAGATATCTTGGTGCCCTAGTATGATCAGATCATAATAGTGTGGCCTAGTATTGGCTTTAAGGGCTAGGTCCCACTATCACGCACAGTGGCACATACAGGGTTTTTGTCATGCGCTGCTATGCGTGATACTCTATGTGCGCTGCGTTCTGGGCCATATCATGTTATTGCCACACATGCAATCTGCACAAAACGGAACTACGTTACAATGCGAACCAGATGCGTGAGTCGAACACAAATCACACTCCAACTTACAGTAATGGGACCTGGCCCTTACACTTTTAGTTCCAGCAATTTTCCAGAGTATTACCATTAACCCTTCAGTGCAAGCACTTTCCCAGAGTATTGCCATTAACCCTTCATTGCCAGCACTTTCCCAGAGTATTACCATTAGCACTTTCAGTACCAGCAGAGTATTACATTTAACCCTTTCAGCTGCCAGCATTGACATGATATACAGTATGTACCTGCTTTCCAAGTCTCCTCCATTGAATTGTTCACTCCTTACCTACTCTTAGTTCTAATTGGAGAGTTCGGTGGAAGGAAGAAAGAGGCTGGGGGCCATATTTATAAACCCACGGTATCGCTTTTTAGCGATACCGTGGGTTAGTTAATTTTCGATCGCATTTACGCCGAACGTTCGTTAATTAACAAACATTTGATCGTAGAACCGTAGAGTAAACTACCGCAATGGTATTTTATGGGGATCGTAAATCTACGATTTTGTTATCAAAAATTTATAATCAGTATCCTAAATTTACAATTGGTATCGTAAATTTACGATCGTTAAACCAATCGTCAATCTCCGATTGGTTTAACGATCGTAATGATCATTAAAGTTGCGGTTTTGGTAAAAAGCGATACCGTGGCTTTATAAATATGGCCCAGGGATAGGGATCTCATGGCTGCTAGTAACAGGGACCACTGCTATAAAGTCTGCAGCAGCTTTTACCTGGCATTTTTTTTTCTTTTTTTTTTTCCTCAGTACTATTAGCTGAGCTCATCCTCCCCCCTCCTTCCTTCACCTTCTGTTCATTTGCAACATTGTTACAGTGAGCTGAGTTCAGGCTCCATTTTTCACTACAATGTTACAAATTACATCAGCAGAACAAGGAGAACAGTTCTAACACAGCAAGTAAAAGCTGACAGGGAAATGCTTGGGAGAACACTGGGTGCCCTGGTTTAACATAGTCACCCTAGCACTTTGCCCAGGTGGCCTATGCCTAAAAACGGCCCTGAGTTCTAGGATTGAGTATATGTAATTTGCAGTCCTTCCATTACATGTGTAGACTCCTGTAATTGGTAAGCAGAGAATAGGTAGAAGATGCAGTGATATTACCATGACAGGCTCCAGTTGACTTCAATAAAACAACAGGTTATAACTAGAAAGGAAATGTTTAAGTATAAACTTTGAATTTATCTTGAAAGGAAGGGCATTTTTGAAGGGAATATGTGTTTGTGCTGCAGATTTTGATGATGAGGACATTGTTTTTTACTTACCCTTTAAATATGGCTGTCACATGAATTAAAGGTAGGTCAGTTGGTGTGTGTACTCATGTCAGGTTGAGGGATAAAATACTAACTTTTTTGATGATTGATCAAAACGTGTTTGTTTTTTTTACTATACTTACACTTTCAATACCTTTTTTTGATTATTGATCCAAAAAAATTTAAGTATGGCTACCAAAGAAATGGAAGGGAAGGTCAGTAGTATGTGTACCTGTGTCCGGTTGGGAGTTAAAAAAATAAACTTTTTTGATGCTTGGTCAAAATTATTTTTTTTACTTTGCTTACCCTTTAAGTATGGCTGCCACAGTAATGGAGGGGTAGGTCAGTAATCGTGTGTACCTGGGTCAGGTTGGGGGTTAAAAGAACAAACTTTGTTGATGATTAGTCAAAATAGTTTTTTTGACTATAGTTACCCTTTAAATATGGCTGCCATAAAAAATAGAAGGGTAGGTCAGTTGGCGTGTTAAAAAAGTTAAAAAAAAAATTTTTTATTTGATTATTGATCAAAATTTTTTTATTTTATTTTAGTTACCCTTGTGGCTGCTACAGTAATAGATAAGTAGATCAGTAGGTGTGAGTCAGTTTGGGAGTTAAAAAAAACAAACTTTTTTAATGATTAGTCAAAATTTGTTTTTTGACTATAGTTACCCTTTAAGTATGGCTGCCATAGAAATGGGAGGGTCTTTTTTTGTGTGTGTTTACAACCATAAAACCATCTTTTATTGAGGATATATTTAAAAAACATTTTTTTACTTTATTTACCCTTTAAGTATGGCTGCCACGGAAATGGAAGGGTAGGTCAGTAGGTGTGTGTACTAGTGTGAGGTTGGGGGGTATGTGTTTTTGTATGTATGACCATGTAACTAACTTTTATTGACGATTGATTGAAATTAGTTTTTTTTTACTTTATTTACCCTTTAAGTATGGCTGCAACAGGAATGGTAGGGTAGGTCAGTAGGTGGGTGTACCTGTGTCTGTGTGGGGGGGTTGGGGGTATCACCATTTGTATTTATGACCATGAAACAAACTGTTTTGAAATATTCACATTTGAGGATTGTTACCATTATAGTCTATTGGAAAAAATGTCCCAAAATTCGCCGATAACACCGTAACGCTTCCGCGGATTCCTTAGCTAGGTAATAGCACTTTTCTTCTATATGCCCCGAACGTCTGTACCGAGTTTCATGTCTCTAGCTCAAAAGCTGGGAGAAGATACAGTCCAAAAAAAGCGGAAGCATGAAACGGAAGAAAAGGAAGAAGAAATAGAAAGAACAGGAATTTGGCTCCTCAAGCCAAATTAAAAAGTGTGTTGGATGTTTGAAGGTCTTTCATGATTTATTCATAATTAAGTATCCAGTATAAGGAAGTGTTTGAAGAACAGATAGACCACAGGCCTCACAATCATTGTGTATAGCATGATATTTACCTTATACCAGTATTTCTATTTAAATTAAATTCATAGATTACCTAAAGAGGCACTTACTTTGCACAATTAATTTCAATAAGACATGAAGTTCCTATCGCTGGTCCAATCTAACTCTACCCCCATTCCAGAACCTGACCAATGGGAAGCTGCAATTCTTGCAGAGTGTGTTTGCTACTGATTGGTCAAGCCCCTGACAAAAGTGGCGAGTAGGGTGGACTGCACCGATGATCAGTAGCACGGGGTAAGGACCTACAGTAGCAATGACTCTAGATACATTTATTGACAGCTGAATTGGTGGGAACAGTATAGTTGCCCTTTGACTAGTATACAATCAGTTTAAAAAATGTGTGCCCAGCTAAATAGCATCCAACTCTACTATGTTGGATGTTTAAATCACCATAGGCTTCTGTATAATAATTATAGGGTACATTTCCATTTTTTATGGAGATATTTTCATTATGCAATGAATACTGTAGCCTTAGGAATGTTGAAGAAATGTTCTGCAAGAAGTTTTAGTGGCTTAATGAGCTACAGATATGGTCTCGCTTGACAGTGTCGCTTGACACATTTAGGACCAAATTTCTCAGCATAAATAATGAATACTGTATGTGCAATGCCCAACAAAGGAAGCATTGTAGCTCAGAGCCACCAGAAAGCACTGTGCCCACCAGGTGGCATTGTACCTGAGACCCAGCAGAAAGCACTGGGCCCACCAGGAGGAGCACTGGGCCCACCAGGAGGCATTGTACAGTACCTGAGATCCACCAGAAAGCACTGAGCCAACCAGGAGGCATTGTACCTGAGACCCACCAGGAATCACTGGGCCCACTAGGAGGCATTGTACCCATGACCCACACCAGGAATCACTGGGCCCACTAGGAGGCATTGTACCCATGACCCACCAGACAGCACTGGGCCCACCAGGTAGCATTGTACCTGAAGACCCACCAGGAATCACTGGGCCACTAGGAGCATTTTACCCATGACCCACAGAAAAGCACTGGGCCCACTAGGAGGCATTGTACCTGAGACCACACCAGAAAGCACTGGCCCACTAGGAGGCATTGTACCTGAGACCCACCAGGAATCACTAGGCCCACTAGGAGGCTTGTTCCCATACCCCCAGAAAGCACTGGGCTCACTGGTAGCATTGGACTGAGGTCTACCAGGATGCAGTTAGGGCATATAAAAACGGGTATTCTTAAATAAGGAGCGTTAATAACACGGCCATTTGGTAATTAAAACTAATCATTAAATAATGATACCTAGTTAAGATACTTAAAAAAGAATATCCTTAAAAAAATTCCAATCCTAAAACAGCATCAAGGAGTGGTATACAAAGTTATGTAATACCCTGCTGTATAAATAGGCCAATAACAAGATGCACTGGACCAGAGGCCTAGAGGAAGCACTGAACAGGGGCCTCTTCACCCACAATCTAACATATGTACACCCATCAGATAATATGTGCCTGTCCTACAAATAACTTATGCCGGGGGGTTGTTTTGTTCTCTCACAGCACAGGAGAAGTCTCCATGCTTTCCTTGGTACGAACAGACTTCTTATCTACTGCCAGGGTTTAGTCTATATGGGGATCATTTAATGTGTCCACAAGCTCAATGGCCCTCCAGGAGGCATTATACACAGGGTCTTTATTACTCTTTATTTGCATATCTTACATTGTGCTCTATACTACTTCTGGTTATTCGCTTGCCATTTCTACTATCCCCTGATTATGTATCCATGATATTGCAGACAGTAAGTTACATTACACTGTTCACCACTCTGTGGATCTTGGGACATTGGGAAGGGGTGGGACTGCAACTGAAAAGGCATATCCACTCAAAAATATGGAATGCTGTATAGCCTAATTACCCTCCATATGAGGACTTTCGTTTTTACCTTACATGTTCCGTGCTCCCACGCTAAGATATACTTCACTATAGATTCAGACGATCCTCGCCGGAAGTCCCACCTCCTGCCTCTGTTTCAAGCCAGTTGCGGGCATGCAGGAACGAGTGCACTCATAACTGGCTCTTCCAGGTATGGACTGTAAGTCATTGGCCGTGACGTCACCGCAGACTAGTCCATATCCAACTCTAACCTGCCCAGTTGCACTTAACCCTATTCTTTACGGACAGATCTGGGATAAATCTGGCACTGCTCCCAATTAAATTGAGACAGAAGATTTGCTAATCACAACACATTTTTGACCCAATTATGTCTGCACCTTGCCTGAGCACTGTCCATTTTCTAGATACATAAGATATGTGTTGGGTGATCTAAGATGGTGGAAGGTTTTTAAATGGGATGCTTACTTTTTAATTAAAGGTATATTTATACAAATTATCTATTTTTTTAAAATTCATTAATTTAATCCTTGCCCTTTTGGTATTGATATTTTAGGTTCTGAATCCTCCTTTTCCCCAGGATGCTGTAAGTTTAATGTCTATAGCAATCATTTCTACATTGACAGCTGGGTAACTACGACATGCTCAGATCACCAACAGTTGATTGCCAAACGGGCTATCAACTGGGACATATTGGTCCCACAGGGGACACTATTTGGTGCTCCCATATACAGGAAGTCAGTAATGGGCAGACTAAAGCTATTGAGTTTCTGGAGACATCCTCTGTTTCTCACTGTGATGGCGCATTGTACTTTCAGGCTATTCCATTAATATCTATATTTCCTTTCCCCAGTACATCTTTTTATCCTTAAAGGGTATGTCCACCCTTAAACATGATTTTAATATGCTGCTCCCCCATGTCCCCCAGCCCCAACCGCATAAATATTTTTTCAGAAAGCCCCCCAAACTCTTACTTACCTCCCCTCGTTCCTCCGACGCACTGCCGGCCCTCTGCTTGCGAAAATGCAAGCAGAGGGGCGGACCGGCAGTCGCGTCTGGATTGGCTGAGTGGCAGCCAATCACGGACGCGGCTGCCGGTCATTCAGTGCACGGAGAAAAGCAGAGAGGTAAGTAAGAGTTTGGGGAGCTTTTTGAAAAAAAAAATAGCGGTTGGGGCTGGGGGACATGGAGGAGCAGCATATTAAGGGGGTTTTGCGCTAGGGGAGGTAGTAGAACGGGAGGGAGAGGAAAAGGGAGGGAGGGAGGAGGGGTGAGAAGGGCTGCAGTGCGCATGGCAATATCTACCGGAGGCAAGATAGCAGGCAGAGCCCTGCTATCCTCCTGGTGGTTAGTTTTGAGACTTTGGGGGGGGGGTTTACAGGAAAACCCTATGGAGCTGGGATGTAGGTAAGGATTAAACTACACTCCATGGTGGGGCCAGTAGTTGGGGATTATAGTTTTGGGGTGGACTGCCCTTTAACCTGCACATTATCAGTTACACTAGATCATTCTAGGAGGTGGAAAGGTAACTAAAACATTTACAACAACAAAAAAGGAAAAACTTAAATAATAATGGTAGGTGGACTGATTTCTAAGATATTAAATTACAGCAAATTGTACATGGTATCTACCTTTGCAGTGCCAATACCGAAATGATACATGTAGCATTTTGCTAGCGGTAAAACCTCCAGAACAGCCCGTTTTGAAGTAGCCTTACTTCATTTGAACCAATTAAGCTGGGAACACAGCACCAATGTGTAGCAGATCACAGACAGATTCCATTCTCCACATCATCCTGTACTTAGAATGAGAAAGATTGTTTGTGTGGACACATGTAGTGCCCTGTACTTAGAATGAGAAAGATTGTTTGTGTGGACACATGTAGTGCACACTATTGGCTGCCTATAGGTAACCAACAGCGACCAATGGAAATATTCTCAATCTATTCTCAAATTCTGCCAATTTCTCGCCACAAACGCATTCTAACTGCATAAAACTCATTTAAACAGAGGCTTGCAGTATGATCCAACAAAGCAATAACAAATAAAATTAAAGGAAATTAAAAGCATTCTCTTTAAATAGCTCAAAAAAATACTAAAATTAAAAATAGATACACCATAGATAATAACCACAGTAGCACAGGTTTCTGTTGTAGAATTAAAATATCTTTATTATCCATTTAATATATTATTAAATTAACCACTGAACAGATAAAATCCTCTTTCATTTGTACTGACCCCTTTTATATGAAATTATTTCTATAGTCATACATTTCCTTATTTAAATGTCAAGGAGAGGTATAATCATTACACAAAACTGAAAACTGTCTTACTGTGTTTCCTTTCCCCTTTAATGAGGGTCAAATGTGTGTATATTCCGAATCCATTTTGATTTTGCTTCTTTGTGGCATCCAATAAAAGCTCCCTACCATGATTCCATTCTGGACGCCACCATTGTATAATAAACAAGGATAAAATATGTCTTTATACGTCTCCCCTTTTCAATCCTAAAATATTGATGGATAAAACACATTTTATCCATCAAAAACCCCATGTGCATTTATATTATTGTTGGAAATTAAGTTTTGGTTGACTATTTAGCATGTGTTCTTATTTCTACTGATGCTTAGGACATTTTTGGCTAGGAAGACAGATCTAACACTCCAACTGCTATTGAATGGTATCGGTATTGGAACCACTTTCACATTACGTGGATTCCTTCCTCCAACCGTTAGCTGCCAAAATTCCACACTGCTTGAAGGATACCACGGATCTATTAAATAGACTAAATACCATTGGCCCTCTGAAACCTGACACCAATTTATGCAGCATAGATATACAAGCACTATATACCTCAATCCCACAAAATGAGGGTTTATGAGCAGTAGAAGAGTGCCTCCTATCCACTGATGTGCCTACACCCAAAATATACTTTCTCTTGGACTGCCTAGAAATAGTATTAAAGAAAAACTATTTCAGATTTCTTAAACAGTACTACTGGCAGCTCCAAGGGACATCAATGGGTGCTACAGTAGCTCCGTCCCTGGCCAATTTATTTGTTAACCAACTAGAACAGTACATGTTCATCAGAAAGCCTCTATACCAACAACACATCAAGGCACACTACAGATTTGTAGACAATATTCTTGTCATTTGGGAAGGTCCAGCCAAAAAAATGGAACAATGGTTACCAAAGCAAACCACGTGCATCAGCCAATCAAATTCACATACAAAACCTCCCAAACCACCAATCTGTATAGGAAACCAACAGATAGGAACAACCTGCTACACGCTAGTAGCTTTCACAATCCAAAGGTGTTCAGGGGTATACCAAAAGGCCAATACATAAGAGCAAGACGAATAATCTCTAAAGAAACAGAGTACCTGGTAGCAGCTAAGACACTGAACCAGAGATTTATACAAAGAGGGTATAACAAAGACACAATACAGAAAGCTGAAAACCAAATGGCTGCCATAACAAGGGAAGAATTATTGGTGAACAAAACCAAAGCCCCCCCGATAAATACTCTGACATTCGTCTCCTCATTTAATCAATATAGTCGGCCCAAATATGGACATTTGTTCCAAACCCCAATAAGATTCTGTTACAAATGTGGAAAAACCATCAAGGGCAGGTTACCTCCATCTGACTTACAACATAACAAAAACGTCTATGGTGCAAAACGCAAAGGGACATTCCCTTGCATGAGCTGCAATTGTTGCAGCAGCATAATCAAAGGTAACAACATCTGCCACCCTACTAGGGGCCACAAGATTCCTATGAAACACTTTGCCACCTGTGAAACAAAAGTGGTCATTTCCATGTTAAAATGCCCATGTGACAAGGTTTATGTAGGACAGATGGGCAGACCAGCCAAGATACGGATCCAGCAGCATAAGGGGAAAATTTGAAACTATGTTGCAAACACCCACACTGATACCTCTGTCTCAAAACACCTCGGAGAAACGAAACACAATGTTTCACAGCTACGCTGGTGTATAATAGATAAGGTAATAACTCCATTGAGAGGTGGTAATTTAACCAAAATGCTGTTACAATGTGAAGCCACGTGGATAAAAAGATTAAACAGTATGCACCCAGTAGGACTGAACGATAGCCGGTCTATAAAACCTTTTCTTTGATTCTATATTGTGTTGCAAATGTGCAAATGCTAATGTGTTGCAAATTATCTCACAATGTCTTTCATGTTTATTAGGAATCCCCATGTCTGAAAACCATACCCAGTACCAACGATCATATATGGCTAAGTATACGGTTTACATTTAGAGTTGGTACTCATGCATAGAACCTATGTATATAATCTATAATGCATAGTCTATAATGTACTTTATAAGTGTGTCACTTTAGACACCAAGACGTTTTTATGGACACTGCAATGGAAGGGAAGGGGTGGGTGTTGTAAAGATTTATAAGGAATGCACGGATTGGTCCTTCAGGAGGTAGGCCTCATCCAGCCATTACAATATCCAGCCTCATCCATTTATATTTCATGAATGAATTGACTTTATATCATGTTTAAAATGTGTTTATTATTTTATTCTCAATGCATGATCCATGTGATGTGGCATGCTTTTTTTTTGGAGGGGGGGGTAGGCCTTATCCAGCTATATATCCAGATTCCAGCCTCAACCATGATTTACCCCATTCATTCCATCCATTTCATGAATGTATTGATTGTATTTAATGTTTAAAATGTGTTTTAGTACATGATGCATCATCACCATGTGCCATTTGGGGGGGTGGGGGTGATGATGATGGTGGTGGTGGGCCATAATCCAGTCTCATCCATGATTTACACCATATACATATTTCATAATTTTATTGCAGCATGTTTAATACATGTGATGTGCCATTTTAGGTGGAATGGGGAGATTGGAATCTTTATTGTAGGATAGTGAGTGCTCACTTCAGCATTATCAATGATCCATCTATTTTGTTATTATATAACAATGTATTAAATCCAAATTTCTTTCCAACCCATTATTTTTACTAGATTTGGGCAGTGAGTGGATTTTGAATGTACAGCATACTAGCAATGAGCAACTGACTTGCAGTTTCGAAAAATACAGTAGCAATGGGAGTGGCTCAGATTTACTGTACTGCAAAGCACAGCAAAACTTGATGCCCCCTTGCTGATGAGAAGACCGTACTGGGTAAGTAGAGTAGAGAAGACAGCACCAGGTAAGAACTACTGATTGCATTGCACTTATTTTCTGTGAGGTGTTCTGTAGTTGTTTTCTCACCTGTTTTGTTTGTACTATTTAGTGGCAGTTTTATAGCACCTTTTCCAGTCTCTTTCCAGAGACAGTGACAGTGTATAGTTTATTTTAATAAAGTTAATATTGTGTGTGTTATTATTATTGTATTTTTATAGTTGTACGGTTTTGGTTATCTATAAACCCAACTTTTTACATTTGCACTTTCTTATAACTTTTATATATTAGTACGGTTTTCACTTTATGCTAAAAAAATGAATCCCCATAAGTCTGGTTTTCAAAAACGTAAAGAAAGAAAGGAGCGAGAGCAAGAAGAGGAAAGATTTAAAAAGAAACAATAAATCTTCTAGTACTTTCCACCTAAAAGTACCCAACAAGCTGCTGAAACTAGTACATCTCCTGAAGCAGATTTGCAAGCCACTCCCACGATAAATGAAGAAATGCCTTCTTGCTGTGCCTCAACAGATGAAACGTTGATAATATGTGAAGAGACCCCATCAAGTGGTAAGATAAGTACGGCTGCTTCTGAAATGATTGAAGATGTTCTTCTCTGTGTGTCAGAAGACATTGTCTCTGTACCCGAAGAACCATGTTACAGCAGTGACACCATTGAAATTGAAACTTCTACAGTTCCCAGTGAATCTTTATCCTCTGAAAACCTTGACTGGAAGGATCCTGCATTTTGGCCAGAAACCCTTAAGGACAAAGACAGAAAAATGATTGTATGTTCTGGGTTAAAGACAGAAGAGGAGTTAAAGGAAATGGCACAGTCTATGACAAAAGATGCAGAAGGATGCCCGTTTAGTGAATTCTTTCTTAATGCAAAATCCTCAAATGGACGAGAGAAGATTTTAAGAGATTGTCTCAGTTGGAGTAATAGCAAACAAAGGTTATATTGCATAAATTGCTTGGCATTTTCCACTGATTACAGCAGTAAAGGTTAAAGTACAAAGTACAAAATTTAGCAATGGAAGCAGATAAGTTTACTCTTTTGCTGCAAAGACTCCTGGATGTAACTTTGTACTTGGCCTCAAGGAATTTGGCATTTGGGGGGAGCACACAAAAAATTGGAGATCTTAAAAATGGAAATTTTCTCTGAACTCTTGAACTACTATCCCAATATGATACATTGCTTCATGACCATCTAGCAAAAGTTAAGGCTAGCCAAGAGAAAGGAAAGAAATTACCAGCTCATTATCTGTCTTGGGCTATTCAAAATGAATTTATTGACAAATGTGGAAACCATATTCTAGATGCTATTCTATCTGAAAGAAAAGAAGCAATATATTTTTCTATCATATGTGATGCTACCCCAGACATTTCTCATACGGAGCAAAATGTAATCATTATAAGGTATGTTCACAGGGATTCATAAAAAAGAATTTGGAACATTGAAGAGAGGTTCATTGAGTTTTTTTGATTTCTTTAAGAAGATGGGGGAAGAAATAGCTGAAATGATTATGTCAAGATTGAGCAAGTTTGGACTTGATCTCTGTGATTACAGAGGTCAAGGATATGATAATGGAGCAAATATGTCTGGCAGAATTAAAGGAGTGCAAGCCAGAAGCCAGGAGAAATACCCTGAAGCAATATATTGCCCTTGTGCTGCTCACACACTTAATCTAGTAGGTGTACATGCTGCAGAATGCTGTCCAGAAATGAAAACTTTTTTTGGAAGTGTGGACAGAGTGTATATTTTTTTTTAGCAGCAGCCCTGAAAGATGGGACACCTTGACTAAAGAAGTTGGCAGTTCTTTACACGGCCTAATTGAAACCAGATGGAGTGCAAGAATCAAAGCTGTTCGTCCTTTTGCCCAAAGACTTCCAAGCATTCTCACAGCACTAGAGAAGGTTATTGCATCTGGAAAACTAACAGCAGCACATTCTGATGCACAAGGACTGTATGACTATTTCTCTTCTTTCACAACATTCTCTTTCTCTTTTTGACAACATTCTGGGTAAAGGTCCTGCAGAGTTTTGAAGAAAGAAATAAAATCCTTCAATCAAGATCTGTATCTATTGATATTGCTGCTGCTAATATCAAGGTTCTAACTGAAGAAATGCAGTCACTACGTGAAAGCTGGCCATCTCTACTTTCAGAAGCTACTGTGGTGGCGAATAATTTGGAAATCCCCACAGAGCTAATGAACACACAGCAGCTCCGACAAACCAGAACACGAAAAGAAGATGCACAGCAAAAATTTAAAGTCAACGTGTTCTTATTAACATTAGATACCACAAATTCTGATCCTCATAGATGGTTTCAATCCATGGAAGAAGGATGCAAGTTGTTTGCTCCCGTCCTGAAATTAAGAAAGCTTTCAGATGAAGAACTCATAACTTTCTCTCGCAAATTGATCTCTGCATACCCGCATGACTTAATGGATACCTTACTGGGAGAACTGCAGCATCTTCGCAAAGTGTATGAAGCAACGTTTTCAGAGATCTGCTAAATGCCATCTATAATCTACAGCTTCAGGGAATATTGGGTGAGATATGCATTGCTCTAAGAATATTCACAACTCTCCCATTGTCAGTGGCTGAAGGAGAAAGGGCATTTAGTAAACTGTCCTTGATTAAAAACTACCAGCACTCAACAATAGAGATGGCCGAACTATTGAAAGTTCGGTCCGTTTTCGAACTTTCGAACTATTGTAAAAGTTCGAAAGTTCGAAAACAGACCCATTAAAGTCTATGGGAGGCAAATAGTTCGAAAAGTTCGAGTCAAATACAACTAAAATATTAATGGTAACTTAATGTAAATGGCTGTGGGACCTGGGAAATGGTCTGGGGAGCATGTTCCAATATCCAGGACTTTCGTAAAATCGATTTTACTCTCACGCACGCTACTGTCGAGCTTTCGCGTTCGAATGTTCGAGGTAACAATGGACATTTTACTCGCAGATTCGATACTCGCGTATAGGCTGTAATGGAGACTTTACTCGCAGATTCGATGTTCGCGCCTAGATACCATGTACATTTTACTCGCGGATTCGATACTCGAACGTTCGAACATTCGATAAATCATCGAAAGTCCGGGAAATATCGAAAGTCCGCGTCCGAGATAGTTCGAGAAGTCCGGGTCCGTTCGAACTCGAACAGTTCGGCTCGAACTCGGGTTCGAGTTCGAGTTCTATGCCATCCCTATTCAACAATGAGTGAACAGCGTTTAAATAGCCATGCAGTCATTTCCATTGAAAATGAGCTGGCAAAAAAGATTGACTTCAAGGACCTGATAAAAGACTTTTCAAACCAGAAGGTGAGACGGCTGACTCTCTGAAATACTCCTTTTGCAGCACTGGGATCTTTTGTAGTATGCGGATCCAGTGACTTCTTTTGTAGTGATTACTGGGAGAACTTATATAAACCTTGCCCAAATACCCTCCTTTATTTATATTTGTTACATTTTTGGACAGTGATTTATACTTCTATATTTGTTTGTTGATGTGAACTGAAGTACTCTTTGGTGTGTTATTGTAAATATTTTTTTGTTGTTTGCACTTTACTGATATTGTTAACTGCACTATAATTTTATCGTTCATTGCACTGTATATTTATGTGATGTTGCTGCTTAAGTAGCTAGTTAGTACTGTTGTGGATAGTTTCTATAATATTTAGGAAATATGTAACTTTTTTGGCCAAAAGATTTAACTTGACTCTTGCTTATTATTAACAATAATTGGACTAAGATATAATATTAAAACAGCAAACAAAAAACATTCTTTAGTTAAGTGTTGTTTCTATTAATACTTGTTTAATACTTGGTAGTATTGTGTTAGGTTAGCTTTAGATAGATTTGGTTAGGTTAGATAGATTAGGTTAGTTAGGGCCCTGCTGAAAGTCTACCCTGACGTGGTAGCAGGGCTTACAAATCTTTTGGCCAAAGGTTTTTTCAACAGGAGACTTGTGGTGGCGGCCTGGCAGTTATTATGTGTGGGGAGGTAATTACTATGGGGGGGTGCAGCTGGGGCCCGGCTGGGGCCCAGTAATTTACCTAGTATGGGGCCCTGAAAATTCTGATGGCGGCCCTGGGGTCATATGAACCTGAAACCATGGAATGTCCATGTTTGAAGATTGGACCCAATTATAATCAATGGGAAAAAATGTCCGAAATTTGTGGATCACGTGATAATAATAATAAGAAACAGTAATTTCGCTCTCCAAGCCAAATTAATTATTTATACTAACATCACCAGAGAATTCTATTTGGACAGAAATTTCTCACCTACATTGAAAAAAATAATATATATTTTTTTTTTTACAAAGAATATAAATGCAAACAAATAGCCAAACCTCATTAAATAACATAAGATTTAAGCTACAGGAAAGAAAACTCTAGTAACTGACAAGTAAGACTTCGGATAAGAAAGGGGATTTTCAAGAGCATATTAAAAGCGGTTACTACAAATCCAAACAAAAAAGCTAAAGATTTCCTCTGCATAGAAGGCTAAATGCCAAAAGCAAATGTTGGCAGAGGTGTAGCCACAAAGGAGAAGTAAAGAGAAGAAAAGACCTGAATTAAAAATGAGTGTTCATAGGAGACAAGCACAATGGGTAGATTTGCTGGCAAATGCTTGGTTGAAACAAAAGAAAACAGAATTCATTTAAAAAGTGGCAAATGTTTTTATAATAAAACAGGTTAAAAACCATAAACGTAATTTTGTATTCTCAGAAAGTGTTGTGCTGGAGATTAATGCAAACTGCGCCTTAAATAAAGATACATTAATGGATTGACCAAATTCACCCCAAGAACATTTGTTGTATTCTGTAAGATCAACTGTACTTGGTTTGGTTCTGGTTTTCTCAATTCAGAATGTCATGTTTGGGACTTTCTGATGCAAGGTGTTGGTTGTATTGTGGTGAAGAGATGTTATCGAAACTTCCCAGAGTAAGGAGTCAAAACAGCATAATACATGGTAGACAGTTGGTGTTGAGCCAGCCCCCAACTTCCCCCACACACACACACTCACCTCTATTCAGGCTTGGTTTTATTATTTTAAAATAAACAGCATTTTATCTAAGCACTATATTTGAAACATTTTCTGTAAGAGAAGTAAAGTGCATTACCACTTTTAGTACTCAAATAAAGGTAGAGATTAGACAAAACCAAACTCAAACCCGAGTTCGCGACTTTTCTAACTATCCTGGACTCGGATTTCTCGAACTTTCCAGAATTATCAAATTTGTTTAAAAAATCCAGATTCAGGTACAGAACCGCAAAAAATCAAATATGTGTGTGAAATATCAAATACCCAAAGGTACATTCCATGATGCGGTCTATGATGAATTTGGTAACCCTAGAATGTATCGTTCGCTATTCCTCGAATATATTGTTAGTTTTCGGTAACCTTCGAATGTATGGTTCATTTTCACTAACCCTAGAATGTATCGTTCGATAACCCTCGAATGTAGCCTTCGACTTTTGGTAATGCTCGAATGTATCATTCGGTTTCAGTAGCCCTCAAATGTATAGTTCTATTTTCGGTAACCCTTGAATGCCTCGAATTGCCCGTAAACCTCTAATGCAACTTGCGCAAACCCGACAATTGCCCAATCATGAAATAAGAAGTGTTTAATAGTGATAGTGACATGTTTCCCAGACCATTTCCCAGGTGCCACAGCCATTTACAGTAAGTTACCATTGTTAGTTTATCTGTAAAACACCCAAACTTTTCGAACTCTCACTCCCCATTGACTTCAATGGGTCTGAACTTTATGAAGTTTTGCCATCTCTAGTAAAGATTCATATATAGGGAGATTTACCCAGAGGTGCTCTGAGAAAATGTACCCCTACCTGAGTATTTAACACCAGCTGGCATAAAAAACTCACAGCGGAAGTGCCACACCATGGCTGATGAATAGCCTTTGGCTTAAAAAAAATCTTTATGGCTTTTTTTATATTTATAAATTAGAAAAGTCTGTTATAATTCAAATTTGAATTGTTCCCAGTGTGAGATTCAACATGTGAAGGAGTATATGTAAAAACAACTAAAAACCTAAAAAGTTAAAACTCGTAGATAACAAGACAATATTAAATTCATGTTTAGTCCTTTAGGGGTCACACTTTGTAAGGTGTAAATCCAGAATGCCTTTTATATGATTATCTGGCTTATGTATATATTAATGTAACTGTCCAAATATGCTTGCATTGTTTGAATATTTGTGACTTTAGCAATAAGAAAATAAGGTCCAGAAAGGACAGATACCTGCTTTAGCCAGCCCTGGTTATAAAGTATTTAAGGTGTGTGGTTCACCGACAATATATATCATGATATCATTTCAGTGCAATTGATTATAACCAAATTTGAAAACAATACACACTGTAAAGTGCATAAAATATTAGTAATTGCAACTTTTCCCCCATGTTCATAAAAATTATGTAATAGAGAAAAAGAGTGGAAAAAACATTATTCGCACCTAAGTTACTGAGTAAAATTAAAACTAATTCTAATAATTTTTTTTTCTAAATTTGTTTAGTTCAATGCAAACCAGAGAATATGTTCAATTAAGCACTTTGGCAAATATGTTCAGCATGTGCAATACATGTTTAAGAAATACATATTTGTTATTAACAATATAAAATTACAGTACACTTTCTGCTTCTGTGGGTTGTTGAGAATGAATCCCAGTCAATTTACATCAATAGATATCAAATTATGTTTTCCCTATTACATTACTTTACATTACTGTCTAATTATGGAGATGAGATATCACAATCTACCCTAATTGATTTTGAAAAAAATTTAATACTTAAAGTATTACTTTAATACAGGGAAAGTGTTTGATCCCCTGCTGTTTTTGTACAATTGCCCTCTGAGCTGAGATTAGAAGCACCCTCTGTAAAGGTGTGCTCCTATTCCCAGCTTGTTTTATTACCTGTATATAAGACATCTATCCACAGAAGCCATGACCAAGACCAACAAGCTGTTCAAGGGTGTTAGGGACAAGATTGTTGACCTTTATAAGACTGGACTGGGCTACAAGAATATTGAGAAAGTGAAAACATTTAGTGTGATATGCTTGTGAAGGTTCTCATTCATCCAGGTCATGGTATATCTGTTGTATTCAATTAGATCAACTGGACTTGAAGTTTAGTTCTTGAAGACGTTTCGCTAGTCATCCGACTGACTTTCTTAATTCAGAATGACTTGTACAAGAATCTTTGGCAATTAAGTACCCTGGAAAATTCCAATTAGCATATCACAGCCAAGTGTTAAGGGCGTAATTGGATAGTGGCTAAGAGGTGTTACAGGAACGCCCAGAGTAAGGTGTCAAAACAGTATTGTACATGGCAGACAGATGGTGTCGAACCCCCCCACCTCTATTTAGGCTTGGTTTCTTTATTTTCACATAAATGGCCTCCTTAACACCTCTCTTGAACCAGTCATGTTCCTTTGCCAATATGTTAACATTACAATCTTTAAAGGTATGTCCTTTATCCTTAAGATGCAGGTACACGGCTGAGTCCTGACCCGAGGAATTGGCTCTTCTGTGCTGGGCCATACGTGGATGCCGTTGTTGTTTGATCTCCCCCACATACAAATCAGAGCATTCTTCACTGCACTGCACTGCGTATATGATGTCGCTTTTCTTGTGTTTCGGTATTGGTTCTTTTGAATGTACCAATTGCTGCCTCAGTGTGTTGTTCGGTTTAAAGCAGACAGGGATACTGTGTTTTTTGAAAATTCTTCTTAATTTCTCGGAGACCCCTGCTACATATGGGATGACCATGTTCTTTCTCTTGTCTTGCTTTTCCTCTTCACTGTTGGTATTCGTGTTCTTTTCTTTCCTTCTGCTTCTTTTGACAAAGGCCCACTCTGGATATCCACAAGTTTTAAGGGCTCCTCTGAGATGTTTCATTTCTTTAACCTTCGCCTCTGTGCTAGTGGGGATGTTCTCGGCTCTGTGTTGCAGGGTTCTGATGACCCCCAGCTTGTGATCTAAAGGGTGGTGGGAGTCAAACATCAAATACTGATCTGTGTGTGTTGGTTTTCTGTAAACCTCTACTTCCAGTTTACCATTCTCCCTGACTTCTACCAAGCAGTCCAAGAAAGCCAGTTTGTTATTTTGTACCTCTTCCCTTGTGAATTTGATGTTTTGGTCTACCGCATTGATGTGTTCTGTGAAAGCTTGTACTTCCTTCTGGTGGATTTTAACCCAGGTGTCATCCACATATCGGAACCAGTGGCTGGGTGCTATATCCTTAAAGGTAATAAGTGCCAGTTTTTCTACCTCCTCCATGTAAAGGTTGGCCACAATAGGTGAAAATGGAGATCCCATAGCACATCCATGTTTTTGCTTATAGATTTAGTGTGATAATTCACAAATGGAAAAAATACAAAGTCCCTTGGCCTGGGGCTCCATGCATCCTTGTGGAGTTGCAATGATCATAAAAACGGTGATGAAGCAGCCCAAAACTTCATGGGGGAACTTGTCAATGATTTTAAGGTAGCTAAAAATAGACTGTGGATGGATATTTCAGCATGACAATGTCCCTTAACATGGCCAAGGCAATAAGAACAAGAGTGGCCTAATAAAAAGCACATTAAAGTCCTGGAGTGGCCCAGACAGTCTCCAGATCTTAATCCGATAAAAAATCTGTGGGAGGAGATGAAGAGGGCTTGGAGAAGATCTGCAAAGAGAAGTGGGACAAAATCCCTACTGAGATATATGCAAAACTGGTGGCCAACTACAAGAAACATCTAGCCTCTGTGATTGCCACAAGGGTTTTTCCACTAAGTCATCGTTTGTGAAGGAATTAAATAATTGTTTTCACTCATTACAATACACATCAATCTCTGACTTTTGTGCACTGAGTTTTTGAGGCTCAGCTACAATAAACCTACCATTACAAATATACTGTAGGCTGGTCATTTATTAGTCAGAGGGCAAATGTGCAAAATCATCTGGGGATCAAATCATTTTTCTGCCTTTCAAAGCTTTTCATTGTCTGGTGCTACAATTTTTTTATTACCCATGGATAAATTTATATATATATATATATATATATATATATATATATATATATATATATACATATATTACAAAAAAGAAGTTTAAAGTAAAAGTCATACATCCATCTGTCTGTCTAGTAAACATACAACACCTGATCTTTTATTCTGCCACCTCTTATTGTTGTTATTTAAGGCTGGACAGAGAGTTATTAATCAAAATCATTTAAATAAATATATATTTCACACTTTTGGAATGGGCTTTCAGGAAAAAATGATTACGTTCACCAAGCTTACATTTTATAGCCAAAATGTGGGTTCCCCTACCAAGGTACACTTGAAATTTAGTACACGACCTGACCCCCACCCCTAAACCCAATGGACAGCAATACTTACATTCTGTTCCAATGTCCCTGAACATACTGTAGGTATTGATCCAGATCTCTGCCCCTGTAGAAAAGGTTAACACCTCCTCTTCAAGCTGCATGAGCTTGTTAACAATCTTGTACAGCCACAGAGAAGGTAGTATAGAAAGAAGCCTACCATGTAACCTTACCATTATGGCCTTGACTGACAGCCGCTACCTGGAAGGAACAAAAAGAAGTTTATATGGACTGTAGAGATCAAGAGGACGATCTATCTCTAGGGACCTCCTAAAAAATATTTGTGGACTTGGGGGTAAACATGTCCTGTAATTTAAACATCTGCAAATATTAAATTCTTCTTAACTATTAATTTAAGTGTAATTTTTTCCATTTCAATTAACAGGTTGATTTATGAACCGTTCTCAGCTGTGGATAATGCTATTCTTGTTATTAGATCATTTAGCTTTTCTAGCTACAATTAATTCTACTGCATAAACAAGCAGGGATATTAATTATTTGTTCTTCTAACAATTATAAAAAAAGATTTCCTTTATAAACAACATTAATTAAGAGAAAACACAGAAAAGAGATTATGAAAACATGCAGATTCCTACCTCACTGCATGATCTATTTCAGGATGTTCATGCATAGAAAATAAACAAGCTCTGAGAAGCTTAAAAATCAAACCTATATTCGAGGTCCAGATTGCATTACTATGACAGAGAGATTTTCCATTTTCAAAGAACAGTCTGCAAGATGAGAATGGAATATTATACAGTAACTGGTAATGTAGACTTAAAGAACTAGAAGGTTGTTTTTTTAACCATTACATTTAATTTTTCATATAGGAACTTGGTGACCTATACATTGCAAACAGCTACATATAGTGCTTGTTTTACAGGCTTTATTATTTAACTGTGCAACAACTGTCCTTCTACTTTCCATAGTGATTCTATTTCCATTAAAAGGATAACTTATAAACCATCCTTTTTTTACAATATTGTTCAAAACAACAACCCAGTAATACAAACAAAGGCTCAAATATTATATGAAGAGTTATGAATTGGTCTTAAAAAAAACCACCCAAGAACAAATTTGGGAAGCTATAAACTAGCTCTATGCTCTATCAGTTTGTAAGGGTTAGGGTTATCTCCACCTTCAAGACAAGCTTTTTCTGTAGTGTAGGAGACCCTATCCCCCCCCCCAACAAGTTTGTTGGGAAAAAAATAATCAGAAAGGTACAGAGATTCTCTCCCTGGCGTTCTGTTCCGGCCCTCTGCTTGCAGGAAATTGTAAGCAGGGGGCTGGACCAGTAGCCATGTCTGTGATTGGCTGAGCAGCAGTGCAAGCAGTGCAGAACGCCGTGGGAACGAAGCTCTGTAAGTATATTACATATTAGTTTTTTTGCAAACAAACATGGCCGTTAGGGGTGGAATAGGGTTCCCTACACTACAGAAAAATGTTTTATAGGTAGGACATCAGGCAGCAAAGAGGGATCCAGAGGGAGGGAGGTAAAGGGGGGAAGGGCTTCACTATACATGCCAGAGGAAAGGTAAGAGGCAGAAACCTTTTCACTCACAGACAGGCCCCTGCTCTTCACTTTCTGGGACATTGGGAAGACATTGCAGGAGAACCATTTGGAGCAGAGATGTAAGGTACACAGTGGGGCCAGTAGTGAGGGAAATTTAGTTTTGGAGGTGGACATGCCCTTTAATCTGCAATAAGTAATTAAGTTTTTTTTTGAGTCATAAATAAATTGTCTTAGATTTTATTAGACATAGATTTTAAATTAATTGTCTTTACTTTTAAAATATTGTGTCATATAACCAAAAAAGATCCGGGTACTGTTAAGCATTAGAATACATTTTTGATACAAAGAAATATTTCATTTGATGTGGAGAATCATTCCAAATACTAATGATGCAGCTAATGTAATTGGTAAGCTTTTGGAGGACAATAAATGTAGAAGGAAAGAAATCAGTTGTAAGAGCAAGTTAGTTAAGGCCTTTACCCTAGGCCAGAGGTCAACACATTTTATCAAAAATTTTAAAATTTCGAAAATCGAGATTGAAATGTTGAAAATCGTTTTTAAAAAAAATCCACTTCAATTGGGTTTGAATCGGATTTTGGGAATTTTAGCAAGTTTTTTCAGTTGTGTCTATTACTACTAGAGACACTGCTGGGTTTCGTTCCATTTTCGGGTTTTCAATTCTAGGGAAAATCACGAAGATCCGAAAATGGAACTTAAATTCAGGACTTAGAGGCGTATTTTCAATTTCTATTGAACGTTCAAACTATTTTCGAAATTTCTCTAAAATACCCTTGAATGTTGGATAATACTCAAAATAATATTTTCAAGTATTATCAAGCGATCAAGACTATTTTCGAGAACTTTCAAAAATAGCTTGAACGTTCAATAAAAATCGAAAATGGGCCGAAATCTGAACGGATCCCATCTCTAATTACTAGCAGTCATGCCTGCATTTTCCTGTATCAGCATTACCTTTGTGCAGGGTCAGAATGTCCCACCAAGATATAGGGGGAATCTACAGTCCATTTACCAAGGGGAAAATAAGAAATGGCAAGTTAATGGATCTAAGGTGTCAGTATAAGCATGACAGATTATGTATAATAGTTGGCTTTACATCTAATGCATGCATTGAAGCTTAGACTAATTAAAGTAAATATACCGTTTGAGTATTATACCACATTTACTACTAGAAAGTTTAAAGAATATTCCCCCAATATCACAAAAGATTCTTGCATCTCTATTGCGACTTGCCGTTAAGAACTACTTGCAGCAAGTATATACCAGGGAAGCCAAAGGATCTGTGTATTTTAATTGCGTAATAACTCATCCTCTTAATCGAGATTTTAATGAGAATGTAATTTGGTGGAACATTAACCCTCACTTATGAACAATTTAATATGTTTTTTTATATTGTTTCAAAAGCTTAAAGAACTCCTATTGACTTAGATTTTCATAAGCAAAAAATGATTACTACTAGTTCTAAAAACACATTACATAAAGATAAAGTACATAAGATTGATGGATATTCCAGAAGACCATCTGTGTTATGGTGTTTTAGAAGGTTTACCATCCTATTGAAATGTTTGTACTGAAAACTAAGATCATCTGGATATGTCATCACTAAATGAACCTATTAAGAAGAGCATGCTTTACTGGCTAAGAATAGAAAATAATTTAGACATTGTATGTATACTGTGCAGGGAAGGTAAATAATTAGGGCAGATAGCATCTAATCACCCTGTCTTACAGGTCTTTTGTAAAATAGATACTAGCTAATGAGCCTTTATCTGTTTTACAGTATAGTTAAAGGATAAGTAATGTCCCTTCAAAATTATTTGAACTAATGTACCAGCTATTTTCAATCAGTGTATAAGCTTGTTTTCTTTAAAGTTTCTGTAATGTTCCGATGTCTTGGAGAAACATTAATCAGCTGCAATTAAAGGAGAACTAAAGTTTCCAATAAACATTGTCCCAATAGACAGAGCACATGTCCCTTTGCTGTGGCCATAGGGTGAGTTATGAAAACAACCTGTAAGTACTAGGGGGCAGCTCCCACAATCCACCATAGCTGGGTAAACCCCCAGCAAAGTGTCTGCGTACAGGCACATGCTCTGTAGTGATCAACAGATCAAAACAAGGAAGTTGCAGCCTTGCTTCCTAGAAGCGGACAGCCAATCACATTACAGCACAGAGATCCTCCCTCTCCTTGACACAGAACAGGGATTTCAGTTTTTTGTTTTCAAACACATTCAATGCTCCTGTCCTAACAATGATGTAATCCTTTACTTAGCATGGGTGTAACAAACAGAATACTAACATTTCAGCAAAAATAAAAAAAAATTAAAGTCAGTCTGGGGAACAGAACCTGCAACTTGTACATTTACTCTGTCTTGCTAAAAGCAGAGCTCTTACCTCTAGGCTAACAGAGATAATATACAGGACACTGGTACATGTAGAATCTTTAACTAAGAACATACAGTAATGGAAACAAAAAAAGGGAACTCTGGGGATTTGAACTTCCAACCTTCTGAACTGTGTGTTTCTATAAGTGGCATCTTACAAGGTCAGCCACCACTGAGCAAGCTGAACACATTTAGGAACTTCATCTTTTGCTTGGGACATAATAGAAACAAAAAAAAGAGAAGTCTGGGATATTGAACTCGTGACCTTTAAATTGTGTAATTTTAAACCTGGTGCCTAACCCGGTGCGCCACCAATGAACAAGCTGTACTCAGAAACAAAAACATGGAAGCCTCCTTATTTACAGAATCTATTTCTCACATTTACTAAATGCAACGTACCAGAGAAGAATCTTACAATGTATAGGTGTTCTGGAGTGAAAAACTTTCACATTAGGTTTTAAAAATGTTTAGTTCTCCTTTAAAGTAAAATTAACTTTTTTGATGGTTTAGGTATGATTGTCATCAAACGGAAGGTAGGTTGGGTTATGAGAGGTTTGTGTCTGTGTGGTGCTAGGCGGTATTTTTTTGCATTTTAGGCCATAAAAATAACTTTTTAAAAGGTTGCCATGGAAATGGAAGGGGAGGTTGGGTTGTGAGGGTGTATCACTTGGTGTGTGTACCTGTATCTTTGAGGGGTGTGGGGATATGTTTTTGTCCCTGCTATAAAAATCTGTGATTTATCTGCATTACAGGTACTGTATGTAGTAGCATTTAAAAAAAAAAAAACCTAAGTCTTTTCTGATGCACAGTGATTACAATTTTTCAGAATCAAAGTAGCCCACTATTCTAAAGTAAAAAAATCCACAATTTTACAGTTTTCCTTTCAGTTTACTAATTTTCTTTTACAGACCCTCCACATTCTGTGGCTATGCACAATCTATCTCATGCATTCTGGGCATGCTTACTAAATGCTCAAGTCACCAATCAAAATCATCTTCCATAATAGGCTATACAGTATGCTTAATTAGTTCGGCTTTAGAGTGTCTAGGCATGAAACATATCCTTCAACATATTAGAAAAAGCAAAGGTGTCAAATCATACACTAGCCTCGCTTTATATGTTATACTGTAGGAAAAATAAGAAGAAAGTGGGGGGCTCTTGGCTCTTGGGCCCCCCTGCAGTTGCTCCCCTGGTAGTTATGCCCCTGTGTCTAATCTGGCTTCTTATGTGGCTTACTTCATAAGGAGATACCTATCCTGATGATTTTTGTGGCATTACTAGACTATAGGGGCACAGAGAATATCATCCATTGTAATAAACAACTAGATAAATAAAACAACCAGGTAAATAGTTGCTTTGCTTTGCAGGTTCTGATGGATGAAATCGAGTGGATTGGACTGACATTTCCCTAAAACATTTGTTTAAAAGAGAAGGGTAAAGCTAAGCATTACACAAATAAAATAATAGTAAATGCTAATCCATCAAAATCTTTAGTATTTTCCCTGTCATTTTACATTCATATATCTATATTCTAAACTTCTTATAATACTATAAATAACTGCATGAATCATTTTACATTTTTTGCATGTTCCTAATATGTTGCTTTTCTTCTTAGTCATTCCTTCACATCTACTCAATTCAGTCTTTAACCTATTCTTATCTGACTCTCCTTTAAACTGGCACTCACTAAGAGACATATCTTTAATCAAGGGCTCCCTTGTTTGCAGGTTTACGCCATCATTTGTTGGCTGTCAAATGATACAGGAAAGCCATATAATGAATAGTCCTACCATATTTTAATAAATATTTAGGGAGATTCAATAAAAGTTCTTATCGTTTAAAATGGTGCTGATTTTGCCCCAACCAATCAAATCTTATTTAACATTTGTAAGCTTACATCTGATTGGTTGGGGCAAAATTAGCACCATTTTAAATGATAAGAACTTTTATTGAATAAACCTGATAGTATAAAACTTTCACTTGCAGTTTCTCGCTCTTTCCTTCTGTCACACTGATTTGACCATATTCCTCCAGTTTCCGCCTTTAGTTCTCTCACTAGTTTCAGCCTGCAGTCTTACTGATACTCTAGAGGATGGTGAAAAGCAAAAAAACTTCATTACTTAATACAAGATATGTCAGGAACACTCTTAAAAGAATAAAAGGACATCTTGACACCTAGTTCTTTGCGTAAGATACTATTACAGTATATTTGTACTTATTTGTGGTAAGAAATATCTAGTGCAGTGTGCTGTACACTGTACCTTTTTCCATTAAACAAAAATTGCATAAAAATATTAAAGGGTAACTATGCTCCAAAAATTACTTTAAGTAAATTGACAGGAATTGCTTTCCTGAGTATTTTTGCAACTTACTTTCTTTATTTTTTTTACATAGTTTTCATGTTTGATATGATAGCAGCATTACCAGATTCTCTGCACTTCCTGCTTCCTGCTCTGAAACAATGTGTCAGTCCCTCCCTGTGTGGGAGGCAATAAAAAAAGACAAAAATGTACACACCTTAAACACTCTCTGCTGTGGGCTGTGTCAATGTAACTCAATATCTTCCTGATTTCTTTTGCTTTCTCTTGTACTGAGCATGTGCCAACCGCAGATTAGAAGGAGGAACAAGTACTTTGACAGCAGATTCAGAAGCTTACACCTCCTAACTTTCTGATCAGTGATTCCTTCATATCTTGATGGACAGTGATGGACACAAAACTAAACTCGAAACTGAGTTCAGGCCAAACTTTATGATTGCGGACAAACTCAAACTATTCAATCTAGTTTGGTTTTTTTGAACTCGCGGCAGTATTTTCGATTATTATGAAAAATTTGATAATTATCGAATTTACGGGATGCTCGCTAACCCTAGAATGTATTGTTCGCTAACCCTCAAATTTATTGATCGTTTTCGGTATCCCTCGAATGTATGGTTCATTTTCGCTAACCCTAGAATGTATCATTCAGTAACTCTAGAATTCTAGAATATAATGTTCGTTTTCGCTAGACCTCGAATATATCATTCGTTTTCGGTAACCCTCGAATGTATGGTTCATTTTCGTTAACCCTAGAATGTATCGTTTGCTAACCCTCGAATGTAGCCTTCGACTTTCGGTAACCCTCAAATGTATCGTTCGATAATCCTCAAATTTATAGTACTATTTTCGGTAACCCTCAAATTGGCCGTAACCCTCGAATATAGCTTGCGCAACCACGACAATTGTCTGATCATGAAGTAAGAAGTGTTTAAACAGGTTTTGGTGATAGTGACATGTTCCCCGACCATTTCCAAGGTGCCACAGCCATTTATAGTAAGTTACCATTGTTACTGTAGTTTATCTGTAAAAGATCCAAACTTTTTAAACTATCACTCCCCATCAACTTTAATGGGTTGTCCATCTCTAATTTTGGGCTGTGCAGCACGTAGAGAGGTGGTTGATGGCTCATTTCAAACTTAAGAACCTGGCCTTTCATTAAAAATCTACTTGTTTGGAGACCACAGTTCCCCTTTAAACATGTATACTGGGAGGAAGCACTGTTCCTTTTTGTGTAGAAGTCGTACAGTTTGACTCACAAGGTATAAACTCTTCCCTGTAGTATCTGCTGCTATACCAATATATTTGCTAATTACTTGTCAGATAATAAAGTGTCAGATAATAAGGAAATATTCATTCAGGATTATTCAATAAAAGTTCTTATTGTTAAAAATGGTGCTAATTTTGCCCCAACCAATCAGATGTTAGCTTTCAAATGTTAAATAAGATCTGATTAGTTGGGGCAAAATTAGCACCATTTTTAACAATAAGAACTTTTATTGAATCTCCCTGATTATTTTTTGAAAGAATTGCATTGACTGGGAACAAAGCATGAACAGGATCCAGGATACATACAGAATAACAAACTGTAGACAGAGAGATGATTGATAATAATGAGAATACAATTCAGTAAACCATATCCATGTACATAAAAGAATAAAGCCATGACAAATAAACATTTATAATCAATACGGGCAGTTAGTTTAAAAGTATATTAAAGCTTGGGTTGTACTTTATATTTAACTAGAGTTAAACTCATTTGTCATTTCTTTTTTTTTTTTTTTTTTTTTGGTAGTTGTTCCTTGTTTCCCACAATCATGTTAAGGGCTGACCAAAAGCCCACACTACATTATGTCAGTTCTGCCAGCACAAAAGTGCTATTAAAATATTTTTTAAATGTTTTGTCTATTTGTACTTGTTCCCCATAAGGTTTCCCAGCCCATATGCAATTTTTTGACTATTTAGATATTACTATTAGACATAGGGAAAAACTGCAATGAACCATTGACTTTAATAGGTTTGTTTGGCAATTTTTTTTTCTTTTTGACTAAAGAAAACCATCCGGTTTAACTACCTCTACACAGGAACAGTGTTCTACAATTGAGATAATAAAGGACATAGCATATTTTGTCTCATCCCTACTCATCATCAGTGATGAGTCTTGGTTCTGAACCTTATTTGGTTTTGAGGTGAAAAAGTGGGTTTTGAAAGTTGATGGATTTGGTGAGATTTTCAGAATTTCATATGGATGGAACTATGTAGAATTCCATCAAAATGCAATGTTTAAAATTCAAAATGTAATGTTGAAAATACAAAGTTCAGCGTGGAAATGTAAAATTTTTGGGTTAAAATTTGATGTTAAAAATTTTACTCCCATTTTACTCCCAATTTTTGTTTCTGTGGAATTTTGTGTAATCAGTGGTGTAAGGAAACTCACCAAATGGTCATCTCTACCCATCATGTTTACTTTACAGTGCAGTCTATTAAAAAGTTAGGACTAGGCCACACTGGTGCATTTCTCACAATCCGTAGTGGCCACATTGGTGGCCACATTTAATGTGCTGCAATCTGTTTTTGGTGCACATCTGTTTACTGTTTTTGTTTGGATCGCCGTTTACAGAATATCGGGCAAATCGCAACACAAACAGGCAATAATATATGTGATACATTGTGATTACCATCCGTGGATAGTGTGTCCGCAGCCACAATGAATTGTAACAGTGTAAATATTTAGCACATAAAATAAATAAATAAAAAAGAAAGTTTCAAAAGGATGTGAGAGCTGGTTATTGCCATACACACAGGCAGTTGTACACAAAAGGCCATTGAGCAAAAGAAAAAATATAGAGAAAAAATGGCAAAAAGGAAGAAATAAATATTCCATTACATTACGTAATATATGCTGAGAGTGATATTTACTGTTCCCTTGTAGGGAAAAAAGTGAAATATTCAAGCACTTTATGAATAAATAATCCGAGTTAACAGCAGTGTCTGTGTATGGAAGCTCTAGGGAAATGTTAAACAGACACAAACAAAAGTAAAGTGAAAATGAATGTCATCTATGTATTTTTATCTGCACGGAATAGTTCTGTTTATAACTAGAGATGGTCGAAACTGTCATGTTTCATTCTGTTTTCAGGTTTACGGATCTTGGGAAAATCCAGAAGATCCAAAAGCGGGACATACTTTCAGGACTTCGGAGCCCATTTTCGAAGTATAGAACCTCGAATGTTCGATAATCCTCGAAAATAGGATCGAGTTAAGATGATCTGAATGATCCGTCCAGTTTTGGATTGAACATTCGGATTTCGGAATCAAGGGGTTGCGTGTCGAATCCGGATCCATCTCGGACCCGGATCCCATCTCTTGTTATAACCTATTATATGAACTATAACATGAATATACAGATAGTTAGACAGATAGTAAGATGTTGTATTGAATAAGATACATTGCAGCATCCCTGCAGCATTCAACTTTAAGAGTAAGCAAAGCACCTCTACAACCTAAAAGTCCTGAATTGTGTTCATATGTGAAAAATAGAAGATAAATAGATCTAATGAAGCTCTTTTTATCAATGCATCCATTGTAACCAAAAAACTTTTTTTTTGGTTACTGCAGAGTGCAGCCTCCATTTTTGAAAAGTCAGTAGAAAAGAAGATGGCAAACAAAATATAAGTTTGTAACATACAGTAAATACAAATATTTTTGCAACACAATTTGAGGTGCTCTAAACAAATCTAATCAATTTGCAGAGTGCTGGTTAATATAAGTTATTACAATGTTTAAGAAGGGCATTGGAATGTAAAAAAATCACAACAGAAATGTCCAACCTGGAATGTCCAACCTGTGGTTCTGATGTTTAGAAACCTCAACCTTCAGCATTTCTTTGATGTCCTCTGTTGTTGGAAAATGCTGGGGATTGTAGTCCCCTAACATTGCAGATATTTTAATTTTGTAAGACTGCCCTCAAATTTTGAACTAATTAAACAGTAGAGGTTCTGTTCAGTTCTTACAACACTGAAATCTGATACATTTGCCCTCAGGGGTGTTCATAGACATTTTGTCACCTAAAACACATATTTAAAACCGCCCCTGTATCAAACTTGGTTTGTGGGGGTGGGTATTACTTTTGGAGGGGCTGTTGTCTATGGGCGTGGTGGTCTGGTGAAGTGGAGAGCTGACTTAACACTGACTGGTGAACTGGAAGACTGACTTACACTGGACATGAACTGGAGGGTTAACATTACACTGGCTGGTTAACTGGAGAGCTGACTTAAAGGATAAGTATACTCAAAAAACAAATAAAGTTTAAATCGTAGCTGTATCCCTTACTAACCTTTCCCCCCCCCTTTTTTTTTTAGGTCCCTACCTGTGCCATTTTGAAAAATAGATGCAGTCCGGTAAGCACCACCACCCAAGACTTGCTGGACCTTATTTCCAACTTGTGTCCAAATATCCAGTGGCAGTTCAATCCGTGCGCACGCTCGTCACCCGCCAAGCGCGTGTGAGTAATGTCATGACGAGCGTGATGTGACGTTAGCACACGCAAGGCGTAGTGTACACACTAACGTCATCACGCCGTACACAAAAAACGATGTTTACACGTGATGATATCACGCAAGCACTACGCCTGCACAGGCTAACGTCACATTGCGCATGCGGCGGGTGGTGCACGGATTGATCTGCCACTGGATATTTGCCACAAGTTGGAAATGAGGTCCTCAGGTAAGTCTCGGGGGGGGGGGTTGCTTACCGGACTCCATACATTTTTCAAGATGGCCAGCACTTTCAAGGGCACAGGTAGGCTCTGAAGGGACCTAAAAAAAAAAGGGGGGGGGAAGGTTAGTTAGGGATTCAGCTACCATTTAAACTTTAGTTGAGTATACTTATCCTTTAAGACTGGCTGGTGAACTGGTTAACATAAGGGCCCACAAGACAGACTGCAAATTATAAGATGCCTAGAAGATGCCATTATTCCCAGCCCACACAGACTTGTAAATATAAGATGCCCTCATGCCCAGCCCAAACGGACTGGTAAACATAAAATGCCCTTGTGCCCAGCCCAGATTGGTAATATAAGATGCTCTCATAAGCAAAATATATATAAAACAGTAACTCCCAAATAAGTATTTACTATTTTTGGGAGTTACTGTTTTGTATGAATTGATTATTATGGTATTGCGTTGATTGCACTATATAAGTGGCTGCTCTGTTATATCTATTTATACGGATTTTATGGCAGCTTTTACGATTGTCAGTTTTTATTAAAAGGAATATTCCAATTAATATTGATATTTCTTATTTCACCCTTGACTACTTATATATATTTTGCTTGTGTTAAGATAGGTGTTTTCCTATTGTTTGTGCAATGTACAGGGCCCACCTTGTTAGAGGTAAAGTGGTGTTTTACTTGCAGACCATCTGTGTTTCGGAGCTGGAGCGGGTCCACGGGTAAGTGTCTCCTCCTCTGCTGTAAGATTTACTGAAGAACGGGAGGTAAGAGATAGTGCATTTACCTCCTGTTCTTCAGTAAATCAGATAGAAACCAACTTAGTTGGTTTGATGGACATACCCTTTAAACAGAATAACCAAAATAGAAGTGAAGAAGAAGAAGAAATGTTGGGAAACTTTAAGAACTATTGTGTTGAATCATTACACCCAATTATGACCTCTGTTTAAAACACATGTCGTTTTTAGCCAATAATAAAAATAGTAGTGTAGACAAGGTAGACCTCTATTACATACCTATATGCATGTGATTTAAGTGATGTCATTGGAGCACTGGATAATACTGTGAAGTTTTCCATATTTGGGAGGCAGAGCCTTTACAGATGAGACACAGATTTAGAACTTGTCTGATTTGCATTCCTCTCCACTAAAGTGATACGTGTCTTTACCCAGTATGTTAGCTTATACTTCCCCCTAGAATCCGCGGGTAACCGCAGGTTGCTCAATTTCCAGATCGGGTTTGGGTTACCCTCATTGAGTTTGAATTGGTTGCGGGTCGGGTTCTGGTAAAGAGAACCACGGGTCGGGTTCGGTTCGGGTAGAAGAAATCCAGTCTTCAAAAAAAAACCTGTGTTGTTTTTTTTCCTGTCTATGAAGAGAGATCTGTCAGTAATAACTGAAACTGAGAGTACATTGTTATCAACACATGTGCAGTGTGTATAGCACTTAACACTAAATCACATGGCAGATAAAGGGCAAATGTATCTAGATCAAAAAAAGCTCTCAGCCTTACTGTATTTGTGGCTGGATAAATAATGAGTTATCAACTGCTGTAATGTACTTGTTTGAATGTTATACAGGATGCCACTGTGGATAGGAATACAGACATGTTGAACTTTAACTCTTCTAGTGCCTGGATAGGTTTTGCAGAGATCACTGGGTAAAAAAGCAGTTAATGCTGGAGTGACTGGAAAGGCAGGGGTTACATTTCTGACCTTGGTTTTACTAGCAGAGGTCAGAGCCAGCAAAGTAACAATCTTCCATAGAACAAAGTAACAAACTTCTATCTGCACCAGCACCTATGCATGAGACCAGAGCAAGTGTCTACAAGGAAACAGATGACATGTGATTAGAGATGGTCGAACTATTGAAAGTTCGGACCGTTTTCGAACTTTCGAACTAGTTCGAAAGTTCGAAAGTTCGAAAACGGACCCATTAAAGTCTATGGGAGGCAAATAGTTCGAAAAGTTCGAGTCAAATACAACTAAAATATTAATGGTAACTTAATGTAAATGGCTGTGGGACCTGGGAAATGGTCTGGGGAACATGTTCCAATATCCAGGACTTTCGTAAAATCTATTTTACTCTCACGCCTGCTACTTTCGCACTCTCGTGTTCGAACGTTCGAGGTAACATGGACATTTTACTCGCGGATTCGATACTCGTGTATAGGTTCTAATGGACACTTTACTCGTAGATTCGATGTTCGCGCCTAGATACCATGTACATTTTACTCGCGGATTCAATGCTCACGTATAGGCTTTAATGGACACTTTACTCACGGATTCGATGTTCGCGTGTAGATACCATGTACATTTTACTTGCGGATTCGATGCTCGCGTATAGGTTTTAATGGAAACTTTACTCGCGGATTCGATGTTCGCGTCTAGATAAGACCCACTGCAATTGGACAACATTATTGCGGAGCCAGGCAGGCTTGGCCCCTCCGGACAGACCCCATACCCCATTGGCTTCTCTCCCTCAGTGTATGCTTCGTGCAAGGGAAAGCAGGGAAGGAGATAGGGTTTGTAGGAACAGCACCATTGAGTAGCAGTTGATTCCCTTCAGTTTGACAACATATTGCGGAGCCAGGCAGGCTTGGCCTCTCCGGACAGACCCCATACCCCATTGGCTTCTCTCCCTCAGAGTATGCTTGGTGCAAGGGAAAGCAGGGAAGGGGATAGGGTTTGTAGGAACAGCACCATTGAGTAGCAGTAGATTCACTTCAGTTTGACAACATTATTGCGGAGCCAGGCAGGCTTGGCCCCTCCGGACAGACCCCATACCCCTTTGGCTTCTCTCCCTCAGTGTATGCTTTGTGCAAGGGAAAGCTAGGAAGGAGATAGGACTGTTGGGTCTCAAGATGCGTGAATACAAGGGTGGTTAACTACAAGAGCTAAACCACCATGCTGAAATCCACACACAGAAAGCTCAGAAAACTCTCTCCAACTCCTACACTGTCAGGTCTCCACTAAATACACTCCAACACACTGACTAAATGGCACTAGTCACATTGCCTTTTATACCCAGGGGGCTGGCAATGCTCAAATTAGATGCCATTTGGTGATTTTGGACATGTGGTCACTTTTTTTTTTTAATTCGATGATTTTCGAATGTTCGACCATTCGACCGTTCGAACGGTCGAACATTCGAAAATTATCGAAAGTCTGGGAAATATCGAAAGTCCGCGTCCGGGATAGTTCGAGAAGTCCGGGTCCGTCCGGAACTCGAAAGTTCGGCTCGAACTCGGGTTCGAGTTCGAGTTCTATGCCATCCCTACATGTGATTTCATTTGTCTTTGTAAAATCTGCTGGCCAAAATTATGGGATGTGGATGATTCTAGTGATGATAAGAACAATCTACCACTTGATGAGGTGTTTGGCTCTAGGATTCCAGCCAACAGGAAAAGTGCTTTGATAATAAATGTAGCCAAAGACATGCACACAATGATCCTAATAAAGGCTGTCTACATATTCACATAACCCTACACACACTTGAATCTAAAGTGTTGTGCAATTATAATAGAATGCTCAGTCCAGTTCAGTTGTACAAACACAAGCTAAATAATTATCTCCAGTAATATCTGTTGTATTCAGTTAGATCGACTGGACTTAAAGTTTAGTTCCTGAAGATGTTTTGCTAGTCATTCGACTTGCTTACTCAAATTCAGAATTGAGAAAGCCAGTCACTAGAGAAAAGTCTTCAAGAACTAAACTTTAAGCCCAGTCGATCTAACTGAATACAACAAATATACCATGACCTGGATGAATGAGAACCTTCACAATCCAGTAATATTTATAAAGACTGTACACCTACTTGCATAAAAGCCACTCCTCTACATAAGTCCAAATGTCTCTGCCTATATGAAAATATCTTTAGTGATGGTGTTATATAATGCACCATATATAACAGAAGGTAATGTAGAACTATAAGAGGATACCAATTCAGTAATACTGTGCACACTAATGCAACAAGGATTTTAAGGATGCTTGTATATATGTACTGTACAGACCACCCTGGCAATTTTCAATTTTCAGGACCCCACCCTGGCTCCCCCCGCCCCCAGCAGCCACATTAAGCAGCAAGTCAAACACACTAACCCCCCCTCCGTATTATACCCAGAACCCCCTGCATTATACCCAGAACTCAGGAGACTCCCAGAGCTCCCAGAGTTGCTGGGAGGGGTGGGATAGCCAAACATATACGCAAATAATTCCCACTGTGCAGTGTTTGCACATTTTGCACATATATATATATATATATATTTTCAAATACATTACAGACTAAACATTGTTCTCCAAACAGCGTTAATCTACCTTTAGCAACTGTAAATGACTAAGATACATATCATTAAGTTCAGTACCATAGACAAGGCTATAGTTGGTATTAAGCTCAATTTAATCCAAATGTTTGAGATTGATGAAAAGCCAAACGTGTAACCTTCAATAAGAGAGTAATCTATAAACGATGTGAAGGCTTTATTAAATACTGTATGGTTTGCTAAGAAGATTGTTTTTCATTTCATTGTAGGGGGATATTAGATTGTCTGTCAAAATACTGATGCTTGAAATGTTCACTTAATTTAAAAAAAAAAAAATATCCTGTCTAAAATAATAGAAGTACAATATTAAATTCCCTTGGGATTAAACAGTTGAGAGAATTACTTTTGCTGTCCTAATGCTGTGACCTTATAAACAACAGAGGACTTTAAATCTCAATCAGAACTATCCGACAGAGAATCGTTTTCAACTCTTGATTGAAAAAGTTGCAAGGAAAAGTGTTTTTGGTTGCGGATATTGTCTACATTTAGAATTAACACGTAAAATATATAAACTGGGGCAGGCAGCAGGGTGTTAAACAGACTTTCAGTTTCCTACTATATTGTGCTGTACACAATTCTCCCTGCCCTAGTTTTTTGCCACTTTTAATTGGTAGACATATTTTATGCCTTTATTAAATATTAAACCAAATTCCATGTTGTATGAGTAATATTTTATTGTGTTTACTGTTTTTTTCCTGCATTACATTTCCCCATTGCAAGGTTCAGCTTTTTCATACTAAAAAAAGAAATTTAACTGATAAACTGAATATATTAAAATGAAAGCAGGTGTAAGTTTCTGCAATATTGACACTCTTTATTGTAGTTTAGGTTTTAAATACTTATTCAATATTGATTATTCTGTATTGGACTGTTCAAAGCTGAACACATTATTATCGGACCTTCAGCTCCCATTGACTTCTATTGGGTTTGAGATGAGATGAGTCCTGATGTCTAACAATCCTGGTTTTGTTTTGGAATGGTTGGTTTCAATAATCTACAGATTTGGTGACATTTTCTGAAATTCTGAAAACTTATTTGAAAATTAGAAAACCTACACTGAAATGAAGAACAAAACATTGAAATTGGATAATTAAAAATTTTAGATCGGAAATTTGAAAATCCAAAAATTCTGCTTCAGTTAGGATCAAATTGGATTTTCTCACCAGTTTCCTTCCTCTCTAGTAGTGAGATGCCTTTCATAATTTCCAACCATCTGTGCAAAGGTTCAACATCACTGTCATAAGTAGTGATTAGTGATGGCCCAGTTCGCGGATCCGAACCCGAATCCGCTGTGGATTTACCTTGTTCGCGAATGGCAGATATTGCGTATTTTCCAGTTTTGCCTTCTGAACTTTTCCGAACCGCGTTTTTGAAAATTTTCGAAATTACGAGGATTTCTCGTATTTTTGGAAATGCATAGAAAAATGTATTTTCTAAAATTTTCGAAATTATGAGGATTTCATGTATTTTCGAGGATTTTTTCATTTTAATGGGTTTTAATGGGTCCGCTCGCAGATTTTCGAATTTTCGAATTTTTTCAAAAATTCGTGGATCCTCAAGCGGATCGTATTTTGCGAAGTTTGGACATCTCTAATAAACAGTGCGGTTGGGGCTGGGAGGGGGGAGACTACACAACAGTAAATTAGATATTTTTGGGTAAACATACCCTTTAAGCTTTTATGTCCATTAATTGCTGTTAAAAAATGTAACATATTTACAATTCATTGGGATATAATAATCTACCATTTTACATTAAACATATCCAATAATGGTGACTAATACATTTTCTGAGGACTATTTAATAGGGCTTTAAATGAATGTTACCGGGCTAAAAACAGGAGATTTATCTAAATAGACATTTAGCCAAGCTGCACAAAACTGCTAATGTATTTTTTAGATGTTCCTGGTATTCAGATGACCTCATAACTAGGCTTTGAAAACAGGAACTCTAGTTAAGTATATGATAACTGAAGTCAGTATTTAGGCATGGTATCTAGATGCAGTACCTTTGTATTCTGCAACGCTGCTTGGAAATATATTGATATTATGCAAGTTTACAAAAATAAACAATAAGATAAGATTTAAAGATTTAAATATTAGATGATAATAACAAGATCATGACACTGTTACATCAAATATATAATAATATATAATAAATTAGTGGAATACATTATTGCCCTTCCTACAATTAGGGATGGCCGGTTACGTGATTTCTCGTATTTTCGAGGATATTTTTCATTTTAGTGGGTCCGAAAATTCACGGATCCTCGAGCGGACCGGATTTTGCGAAGTTCGGACATCTCTATGTATTTCACTGATTATCAGAAGCATCTCACATGAAAGTTACACGAAGCAGGTGAGGTCTCGCAGACTGCTACGAGACAGTCAGTTCCTCACATGAGTAATTTGGCTTGAAAAAGCCAAATTACTGTTCTTTCTATTTCTTCTTTTTCTTCTTCTTTTTCTTCCGTTTTATTCTTCCTGCTTTTTTGGACCGTATCTCCTCCCACAGTTTTTGAGCTAGAGACATGAAATTCGGTACAGATGTGCGGGGCATATAGGAGAAGTGTGCTATCTTCGCGGAAGCGTTACGGCGTTATCGGCGAATTTCCGGACATTTTTTCCCATAGACTATAATGGTAACAATCCTTAAATGTGGATATTTCAAAACAGTTTTTTTCATGGTCATAAATACAAATGGTGATACCCCCAACCCCCCACACAGACCCAGGTACACCCAACTACTGACCTAACTTTCCATTCCCATGGAAGCCATATTTAAAGGGTAACTAAAGTCAAAAAAACGAATTTAGATTTATCCTCCTAAAAAGATAGTTTTATGGTTATAAACACAAAAAAGACATACCCCCTCAACCAGACCTACTAATCTACTTTTCCATTACTGTGGCAGCCATACTTAAAGGATAACTAAAGTAAAAAAAAAACTAATTTAGATTTATTCTCAATAAAAGATAGTTTTATGGTTGTAAACACAAAAAAGACATACCCCCCTCAACCAGACCCAGGTACACATGTCTACTGATCTACTTATCCATTACGGTGCCAGCCAAATTTAAAGGGTAACTAAAGTCAAAAAAACAAATTTTGATCAATAATCAAAAACGTTTTTTTTTTAACTCTCAACCTGACACGGGTACACACACCTACTGATCTACTTATCCATTACTGTGGCAGCCATACTTTAAAGGGTAACTAAAAAGTCAAAAAAAGCAAATTTGATCAATAATCAAAAAACTTTGTTTTTTTTACCCCCAACATGATACAGGTATACACAGCTACTGACCTACCCCCCATTACAGTTGCAGCCATACTTAAAGGGTAACTAAAGTAAAAAAAACGAATTTTGACCAATCATCAAAAAAGTTTTTTTTTTTAACTCTCAACCCGACACGGGTACACACACCTACTGATCTACTTATCCATTACTGTGGAGCCATACTTTAAAGGGTAACTAAACTCAAAAAAGCAAATTTGATCAATAATCAAAAAACTTTGTTTTTTTTACCCCCAACATGATACAGGTATACACAGCTACGACTACCCCTCCATTACAGTTGCAGCCATACTTAAAGGATAACTAAAGTCAAAAAATTTAATTTTGACCAATCATCAAAAACTTTTTTTTTTAACTCTCAACCTGACAAGGGTACACACACCTACTGATCTACTTAGCGTTACTGTGGCAGCCATACTTTAAAGGGTAACTAAAGTCAAAAAAGCTAATTTAGATTTATCCTCAATAAAAGATAGTTTATGGTTGTAAACACAAAAAAGACATACCCCCTCAACCAGACCCAGGTACACACACCTACTGATCTACTATCTATTACAGTGGAAGCCATACTTAAAGGGTAACTAAAGTAAAAAAACTAATTTAGATTTATCCTCAAAAAATAGTTTTATGGTTGCAAACACAAAAAAGAAATACCCCTCAACCAGATCTAGGTACACACACCTATTGATCACTTATCCATTACTGTGCAGCCATACTTTAAAGGGTAACTAAAGTCAAAAAAGCAAATTTTGATCAATAATCAAAAAAGTTTTTTTTAACTCTCAACCTGACACGGGTACATACACCTACTGATCTACTTATCCATTACTGTGGCAGCCATACTTTAAAGGGTAACTAAAGTAAAAAAAAGCAAATGTTGATCAATATTTAAAAAACTTTGTTTTTTTTACCCCCAACATGATACAGGTATACACAACTACTGACCTACCCCTCCATTACAGTTGCAGCCATACTTAAAGGGTAACTAAAGTAAAAAAAACGAATTTTAACCAATCATCAAAAAAGTTTTTTTTTTAACTCTCAACCCGACATGGGTACACACACCTAATGATCTACTTATCCATTACTGTGGCAGCCATACTTTAAAGGGTAACTAAAGTCAAAAAAGCAAATTTTGATCAATAATCAAAAAACTTTGCTTTTTTAACCCCAACGTGATACAGGTACACAGCTAATGACCTACCCCTCCATTACTGTTGCAGCCCTACTTAAAGGGTAACTAAAGTCAAAAAAACTAATTTCAACCAATCACAAAAAAAAAAAGTTTTTAACTCTCAACCCGACACGGGTACACACATCTACTGATCTATTTATCCATTACTATGACAGCCATACGTAAAGGGTAACTAAAGTAAAAAAAAACTCATTTTGACCAATTATCAAAAAAGTTAGTATTTTATCCCACACACACCAACTGACCTACCTTTAATGCATGTGACATATTTAAAGGGTAAGTATTGAGTTTTAAAATCTGTAGCACAAACACACAAATTCCCTTCCAAAATGCAGTCTTTCAAGCCAAATTCAAAGTTTATACTTAAACTTTCCCTTTCTAGTTTTGTTTGTTCTGTATAATGTGGGATGCCTGGATGCAGAGTGCAAGGAAGTCCAGAACTTTTGCTGTGGTCATTAAAATCATCTAATACTGGTGTAAGGGAGTAGAGACGAAGTTAGGGTCCAATCCAAACCCGGTTCTATGTCAGATCTGACAGTGCCGAAAGGTCCGATGAAGAATTCTCACGGATCTCACAAAGCTTCCAATATCCAGATTTTTGATAATTTTTAAAAATACCAAAATTATCGAAATGGAAAGTTAAAGAATTTCAATAACTATTGAAAACATGAAAACCTGGGTTTCTATGCTGATTTTGATAAATACTGAATATACAAGGTTCCATTTTGGTAAATACCGTGAACCCTGAAATCCGAAATTGTGAACCCTGAAATCCAAATTTGTGAACCCTTGAATATTCAATGCAAAACCTTGATAATAGCTTGAACGTGAAGAAAGTACATTCTTATTATATTACATTTTGGTTGTTTGGTTATTATATGTTCCCCAGACCATTATGTACAATGAAGAATTTACTCTGCAAAAAAATTACTTTTTTTTTAGTTATAGGAAGCTTAAAACCAAGAATGTATTTCGTATTGGAACTGATTTCTCAAGGTTTATTGACTGTGCTAAAGCTTTTTCTGTCATTATAGCTGCAAATGTCATAAAATCTTATGGGCCTTCATTTCAAGTAGAAAATGTATAAGTCATAAAGTTAAACTCACAGAGCATTTGACTTCATTTGATGCTGGGAAGATTAAATTTGTGGGGAAGCAAATTTTATTTCTGTCGAAAGGTAGAGGAAATCTAAAGATAACTTGGTTTAGGTTCTTACCATCAGAATGATTGGGATTGATGTCTCTACAAAGACAGTGCTGGTTTGAAACATTACAAAGTGGTAGAAACATTTATAGATATGCAACATTAATTTAAGAAATATATTAAACATTAAATAGAACAAATTCATTTGATTCCCAATGTAAGGGGGACACAAACTGCTACTGTATCTTTTATTTCTACTTTAGAATGCTATTACATGCCTTAAAAAAATGAATGACTCACAGGTAGTGACTAGTTCCCCATGCTGCACTGCTGGGAATATCTGTATACATTTATATATATCAAAAGTGTGCCTGTTGGTGCACAGTGGGAATTATGTGTATGTATGGCTATGTGTGGATATATGTGTACATACAATACAAGAATTGTGGAAGCACTCCAATTAGGATAATTTACAACTACATTTAGCGGAAGTGCTACTGATCTGGTCAAACATTTATACAAACATAGAAAAGATAATCAATGCACATTCCTGGGCCCCATACAATATCATATTATCTGTACACTGGCATACTTTATAAACATGGATCCAGTGTGTAAGAATGAGAAATGCAAAAGTTTGCTAATCGTATTGAAGTAAAAGAAATTTAAAAAAGGCTAGATGTTAGGACCTTCCAGACTGGGGTTACCTTGACGTGGTTGGAAGGCTTTTCATTCATGTGATCACAGTAATGTATACTAAAACCCCTTTGTCTATAAAGTATGCCAGGGTGCAGATAATATGATATTGTATGGGGCCTAGGAATGTGCATTAATTATCTTTTCTATGTTTGGATATATGTGTACACTCCCTACAAAATGGCTTTGTCATGTCTGGATTTACCATTAGGCACAGTAGGCACGCTCCTAGGGGTGCCTGAGGTTGGAGGGGCGGCTGTCAATCTCCTCCCACAGATCCAACCCTTTTATAGTCTATTTTCTTCCCCCAAAAAGAGAAAGTAGGTGTGGTTTAGGGTGTGGTCTGTGTTTTGGGGTTGGGCTAAAGGCGCCAAGCTCTTTAGGCCTACAGGCTCCTGAGGTGTATATCCTGGGCTTTGTGCAATAAAAAAAAAAACAAAAAATGAAACCTAGGCAAATCCTATATGAAGTTTATTCCACCTTTATTGCAAAATTACCATCTATACAAAGAAATCAAAAGGAGTTGAGGAAAATAGAAATAGAAATTCTGCCAAATCCTGGTTGCATTGGTTTGCACATTTTCTAAACTACTACTAAGAGCACCTGTTGATTTTATTACATCACTAGGTAGATTTGGTATGTCCGGCCTAAATCTAAAATGTTGCTTTGGGTCCCAATAATTTCTAAGTACGCCCCTGGCAGATTGAAAACAATATCTAGGAGACTGTGGCAGATTAAAGGGCATGTCCCCCCCCAAAAACTATAATCCCCCCAACTACTGGCCCCACCATGTAGTGTAGTTTAATCCTTACCTCACATCCCAGCTCCATCTGGTTCTCCTGTAGTCCCCCCCCAAAGTCCCAAAAACTGCCCACCAGGAGGATAGCAGAGTCCATATAGGACTCTGCCTCCTACCTGGCCTCCGGGAGAAGTTTGGCATGCGTACTGCAGCCCTTCTCCCCCCTCCCTCCCCCTCCCTCTCCCGATTCCCTCCCCCTAGCGTGAAATCCTTCATGTATAAGATTCCCCCTGGGCTCCCAGCCCCAACCGCTATATTTTTATCTTTAGAAAGCTTTACTTACCTCTCCTCTTTCTTCCGCCGAAGTGAGCTGCCGGCAGCCGCGTCCGTAATTGGCTGCCGCTCAGCCAATCACAGACGCGGCTGAGGGTCCCGCCCCTCTGCTTGCATTTTCTCGCAAGCAGAGGACCGGGAGCGCGGCAGAGGAAAGAGGGGAGGTAAGTAGAGTGTGGGGGGCTTTCTAAAGATAAAAATATAGGGGTTGGGGCTGGGAGCCCAGGGGGAATCTTATATCAAAAAGTTTATTTTAGGGTGGTCATACCCTTTAAATGCAATGTTGGGGAGCTTGTGGCAGATTGAGTCAAAACGCACCTAAAATCTACACATTACAAGGCCGTGTAAGCAGTTCATTAAATACACAGTGTATGGCTGCATTGAAATCATTGCAGCCTGCCACATGCTTCTAATGTCAATTTCAGGGCTTTATTGATTGCATAATGATTGCAATCAAACAACATTACTTTAAAATGTGTTATATCCATTTAGGGCAAAGCCCCACCAGAGTGCACTTCTGTATGCTTTTGCTTGTGTGCGCTTGTATCTGTTTTTTCATTTTGAAGGGGATTATGGGTAAAATGATAATCACATGTCATGTTGATTGTATATGCTTCTATCCACTTGTGTCCCCTTTTACTTCCATCTTGTATTATGTGCGATTTGGACACAAACAGACCAAAACTAATGATTTTTACCTGCAATTACCCAAAAAAATATCATACGAATCGCAAAGCTCAAACAGATGTGGCAAACATGGGAAAAACTCGCTAGTGGGTCTTAGACTTTAAAGCATTTTGTGCCTATACAGCACTTCATGATATAATGATCCCTGTATGTATGAAACAGCACTATATTACTTACATCCATTTTTTGATTTAGACTGTTCTAAAATGAAATCATTTTATACTAGTTACAATGATTGATATAATATTGATATTATATATTGTATATAAGGTTGCCACCTTTGCTTTTAAGATGCAAACATGTATGAAATCTACATGGTGCTGTGCTAAGTACCATTGCATTAAATACATGCTGTATGGCTACATTGAAATCCATGCAGTCTGCATCATGCTTCTAATAGCAATGCTAACCAGCCTTTTCGCTTAAGGCAAAGGTGGCAACCCTAATTATATACAATAAAGGGCAAATGTAATAATCTCTGCTTTATGCTTACTCCCTGTACATTATATGTTGATTACCCGAACCCTTTAAAGGGCATCTATAGTGGGAAAATTAACTTTTTTTTCTTTCTTTCAATGTGTTCTATAATTCATCCCCAACCCCCAGAGTGTCATTACTTTTTTCAGATTCCCTCTCTGTCCAAATTAGAATACGTGATTGCATTCCTCTACTTGTACTGTCAGTCAAATTCCTGTGACATGACCCTCTTCCCTGCTCAAGTCCCTCTCTCCCTTCTGCTCTGTAACAAACATAGAGATTAGAACAATAGCAGGGAAAAGGAGGTAGCTTTGACTGCAGAGTTAAGGCTGCACTTGACCCCCCTTCTTGATAGTTTTCACTGTTTGATGATGTGTAACAAAGAGAGAGATCATGTTACAGCAGGACACAGAGAAATCTGTGTCTCCAGGACAGCTTGCTTTCTATTGTCTACTGTGCGTGGGTGTGTTTTTCAGGATGTTGAACTTTTAACTCTAACACTACTGCACATGATAAGCTTGTCGTCAGCCGGTCTTTAGACATGGAGGAGGTAACATAGGGGAGGGGGAAGGAAGGAGTGTTGCAGAGAGGTCTGACACCATGTTTAAACAAAGTCACTGACAGAGGTAAGAGAAAGGCAGCACAGAGTACATGAATTTAACTTTGCAATGGTGCAATGTGTTTTTTTTTTTACTATAGATGTCCTTTAAAGGATATGTCAAGTTAAAAAGGGGAATCTTTGGCATTTCTTTATAATGCGAAACTGGGGGTTTTTTTGTATCAAAAGTTGTTATTTTTTTTTGACTGGACATGCCCCTTTAAGGGCAGTCCTGTAAGCATGGTTCCCTGAAAGAGAGTTACAAACAATGTAAATAAAGATATAAATTTTAACCTTAGTGCATGTGATTACCCTTCATTGCTTGCATGTATACTTTACTCTTAGGGTGAGGCCACACTAAAGTGGATGGAACCACAAGCGAAAGCGCACGCAACATGGCAATTTGATTGTGCATTAAAAAGCTGTGGTGTGGCCTAACCCTTAAATAGAACAGTGTAACCTTGTCCTCACGTGTCCTTCATTACATGCCCTTATTTATATGGCAATCCAATATAATGTCTCAATACAATCTTACAATTTTACCTCCTGAGGTTCCCACCAAGTTCCCCGTCCTGGCTCAATCATTTCAGATTTAAATAGCAATAGAACTCCCCATTCATTTCTGTATATCTACCTTTTCTCATCCATATTACAGATTTAGAAATGGGAATTGTATTCTTTGTTTTATGGTAATCAAACTTTAATAAAAAAAAGGTTTGCCATACCCTTGACATATTGGTCAAATGCTAAGAAACTATGGTATTTATAGGATCGGTCTGTGAGATTATTGATTGCCTGTACAAGAGACCGAATCTTACGGTCTACGTATTATTCCAGGCTGCTACATAGAGATGACAAAGCAAATCCCGTCACAGTCTGATCCAGCTCTATTAAACTTAGCTATAAATAAAATATTCACATTCAACAATCATTTCCTTCTGAGAACGACAATGTATAAAGCGAATCATTGCGTCTTCAATTGAATATGAATGAGGAAGCAAGAAAATAAATTATTTTGTTACAGAAAACCTTCTGTTTATCTTTAGTGAGTTTAGATTGAAATTGACATAATGGTTAAAAGGAAAGTAAAAAGTTAAAATAAATGTTATTCTTGGTGCTAAGCAGAAAAATATTGTTAGGGTGGTTAAGGGGAACTAAAATGCTTGTATAAAACGATTTTCAAAGTTAGACTCAGAATAATATCTTCAAAGTTATTTCTTGCCTAGGAAATTGTTTTTTGTGAACAGACCAGCAGAAGATACAAACAAGCAGAGATTTGCAATGAAAATTTCACAGGCATACTGTTTATATTGCCTACTATATCAATGTCTGAATACATACCAGCCAAATATGGAACCTAATAATAAATACTTACCTACCAAATATGGAACCAATAATGAATACATACCTACCAAATATAGAACCTAATAATGAATACATACCTACCAAATATAGAACCAGATATTGAATACATACCTACCAAATATGGAACCAAATAATGAATACATACCTACCAAATATAGAACCAAATAATGAATACATACCTACCAAATATAGAACCAAATAATGAATGCATTTCTACCAAATATGGAACCAAATAATGAATACCCTATATACTTGAGTATAAGTCGATCTGAGTATAAGTCGAGGTACCTATTTTCACCTGAAAAATTTGTAAAAACTGATTGACTCGAGGGTAGAAATTATCACCTCTACTGCCTTCTGATTCTGTGTTATTTTTAGGCTTTAGTTTCCCTTTAAATGGACAGCAGAATTCCCATACATGAATCCCATACAGTAATAGCCAAATCCAGTACCAGTAACCTCCAATTCCTTGGCACTCCAGATTTTTGGAAACTACAACCCCCAGCATGCTTTGTTGCTGGGAGTTTCAGTTTCTAAACATGTGGAGTGGCAAGGTTCAGTAAACTTTTAATTAAGCTTACCATAATTTACAATTCTCCTGACCCCCATATAGTAAAGGGCCCTCTGACCCCATATAGTAAAGGACTCTCTGACCCCAATAGTTAAAAATGTCACCTGAGAGTTGTAGTTTCAAGCTGTTATTTGCACTGTACTAGCAGCTTTTTTTGCCCCAAACTGAGGAGACCCATCAGATTTACAGCATCCAGTGACAGTGCTGAGTGAGTCCAGCAGACAGACTACAGGAAGCAGGAAGTGTAAAGGCAGATCAGCTCCTGTAACTTTCTATGCAGGCTAACACAGTGCCACCTACTGGTTACTATCAGCAATTGCAGAATTTGGATCTAAATTAGGACTTGACCCGAGTATAAGTCGAGGTTCGGTTTTCAGGCTAATTTTAAAGACTGAAAAATTCGACTTGAGTATATACGGTACATACCTACCAAATATGGAACGAAATAATGAATACATACCTACAGAATATGGAACCAAATAATGAATTCATACTTACCAAATTTTAAGCCTGTACTTTAAGTTTGGACTCCAGGGTATTGTATGGGGCCCAACATTTAACAATATGGAGCCTACGTTTTTTGGACACCATGGTCAGTCTCTACTTTTATTTCTGAGCATTTTGACATTTCGCCATAAATCCCATTTTTACCTCAATTTGTATTTACTTTGTATAAATAAACAAAGGTCTCTAGACAGTTAACTTTGCAATCCATACTCAAATATATAGTATGGAAAGTGCAATCTAAGAGAAAGTTTTTTTTATAGTAACCAATTTTAACAATCGATCGACAATGAAAATAGTTATTGAGCAATACAAGCTAAATTGATTCAAGCAGACATTTAAAAAAAAACATCAACTTATAGAGAAAGTAAAATTGCTCACAAAATGTGATGCCCTGTATAGGGGGCTAGACTTCCAATGCATGTGTCCAGATCTTCCAACTGATGTCTACCAGATATGGGATGGTTTATAAAATATCTGTAATGAGCTGTGTAAGGGCAATTGACAGTGGAGGAACATTTTCTAATTACTTCTTAAAGGTAATTGTGATCTCCAATCAAGTTAGGGTTAAAACCCTAACTTGAAAAAAAAAAGCCTACAGTTTTTCCTTTAAATATGTTCAGAATCCCTGCTCTGGCTGTAGCTTGTGAGAAGTTATATTGTGGATAATGTCCATGCATACTGCTTCTAAATTCTTGAGTGAAGTGTTCAAGAAGTTATATTGCTAAACTTAACAGCAATAAAGTTTTCCACAAGTTTAACTTAGAGGTGTGATCCAGGGTTTACTTTAAAGGTTTGATGGGAAGAGCTTTTATTTAACCCTTGTTCCTTCGCACAACCATTCGCCATATTTAGATGCCCAGATGCTACCGAATGAATAATGCATTTAGCTTAGACATAATCCATTTTATTAAATTAAACAAAACTCATCTGTGTTCATCTACGCATTCTGCCATCTTGGATTCAGGCCGTCATGAGGATGGCTGAAACTCCTAGATGACGAGCTATGTTTCATCTAATAAAATGATTTGACTAAACCCAGAGTAGTGCTCCACGGATTATATCTAACCTATCTATATATTTATATCTATATGGAGGAATCATTTAGACTGGGGGATCTTGCTGTAGCCAGCTACATTATTGCATTTGAATCCTTATTATTTATGGATTGTAATTTATCTGATTGCTAATTCCCTGCTCAACATTTGAGTGAAGACAAAGCTCTTTTATAAAGGAGCAAAATTCTTTTGTTATTACTTTGAATTAATACGTTCAAAGAACTCAAAGAAAGAGCTTTGTGACATGAATAAACCTTATTGGTTTCCCTCTGTGTAGAGATGTGAATAGATATACAATGCTAATACCGTGCAGTGCATTTAATGTATTATATTATTCTTCATTTTACTAGTACCGAGCAGATTTAACTTTTAGAATGTTGACATTTTGCATAAAGAATTATACCGACCTTTGAAACTGAACATGCATACGAAGCTCCATTCAGCGTTTTACTAATACATATTCATTACTGATAAAAGAGCTGGTTTCCATTTTGGTTTTGAATATATATCCTGGTCCCATATGGCAAAATACATTTGAAGGGCAATTTACCAAGTGTCACAATGTACAATTTCCCTTCCTAAAGTCCCTCTAGTTCCTGTACAGGGTAAGTGTGACCATAAGACATTGTGCTGGCCCCGTGTGTTTCAGAGAAGCAATGCCTTATTTAATTCCAGCTTATGGGGGACAATAAAGTCATGCGTAGTTTAGGAACAAAATGGAAGCACAATATTAACTGAATAGGGGGAAAATGTTTGCAGGTAAAAAGTGTAAAAGGTGTATAGTAAACCCTCACTTTTCTAGATGTGGTTGAATCTATTAAAATACATAAGCATTGTACCCCATCCACTCCCATTTTTAATTTAGGGACAATTTTATTAATTTTAATAAATTGGGTTCTCCTAAGAGTACTTCCACAAACAATACCTCTATTGTGTTGTATGGTTGATTGTACATTTATGATCGCAATTGTACGACCTTGATCACAACCTTAATCACAATTTTACGTATGTTACGACCCTGGTCGTAAAAATACAGATAATTAAAGGCCTTTATAAAGTCCTCAATACCATAAATATAGAAAATAAATGTGGCCCTTAGTTTTTTTATAATCTGCCTTATAATATTTTTATTTATATTCTTTGCTTTACTTTTTTCCCCTTTACTCAAAAGAAAATAATGTTCAGGGCTGACTCAACAAAATCAGGGGCTTGAAAATGATAGATGTGCATTGACCTTCATAGGACTCTGGCTTATATAGGAACCTGCTTACTGCAATCTCCATCCCCTCCTCCCTCACCTGTGTAATAGATGTACTTGGCTATTCACTGAAAAAAACAAACCCTCAGAGAATACTGTCAACATACAACATATACAAATACAATATACTGGATAGTTAAATCCACATACACAGCCTGCAGATGCACAAATCATGATATCTATGTGAATGAAGTAGATTAGACAGGAAGACAATTGTTACAGTGGCCCAGAGTTCTTTTAATAGCATAACAAATGTTATAATTTTTTTTAAGATTAAAAAACAGAAAGTCCAAAACAGAAAGTAGAAATAATCTGTGATATTTTCTTAGCAGAATGTCTGCTTTGGCAATAACATTTCTGCAGTTTCTGGATGACATTTTGGTTGTAGTTTTAACATTTAAATTTGCTGTTGAAAATGGTAATTTCGTCCTAAAACCAGTCTCATCCCAAAATGTTGTCAATTGTTTTATTAATGTTAGCCTATAGCTATAGGGAGATTAAACAGGGCTCCATCCATGTTTGGCCCATCAAATTTATTGGGTCAGAACACAGATATTTTCCTGCATCTTATGGAAATAGGATATGCAGTATGTTTGAAGACTGTAATGTCAACATATTTGAGAAAGAACAAGGCTGGTATAAATAAAACCAAGAAACCAAGTCGGGGTTGGATGCATATTTGCTGCCATGTACAACGCTGTCTTGATGTCTTAGCCTGGGCAGTTTAGTAACACCTTTCATTCAGGAGGTCCCTGACATCTTGCTGATTGGGATACATTTCAGGGTATTTATTCCAAAAAACTGAATGCATGAGAACATTCACAAACATAGTTTTTCAAACTTTTCTTTTTGTTGTGTTATTGTGCCAGGATTATACTGCTAAGCTAGCCATACACCTTACCTGGTGACGTTCCTGCAACATTTGGATGACATTGTGAATACCACCCAGATTGATCATTTTGTGACCATCATAATGTTGACTGCAGAACACTATTGAAGGGAACGTCGGCAGGCAAAATCACCAATTGAATGCCCAATCGACATAAATATCAGGTCACTGTATGGCACCATAATCCATATTCTGCATGAATAATGTTCTACCTATAAATCTCTTTAAGGCAGAAATTTTCAAGGGGCCTCTATACAAGAGAAAAAAAAAATAGAAATATTGCCCTTAAAATTCAATGATTCCCCATTGTAATGGGCTTGAACTGCTATATTAAAAAACCTTATAACCTCTAACATTTACAAAGAATTTAATGTGACTGGGGCACTTCTTTTCCACTTTCCTAATGTAATTCTATAGGGCCTGTGGGAAATTAATATTTTTCCATCTGGAAGACATTTCAGCAACATAGGATGTCAGGTAAGTGTGGGAACCCAGTGACCGTGTTAAAGCTTGTAAATTGGGAATGTATTTTTATATATATTAGTTTGGGTCCATTTGTAATGTGAAAATTCTCCAACAAAAGCTGATTACAAATTAGACTCATATTATTCCCCAACCTGGTGACATTTAATTTAGTGCATTAAGCTCAAATTCACTCTATTTGATCTTGACATCTTCTGGTTCAATGTTCGTGTGGCTGACCGTATACTTAACACTAGCCCCATTCACATAGGCTTGACTGTTTCTGAAAGTTTAACCACCTAGTAAAAAAAAAGGAACTTTCATGATTAAACATCTAATAAAAGGAGTGTTCTGAATTTGCAGTAAATAGGAATGTGCACAGCTCCATACAGATGAAATACTAAAGTTTTTGCCTCACCATTCATTTTCAAACCAAACAACCATAAAAGTCGCATGATGTAAGGCTAATTGCCTTCCTACATAGATGCATTTAACATTACCAGTTTTCCAAATTAATTTGCAATATATTTATTCTGTCAGGGAGATTTAAGTTAGTCCTGCGTTACTTACCATAGCGTGATCCGCTATATAAAATACCAGATGTAAACGAGATTACGCCTGGTATTGCATCGTTGGAGCGCGTTACGGTAAGCTGCGCTGGATGCGGAACCACGTTAAGTTTTAGGAAACTTAAGAAAAGTGGTCTTGCATCGGTAGTACAGTGCTATTTATTTATTTTGGGAAATTTGCCCTAAAATACGTCTAAAACACATATTAACCCGATATTACTTCAGGTTAACATGGGTTTTAGACAGATTTTGGCCGTATTGAATCTCCCC